>CAWUFW010000115.1:2317500-2917500 GCA_963921515.1 Calotriton arnoldi
GGAATATTTGTATGTTTCAAAAATCAACACTTAGAAACTTTTTCAGCAAAAAGAAGGCAATGATATCTTATGGAAGGAAATTCAAGTTACTGGTAAGTACGGTTAAAATTACTTTTCAGGACCAGTACTGGGCTGAAAGATGCAGCACTGAGGTCTCTCCTTATAACAGTTGAGTAAATCGGAATTCGTATTTCGGATGATTTTAGAAGAATATTTGCACAAT
The DNA here is from genome assembly GCA_963921515.1 of Calotriton arnoldi. NCBI lineage: Eukaryota > Metazoa > Chordata > Amphibia > Caudata > Salamandridae > Calotriton > Calotriton arnoldi. Next base: position 2,317,724 of record CAWUFW010000115.1, read on the forward strand.
GGTGAAGGGAGGGGCGGGGCCTGAGGTGACATCTGTGCAAACGCGCCCAGTGGTGCGTTTTAAGTTGGGGATTAAGTCCCCTTGAATCCTGAGGGTCCCTAGGGGCCAACTAGCCCACCAGGAACCTCCAATATGCGCCAGGGGGCTGCGTTGCAGAGACGTGTAGAGAGGCCACACCCCTTTTACACCTCTCTGCAACGCAGCTCTGTGGCGCTTTCTGGATGTACCTGTTGGGCTAGTTGGCCCCCAGGGACACTCAGGATTGAAGGGGATTTAATTCCCCATCTTAAAACGCGCCACGGGGCCTGTTTGCACACATGTCACCTGAAGCCCCGCCCCCTCCCTTCACCACTGTGCAAACGCGCCCCGTGGCGCGTTTTAAGTTGGGGGATTAAGTCCCCTTGAATCCTGAGGGTCCCCGGAGTCCAACTAGCCCACCATATACCTCCAAAAAGCGCCACAGAGCTGCGTTGCAGAGAGGTGTAAAAAGGGGCGTGGCCTCTGTACACCTCTCTGCAAGGCAGCCCCCTGGCGCATACTGGAGGTTCCTGGTGGGCTAGTTGGCCCCAGGGACCCCCAGTATTCAAGGGGAATTCGTTCCCCCTCTGCAAACGCGCCAGGGGCGCGTTTGCAGAGTGGTGAAGGAAGGGGCGGGGCCTGCGGGCCCGATCGTTTTAAAAAAATAAAAAAATGTTGTCCCCTGAAGGGGGCTGTGTGGCCCCCTTCCTTTTTTCTCTTTTTGGGCCCTGGGGACCCCATCCCCCAGGGCCTTACCCTTTTTTAAATTACAAAAAAAAAAAAAAACGGGAAGGGGGCCGCGTGGCCCCCTTCCCTGGGCCTGTATTGGCCCCGGGGACCCCATCCCCCGGGGCATGGCCTCTATATTTATTATTTGAGGGGGGCAGCGTGGCCCCCTCCTCTGGCCATTTTAAGGCCCCGGGGACCCCATCCCCCGGGGCCGGCCTTTCCATTTTTTAAAAAATGTTATTTTCTCTTTTTTGGGGAGGGGGCCGCGTGGCCCCCTCCCGAGCCACTACTTGCCCCGGGACCCCATCCCCCGGGGCTGGCCCTCTCCGTTGGGGACTGTGGGGGTCCCCAAACCCCCACAGTCCCGCCGGCTCCCCGTGTCCTACGGGAGCCGGCATTGCTTTACACATGGGGAGCTGCTAAGATGCAGCTCCCCATGTGGAAAGCAATCTGCTTTGGATATTGGAAGAGAGAGCAGGTTTCCCTGCTCTCTCTTCCAATATCCAAAGCAGTTTGCTATGGCAGGACGGGAGCCGCGAGGCTCCCATCCTGCCATAGCAAACTACAGTGTCCCGGGGGTAGGCACCCCGGGACACTGCAGGAGCCGACCCTGGGGGTGGTGGTCCCCAGGGCCATCAAGGGCTCCAGGAGGGGGCCGCGCGGCCCCCTCCCATTCAGTACACAGCCCCGGGGAGGTGGTGGTCCCCGGGGCTCTGGGGTCCGTAACGGACCCCCATATTAAAATGTTTAGTGCCCCGGGAGGTGGCGGTCCCGGGCGTGTGGGGGGCTGGAGCCCCCCCACACAGGTTTTATAATGTATTAAAAAAAAGCCCCGGGAGGTGGTGGTCCCCGGGGCTGCGGGAGGGCTCAGAGCCCTCCCGCACCATTTTAAAAAAGCCCCGGGGGTGGCGGTCCCCGGGGCTTGGGGGCCCTTTGAGGCCCCCCACACATTAAATTATCCCCCCCACCATGCCCCCGGGACTTGGCCCACCCGGGGGCCAATTAACATCGAGGCGCGGGAGCCCGCGCTTCGATTTGTTTTTCCGGCAGGATTCGCGCACCCTGAGCGCATCCTGCCGATTTAAAAAAAAAATTTTTTTTTTTGCCCAGGGGTCCTTGTGGGACCCCCTGAGCAAACCTAGGGGGTCAGGGTGTTTCTACCCTGCCCCCTTTGTGCGCTTTGCGCACTTGTTTCTGTCCCTCGGTTCTACCGAGGACAAAATGGCTGCCAACATTTCCTGAATCGGAATGTTGACAGCCAATTAACATGCAGCTCGTGATCGGGACGGTGCGCGCAGGGTGCGCTGAGGGTACGCGGACCCTACTCGGCCATAGATATCACAAACTTTTTACTTTTCATTTTCTCAGCAACTACTGAACGGATTTACACCATTTAACAAAAGGGTTCTTTCTGAATCAAGAACTACCTGTTTGCCAAATTTGGTGTAATTCCGTTCAGCAGTTCGAGCTGTAGCCGTGTCTAAAGTTTCCTATGGAAAAATGCATGGGGAAAACGCGTTTTGGGACCCCCTTTTTCTCGGCCCCCGCTTGACGAATCCCCCGAGACTTTCAGGGTAGGAGCGGACCGGAGCGGGCCACAAAGTTTGAAAATTTTGCGAAGATACGTCAACCGGCAAGAGAGTTATTTCAAATAGAATGTCGCGGATTTCCTATGGATAATAGGTTGTAACTATAACTATCTACTGGCGACCGCCAGTAGATAATATATATATATATATATATATATATATATATATATATATATATATATATATATACACACATACATACACACATGCATATACATACATTTAAAAAAAAAAAAAAACATTTTTGCCATTTAATTCGTAACATTACCGATTACAAATTTCCAGTTATGTCTTCAGTTCCAGTTATTTTGTACAGTACTGTGTTGTATCAAATTATATATTTCCAAGCTCAAAGGATGTATGTCAGATTCCATGCGTATACAGATTTTAGGATGGGAATGTCACCTATTGGTGTATCTCAGCTTCTAACAGATCGAGATCTGGTCTGCATTACGGTCGCATTTTATCCAGTCTTTTCTAGGTGGGCAGTTGTCAGTGCTATTCTATTACATAATGGCAGCCTTCATATTGTGAAGAATAAACAACAATTTCCAACCCTTAACCAAAAACATATGCAGATGGGTGGCTTGTGTGTATAAATATTAATGTATGTAGATTTCAGAGCTCACCAGTGGGCCCCTAAATCGGCTGTGAGGGTTCCTCACCATACATTAGTATCTTTCGTAATTTTGCATTTTTTCATAATTTTGCATTTTTTCTTAGTTATAAATTTCACTGGTGTCCAATAATAGGATCGAACCCCATATCCCGTTATAGGGACGAGATGGTTATGCTGTAATGTTTCCGCCTGTTCACGCTTGCTACCACTCTCCCCACTCTCACTGCTTGACTGTGTCGGTGCTTCCCAAGACACCAGTGCTTCTTTCCAAAGATCGGCTATGGGGCATTTCCGCACCCCCTTGGATTCTTCCCAGCTCAACGCTCTGCTTTCAGCCCCAGCCCAGTGAATCACATCTCGATTCCAATCTGCATACTGGGGTCCAGACGCAGATTTCCATTCTACTGCAATTCGTCGGTTAGCTAGTCCCAAGGCTAGATCTATCAATCTATTCCCAACTTTGCGCTTATGTGGTCTGAGAAAGAGTCCCAACAGGCATATCCGCACTTAAGGGCTAATTCTCGTCCCAGGGCATCTTTAATCCTAGCCAAAATTGCCTTCCAGTACATGCGTGTGGTCAGGCATTCCCATGTCATGTGTATAAAGTCTGCGTCTATGTGCAAGCATCGTGGGCATTTCCGAATTTCCCCTCCATAAGTGACGTTGAGGCTGTAAGGTGTCATATAGGTAATTTGTATGAAATTAAACTGTATATATTTCAAGCGGGTATTTCGAGAAATCTTTTTAGGGGATTGTGACATTTTCCCCCAATCTACATCTGAGAGTTCCCCATCTACAATCTTCTCCCACCTCTCTCGTAATTCGTTTAATTGAGTATGGGATGTGGTGAGCAGAGAAGTATAGAACCACTTCACTTGATGCCCCGCCGAACCCAGGGTAATCAATGAATGCAGCACTGGGTGAATCTCAGGCTCCTCCCTACCCCCTCCCCACAGCTGACCAAAGATGCGTATCAGTGCCTCGTATCGTAAAAACTGTCCCGAGGGAAGACCACAGCTCTCCACTAATTACTCAAATGGGATCAGCGTTTTATTCGGATAGCAATCCCCAACCCTCTCCAGACTTACTGCTGTCCAGGGTGCCAACTGCTCTGGTGAGAATATCGCCCTAGGTTCCACATGAGGCAAACCCACCAGAGGCAGCATAGTGGTGTACTTCGGAGTTCCCGACATGTTAGCCAGACACCTTTTCCAGGTCTGTAAGACTGTTTTTCAATATGGAGCGCTATGGGACCGCAATTGTTGGGTCCAACAGTTTTGCCAACAGTAGCTAGGGTAGGCACCGGGTTCCATTAAATAAGTGCCCTCCTCATTCACTCCTTCTAACCATTGCTCCAGCCATTGCATTTGGGCAGTTAGCATATAAAGTTCAAAGTTTGGTACTCCCAACCCGCCTTCAGTCATAGGACGTTGTAATGTCTTCAACGACACTCTCTGTCGCCCATCACCCCACACCAGATCCCGCAGCAGTGAGTTCAACAGGCGGAACCACCCTGGGGGCATCAGAACTGGAAGATTGACGAAAAACAAAGAAGTCGGGCAGCATGACCATTGTAGATAAGGAAATTCTAGCCATTATAGGCAATTGCAGGGTGCGCCACAAAAGAACACAAGATCTAAGATCACTGCTCTATTCAAGTTTCCCTCTCTCATGTCCTCCATAGAGTGGAAGACATGAATGCCCAGATATTTGAATGACAGAGGTCCAATTGATGTCAGCTGACAGGGCCGCAGGCCTAGGCATGAGACGCACCACTGGGAATAAATATGTCTTTGTTTTATTTACCCGGAGACCTGATATGCGTTCAAACCTCGCCAGTAGCTGCATTGACGAGGCCACGCCTGTCACCGCATCCCCTAGGTAGATCAGCAGATCATCGGCGTAAAGAGAGATAGTATGGACTCGCTCACCCATCTTGAGGCCCATCCCCTCGCCACCCTGTCGAACCCTCTTAGCCAACGGTTCAATTGCTAAGGCAAACAGGAGGGGGGAGAGAGGGCATCCTTGCCAAGTTCCCCGGGAGATCTTATATAGACTAGATATCGTTTTTCCTGTCCTGACTCTTGCCGTGGGGGATGTATAGAGGAGCTGAACCCACTTCACCCAGTCATTCCCAAGGCCCATATGCCGCATCCACCTAATCTGCAATCTGTGTAACCTAAACCATTAACAAAACCCCCATACTGAACAACTCCCACAACCTAGGACAGTCAAGCAACGGCCAGTCGCCCAAACCTTATATGCAACATCAAGTACAAAATAAAGCCCAAACCTAGTAAGGTAAGGATCTAAGTGGGGGCTGCGGCAGAATCAAAATCATGGCAAAAAGCATGAAAATCCCATGCAGCGCATCGGCCACCGACTGACTGAACCAGACAAAGCCCCGTGCAACCCGTCGGAGTCCCCCACCCACCTGTGGGCCCACAAGGGCCAGGGACCAATCCCAGCATCAAATAATCTCAACCGCTGTCTTCGGGGTTACCACCGGTGGCATCAGAGTCTGATTCAAGCCCCTCAGTCTCTCTTGAGGAGAGGGTCCCAGCCTCCCAAGGGGTCTGTCGGTCCTGCATAATTGCCGCTACCGCCAGCAGTGCCTCTGCCCTCTCTTTTTCAGTTTGTGAAGAGCTTGGCTTCTTTGGGGCACCACGCCCCGGTCTCTTCCTGGGTCGTTTCCTGGGTTCTCTAACCCGTGGTGGCACCATATTGTTACGAACTGCCTGGGGGCCCTCGGTTCTGTAAGCTTCAATCCACTTCCACGCAGACCTCGGGTCATCGCAGAAATAAGTTTTCTCTGTCAAGGCATATGCGCAGCCGTGCTGGGAATATCAAAGAGTTCAGAAGGCCTTCTTCCCTTAGCGCTTTCTTGGCATCAAGAAAGGAGGCGCGTAGTTTTTGGACATCCAGCGTGTAGTCCGGGAAGATGGAAACTCTTTTATTGTTCACCTCGTACAGGCCCTCGGACCGAGCTTTTTGCAAGAGGATATCTCTGTCCCTGAAATGAAGGAGCCGAGCCACCACTGGGCGCGGGGGTCATCCCAGGGCCGGGGGTCTAGCTGGGACACGGTGCGCTGTCTCCAAGGTGTAAAAGTTGATAAGCCTTCAGGTGCAACCACCGTCTGAAACCATTGCTCCAGGAAGGTCACCATGTCATTACCTTCCGCTCCTCCGGGCAGGACCAGGACCCTGATGTTATTCATCCTGTTCCCACCTTCATCACCAGGTTGGGTGCGAGTACTTCCCGCATTGACCGCACTGTTCTTAATATTAACTTACTCAATGTATTTGAAAAGGAGTCCAGACTGGGGCCAAGACCCTCCTCGCGGTTGCCTTGTCTGCCGGTTATCCTCTTGGGCCTGGTGTGATTAGGGCCCTACATAGTCAGCCCCTCCCGAAGTCGGTTCCCGATCTGTAACCCACCGGGCCCAGCTCTGTGCTGTACCCAGTGCTTTCCCGCTGCCTCCGCCTTCTTTTTGAGCCACTCCAGCTCCAAATAAGGGCCCACACTCCCTTCCGCCTCCAGGAGTCAGCAGTCTCTGCGCACTAGCCTTCTCTCCTTATTTTGAATCCCCTGGGCAGCCGAGCCCCGACGGGGTGCCGCAGCTCCACCACTTTAAAGTGACCCTTCGAGCGTCTCGCGTGTCGGCTCCTCCACCATGAGGGCTCCGCTCTGCTTCACTCCGTCCTCCAGGGTGCGGTCAGGTCTCCAGCACTCCGACCGCCGGCACAGCTCCTCTTCATCTCTAAGGCCGCGATCAGGACTCCAGGGCTCCGCCAGCGATCCAGCAGGCCGACGATCGTACCTCTCCCTAGTCCGCCAGGGCGTTGCAGCCAATGCTTCCCGTTGCACGGGGTCCGCACTTTCCGGCTATTACAGTCCCGTTTCTGGCCAGTTCGCTGCGTTTCTACAGGGTCTATGCTGCCATCTTGGGCCCGCGTCCGGAGCATCCCCATCTGGGATCAGCTATTCATGGTGTCCTCGGGAGCAGGCGACCCCAAAAACCCGCTCCGGAGTTCTTTCTGGTCCCCGGGGGGTCCTCCGCCAGGCACCCGGTTGTCACCAATATTTAAGGACCACCACCACCACCACCACCACCCCCCCCCCCCTGAAATTCCACAAGTCATTGCTAGCGGTTCTCTCGAGTCAGATGCTAAATCTTAAATTCTTTCATAGAGCTGCAGTTTCTCAGGACGATACTAGAGCTTGCTCTTAAGTCAGATGCAAAAGCATTCAAACACTTTCATGAACCTGCAGTTCCCATAGTCTTTATGAATTTTCCCTCTCAAGTCAAATGCAAAAGCTCTGATATTCTTTCATGGAGATGCAGTCCCGCAAGTTGTTACTAGGTGTTCCCTACAAGTCCAAGGCAATTCTCATGTGAGGCTGCAGTTTATTACTTGGTTTCCTCACAAGTCGAGTACCACAGAATTTACATTCTTTTGTGAAGGTGCAGTTCCACAAGCCGTTACTAGGTGTCCCTCTTAAGTCAGATGCAAAAGCATTGAAATTCTTATATGGAGCTGCAGTTCCACTAGTCATTACTAGGTGCCCCTCAAAAGTCGAATGCAAAAGCACTGTAATTCTTTCATAGAGTTGTAGTTCCACAAGTAGTTACTAAGTGTCCCTTAAGTCAAATGCAAAAGCCACGAAATACTTACATAAAGCTGCAGCTCAACTTGTTACTAAGCGTCCCTATGAATCAGATGCAAAATCATTGAAATTCTTATATGAAGCTGCAGTTCCACTACTCGTTACAAGGTGTTCCTCACAAGTCAAACACAAAAACACTGATATTTACTCATGAAGCCGCAGTTCCACTTGTTTTTGATAGAAGTCCAGCTCAGTCAGTAGCAACTGCTTCAAATGACCTGCACCAAGCTGAGAGGGTGTGACTTTAGTACATACATTTGCATACAGGTTTGCTATTTTAATAATTTGTGCTTATTTTCCATAGGATTTTCTTTTTTACTACAGGTGGCTCATAATAATGAGTAATTTCAGATTTCAATACATTTCTTGTTTTTTTGTAAAAAAAAAAAGCTTTTGATCACATCCTACTATTTATAGGAACATTTATACACTGGTGAGTACAAGTTCATTAAACTATCTTATTTTGACTGTTTATGTTTCAGTGGGTTTAAGCTTTGTCTTTGAGTTGAGAGGAGTGTATTCTGCATACCTACAGTACTGGTATAATACCTCAATAGGGGAAATGTAGTTACACAAGTAGTTACTAGAGGGCTTTCTCAACTGGTTGAAATATCAAACATAAACCTCTGGGGAAACATCAACGACATAATCTGCTATATGAGCTATATTTTTCCCTGATTATATTTCTTGTGCTGCTGTGTCACGCCATATTTACTGGCATGTGCAAGCTGGCCCACCTGCCTTGGAGATTTGGTCCCTCTCCCTTGGCATCTAGACTTTTGGACCACCATGGGATGCCTACGTTCCGGAACTCAAAGTGCACCTTCGTGCCCCTACACTACGACTGAGCCACTAGTCATCTTGGCAGATCCCTCCGGCCACTCTGGAGATCCCCCATCTATCGACAATAAACTGGATATTGTCCTTGCAGCTATAAAAATAAATCCCAGGTCTCCTTGGAGTGCAAGATAGACACTGTAGCAGCAGATCTCACTCTATTACATGCAGTAAGTTAGCAGATGAAGTGTGCACATTTGAGCAAACGCTTGCCATGCTACAGCCACAGGCCCAAGAAACGGAGACGCGCCTGCGGGTGCTCACTGACCGGATCAACATTCCGGAGGACAGGGCAGAGGAAGTGGAAGGTCGCTCCAGGAGAAATAACATCTGCATGGTGGGCCGCCTAAAAAATGTGGAAGGGAAAGATGCAGTCGCCTACGTAGAACAATGGATGTGGGACATAATCCCCTACCCTGCTGTCACTGTTTTATTCAGTTGAGGGAGATCGTATCCCAGCAAGTAAACCCCCTCCTGGAGCCGGTCCCAGGCTATTGGTGTTCCGCCTATTGCATTATCGGGATTATGATTACATCCTTAAAGAGGTTCGCAAACATGCCAAAGTGATGGTGGATAAAGCATGCATTATGTTTTTCACGCATTATACATTGGCAGTGCAACTCTAATGGAGTTTTTTTCTAGCGGTCAAACGCAAGCTCTGTGATCTGGATGTGAGGTACTCTCTCCTGTTTCCTGCATGACTTTGTATTATTGTTGATGGGAAAACACACTTTTTCACTGACCCCAAAGAGGCTTTGGACTTTACTGAACTCTGGGTTTACATCCTTTAACCCATCCCAATCGGCGGTGGTGGCTGCATCAGGAAGGGGGTTAGACAGCGCCGGGTGGGAGTGCTCCCCACGACCAAGGGCCACACCTAATCTGGAACAGGTAATACAACAACGGCGACGAGTGCTGCAGATGGCTGCGATGATGCATGATCCTGTTCAACACTCAGACCTGGAGGAAGAGTCAGCCAGGTCCTCGCGAGATGATGGCTCCTCCACAACCTACCTTTAAAGATTGGATCCAGTCGTGCCACCGGAAGGGACTCCTTAAACTGTGGATGAACTCCTCTGAAACTCACTGGGGATTCCTTTGATATGTCAGTTACTAATATATAATGTCTCTTTGCAGCTGTCCATCCTGATGTTATTGCTCTTATTGTTACCACAGTACTGTTGCTTCTCATTCTCAAGCAGTTGCATTTCACTTGTAATATGATGATGGGGCGCAGGCCTCAACAGCGCACAAACCACATCTTAGGTGTTGTGCCTACACTTAAATGGTAATGATACTTAAATCTCACACTGGGGTTTCTACATACTTGCCCCTCGCACATTAACCTACCTCTTTAGTTAGCTTGCCGCATCATGCACATGATGTTAAATGGTGTGAGCAGATACATATTGTCACTCTGCCCCAATGGTATTTTCAGTTTTGCTATTAATGTTTATATTTTTATTTACATGCCACTGCCCTGTTGCCCACACTTACACAAAACAAATCCTACTCAATGGATGGCCTACTGCCTCACTAGCATTGACCGGTCACCATACACCCATCAATCAGTGACATGACATGCACTAACATCCTCACCCGGAATGTGCGGGGCATGCACACGACCTCTTGCAGATACTCTTTTTATTCCTACATATGCCACCACTCTTCACACACAGCTTTTTTGCAGGATTTCATTTAATACGTGTGGAGGCTGCAAAACTGCAGAGGCGCAGACAGGTTTATTCCACCAACTACTCCACAGGGGATGGGTAACAGCTTCAGTGTATTAAGGATAGATTTGGATCGCTCCCACCACCTCCACGCACAGCTGCTATGTTCAACGTCCAGACACTGTCTGGCTTAGGCATTGGCAATTATCAGACATATGGTGCCTGTGTAATGCACACACAAGGATATATTCTTTCTACATGATCTTTATGTCCGCCTTGACCAACTGATTTGCACCCCTCATATGCTCCCATAAATAACAGATTGATTATTTGGGTCACACCCATTCAGACCACAATCCTCAACATTTACAGTTGAATCAGACTGCGGGCTCCCCCATCCCCACATGGAGATTACAACCAGCAGCACTAAAGGACCCCCCATCCGACCAGCACTTGGCACCGCCATAGCAATTATTTTGAGACGACTAGATTGATTGAATGGGACACATTTAAGGTGTCACTTCAAACACCAGGGTGACCGGAGTCACAGGGGGCAGAGAGATCACCTAAAGGGAGTACAACCTCCCGTTTTATAACCCCTGAATCACAACAAGTACTCCCTTAGAAAAACATACATATAAAAAACTTATCAACAAGATGGTGATCTGGAGAATCCCGAGATGAAAGCTATACTACCAATCTTAGGTTGGTAGGAAAGGAAGCAAGTCCTTTTGGTTTTATTTACCCTCACACACCCTAGTGGTGTCATGCTTCATCATCGGGTCACCCTGTCGCCTAAAGGTCAGGGTGGGCTCAACCAATATTTCAGGGAGCTCTTAGAATATATAAAGATCAGGGGAATAAAGATAAAAAACTCAGTGAAGTCCCAGTTTCCCTTTATTCTTGGACCTCTACTGCATTTAAGGTGGCCATAAGGGGACACTGCTTAGGTACCAATTGGAACATGCACCACCACCTTCACAAGGATATTACTCAGATCAAATGTGAACTGCTAAGCCATAAAACCCAGGCTTGCAGGACCAGGCGGGCAGCGGTTGTCTTGTGACTGCGCAGCAGGAACACAGTGCATTACTGGAGAGGCTGCGTTGTCTCCACTATGCAGCTCATTCTGTTAGAACACATGCTGGGGCTGACAAATCTGAGTCACTGCTGCCGTGGCTTATATGCTAAGACCAACCTAAGCATCCCATTACAGAACTGCAAGCTGCCACCGGAACCATTATACAGACACAAGTGACATACATGATGAGTTAACACGCCACTACACTTCACTATATCAATCAGTGACATCCGCGACCACAGAAGGAACTGACTCTTTCTTGGCTGGCGTACTCTTGCCTTAGATCACACCGGAGCAGTGAGCAGATCTGGACACCCACATCACACTCTTTGAGAAACAGGAGGCCATATGTAGTCTTGTTACTGGCAAGGCTCCTGGGCAGGATTGTCTCCCAACTGAATCTTACAAGGCATATGCCCCACTTTTGTGCCCCCTTACCTGCAGATATTATATGACAAAGCCATACTGGCCGGCTGCCCGCCTGCTACTCTGTGAGGCACTGCTCATATCCCTCCCTAAGCTGGACAGAGACCCTAACGCATTAGGCTCATAGAGACCACTGGCACTCCTCAATTCGGACGTTAAGTTGTTAGCCAAGGTACTAAATAATTGCCTGGCACATTTAGTCCCAACATTAGTACACCTGGACCAGAACGGGTTTGTTCCGGCCCGTAACACCTCGCTCACTTTTACATCGATTGTTTCGGATCCTGGAGAATGCCCCCCGCTCCTAGCCCCGGGCAGGATGAATGGTGCTGGATCTGGAGAAAGCTTTCAATTCATTGAAATGGGCTTTTTTATTTCATGTGCTGCCACGCTATGGCTTAGGGCATCGCTTTATTCAGATGGTAAAACCTCTTTATACTCTCACTGAACAAGCTGATATAAATTATATCAGTCCCAGGATGCTTCCACCTTATCCAAAGTTAATCAATTTCAGCCATATTTATTCATTAATCTGCATTTTATTTCACGTTTTGTTGAATTGTAAAACATGGTGATTCCAATTTTCAAGTGCGTGTATAATGCCCATTAGCCTTTAATACAGCATGTCAAAATCCCCAGTTCCATAGTTGATACGAATTATACCTCTTTATACTCTGCCACCTGCCAGGGTGAAAACAGTCTCCCTTATTTCTGACCCTATTCCGATAAACAGGGGTAATAAAGGCCAGGGTTGCCCACTGTCTCCACTGCTTTTCCTTGACAATTGAGGCGCTAGCGCTTGCCCTGCGAGCCCACGGCCAGAGTTGGGAGATAGCACTAGGCGACGGTCTCCACTCGGTCTTATTGTACGCGGACGACCTACTTTTATACCTCAGGGATATACATGTTATTCCGACTGAAGTGGCCGAAATATTTGACTGCTTTACCGACCTTTCGGGCCTTAGGGTCAACTGAGCCAAATCATGCCTCTTTCCTTTTACCCCCATGAGACCAGACCCTTCCTTTTGCCTCAATGGTGTTCGACTGACCTGGCAGCCCACCATGTTTCGCTATCTGGGTATACTACACGTCTACCACACACCTGCTCACCTTTTCAACGCCAACCTCACTTGTGCAGTGTCATGGTTACGGGTAAAGATGAGGTTTTGGAGGTCGCTGCCGCTCTCTGTGGGGGGCCGCATAGCAAACCTCAAAATACTCATGCTGCCCCGTCAGTTATATTATTTCACCACCCTTCCCTTCTATATATCAGCACCCTTTTTTTAATCCCTTAAAACATTGACGCAGGAGTTTATCTGGCACAACACCTGTTGCAGGGTGGCACTGCATAAGCTTTATTTGCCTACGGATAGGTGTGGACTGGGTTATATTTTAGTTGGGTTTTTTTATTCTGAATTCCGTAAAAATGTCTAGTTGTGATTCATATTGATCTAAGTGATACTGTTAAGTATATTAAAACTTAGTTTTTTTTTTTTAATTATAAAATTAAAAGGCCTTATTGTCATGTGGTTCGGATCCCACTCATAGACAGTGATATTCAATGATGAAGAGTAATTTAAGATAAGAAAAGACATTACCATAAACAGAAAATACTAGTCTGGAGGCTAGGACATAAAGGACAACATTTTTATTTGAAGATTACATAAAATGATACACACAACATCTATCTAATGGATAAAGAAAACCCTCAAAATTACTTATATGCTAACCTTTTAATCCTAGTGTCTGCAGCTGGAACAGTCTTCCCAGTTCATAAGGCAAAACCCGTAACAGATTGTTATTTAAAAGCAATTCCCTGTAGAAAAAAAGAGACCAGATTAGAATTTTAAAAGTAATTCCCCGGAGAACATTAAAAGAAAAGCTTAGAAAGGTGATATATAACTCACTCAGGAAAACATGGATAGAGATTGCGAAACTAACATGTTAAGAAAGTAGAATTATGAGAGAAATCACAATGCCAAGATAGGATATCAAATGTCAGACCTGGCAAAGACATCAAAAACACAGTGACTAACATAAGGAAGGCTCCCCTCCCCTGCTGGTTGCGTATCATTCGGAGATTCTCATTCGCTTAGATTGGTCAATGGGATTTCATACAACTAAACAATGAGAATGAGCTGAATACTGTATCATTCAACTAGCATCCTGTTAACATTAAGTAGTCTCTCAGAAAAAAAGAGTATGCGTAATCTTTTAAATATGACCATGACAATTTACACATAATGCTTTGACCCTGATGGTTTGTCGATACTCTTGTGACTTTCTCCCGACCGAGTGTGACAATAGGTATTGAAGGAATGATCGCAACCATAGTAGGTGGAACACATTTTTTCATTTAAAGGGGTGACCAGTAAAAACCACACCATATAAGCCCCTATGAGCACTGTGTTTTTGCCACGACTCATGGTTCTTTGCCCGTCTATGAGAAATTGTTTTATGAATGTTTGATTCAATCACATAAAACTATGCTCGCAGTCACCAAGAATGCCGCGTGACATGCAAGAGCACTGATCTCGTTGATCGTGATCACGCCTAATGAATATGAGTGGATTGCAGTACAGTAATACAGGCACACAGATTTTTCTTTCACACACAATTCTGTGACTGTGATGGCAAAGGTTGCATGCACGTAGAAACTCAGCACAATTGCATAGTAGCAAGACAGAACTCCAGCCAGTGACACAAGAACTATGATGCACTGGAAACGCACACTGCGCCAAACTCTGCATCCACCCTAACTGTCGTTTTAACAATGATGTATGTCTCTTCTTGATTTTCTTTCAGATATACCGCTTCGGGTGCAAATCCTAAGTTACGAATACACCCCACTTACACACACCTTAGGGTGTGCGCGTTCACTTCACTTGTTTAGGGTCACCGTCAGCCCTAACAGCACTGATCCTGAAGAAAGCTGCCTTACATAGATTTGATTGGATGAAACATATAGACCATTTCTGGATGTCTGAGATCATTTTTTCTCTTTTTCATCCACCTTTGTTTTTAGTCCTACACCAGGAACTCACTTTTAAATTCATCCTTATCAGGGAGAGTATCCTGGAGGTAGTTTAAAGGTTCCCACTCACTAAATTCACTTGTTCACTAAGAAAAATCCTTTTCCGTTGTAATCAGGCACCGCAGCACACCTAGGAGGCACTCAGACCCCTAGGTGGGAACCCGATGATGAAGCAGGCCACCAGCTAGGTTGGTGGGTGAGGGTTGTTTAAAAAGACTAAATGTTTTTTTTTTTCTGAGAGACTACTTAATGTTAGCAGGAAGCTAGTTAAATGACACGGTAGTCAGCTCGTTCTCATTGTTTGGTACAAGTATTTAGGGGAGAAGAACGAGTATTTGTGTTCCTCTCTCTTTTTTGTTTAGTGTATTAAGGCAGTGCACAGCTGTGAGAGTTTATTAGTACACACCCCTCCCTGGTTTAAGGGAATTGCAGTCATGGCCGAAAACCAGGGTCTCACCTTCACAGAAGATGGCCTAAAACAAATTTGATCAGCCTCACCTTTGCTCGCGGACCTCAAAAAAGCCCAGCCAGTTTCACAAACCAAAGATTGGGACAGCCTAACCGACCAAAAAAAGACCAAGATTAAGACCATTCTACATGGCGTAATCTTAACAGAGAACTTAAGATCTTATACCGCCCCACAAGGTTTGATTGTGACTAATGTGCCCTGTATCTTCCTGGAAGATGCTGATTTCAGGAGAGACTGGGCACAAATTACTTGGCACTGTACAAGGGATCGGATCATTCTGATCAGAAAAAGAGCTAAGAGATTGTCAGATGCAATGTTAATTGAGATCCAAACCACAGAAAACCACTTTAAGGCAACCATCACAACTTTCAAGAAGAATCTCAGTCAATAAAGAAATGACGGAATATAAGGGGTATTTTATACAATCAAAAATACGCTAGTTTCAAAAAGACCTAAAAAGATTTTCATGCACTAAAACCTACCCTTATTCTGATCCAGCTTACACCCCTTCAGAAAAACACGAGGATTCATCAGAATTCTCAAATGAAAATTCATCAGACAGACAGTGGGTCCAGTGGGGGCATCTCAGAGCCAGAACTAGGTTTCAATAGTGGGCATGATAATGGCAGAACCATCCATTGCACGGTCCATTGGCATTCCCAGTACAGTTTCCACCACAACCGCACCCCATGCTTGGCTGGAACACACCTTTTCAAAAAGTTCAAACACCCCCCCCCCGCTTTGAATTAGAGGTTTCCTTTCTTAGAAAGAGGGAGGAGAGGCCGAGGCAGAAGACGAAGGGGAAACCAGGTACATTGGGAGGAACACAACCCAAGAATGAACATCAGGTGCAGGCTCAAAGAACCACAACCAGGGACCAGCAGAGGCATGGAATAGTAACCAACTCATCTTCATGCAGACTCACTGACACTGAAGTGAACGTCCTTAATAAAGGACTAGGTTTTGTACTCACAGCACACTTAGACAAATTCTGCCTCCACTGTGAACTGTCAGAATATTTCAGAAAGTTAAAACTTTAATATGAACCCACTGTGGATATTGGCATGAGACGCGACACTGACCTAAAATATAAATCTACTTTCTGCCCTTCCCGTGGAGTTTCACACATTTGAACAAGCTGTATTCGATGAGATTGAGAAAACACAAGAAAAAGACACCTACCACAATTTGAGTAATGAGAAACTCAGAGCACTCAGAGTGCAGACGACTATTGGATGATGCTAAGAACTACAGGCCTCTAACTAGGGAACCGTCCATGGAACTCATGACCAGGATCTCATATCTTGTGGAAGCGGCAGAGTCTGATGGTTACATCTCAAAACAAGAAGCGAATTTCATTCATACAGAAAACCTAGGATCCCCGATTTTCATACACTCCCCAAGACCGACAAGAATAGGACCTCACCTCCAGGACGTCCAATTGTATCAGGGATAGGTTCCCTCCTTGAACCATTGTCGTGCTTTGGCTTGAAACCCCTGGTACAAAATACCTCTGCCTATTTAACCCCTTCGCTGCTTCTGTCGGCCAACGGCCGTTTCGAGCACTACCTCCGTAGTGCCGTGCACGTCCGTTGGCCGACGCGGCCCCGCCCACTCAATGGAACGCCCCGCACCGCAGCGGAATTGCCGCCGCGGTAAACGGGTTAAAGGACAAAAAAAGACCGACTGATCCAACTGAAATAAGTCAGCTTTGATCCAGAGACCAATCTTTTGATAAGCCTGGATATTGAAAGCCTGTATACCAGCATTCCCCAGGATGAGACCATCAGGGTCATCAAGAATGTCCTAGCCAAAACTACCTGGGAGTACAACACTCCCTGGGATTTTGTGTTAAATTGTGCAGAACTGGCTTTAAAAGAAAAAAAAATCGAATTTAAGGGCACTTATATTCTCCAGACATACAGAACATCTCTGGGGAGTACCTTTGCCCCGAGTGTGGCAGGACTATATGTAGTTAAATTTGAAAAAATGTACATCCTGAACACTAAGAATCCTTTCAACGGAAGTTCCAGAAACATTACATCGACGACATGTTGATGATTTGGGAAGGACAGGAAGACTCCTTTAAACAGTTTTTTGGGAATGGCTTAATGGGTGTAACGTTAACTTAAAATTTACATATACCATGGGCATTAGAAGCATTACCTTCTTAGACGTCACAATCTTTGCAGAAGATGATAAACCACAAACCTACGGCCAAAATACTCTATTGAAATTTGACAGCTTTCACCCTAGGGCTCTGAGGGAGAATTTACTGTATGGACAATTTTTAAGACTCAGAAGGAACCGCAGCAGAGTAAAAGACTACTGTGTCTAGGCAAAGGCCCTCTCAGAAGAACTAAGGGACCGTGATTACCCTGAAAAAAATCATCAGGTCCACCAGGAAAAGAGCCCGCTACCAGAACAGAGATGCATTTTTGGAAGATTCCCATAGGAGGGACACAACAGTGCCTTTAACATGTGTCACAACTTACAGCACTATATCAAACCAAGTGACCAAAATAATCAACAAACATTGGCGCATTTTACAATCAGGTAGCCTCAATTGGGAAAAACACTTGTTCTCATTTAAGAGGGCCAGAAGTTTAAAAGACCATCTTGTCTCAACCCGTCCAAAAAAAAAAACCCGAACAAATATGGTGTTGAATGATTGGGGCTTGCCCAATGTGACAGGGAATACTATGTTTGTGGAAACTGCAGTGTGTGCCACCTTACCTGCACAATCAAGACCCTAAATCTCGAACCTAACAAGATCTGGGTTTTAAAAAACATACTAACTGCAACTCTGTCAATTTAATATACATGATAAAGTGCCCCTGCCAGTTGCGCTACATAGGTATGAACAGAAGGAAACTCAAGATCAGGATCACGAACATCGCAGCAATATAAGATGCAAACACAATACTACAAAAATGACGGACAACTTCCTTAAGAAAGGCCATTCTACTAATGACTTACGCTTGGTCATAATTGAACAACTTGAGCCCAATCAAAATGACGTGCAGAATCGCCTCTTTGAAAAGGAGCAGAGATGGATTTATTGCTTATCAACTCACATAAGTGGATTAAATGATAACATACGATGGAATGCCATTACCTTGGGTTAACTGATCCTCTGCTCATTAGCACCAATATCCCTCTACAGACATGAAAGTTATGCCGTCACCTTGGGTTTACTTATTTTCTGTTTCTTTTCACAAAAATCCCTTTACTGACATGAAAGGAATGAGTGCTGTGAACCAGCACGACGGACACTCTGACTAACACTGTATGCTGGAGTCGGTACATTTGCAAGTACCCAATAGGTTAATTGATGGGGCACCGCTAACTCTGAGCAATTCAGTCGGGCGTCAATGCACCGTGACTTTACCAAGTGCTGGGACGCGTAGTCATGGTGATGCTAGCTACAGAGACTGTGCCTTATTCGCAGTATTCCCCAGCTCTAAAGGGGTAACATTTTTGGGGGTCCGTCATCACAGACCAATCGTGCTAGGTGCCCGAAAGTAGTGACATCACCACGCACTGGTACGTTGAGTCACGGTAACGCCAGCACTGCTACTTAGCCACCAGCGGTCGGGACCACATCATCTCTGGGATACCACACAGGGCCGCAGTAGGTAACTAAGCAGGCGGAAACTCTTGATGAAGTAAGTGGGCACGGGGGAGGACTTCCGAATATGCGTACTCTTTTAAATACGGCAACAACGATTTACACATAATGCTTTGATCTTGATGGTTTTTAGATACTCATGTGACTTTCTCCTGACAGAGAGTGACAATAGGCACCGCCTCCGGCCAGGATCCATGTTCCATGAATTATCGCAACCAAAGTAAGTGGATCACATTTTTTCGATTAAAGGGGCGACCAGTCAAAACCACACCATATAGGCCCCTATGAGTACTGTGTTTTTGCCACCATTACTCATGATTCTTTGCCTGACTATGAAACTTTGTTGTATGAATGTGTAATTCAATAACATAAAACTATGCTCGCAGTCACCAAGAATGCCACGTGATGAGCATGAGCACTGATCTCGTTGATCATGATTACGCCTGATGAATATGAGTGGATTACACTACAGTAATATAGGCGCACAGATTTTCTTTCACACACAATTCTGTGGCTGTGAAGGCAAAGGCAGCATGTGGCTAGAAACTCAGCACAAGTGCATGGTAGCAATACAGACCTCCAGCCAGTGGCACAAGGACTATGGCGCACTGGAAACACAAGCTGCGCCAAACTCTGCATCCACCCTAACTGTTGTTTTAAACTATGATGTATATCTCTTCTTGATTTTCTTTTAGATATACCGCTTCGGGTGCAAATCGGAAGTTACAAATCCACCCCACTTACGCACACCATCTACCTTTGTTTTTAATCATACCCCAGGAACTCACTATTAAATTCATACTGTTCAGGGAGAGTATCCTGGAGGTACTTTTAAGATTCACACTCACTAAATTCACTTGTGCACTAAGACAAATCCTGCTCCGCTGTAATCAGGCATCGCAGCACACCTAAGAGGCACTTGGCCCCCTAGGTGGGAAACCGATGACAAAGTATGCCACCAACTAGGTTGGTGGGTGAGGGTTCTTTAAAAAACCTAAAGGTTTTTTTTCTGAGAGACTACTTCATGTTAACAGGATTCTAGTTAAATGATTTAGTATTCAGATCGCTCATTGTTTGGTACAAGTATTTAGGGGAGAATGGCGAGCATTTTTTGTTCCTTACTCTTTTCTGTTTAGTATATCATATAACTAACTACAATAAACTAAAGAATGGCATTAAGGGGCGGAAATGTATGGGATAGCCCTACTTTTGATCAAATCCTTCCTAATTGAGCATAGCCATCACAATGATATTGTTAGCTCAATTTCCTCCACAAATGTGTTACATGAGGAGTTCCCCAAGGGTCATACCCATCAATACCACTTTGCAAATTTATAGGCCTCTAGCTCAAAGGAATCTCCCAACATGGGCTACTATTTCAAATGCATGTGGATGACAAAGGGCACTTTGAATGACTAATGGGGACTCCCACCCCTTGCTGGCCATGCCAAATGCGGTGAATGTAGTGTTTGTGACATCACCATTGAGGGTAAAGAGTTTTTATATGAACAAATACGGTTTGAAAGGAGACACTTTACAAATTGTAACACTACTAATGTTATTTATGCGATATTTTGCCCATGCATGAAAATATATGTTGGCCAGACCTCACAAAAGGCAAGACTACGGATCTGCCAACATCGAAGCAGAATCCGTTGCAAGACCATGAACGCTCCATTGGTGGACCATTTTATGGCATCTGGGCACACTGAAACTGACTTCAAATGGACTATAATTACTGCAATCCGACCTCCCCTAGAGGGGCTGACATTAACCAACTGCTGAATAAAGAGGAACTAAAATGGATACTAAAAACTAACAGTATCCGCAATGGTTTAAATCGCCTTGAGGACTGGACGTCCCTTCTATGAAACTGTAAATGTATCATAATGTAACTGCTTCTGTCCTTCATTCATTCATTTATACAACGCTCCTTTTGTGGAATTGTAGTTATATCGTAATGTAACTGCTTCGGTCTCTCATTCATTTATACAGTGATTCATGTATATATTTCTTTATGATGCCAATTTTTTAATTTTAACATGTGCACTTTCATTGGCTTGATTTTAAATTCCTTGGTCGCATTTAATACTGGGTTCTAGCTCAGCTGTCTGAACTTATATTCTATCCCTTTAGTGTATTCTAACACTAGACTAAGATGGCCGCCATCCTTTCCCCCGCTCTCTGTTGCTATTCTTAGACTATCACATGACCCTTATCACGTGACTGCTACAGTTGCTGATGTAAACTTGTACTGCTGGCTCACTTCACATCGAGCACTGACTCACCAACCGGCACCGCGCTATATGGATTGTACCTGGTAAGTGTTTAGTTACAGCTCACTTAGCTGCCCTTGCCTGACAGCACGGCTGGCCTTGCCTGATCATTTTTTCATTCCCTCCTAGGTCCTTCGGGACGGTTATTTGACCCGCCTATTGGATTGCCACATTTGACGTTTTCCCCCCCTAAACAACAAACCCCCCCCCCCCGGGACGGTTAACTCCTTCCGCCACGGTAATTAATTCTATCGTTCTCGCCTTCCCGCGGTTCCACTCACGGGTTAGGACCGTCAGCAAATTCTCCGCTGCCACAAGGGTGCGTTTACTTAACATGTAGTGACCATACGCATCTTGTTTACAGGACACCTATTCCGGTTCTATGCTTGCTACCAGAACATGTGCCGCAACACCCTGTGTTGATTCTGGTAAATTGTAGCCTCGTTATCCTTTCAATCTAGTCACACAAGCGATTTCACGGCCTAAACTTGAAGTCACAACTTCTTTTAGCTCACGTCTTGATCACCACTGATTTTAATTCATTAGCTTTAGTCTTCCTCTACTGTTCCTCTCACGAGCTAGTATATCATGCACGGCCAATAGCAATTACTTATTACTCTGATGGTCTGTCGTTGCCCAATTAATCATTTCTTTTTCCCTTTTCCCTTCCATTCTCTCTTGCGCTTTTTCCGTCTATAATTAAATGTATTAAGACATGGATTTAATGTCTAGAATTTCTTGTATACAAGCATGCTTAATTCTAATGTCCTGAAGATGATCCCATGAATTCCCCCTAGGGATCGAAACGTCGTCGACACTCTATATACCATATGCATGCAAATATTGTGAATTATATTGTGCAATGGTATCACCATGTGATTGAAGTCTGTTAATTTTGTTAATCTCATGATTTACAGACACATTCCCTTTGCCTGAAAACTCTTCCCCACCCTTATGTTGTTTGTCTATGTTTTTGAGTTGGACGCTGGTTGTGTCCCACTTGTAATTGTACATGTATTTTTTCTATGAACGTATTTAAAATATTAAATATCTGTCCGGCTGGACAAGGAACATATAGTCTATTTAGTATATGTTTATTTATTTTCTGCCGTAATTTATAACTGTTTAGGGACCATTGTCTTTTGAAATAGTTCTAATACCGAAGGTCCCTTGCATACTGCCCTTTCGGTTCCCTTGTTGTTTAAAATAGTAATCAGGCATCGCAGCACACCTAAGAGGCACTTGGCCCCCTAGGTGGGAAACCGATGACAAAGAATGCCACCAACTAGGTTGGTGGGTGAGGGTTCTTTAAAAAACCTAAAGGTTTTTTTTCTGAGAGACTACTTCATGTTAACAGGATTCTAGTTAAATGATTTAGTATTCAGATCGTTCTCATTGTTTGGTACAAGTATTTAGGGGAGAATGGCGAGCATTTTTTGTTCCTTACTCTTTTCTGTTTAGTATATCATATAACGAACTACAATAAACTAAAGAATGGCATTAAGGGGCGGAAATGTATGGGATAGCCCTACTTTTGATCAAATCCTTCCTAATTGAGCATAGCCATCACAATGATATTGTTAGCTCAATTTCCTCCACAAATGTGTTACATGAGGAGTTCCCCAAGGGTCATACCCATCAATACCACTTTGCAAATTTATAGGCCTCTAGCTCAAAGGAATCTCCCAACATGGGCTACTATTTCAAATGCATGTGGATGACAAGATGATGCACATTCATCTAGAAAAGACCCTAGAATTCCGGACTACCAATTCCGATGGCCTTAGACGAAGAAGTAAATTACCTTTGGTAATAATCCTTCTGGTGGATACTCTCTCTACCTACAGATTCCTCCCTTAGAATATCACCCTGGAGCCTGACTGGATCTGGAGAAGTTTATAGCAGTGCTCCTGCATGCCACTAGGAGCTCTTCACTGGGTCCATTCTGTCCCGGAAGTGAGAGAGGAGCCCAAAATAAGCGGCACCCCTGCTGACGTTAGCTTTTTGTCTTTTCCCTTTCCATGGTCTCAGAAGCAGAGTGCTAACAACTTTTGGAGTCAATGTGCTGGCTACTAACTTAAGACCTTCTAAATGTTAAAAAGAGGTCACTCCACAAAAATAGGGCAGTGAGGAATTTGTGGTTAGATAATTATAGATAAAAAGCAGTATCAAAGAGGAGTACCTTTTTCTTTTGATGGATACTTCCATTTACAGATTCCTCACCTTACACCTTGAAATGGATACCAAAGCAGTACCTCTCAAAGGTGGAGGGTCTCAGACCAAAAAGTGTTGCAGAACCGAATGGACGAGGAGACCTTGTCGTCTGGCCTGGCTGCTAAGACAGTAGTGTTTCATCAACATATGTACCAACAGCCACTTTGCAGCCTGGCAGATACCAAGGATAGGCACTCCTTGTGCCAACACAGTAAAGTGGCCTTACTATGAAGGAATGGGCTCTCAGATCTACTGCAGGCTGTTTCTTGGCCAGTGTGTAGCAGATCTTAATGCAGCGGGCTATTCACTGTGACAAAGACTTCTGTACAGCCTTTGCTTTGTTTTTCTTCAGAGAACCCCACAAAAAGTTTATTTTCTACTTGATAATCCTTTGTCTTTTAGGATCCACCCAATGTAGCCCCTCCTCTGCTTTCAATGTGTGAAGCACAGCAAAGAAAACTGATACAGTGATCGACTGCCCTATGTGGAAGGGCAACATAACTTTTGACAAGAAGGCCACCGGAGTCCTCAGAACCAATTTGTCTGCTGAAAAACGTGGTGTAGGATGGTAGCAATGGCTGTAACTGCAGTTCACTCCTGTAACAAGCTGATGTAATCACAATGAGGAAGGCAGTTTTAAAGTTTAGGAGATGCAGAGAACAGATATGCTTAGTCTCGAAGGATGTATAAATGAGGAACGTTGAGACTAAAATAACGTCCCACCGTGGCATTACAAAAAGTTTGGGAGGGAACACGAGTCTTAACCCTTTAATAAATCTAAACACAACAGGTGATTTGATCAATGACTGTTTGTTCAGCAAATATAGATAGGACGAAAGAGCTGACAAATAACCTTTGACAGTGCTCACTGCGAAGTCTTGCTGAGATTAAAGCAAAGCAAACAAAAGTAAGTCCGAAAGCTTTGCTTGTAAGGGGCGAGTGTTGCTGGCGCCACACCAGGTTCTGAACTTGTCCCTACACCCAGCGAAGATGTATTTCAAAGAGGGGCATAAGGCGGCGAGGATGACATCCACCACCTAAGGCACCAAAACGCATGCAGTCTCTTGGTTCCACTCAATCTCCAGGATGGAGGTGTAAACTGCATAAATTTGGGTGGAGGACCTTGACTTGTTGCTGAGACAGAAGGTCCTGGCGTAGTGGTAGCCTATTATAGGACAGATGCTCATGTCCAAGAGTTCTGGGTACCGATTCGCTTGGGTCAAAATGCAGGGCCACTAGGCAGACA
The DNA here is from genome assembly GCA_963921515.1 of Calotriton arnoldi. NCBI lineage: Eukaryota > Metazoa > Chordata > Amphibia > Caudata > Salamandridae > Calotriton > Calotriton arnoldi. The sequence continues at coordinate 2,342,235 of CAWUFW010000115.1, forward strand.
TGGGCCTGATCGGTCTTGATCATTTTCAGAACTCGCTAAAGGAGTGGTAGTAGAGGGAAGGTGTACAATGCCCCTCCCTTATTTCATTGCAGCTGGAACGCATCTCTTAATGAGTGTTCTTGTGGAAATTCTAACACTAAATACTTCATACTGCATGTTCTACAGTAGCAGGGAGGGAGAGTGGCTTGATGCAGGACAAAATTAGGTCGGTCACCTACCACTGTAAATCTCGAGATGTACCATCCATGATCTGGGTGGTGTTGGAAGGCGGAATTGATGATAGGCCTACTGTGACTTCAGGTTGCAATGTAGGCCTGGCACGTGCCAACTGACTTAGTTGGCAAAGAGGATGCACTTAGCCAAGAGGCCAAAAAGCCTCAAAGACACCCTCACCTGGATCTGGCATAGAGCCTGAAACATTGAGATCATAACCCGAATGTCCTGGACTGGTTGCAGTGAAGAAAAAAAACATGAACTCTACTGTGTCTAGGATTGTCCCAATCAATAAAAGGCCATGAGAGGGAATCAGTTGAGACTTCAGCTCATTTATGGTGAAACCTATGAGAAAAGTTCTGATGTCGTCCAGAGGCGGTCAATGATGGACTGCGCTGAGCCCACCTTCAGCAGCCAGCCATCGAGGTACAGGAACTCCTGACCTCAGAAAATGGGCAGCAAACCCCCCCCCCGCCCCCCAATCACTTTTGTCAACACCCATGGGGCACTGGTAAGGCTGAAAGGGAGCACGGCAAACCGAAAATGCTTCTGGGCCAGCTTGAACCACACGTAACACCTGTGAAACTCCAGGATGGTTATCTGAAAATATGCCTTTTGCAAGTACAAGGATACAATCCAGTCAACTTGGTCCATAATATATAGGATCTGGGCCAATGTGAGCACCTTGAACTTGGCCTTAGACAGGAATGCGTTCAGAGTTTGGAAGTACAAGATAGGCCTATGGCCTCTGTCTTTCTTCAGGACAGGTAAATAACAGAAATAGCAACTCTTTTCTGCCTCCAAGTCTGGTACCCACTCAATGGCACCTTGGAGAGCAACAGGCATATCTCATGCAACAACATGGACAAATGCTCTACTGTAAACTCTAGTGTGGCTAGGACTATTGGGCCGGGAGGAGCGAAAAGGTGGGGTGTAGGATTTCTGAACAATTGCAAGGACCATCTGTAACATGTACTGAATCACAAACCCCGGAGGAAGTGTTGGATCCTGCCTCCACCGGGTGGACAAGCGCACTAAGGGAAAACTAAAGCAGTTTGTTATCTATGCTAGCAGGAGAAGAGGAGTTAGAGGTCTGATGCACCCATTGGCCGAAAAGCTGTCTGCCGGTTCAGCATCCATGGCCCCAGAAGGACTTCGTTACCTACTGCATCACTGGCCAGGAAGGCTCGGTCTGCCTACATTTAGAATAGCCCCTAAATTTCCTGAACTGGTGTGGAAACTGTTTGGTAGAAGACAACAGCCCCAAGGAATGTGCCTTAGCTCTTCTCTCTTTAAAGCGTTTCAAAGCTTGAGTCCACTTTACCCCACAAAAGAGGTGGGACTCATCAAGGAGCATATACATTAGCAAAGCCTATTCATTGCCATGGAAACCAGTGGACATCAGCCAGGTAGGTCTGCAGAGGACAGTATTAATACTGACCGCTCTGCCAATATGGTATCCAAAGTGGTATCCAAAGTGGCACAGATAACATACTTAGCCATGATCTGCCCTTCATGTATCATTTGAGACCAAAGAGGCCAAAAGATCCTCCGGGACTGATGGCAAGATCTAGCTGGCAGTGTCTCACATGGCATGTGTCTAGCATCGCAACAGATGAGCAAGAAGGTGGGGGTCGACCAAGTAGCCATCAGAGTATCTGTGAGGGTATCACTAACTCAAGGGAAGGGCTCAAATGTTGCTGTCCCAGGCTGTAGAATTTTGGTCAAAACATCTGTTTTAATCTCAATGGAGGGCAGCTATAATTCCAACACTTCTGCCACCCGAGCGTGGGTCTTGTGGCCAGAGTTTACATCTGTACTGTAGTTGGTATGGGCCAAGAAACTGGTCTAAGGTGGACAGACCATTCCGAAAAGGGACCCATCTGTGGTTACCCAACTGGAAGGCCCTTCTGTTCACAGGAGACCAAAGGTGTGCCAGAGGCAGAGTCTAGAACGCATTGAAAATCTGCAGCATGGTCTCCTTGAAGTACTTGATGTGCGCAAGGTCATTGACACTTTGGAAATTTGAGGCGCTTCAGGATCAACTGAGGGATCCATTCAATGGATGGTGATCTTATGCGAGTGGGACTTGCATCTTGATGCCCTTGTTCTTTCTCCCTTCAACTTTAAAGTCAGAGGGGTGAGATTTGGGTCAAGTCTCACTTCCCTTTCTTATGCCTGTGCTTGGACTTGAATCTATCGTAGGACTTTGGGCAGAAAGTGGAGCATTAATGGGAGTGACACCATAACTGTGACAGGACCCGTGACTTGGAGCAGGATCTGCACGTCTGCAGCAACTACTTCTTGAGTTCAACGACATACAACTTTGTCTCAAATCAGATACAATAGGGCGCACTTGTCACACAACTATGAGTTGTGTCTGGAGCCCAGGCGCCAGACTCACCTTGTGTGGGTCTGTGACACACATCTGCTTTCACAGTCGCAGCAGGGCTTGAAGTCGGTCATTTTTGGTGGGGCAATCATTTCCTAGCAAATTAGGTAATTGCTTTTGGTATTGTCGCCCAACCAATAAGGTTGGGAGCACAACGTCAGATCCATGTTGATAGGTACAGAAAGAAAGGAACGGATGTGGATCTGCAGGGATGGCTCTTATATGTGGCTTTACTCCAACACTTCCGAGATGGTATGGAGCCACATGATGTCACATGGTGGTGTTCTGGAGCATTGCTACACAATTTTCTGGATCCAGTCTGGCACCTGAAAAATATTTTAAGATGCACAGAGATATATGGAAAACCAAACTTAAGAGACCAAAGTGAACCATTTGCTCTTCCGAAAAAAAATGAAATCCTTAGTAGGAATAGTTTGGCCCTGGGGAAGGCGCATTGGGAGATTCATATTGGTTGTGATACAGGGTAGAACGGGTGTTAGATTGTGCTGTTTAGTTATCCAGGTTGAGTCAGTGTTGGCAACAACTCAGACTATAGGTGGGAGGAAGAACCAACCATACACTATATACTTCAAGTGATCAATACTATATAGAATTAATTCATTTTATTAGTTAAGGTATTAATTACAAATTCTCCATCCAGGACAGAATATCAGTGTTGATCACAACCAAAAGCATGTAGCTTTATTCTACTTATTAATCAATGACTGGAATTACATAATTAAGACCATAATATTGCAGACATGGTTGGAAGAGTTAGGAATGAGGCAGAGACTGTACAGAGGGGAAAGAGGTTTATAAAACTGTAAAAAGTTGTCTTACATTCAAATCTCAAAACAATCCTCAGTATTTTATATTCGAGATTAAATTATAGCCACAACAGAATACAGATGTTTGGGCACGAGAAAGCAGGGGCTTGTTTTAGATTTGTCAGTGCTCTAACATTCCCTCATACAATTGTGTTCCACTCCATTTCAGAGGATGTTTAGAGAAAATTGTTTGATAGATTGTGTGAGATACAAGGATGCAAGGTTTTTACAAGAGGTGAATAAAGAGAATATTTCACTATCTCATAGGGGAGAGATTTGTAGAAACCTCATCTGTGACTCGCATACTTTTAATAGTATTAGTTAAGTGGTCAATTATAAGAAAAAAGAAAGATTACCTTGATTTTTAGAAGACTGGTAAAATGAACAAGGGGAATGGAAGGCATAGGTGACGAAGATGTTTTAGAAGAGGAGATTAAGAAGTAGCCTGATGAAATATGGAGCAAATTCCTTGATCACCAGAGAAATCAGTACAATAGGACAGAAGTGTATGTAATTTATTTTAAATTATTTTTGTTTTTGGGTAAGCTTATCACTGGACTTTTTGATGAGATGCTGGATATACACTTTATATCTAGTTCCTAAGTTGAAATGAGGAGTGGTGTGGGAGGTGGTTGGGAGAGAGATTTTTTTATGAAAAAAGGAAGATCAATTTCTAAGGTGGATCATTAATGACAATCAACACATTGACCTATTCTTGCATCACAACTCTTTAAAACAGACGCTCACAAAATCTGTTAACACAGAGCTGAAAACTAACAGATTTTATAAAAAGAAAAAACAAAAGAAAACAGACAATGGGGATGTAAGATGCATGTAACTGATCAATTACTATTTACTGCTTCTCAACTAGTTAAGCAATTTCTAGCAACATGAAAATCTATAGAAAGATTTTTTTTTTTTTAAATACACATTTTGAAGCATGTGAAATAAAAAAAAATATATAAAAGCAAAGAAATTAGGTTGCAAACATTAATTATGAGGGAAAAACAAAGGAAAAACCTGTATTGCCTTTTTCAAGGGTCTACCAGGTTATAGGCCAGTGGAGAAATTTCCCACTATGGCACTTTTGTGCTTTTAAATGTAAAAATCCTGCCTCTGTTTTTATACTTAAAATGAGACTTCGACTAAGGTAAGAGCAAAGATATACCTTTGGAGCACATAATCACATTGTTGAAAGTTCTATTGTGGCTTTCACTATATTACCTGAGTGACACCATGTTTCCGAGCTCTGCTGGTAAACTTCGGAGCTTGTTGGATGACAGGTCCAAGTAAACTAAATTGTGAAGCTTCGAAATGTCAGATGGAATTCGTGAAAGGTTATTATCACTGAGATGGAGAGCAGTCAAATGTGTCAAGGTCCAAAGAGATGTACTCAAACTACGCACTCTACCTAAAAAAAAGAAAAAAAGGAAGGATTTAACAACAATTTAAACACTAAACCAATGCCAGTACATGTTAAGCTATAAGAACACATTGCCATCAACTTAAATTCTCTAACAACCAGTTATTTCATTTTTAGGTCTCGCCTAGCGTAGCGCGCATGCGCTGCTCTTGGAGAGGGCCTCTTGGAATCACTTCAGACTTCCAAGAGACTTCTCCGTGTGGGTCTGCCTCCTCCCATACATCCCATTGGCCTTTGCGTGTGGCTTTCAATAATGAAAGCACGCAAATGGCCAAAGACGGGTGCATGTCCCGCCTTTCCTCAGAACTTTCACTCCCATGGCCTAGGGGTCTCGGGAGCGATCAGAGGCGCGCATTGTGCCAGCTGCATTCCTCCCTGATCGTTATCTTGCCTTTCGCGGCCGCGCTTGTTATTTTTATTGCTCCCTCAAGCCCACTGCTGTGCTCTGTTCTGCTGGCCCCAACCTTGAAACCTTCCTGCCTCGGGTTTGTGATAAGATATCCCCTCTTTCACACACGCACTTCAGAAAACATGTTAAAATGCTCCAAGACAAAAAAAACTCGCCATGTTGTTCCTTCCTGCCCTAATTAACGCTGCTCTTTATTAATTTGTTCCGTCACGACCTCAAAATGCTTCCAGCAGGTAATTTTTTTTTAACCGTAAATAACACGAGAAAATAGTTATGGGAAAGCAGTTTAGTTGAACCGCTCAGCTGTACTAAGAAAACATCGCTGTGAAGGTTAAATAAAGTATTTAATAGCAACCGCGGACTGGTCGTGCCTGAGAAGGCAGAAACACGAGCCCGCGAGGGCTTGAGAAGCGAGGCCGCGTTCCCACCGAGAGCGCGCGGTGCCGAAGGCTCGGCCTAGCTCGAGCTATCCCCAGGCGCAGGCCGTGCGAGGCAAGTATGCACTGACGCCTGCAGGGGTGTCAGTGTCCTTCACCCGGAGGCATGCATGACTTCACCTTTATCGCGCAATCTGCTCTCCGAGGTCTTAGCGCTTGGCAGCTCCGCAATTACCATGACAAATGAAATAATTTCTCATCTATGAAGTCACCAACATTCCACGAACCTGACACTCGCCTGGCTTCTCAATCTTCAGGGACGGTCAGTTTGACTGCTGGGTCAATCTCTATCCAATATTTTAATCGGCATGGAAAGATCTCAAAAACCTTTCTAGCTGCATACGCCCAACACCGCACTTAATGACATTGCTGACTTTTGGCCCAAAAAATCTCTCTAGGCGCAAATACCTCTGTTGTTGGTATTTCAAAATGTGTGTTCAGTGCATTGACAGCAGATGCGCCGTCTGCTGATGACATACAGGGTGGACGCAAATCCCTCCGCCATTCCTTCAAGACAGCACCGTCACGCGAGACGCAACCACAGGGTTGGACCACTGACTTTGGCATCACCACAGGGCAGTGGAAGCAGCTAGGGCCACCGCTAAATCGCAGATCAGTGGGACCTCCTCTCACAGCATGAGATCTGTGTTTAAGACTGCCAAAACTACGACCTTAATGCATTCTAACCTGGGTGCCGGAAGGTAGAGATCTTCGGGAAGAGGGCATGCGAAAATGAATTTCTCCATGTAATACAACTTAGGAATTGCATGAAGTATTATGAATTATAAGTCATAAATTGCTTAGAAACGGTTATATCATCGGAAAAACTTCACAGCATCGACACTAAAAATGATATATTTCACAAATGAAAAATGTGTATATAACTTTTTTCGATGTCGCAGCGCACCTTTCAGTAATACGACAGCCCCTCTTTCAATCACTAACCCTTAATTTATGGCGTTCTTCTACACTCCAGGGAATTCCGGGGGAGCGGGGTTCTGTCTCTGTCCCGTCCAGGCCCTTACACCTCCTTTCGCTCTTTCCTTTTATGTGTGCTTACAGGGTTGTAAACTTGCTTCAAAAAGTTTGTGATAAGATATCCCCTCTTTCCCACAGAAAAATACACGTTTTGAATGTTTAATGCATCTCGCAGCGCAGCTTTCAGTAATACCACAGCCCCTCTTTCAATCACCTAACCCTTAATTTATGGCGGTCTGAGCCCCACCCCCTGCAGACGTCTCGCTGTCGTTTATGTCTCCACTAATCCTGACCGAGGTGACATTTCGAAAGGCAAATGTTTTGTTTGTGAACGTTTGCTTGTTGGGGGCTACCCACTGCACAGACCCCACCCAGCATTGGCGTCAGAGCGCTGTAGAGAGCACAGTGCGCATAATAGAGCGAAGGCAAGACAAAACTGAAATGGGCTGGGTGTGGCCCAACGGCTAGAACGGCTGACCTTGAACCTGGAGAACCAGGAAGCAGAACAGTAGGCACTGTACAAGAGTGCATGTGTTTTCCAGATGTGTCCCTCGTGTACTGCTGTTGCTCTCTCGCCCCTGTGCTTGTCTCCCCTCCCTCAGTATTGTGTTCGCCCACGTGTGCTTCTTGTAAAAGCTCCCCATTCCTCTTCATCGCCCATGTTGCTTCCTACCCACCCTCCATATTGCTTCCCCCACCTATGCCTTCCGCGTTGCTTCTGCCACCCGCCCTCCATGTTGCTTCCCCCCGTTATGCTTCATTCCGCACCTGCAGCCTTCGTGTTGGTTCCCCCCACATGAGTCCTCTGTGTTACTACCTCCTAAAAAATGCTATTGTGTTACATTTTTTAATTCACCAATCCAACTCGGATTTGTAAATAAAAATAAAAATCAGCAAAGCCATTGCGAGACCTATTGGCTTTGCCAATGCTTGTTTGTCCATGTCACAATACTAGCACTAGGTTTCTAAACACATCAGAAGCTACTCAGAACTTTCAATTATCTTTACTTTACACACCTGAATCAATTTACTTGCAACAAAGCTTCTTTCAAAACATAACTCCTGAAAGAATTGTTGTAAGCTAAATTTGACTGACCAGACCTGACTGAAAAATAAACGAAACTCAGCAGGCAGAAAAGCACTACACGTTTTAGGTAATGAAATTGAAAGCATTATGTCTTCATCACAACTTCAATTCACTACTTCATGCAGCATGCATCCTGCAGTTTTTTCCAAATAATACAACAAAAAACTAATTTTAATATCATCTACTGACCTCCTAAAATAAGAACGGATGTGTGCAACCTAATTTGCATAGAGATACAGAATAAAATGACCATGCAGCGAGTGAAGAAAGAACTCCCCCTGCAACAACCAAAGTCTTCCTGGGAGGAGGGTGGGTGGGTGGGTGGGTGGGTGCATGCAAATCTACAGCACTACATGCCACAAACAGATGCTTACAGGTTAAGTAACATTTTCTGTTTCTGGCATGTGTACCTCTAGATACACAAGCTGTGTATAGACTGTAAAGCAGTTCTCCCCCAAGCGGTGGCTAGCCAGAATATGTTGCAGAGGAATGAAAGAGTGCATGGAGTAAAGCTTGGCCAATGATTAGCTTATTGGTGTGCTAAGACATCCACACAGTAATGCTTGGTGAAAGTGTCTGGAGTGGACAAGGTAGCTTCTTTGCAGAGTCAGCTATAAGAATGTTGCCTCAGAAAGCCATAGAGGCTCCCTTTTTTGCAAGTAGAATGGGGTCTGGGGGGACAGGCAAAGACGATTTGGCTTTAGCATAATAGGTCTGGATACATTTGACTAACCAAAGTGACAATCCCACTTTACAGAGAGCACAGATTTATGTGGTTTGGAAATCGAGACGAAGAGTTGTTGTACCTTTTGGAAAGATTTTGTTTGATAAATGTAACACAAGGGCCCTTATGACATCCAGTGTTTTAAGAGCTCTCTCTCTGCTACTAACTCTGGATGAGGGAAGAACACTGGGAGTTAGTTCTTTCCACCTCAGTTAATAGTTCGACTGAGGTGAAAAGAGACCAACTAGGGAAAAAAATTGGGGTTTGTCTTAAGGGACCTTATCTGTATGAACTTGGAAGAAGGATCTTTGAAGGCATAGAGCCTGAAGTTCAATGACAAGCCTGAGGGAGATGATGGCCACTAGGAAGGTTACCCTCCAGGATAGGTACTGCAAAAGGCATGAGTGAAGTGGTTCAAAAGGAGGGCCCATACGTCTGGTGAGAACTATGTTGAGAATCCACACAGGGGCAGGTTGCACCCTGGGGGGAATTACTCTTTTCAGTCCCTGCATGCAAGCCTTATTGACTGGGACTCTGAAAAGTGAAGTGTGTTCCCTGTTCTGAAGGTTGGCAGCCAAGAAGGCCAAGTGAAGTCTAATTGAAGTGTAAACAAGGCCTGACATTTGCAGGTGAAGCATATGGCAGACAATATCTTGGACCGCTGCCTTGAAAGGGTTAATGTGCCTCGGACTGCAGTAGTGCACAAATCTTTTCCATTTGGCTGCATAGCAGGCTCTTGTTGTCGGCCTGCATGCTTCCTTGAGGATAAACATACACTCTGGAGGCAAGTTGAGGTAGCCAAATTGTAAAACTTCAGGAGTCAAATCTCAAGTTTAACTGCTTGGGATTCGTGTGTCTGAGAGTGCCCTGGCTCTGCATGAGGTCTGGCCAGTTGGACAGCTTCGTGTGAGGCACAAGAGAGAGGTCGAGGAGAATGGTAAAGTAGGGCAGTCGCATGGATGCCACTACGATGAGAGTGAGGGATGTTTGCAGAAGTCTCCGAACCACGAAAGCAGGAAGTGAGAGAAGCGTAAAGCATTGGCAAATATCTTTGACCAATTCATCCATGGTGCACTGCCCATGCACTGTTGATGTGGATACCTGGAGGCAAAGATTAGGCACCTCTCTTTTTCGGTGGTGGCAAAGAGGTCTACATCGAGGAACCCCCAACAACGGAAGTACGGGAGTAGGATTTATGGGTGGAGTTCCCACTTGTGAACTTGTTGCTGCATCCTCCTGAGCAGGTCTGCATAGTCATGGTCCACTGCCGGTAGTTATTCTGCTAGTAGATGGACTTCGTGATGAAGTGCACACCGTCAAATGTCCAGAGCGAACACAGACAACAGGGAGGGGGGGGGGAAAGAGTGCCTCCCTGCTTCTGTAGGTAGCACACACATGGCAGTGATGTTGTCCGTGCGAATGAGAACTACCTTGTGCTGAACTTGAATGAGGAACTACTTGAGTGCTAGCTAGACATCCAGCAGCTCCAGGTAGTTGATGTGAAGAACCCGTTGATAGAGTTTCCCCGTACCATCGATAAAAAAGTTTTTAAAGTATGCCCCACACCCACTCAGGGAAGCGTCCGTTGTGATGGGTCACCTGCAGCACTGGGTAGAGAAAGGACTTGCAGTGTATCAGATTGATGCTGTTCCACCACTGCAGAGAGCAATGAATGCAGCCCCAGATCAGCACTAGATTCTCCAAGCGACCCTCCACTTGTGACCATTGTGCAGCTAGGCCTTCCTGCTACGAGCACATGTGTAATCTGGCATAGGGAACTATGGCAAATAGGAGGCCATTATGCCAAGGAGGCATATGACCGTCCTTACAGTTAGTTGGCTATCTGGCTGAAAAAGAGTGTCACGTCCAATGCGCTCTGAACACTGAACGCTGCCATGGGCCTTTAAGAATGAACACCGGTAAACATGGGCAGTCTAACTTTTTTTATTTTTTTTATTTTTCAAAAACCTTTATTGAACAAGTTTGCACAGCAGGGTTACAAGATTGCACTTCATCAAGACATTATATACGAGCAGAGGAACCCCAAACATGTGGGGAGGCCCCATTCAATATTATGCAACAGAGGTTACCTCAGACGCGTATAACCTGTTAATGATACAGAGAAGAAAATGCGGGGGCGGCACGGGGGGGGGTGTAAGCCAAGGGGTGAGGCCCATCAAATGGGGGAGAGAAGCTAGGGAAGCAGAGGGGGGAGTAAGCGGGGAGACGGCACCTCACTGGCCATCACCGGCGGGGAGCGCGGGGGAGGTCGCAGGATGCGGAGAGTTACGACTTGAGAGGTAAGATACAAGTGGACCCCATATGTCAATTGGGCGGGATTTGGCCGGCATTAGGTCCCAGAATTCGGACAGGAGTGTCTGACAACGAGAAGCATCCTCAAGCCAAGCGTCAACCTTAGGTACAGGCCTGCGACCCCAGCACATGGAGACCCTACGCCTCGCCAAAACGAGAAGCATCGCAGTCAGGCGGCGCGTAGCATCTGAGCAGAATTTCACGAAGCCTAGAAGGCAAAGCAGAGGGTCTGGCTGGACCGGCGACTAGGTGATCTCAGAGATAGCGGCACACACCTCACACCAGTATGCAGAAATCTGAGGGCACAGCCAGGCTAGGTGGGAGAAGCCTGCCGCAGGAGCGGAACATCGCAGACATCTGTCGCTGGGGATAAGTCCCATTTTGTGCAGCTGAGCAGGAGTTCGGTAAAGCCTATGCAAATACTTAAAGTGAATGAGGCGCAGGCGGTAATTTGGGGATAGTCGTTTAATCTGATTGCAACAATAAAGCCAGTCCTCTTGAGAGAGTTCGACACCCAGGTCCTCACACCACATCACCCGCGCCCGGTCTGTAGAGATGGGAGATGCCGCCAGTGCAAGGGCGTAAATCTTGGTGACCAGCTTTCGGGGGGAGGGGGATGTATAAAGGAAGTTAAGAGTGGCCATCGAGGAAGGAGGCTGGGGAAACGTGGGGTGAAGCTCCCTGTAAATAGCCCTTAGTTGATAGTAGAGCAGAGTATCCATGGGGCCGGAATCGACAGCAAGGGCGAAGAACGTGTCCCCAGGGTAGAGGTCCGACACTGTGGAGAGCCCCAAGCGGGTTGCGTGTTTAACCATCCCAGCTGACTGAAGGGGGGGAAAAGCCGGGTGATGAGCAATAGGCATGGCATTCGCGGAGAGCATGCTGGAGCCGGAGACTTTCCGGAGCCCGTCCCAGGCCCAGCGCAGAGTTTCTACCGTGTCGATCTCGGTGCGTGGAATTTTCGCCGGGGCGAATAAGGCGGTTGCGAGCGGCCAGGGGGCAGCAAGGTCGGCCTACACCGCGACATGCGGCTGAAAAGGAGTGGGGTGGAGCCAGAAGTGGAGAAAACTGGCCTGGGCGCTAAGGGCGTATAATTTAAAATCGGGGGCACCAAGACCACCACACGACATCGGGAGGGTGAGGATATTATAAGCGATTCTGGGCTGTCGACCAGCCCAGACCAGGGTGATGAGCAATGAGCGTAATCTGCAAAAAAAGTGGGCAGTGAGAGGGATGGGAATATTGACAAATAAATCCAAAAACTTCGGGAGCACCACCATCTTGGCGATGGCTATGCGACCCGCCAGTGACAAGGGTAACCTACGCCAGAGGGGAATCTTGGACTCGAACCAGTCCACAGCGCGGCCAAAGTTAGCCCTCCAAAGTTCTTCTACGTCCCTACTAAGCCAAATACCTAAGTATCTTGTAGGACCCGACGCCCACACAAAAGGGTAGTCCGGAGTAAAGGGGACCGTGGCATCAGTGAGGGGAAAAAGTACAGACTTACTCCAGTTAACCTGGATGCCGGAGTAGCCCCCGAACCGTGTCACCTCGCAGACCAGAGGACTGAGATTCTCCTGAGGGTTGCGGACATAGAGTGTAACGTCGTCCGCATACATGGAGACGACAAGGGCACGAGCCGCGAAGCCAAGACCTCTCTGGGTGTGATGCTGTCGGAGTCTAGCGGCGAGGGGTTCCATGGTGATGGCGAAGAGCATGGGTGACAGCGGACACCCCTGCCTGGTACCTCTCGCGATGGAAATAGGCTCCGATATTTGACCGTTAATCCGGAGGCGGGCAGTGGGAAGGGTGTTATGAAGTTGTACTTTGCGCATAAAGACCGGGCTAAAGCCTAAGCGAGGGAGGAGATAAAAGAGGAAGGGCCACTCGAGGGTATCAAAGGCTTTGGTGGCGTCTAGCAGGGCGGCCACTGCCGGGAGCGTGGGATTAATTTGATGAAGGACGGAGAAGATGGTTCGGAGATTATGGGAGGTCGCGCGACCAGGAATGAAGCCGGACTGGTCCGGGCGAGCGATGAGCGTCATGAGGGGGAGAAGGCGGGAGGCGAGTAGTTTGGCAAAGATCTTGTTATCCATATTAATTAATGAGAGGGGACGATAAGAGTCGCGGAGCTCTGGGGGTTTGTCCGGTTTCAGAAGTAGTGTGAGTAATGCCTCGCGGAGCGAAGGGGGGAACTGACCGTTCTCAAAAGATTCATTATACATGGCAGCTAAGTGCGGGACCAGGAGGGGCGCAAAGGCCTTATAAAAGGATGCTGGCAGGCCGTCCGAGCCGGGGGCCTTATCACCGGGCAGGCCGTTAATAGCAGCAAGGATTTCTTCTTTGGAGAAGGGCTCATCAAGGAATTCCCGGTGGGGGTTGCCAAGCCAGAGGAGCTGAAGGGTATCGAAATATTGATTGAGAATCTCGCGCGGTGGCACAGTCCCAGCCGTATAAAGTTGAGAGTAAAATGCGATGAAACGCGCCTTGATCTCCTCAGGAGAAGTAGTTCTATCCGGGCCTCCGTCCCGGAGGGCAGTTATATAGGACGCTGCGCGAGGCGAGCAGAGGAGGTTGGCAAGGTTGGTACTGTGTATACTATACATGATATTTGGTCAATGCAAGAATTTCTTCTCTGTCACTTGACCTTTTGAACCCAGTGTACACATACATACAGAGGACTATCTGTTTTATCCTGGTTTGTGCATTTAGTCTTAATTATTTATATAAAAAATAATAATAAAAAATATTTTTGATACTACTGAACAGAGGCTGCATGTATATGTTTTTTATACAGTTCAGGTCCATTATTATTTCCATTGTTCCTAAAATTGTGATATTTACATATTAGTTATTTTCCCTGATTTAGGAACTTATGTCAGGGGTACCCCTTTCCTTACATATATTGTCTCCACAGCCTGTCTGTGCGGGGTTTGAGCTCTTTTGTCTCCTCTCTTTTTTCCACTCTAATTGACAAGCCTTTAATTATCTGTTTCTTATTCTTTTTTATCTTTCCTTTTGTTTTGGTTTTTGTTTACAGTTTTTTCTTCTTTTTCTATGTTGATACCCAAGTTATCAGTACGAATTTGTGAAGTTTGTTCTTGTTCACTGTGCTATCTTACAATCACTTTCATTATTGTTCTATTAATCCTTTTAGCAGTTAGCTGTTTTATATCCTTTTTGTAGCAGACTAAGTCATGGACAAACTGCCCACATTTGGGTTCTCAGATGAAGACTTTGCGTCTTTAGTGGGACCAACCGGCTCAGGTAACAGTTTAACTTCCACCACTGGACAAGAAAATGGGGACATCCAAAAACTTACATCATTAAAAAAGAAAACCAAGCGTATCGAACTACACGGCAGTTCATGCTCGAGTACCTGAAAGTCGGAGTGATTCCGCAAGGCTTGAGGGTACGCAATATACCCGGTTTATTTGTTCAAATCCGTAAATTTTTGGAACGGTGGACACTTGTAGCCAATAGGTGTTCCCGGGATCTCATGATCCTAATTATCGAAACGGCCAAAGAGTTGGTCCAAACACTTCTACAAGAAATTCTAGAACTAGAAGCCAAAATCAAAAATTCACAAGCAGTAGAAGAAGCCATAAAAAAGCTATAAGAGGTCGATAAAGATATTAACTCTTACAATGAATATCTACTTAAAAGAAAAACGGATAAACTTAAAAAAGACATTAGATACTTCAGCCAGGAAAAGGTTTATCCTTACCTGGCGGACAATTTCTACCAACCCGAATCGAATGGAGATAAACAAGATCAACCTCCATACAATAGACCTCCCAGAAAAATAACTTTTTCCGATACTTCGGACTCGGAGGGTGAAACTAACGGTCATTATCAGGACTCAGGCCTAGGGAGAAACATGACAGGGACCCCCATACTAACTCGCCCCCCTTTTTTAGCCAGACGCGGGAACCAACAGACCCGCTGGCGGACCAGATACCAACCCCGGTTCAGGGGCAATTACCAACAGCAACAGAACCATCTATACCCTCCACATCAGGATTATCAGCAAGGTCAGGATTCATACCAAAACCAGGACAAATACCTGGTAACAAGGAATGCACAATACTGGCGCGACTGAAGGAAATTCCAATCTTTAATCTTAGCAGTCATACTTTAGACCAAGCCACTGAAAATCTATCCATTAAAGGTCTCTCCTTTGTGCCGCACAGTAACATCAACAGGTTTGAAATTTTCAAAGATCTAATGATCTTTTTTCACAAAATTAGGCTCCATAGCTTTTTTTCAGGACAATCAGTCTGAAAATAATGACAATCGGTCAGGCCTAAAACCTGCCTCCACTTTTCTCCCCACCTTGGAACAAGTGGGACCGGAAATATCTATTTTTGAACACGTGGTGTTCAATAAACTAACTATAGCTACCAAACACATCCCTCCGCCCAGATTCAACATATCCCGGGATGAACATCTAGCACTTAAATCTCTTGCCAGTAATAAAAATCTGACAATTAAATGCTGTGATAAGGGTGGAGGCATAGTTGTATTAGACAGTGACCAATATGTCTCCAAAATGGAAGAGATGTTGAATGACAGATGTCACTACATCCCCATCAAAAGAGACCCCACTAAAAATTTGCAAATATCAGTGCTTCGAATTACCACACAAGCACTTGACCAGAACCTGATCTGTGAAAAAGAATGGCAATACCTCAACATCAAACAGCCTAAAATGGCAGCCATTTATGGGGTTCCTAAAATACACAAACACACTCAAGATCCCCCATACAGACCCATAGTCACCACCATCGGTTCGGTCACTGAGCCCTTATCAAAATACATAGATACTATTCTGCGGCCCTTCATCTCCAAAATTCCATCATATATCTCTGACACACGAGACATCATTACTAAGGTAGAAAATCTTCCATTTAACGCTTCAAGTCAAACTTTGGTAACCATGGATATAGAGGCTCTATATTCTAATATACCACAGACTGAAGCCATTGAAGCGGTCATCTGGTTCATGGACATTTTTAATATTGACTGCCCAAGACTGTTCATCATTGATTGCCTACGTATTGTCCTCACAGAGAATACGTTCGAATTCAATGGTTCCCTTTTTAAACAAACAAAGGGGGTAAGCATGGGGGCTTCCTGTGCCCCAACAGTAGCAAACATCTATATGGCTCTATATGAAAAACGTTACATCTATAATGAGATTGCCCCATTCAGTGAGTCTGTGTATCTATGGTCCAGATACATAGATGATGTCTTTTTTATCTGGACAGCTGACCCTGAAACTATCACTGAGTTTGTATCTTGGCTCAACCTCTGTGACATTAACATCAAATTCACAGCTAACTACAGTAACACCAAGGTAGAATTTCTAGACATAACAATACAGAATAAAGACAACCTTTTGGAGGTTGACCTGTACATTAAGCCCACAGCCCGCAATACTCTTTTGCACTTTGACAGTTTTCATCCGCAGATGCAAAAGTCTAGTATACCTTTTGGACAGTTCCTGCGGCTTCGCAGGAATTGTACCAATGTCCAGGATTTTGACATTCGAGCTGCAGATATGAAAACTAAATTCCTAGCTCGTGGATACCCCAGAAGATTGATACGTGATTCCTATAAACGGGCACGCTTTTATGACAGGCAATACCTCCTTACACCTCAAGTTAAAAACCCTATCTCTAGGTTAGTATTCGTAACCAGACATTCAACAATGAATGAAAAAATCCGCCACATAATCAATTCCAATTGGCACATTCTCAACGCTACGAAATCTAAAGTTAATGCATTGCCCAAGCCGCTTTTTGCATACAGGAAAAGCAAAAATTTGAAAGATCTTATTGTTCAATCCCGTATGCTGAACAAATCGAACCATATCGCCCAATCCTCCATCCAAGGACAACCATTTCCCACGGGCAATTTCAAATGCATGACCTGTGTGGCATGCCAATTTGCTATTGAGACGAAAGATTTCTCGTTCAATAACATCAATTTATCTCTGAAAACCTTGACAAATTGTAAAACTTCGAACATCATTTACTTGATCATGTGTCCATGTAATCAAGGTTATGTGGGTGAAACAGCACGTACTATGTCCACTAGGCTAACGGAACATAGATCAGCTATCCGTACCCACAAATTGCAGGCTCCGTTAGTGCAACACTATATGGACCAACAACATACTCCCGATGAAATACGTTGGCTCATATTAGAGAAAATCCGCACGAATACCAGCACTCTCAGCACCAATATACGTAAATGTCGAGAAGTCTATTGGATATTTTTATTAAACACGTACCAGAATGGGATGAACAATGAAATCCCTTGGGACCAGGTCCTCAAACACAATCCTGTCTGATCTGCATCTATTTACACCTATGCCCTCTAGGGCGCACTCCATTGACTTTTGCCCATACAGTGTCGTGGTATTGGCACCTCTGTGCCCACTGGGTAGTTTCATGCAATACTAACTGATCTATTTATGAAGAGTGACCCATTATCAAATACATGGGACTTTCCACCATTTGCCTTTTTTTTTTTTTTTTTTCCGTTTTTTTGTAGCATCGCAGATTTTTCAAGTTTTATTTATTGCTCTCAGGAAGGTTAGCTTCATACTGTAATATTTGTGCTGTATTTTTTCTAGTCTGTTCTGGTATACCCGGTTCATGGTATCACATATTGAATAGTAACCTCGTCTGGTCCACTTCAAGATGGCCACCATAATCTGTTCACGAAAGGTATTTAGGCGTAATTCAATACGGCAAAGATTACTTTTTTATAAAGTGCATGACGCGCTGACCTTCCTTCAGTGTTTACCCTTTAAGCAACCGTGTTCATGATGTCTAGCTAGTTATGTTACACATGGCTTATCAGTATTCTGTAATGATTAGTAACTCTTTACGGCCCATTTCAATATGGCGATGAGTATATTTCCTCTTTGAATACATATCACGCAGTCCACTTTCCATGTTCTGTCTCTGATTGACTACGTCAATGCCGTCCAGGGTTGGTGCGTATTTTCCAACTATACGGTTTAAATAGCCAGTATCTTCTGGCGTGCAACACACGTTGCCTCAGTTTAACTGCAGACTCTGTCCATGGAGCCTTCCAGATGCTCGGGGGCATGTTTCAAAGATCGGGAATGAAGTAACTTTGGCGCCCATATGTATGGATTTCCTCCAGTGATCTGGCCGCCCGCTGTGCTTCTCTAACTATTGGCACCAAAGGGCGGAATCTGTCTGCCATTTTATCTGGATCACTCAACTGTTCACCACCCTCTGTCCTCAACTCGGCCACACAGCCTGGATTTCTCCTGTCTCCCAGCAATGACGCCAGAACTGCGCCGGCCTCTCTCCTTCCCCATATGTTCTGGCTACAGCATACTTCCCCATATGTTTGACCTCGCTGTCCGCCGCCTCGTGGTATTCCTCCAAAGCAGATTTCACGTCGTCCATTACCCGAGCATTCCCTCCCTCTAAAGCCTCTCTCTCTAGCCCCTTTAATCTACTCTCCAAGCTGGCTAGCCTCCCTCTGATAGAACAGAGGACTCCAGAGTGTTTAGTCATCGCTATCCCTCGGATGTAAACTTTGAATGTCTCCCATACTGTAGAGAAACGAGGAACGGATCCTATATTGGTGTCAAAGAAGCTTTCTATGGCCTCGGCCATTTCAGACCTAAACGCGCTATCAAGCAAGGAGTAAGGCGGGAACCGCAGGTAAAAGGAGCTGGACCTTTCCTTGGGCGCTCAATGTCCAGCACTATCGGGGAGTGATCTGAGAGGGAACGGGGGTGTATCACACAATCTCTGATCTGGGGGAACATGTGCCTAGACACGAACCAGTAATCAATTCTGGTGTGCAGGTCGTGGGGGGCGGAGTAATGAGTATATCCTCCTACAGTGGGGGAGCGCGTTTGCCACACGTCTAACATATTAAGCTGGATTGTAGCTTAGATGATGACTTTGGCTGCTGCTGAAGGGCGCCGAGAGGGACCTCCAGAGCGCTCTATTGTCAGGTCAAGCACACAATTCAAATCTCCTCCCCATATTGGCAGTAAAGAGGAAACGTTTGTTAAGCGCCCAAACAGCTCCTGAAAAAATTTAGGGTTATCAAAGTTAGGACCATATATATTAACCGTAATGAATTCCACTCCCTTTCCCACTGCATCTCGAGATGGCAAACCTCCTGCCTGTGTCTGATTCGAGCGCCTCCAACTGTATCCCTGATTTAGGGTTAACCCAGGTGAGCACACCCCTAGAATGCGTGGTAAACCCCGCAGCATGGAAAGACCTGTGAAGGCGCCTGCTGCTAAGCATTTTACTGTCTGTAGGAAGATGGGACTCCTGCAGCAAAGCAACGTCATTCCGATGTCTGGTAAGATACGCCACCACCTTTCGTAATTTCCGAAAATCGTTTAGGCCCCTGATATTCCATGTCATCAATCGAACCTTATTGCTTGGTCTCTGTGACATAACAACCCAAACCAACTAGTACTATGCCGTGGATGTCTGTCATGTGCCTTAACAGTTCTTCAATGACGAAAAGCCCTGTATACATATTATATAAATCGCTTACACACTCGGCCTCTGTGAAAACAAAAATAAATCCGCCAGAAGTCCCCCCCCCTCCCACGCTATGCAAATCCCAACAGAGCATAGTCGGAATCCCTTCCCTACCCCTCAATTTAAAGAACTTTCTTGGCGATCCGCCAAGCAGTGGGTGACACGCAGAGGCGGATGTTACCTGCTCACCGCTTAGGTCAACACTAATAAAAAAGAACAATGATGAGCTGTAGCAATCTGCACGTCATTTAGCCCCATCGCCAGGCGCGCCGGGCGCATACACAAATCAAGGTAGTTGCATTATCACTCCCTCAGGCGCCCCCCAGCAAGATCAGAGTAAGCCTGCAGCCTATGCTAATATGCAATGTCTTACTCTATGCGCACTACACTGAATTCACTCAAGTCTATGGTGCATACTCCATTAATGTTGGGGGGCAAGCGTCCGCATGTCCAATCAGTTGCACATCTATTTGCATATCATGTTCGGCATACCTGTGCATACATTTTGTATATCATTGAGTGTCCACTTCATTCTTGCTCCTCTAGGTCTCCGCCCACCGACCCCCAGCGCCCCCCGCCCGGCCTCCAGCCTTGTCATATTCCTTAAGGGCTTTCTGCAATGCCTTTGGATCAGTAAAGATTTTTGATTTTCCTTCAAAATTGACCCATAGCCTAGCTGGGTACAGCATTGCGTACTCCAAGTTGTTTTCAAGGAGACGCCGCTTCAAGGGAGCAAACTGGCGCCTCGCCTCCTGCACTCTGATGGTAAAGTCTGGAAAGAGCGATCAAGGAGCCCTCAAATAGCAGTTCACGCTTCTCCCTGGCCTGTTTCAGCGCGGCTTCCCTATCTCTGTAGTTCAACAGTTTGGCTATTACAGGCCGAGGGGGAGCGCCAGGTGGAGGCCTGGGGCCCAGGGAGCGGTGAGCTCGCTCCACTATGAACATATCAGAAAAAGAGTCCCGGCCCAGAAGTGACACCAGCAACTGTTCCACAAACACTGCCAATGTGGCCGTCAGATCAAGCCTTGCCCCTACATGCGGTATGCAGGTCCCCTCGCAGTTGCTGCCGCAGTCGAACAGCTTTTGTTAGTCGAGTTGAGCGTCTTGAAGGGAGCTCGCTCGCACGATCTCTTGGGCGAGACCAGCTAGGTTTTTCGGTGCCAGGGGATAGTGATCCGGTCCACGGCGTCCCAAGGTTCAAATGCGCCACAGGCCCCGTCGCCTCCAGGCCTCACTAGGCCGCGCTCTCCCTTCGCTCGCCAACTTCTTTTTAGGGCGCAACAAACGCACCTCCAGGACGAGCGCAGCACAATGCGGCGGCCGGCGGTGTTGCTCTCGCACCGGCGATGGCGGATTCTTAACGGATCGTCAGATGGCGTACGGAGCTAGCTCAGGCAGCGGCCATCTTGAGCCCAGGCAAGCTCCGCCTCCATCTGTTACAGATCACTTACACAGCATGGACATCAAATACAAATGGGCCTCCCTTACAGAATGATCTTTTAGTGGGATGGAAAAGAAGATACCATGGCATTTTGAATGAGACAAAACATACCGTTGGCTTGGAGCAGGCAGAAAATGATGGCACAGCCCCAGGGAGAGACTGGATCGCAGCGTCAAAACACAACAGATGACAGAGACACTGTTCAAACTCTGCAAAATTCTAAAACAGCACCTAGTAGAGTCCGCTCCGTGTTCCAAATCATGAACGGTTCACGATTTGGAACACGGCACGCACTCCACTAATTTTGGTACAGCGTACTTGCTTTCAGGACAGGATAAAAGAAGCACGAACATCGTGTCAAACCCAACTTTATCCCAGTCGGGTCTATACGCCAATCATTGTTGCAGGAATACTGATTTACTAAATACAAGGCATCTTTTGACATTAGACCAGCCGGGTCGGAAGTAGAACAGTCGGAGAGGAAAGAGTGATAAGAGGATAGAGAGCCTGACAGCCCTGAAGAAGTCGTGGGGTTTTCCCCTATCGACAAAACATGTTTTGGCTGGTCGTTTCGAATTAAAGACAAAGAAAAGATCATAACGAATTATGTTTTCTGTTGTATAAACGAATGCATGTCAATTGTATACTAGATATGTGCGTGTGCAGGGGATAAGAATAATGTCAAGAACAGAACGACTGCAGATCGGTAGGGAGCAGCCAACTTGATATCCATTACTGCCTATCACCACACAGGAGATTAGGTAGTGGAGGTTCGGGTGTAGAAACCTGCCCTGTTGGGAAAGCATGTTCTGAGGAGACAGATGGAGCTGGTGACAGACTCTCAGACTCAGTAGGTCAAAGAACCAGACAGTATGGGCCCAGTCTGTTGCTATCAGAATGAACTGTGCTGAGTACTACCTGACTTTCTTCAGTACCCAGGGAGGCATAAACAGGAATGCAGAAAGAAGACTGAGTCCAACAGTAGGCAAAACATATCTGCCAGAGAACCTAGAGATGGTAACTCTAGCGCACAAAAAGCTAGATAATTTGCATTTTCTGAGGTGGGGAAAAGATCTACTCAAGGTAGACTCCACTGAGTGAATACGCCTTGAACTACCTCCAGATGCAGACGACAAATGTGGTTGGCTAGATGGCAACTGATGAGCTTGTGCACCCTGGAATTCAGGGACGCCATGAGATGGCTAACAGTTAAGGAAAACTCCCTAATGGTCCAGGAAGGACCACAGTCTCACTACCTCCTGGCACATCACAAAAACCCACACTGCCCAGCTTGTTACTGTAGCAAATGGTGGTCATACTGTCCATCAGGACTTGCACAGGACTGCCCTTGAGAGAAGGCAGAAAGACTTTGAGAACCAATGAATGGCACACAGCTGTCGAAGACTGAAACGATGCCTCCGCTCGAGCTGAAACCAGAGGCCTTTGATCTCCACAGGTGGAGTCTCCCCTCCGCCCTCCCCAGCGCCTATGCATCTGTCACCTCTGGATTTGGTAGGGAGAACTATTTACCTCAAATCAGGCTTGAATCGTTCATCCACCAGTGGACTTCCTGAGCTGTCTCGTATAACACATAGAAGTTGTCCGAGAAGCACCTCAGTGTTCTGCAAATTGAAGGTAGATATTTTACTGCAGAGTCAACATGTTTCAGCAGGTATAAAGTACCAGCAGAATACAGTACAACAGAAAACCAGAACAAGACGTTTTCAGAACCACACGCCTTGAACACAGGACTGAGCCTGAAACATCACCATCACATCCTGAATATCCCAGACCTGCTGCAGGGGCAGCACGTTTTTTAACACTACTGTGTCCAGAAATGTCCCTACTAAGGGAATCCTCTACACTGTCAACCGAGTAAATGTGTGAGTACAGGGTATCATCAAAAAACACGGGAAGATACTCAACAGTGCAACAAATATACGGGATATGTTAGTGCACACCAAGACAAAAGCACCTATTAGTTCATCTCAAACAAACCTCTGGAATAATGCTCCTCCGGTGGATCACTACCACTGCGGTAACTGTGTGGCATGCCGCCTCACTGCACCAGCAAAGGAGGTGGACATCAAGTCAGGGAGACCATGGATCCTGAAGAGCCTTACGAACTGCAATAGTGAAAATGTAGTATACCTCATCACCTGTCCGTGTGGCCTACAGTATGTCGGTATCACCACTCGGAAGATATGATACAAGTAAATGAACATCGCAGCACTATAAGATGCAAAAAGAAAAACATCAAATTGACAAGACACTACTTGGAAGTTAACCACAATGCTGGTGACCTATCCTGGGTGGTACTGGAGAAAATGGCAGCAAACACCCAGGACATAACTTAAAAATTGTCCTCCCGGGAACAGAGGTGGGTGTACCGCCTGAGAATATGGGACAACAGCCTAAACGACGAGATACCGTGGTTACAGCAATGTCCCTACTAACACCAAGTATGGAGAACAGCTCTGAGCTATCACTAAGCGCACAGACGTAGGACTTGGCTGCCCCATTTGGGTATTATGACCCTTTGGCATCACAACCTACAACACCAGACCCTAAAATCTACAGTAGAACATTATTTGTGACCCTAGAAGTAATACAAGCACCATTGTACACTCCTCCTCTCGTAATGACAGTGCTTTAGCAACATCACGCCCACTGGGACTGAATAGGTTAATTATTACTGTTGTTGAGTGAAAAGAGAAGGGAGGGTTGTATCAGACTTCAACTCCCAGCATGCATTGCTGCGAGTGTGGACCTCCGAATATGGAGCTCTGTTCCTCCGATTGCACCACATTGGCTAGTAATCTCACGTGCACCATGGCTATGTATAGAGGGAGACACCCACAGTGTCCGACTGAGTGGAATGCTCACCGCGTTCCTTGTCCTCACGGTCAGCCAGTGAGGATCGCAGACATAGAACAACGCCTAAGGGGTCACTCACAGCTGCCGCAGGTCTGGAATCAGTAGCGGGGTCGCACAGCCGCACACGTAACCTAAAATGAAACACAGATGAACCGTAAAAACATTCAAGCGTTCCACCAATCAGAGGGACGCTCTCTGGTACGGGGGGGGTCTCTTACAGTGGCCGCAGGTCTGTAAACAGCAGCGGAGTCTTACGGCCGCACACGTAACCTAAACTAATACACATCTGAGCCGAATCAACAATCAAGGGTTCCACCAATCGGAAGGCACATAAATAATTCAGCACACACGCCACTCTCCCCTTACCATCGGGAGGAAGGAGGGCGCAGCATTAGATGATCCATGAGGGACGCACCTTGAAGTAGTAAGTGGGTAGTGGGGGGAAGAGGGATGTCTAGCAGCACTGGCTCGGTTCTGATGGTGTCAAGGGTGCCACAACAAAGATGGTTATTTCCCTCCTACACAGTCTGTGACTACAGGGGTTCCTGAGTCCTTCCTCCATGGGGCAAAGATGACTCACAGTTAGGGTAAGAAGAATGTGAGCTGGCCTCACAGCATTTCAATAGGTAACGTGTAATGCACAAGTGTAGAGTCACACCCACAATTTGTACAGGCAAATGTGCATGCTAAGTGTTTGTCTATCATTTTTCAGCCTATCATTGGAAACTGTGTTTTTGTTTGGTATGTTCTAGGTACCTATGGACCAAGGAAAGTGCGGGACTAGGAAAGGTCAGCCCAACTTAAAAAGTGGCACTAACAGGGTTGTATGCTACAATATGATCTTGTGTTCCGCCCTGACGAATGCCACAGACTCCTGTGAGCCAAGAAGCAGAAACATGTTGACGGTCTAAGGTGGGATGGGTACTGGTTCCCCTAGTCTCCAGGCTGGTTTTTAATACCAAGTGATATCTCTTTCAAATTAAAAGGTAGTTTTGATGTATCACTTTGGTTTTTATATACTCACATCATGGGTTCAATAGCTAGAAGTGCCTCCTTTACTATAAAGTGCAGGCCTGCTCTTGATCAAGGAGGGAAGTCCTGTGATGAAACATGACACCTGGTGGTGTGAGAGGACATTGCGTCACAATTTTATTTGTGTCCATAGATAGACTTGAGATGGCCAATCAATTAAAGGGGAATAAATAAACATTTACTCTGGTGACTTTCTAGTGCTTGACCTGTGTGGCTGGATGCCAACTCACCCTAGAGACCCCATCGCCTCCGGTTACCTACCATGGTAAATGGCCGGGTTTCTGTGTTTTGATGAATCCTATACACTGGCCAGCAATGGGATTATGGCGCATTGAATGAGAACCCTAGGGAAGAAAGGAGCAAGATGATTATCCATAGGTAGTCCTGACTGGCTGTGATGAGACTGCCTTCAACAGTCAGTCTTCAAGGTACAGGAATAAGTTCTTGGCCGACCTGTGAATATGGGCCATGAACCCCACCATCAAGGTGGAGAGGTGTGGTGCAGCGGCCAGGGCAGCTGACTTCGGAGCACAGGGTTCACGGTTCGATCCCCGGCTCCGGTGGCAGCTCAGCTCAGCACCATGTGACTCTGGGCAATAGCTCACTTAATTTCCACTCCGGCCCCCAGCGCCTTGAGACCCGTAAGGGTGAGTAGCTGCGCTATATAAAAACGGACTTACTTTTACTTTTTACTTACTTCATAAACACCCTGGGGGTTAAGGTGTAACTAATGGGCAGAATGGTGAACTGAAAGTGTTCCTTTTCTACCACAAAGCGGTGGAACCACTTGTGGGACTGAGGAGGAGGACAAGAAATTAACTGTCCTGAAGGTCCAACGAGACCATCTTATCGCCAGGATCAAAGGCAGAGAGGATCTGTGCCAGAGTCACCATCTTAAATTTGTCCTTCTGAAGCAAGGTGTTCAAAAACGGAAGGCTGGAGCCTACCATCTGTTTTGGGCTCCAAGAAGTAACAGGAGTAGCACCCGCTGCCTCTCTCCTCCAAAAAGACTAATTAGTTGTCTACTGACCCTTTGTCCAGCAATGACTGACCCTCTTAAGCAAGGAGCATTATTCTGCTGGGGTCTGAGTGAGAACAGGAGGAACTATTAGGGGTGTGGGGGTTGATAGAAATGGAAGGGAGTACCTAACAACTTGTAATGCAATGCCCATTAGTCTGAGATAACCACACAACAGTTGTTCAAGTGAAAGAGTATTCTGCCTCCTCACTGGCCGAGGGCGATTCCCATAGGGGGAATTTAGAGTGGCCAGGCAGCAGAAGAGGAGGAGGACTAGGAGGACTAGCCATGTTGTTGGTAGCCCCGTCCTCTGCCAACACCACGTCCCCCTAGAGCCTTCAAAGGGCTAAAAGAGCTACTGAACCGGTTTAGAAAGTTATTTATGGCAGTAATCCAGGCCTAAGGACTAACCCCTGAATTTTTGGCACTGTTGATTGAACTGGCAGGCCGAGGAACGTAAGCCTAAGGACTAGGCTGTAGCAAAAATATCTGTAAAGCATTCCAAAGGTGAATTAGCTTGGTCTCTGAGCAACCGTGGACCATCAAAAGGCAAGTCCATAAGGGTTGCCTGCATTTCCCCCAAGAAACCCATGGCTCTCACCCAGGCATAATAAATCATCACGCCAGCACCCCTGGCAAGGCCTACGCATTCTGAAAGTCCAGCACGGCCGGTAAAATATATTGTGCCACGTCCTATCCGCCATGGACGGCTTGGGCAAAGAAGCTTCAAAACTCTTTAGGGAGGACGGGAAGGATCTCACTCTATCCCAGAGGGCACGAGTGTATCTGCTCAACAAGCAGACTGCATTCAGAGATTGCAATGCCAAACTAGTGGAGAACACCATATTGCCAAGCGAGTCAATCCACTTCGATTCTCTGTCAGGTGAGGCTGCAGGCAAGGCATTTAGATTAACTTTGCTGATAGAAGCCTGTCCAATGAGGCTTTGCGGACTTGGGGACAGAGTCAAGAGAGCTAGGTCACCCAGAGCAGGCATGTGGTGCCTATTGATGGTACGACTTAATGGCGGTGCCAAGCAAGGCTTCGACTATGTCATAGCCAGTGTTTATGTCAAGGCCTCATTGAAAGGCAGGAAAGGCTCTGAACCTGAAGGGCCAGGAAGCAAAATATCAAAAGGATTAGCTTTAGTTTCTACAGTAGGCAACTGCAGTTCCAACACCTCTGCTACGTACTAAAAAGCAAAGGAGTATCATTCCTCAGTGGGAAAAGGTCAAATGCAGTGTCCAGTTCAGTCTCTGATGAAAGGTTAAGACCACTGGCTTTCTGGAAGCTTAAATATAGTCCATCTTCAGTGAAGAGAGGGAGTAAGAAATTGTCCTCCTCCTTATAGGATTTGAGTTTGACCTAAATAAGGACTCAGGATATCAAACATATTGGTACAAGGCACTGCCGGTGCCGAAGAGATCTAAAACAGCACTGGCTGTGCCTTCCTTATTTCATTTTTAAAAAAAATGGGGTCAACCTCTGAGGAAAGTCAGGTTTCACTGTCTTGGCAAACCATCAAAGGATTTTAATATTTAATAAGTGCTCTTTCCGCGCCTAGGGCATTTTAGCAAATTTATGTGAAAATGGGTTTTAAAATGCACTATATCACCCATTCTTCTAAATTTATTCTTGGAGTAAAAAACCCCCTTGAAGAGGTCTGGCTTAATCTCTTCACTCACGCAGTACAATTCAGGGACTTTCAAAGATCAAGTCACCACACTAATTTAGGTGGTATCTAAAATGTACATGTATTTGTGTTTTGCTGTTATAATAATCATGCATTTATTACAGAACTTCAGTGATGTCAATTGTTGGGAAGTTCAGGTTATTTGACTTGCCTTCCTAGGACAATTCAGGGTCAAGAGTCATATGATGTCACTTCCTGTGACGTCATTAAGGTCAAAGGGTATGTGATGTCAATTCCACTACCCTAGCCATTTTAGTGACTCGACGCCCATCTTTTAACTTCATCTTTTGAATTCCTCCCAGGACCTGGACTGGATCGGGAAACCTTTTCCAGCAGTCATCCCGCCTAAGGAAGTGGACATGTATGTTCAGTTTTTTCTGCACCTGAACTTTGTTGATTCTTTGTCAACTTTCAAAACTTGTTTTTGGGTGACAAGTGCTAGGGCTGCCTCACAAATCAATTCATATTCTTATTACACATTTTGTAACTATTTCACAACATTCACACCCTCATTTACATTTGACCGCACAAGCTGTCTTTTTCCTCCAGGTGCGCTCATGCTGAAGTTAATGATTCCGTATGAGCGCACAATGGGTTTCCATCATATTTAAAGAAAACTGAAAAGAAGCGTTTTCTGCTTTGCACAATGGTGCTTTGAGTGGGCGTATAATCACCGCAACCCGGATAGTTGGATGTTAGCAGGTATATGCGCATGCATTTTTTGTGTTTCTTGGCGCGTTGAAGGAGTTCTTTTTTTAGGTCGAGCCTTGGCAACGCATTGGCTGCTCTACGAGCCATGCTGTATTGGAGTATGTCCTTGAAACTCCACTCACTCTCCACCCATATTTGTCATTGGCTTGTGTCATTGTCCTTCGTAAATACTGGCTTCTGATTTATTATTAGGCTTGTTAGTCCCTCCTTAGTACCGCCTTGTCTTCATTTGTAACCTCTCATGAGGACTGGTCCTTTTACTTGGTTGTTACACAGTATGTCTTCTTTAGTCTGTAAGCACTATTTTCCTTAATGAGTTTCTCTTAGTGCAGCAGGGCAGGAGGGTCTCTCATGCACAGTTGTGACCACCGGCTTGTTTATTGGCTTGTTAACTAGTAGCAAACGGGGAGCTCTTCAGGGGCCATGGGAGACAGAAGGGGGCAACTCAGCGATGCCTTCAAGCATTTGCAATGCAATAGGTCTCGCATTTGCAAGAGTTTAAGCTATTGGCATTGTAAATGACAATGCCTTTTATTTAAGTTTTAAAAACCAAAACATTAATAAAAGGCATTGTCATTTACAATGGCAATAGCTCAAACTCGCATAAATGCAAGACGTATTGCATTGCAGATGCTGGTTTTGCCATGTTACTATGTCTGCACAGCAGTACGCAAAATATGCACAGTCAGCAGGCTTTTCTGAATCTGTTGACCCCTGGAAAGAATTTAAACTCTCCTCTCCCTCTTTGATGCACAAACCTGACACTAGCGCCTCCACGGGGCGTAGTGCTATGGGTGCTAATAATTCAGCTGCGTTACAGCATGTGCTTCGTTTTATACGGTTAAGAGTGGTGAAGGATGTGGGGTTAGTCAGAGCTGCCAACTATGGAACTGGAGAAACAGGTTCTAATCCCAGGGCTGGCTCAGTATCTTGTGATTGTGGGCAAATCACTTATATCCCTGTGCCAATAAAATGAATGTGAGCTTGTGTAATGTAATTTTTTTTTTAATTTGCACTAGCATGCATTTTTATTTTTTTATTTATTTATTAAGGAAGCAAATACATAGAGATTAAATAGCATAAAAATAATCAAGCAAATCATGTCAACATAATTTTTATAATATAGATCAAGACATCAAACAATCCCTCCTTTTACCCCAAATAGGTAGAAATCGGACAGTTGACCCTCGCGTTTTAGCTATCTGGAATTCAAGTTCATATGCTTCCAAGATTTCCTTCCACCATTCCTCGTACATGAGCACAGATTCAGATTTCCATTTTCTAGCAATCATAAGTCTTGCCTTAGTTCGAGCATAGAAAGCCCAATCCTCTACCCCTACACCCAGTAAAATATTTTAGGATTGAGTGTACCACAGTGTGTTGTATGGTGGCTATCTGTAAGATAATTGAGGCCCAAAATTCATCAAGTTTATGGCAGGTGACAAACGTGAATATTGTCAGCTGCTACATTTGAGCAACGGTGGCAGTAGTCGGTGGCAGCTCGTCCACTAAGGCAGAGGAGCGTCGCCCCACTGCTTTTAAGCAGTGTAACTAAAGGAAAAATAAAATGATAATAACTGAATGTTATTATGATTTTAATTGTTCCTGCTGCTTTGCGGCGGGGCTGCTCTGCTCTCAGAGCAGGGGAGGAGTCGTTTGCCCACTCCAAGCGCGCATGACTGTTTGGCCGGCCGGCCCACATGCGCACTTTGCATGTTCTCCACGCAGGCTGTATTACAGCCTGCGTGGAGAACATGCCCAAGTCCCCATTCACTAGCTGAGTGCCAAACCACGGCGCTCAGACCAATCACAACGCTGCATTGCAGCATTGTGATTGGTCAGTGCATCCTGGGTGCTTCCTGTTTCCAGCCAAGTCCTGATGAAGAGGAGAGACTGGCAAGACGCGGCGTAGACAGGGTAAGTTTTGATATATATATATCTATATATATCCAAACCAATTCCTCACCTTGGAATAAAAGCAAGCGGGACACAGCTCCGGGTACAGACAAAGGATTTATTGAGCACAATCCCAGCGCAGTCATTATAGTCCGTGAAACGCTTGGGCAGACGCGTTTCTAGCCGGAATGGCCGTCATCAGTGCCGGTCTCACAGGCTGGTTGATTCACCTGGACTTGACTCAGAGACCACTCCCTAAAGTAGTCTCTCGGCTCCTCCTCCTAAATGCAGGTGTGTATCTTGCGCTTTTGACTCCAGGTGAACTGCATGTTGGTTATCGCAGTCCGTCGTGGTGCCCCATACAGTGATGGGGAACTTCAAACATCCAGTGATGCCCCAAATTGTTGGCGCTGGACTGTATACCACCACAGTACTCCTGGATGTGTTAGTCCAGCTCACACCCCTGTCTGTACCCTTATCAGGCAGCACCATGCTGCCTCCTCTCTCCCCTCGCAGAAATAACCGCCTAATGGCAATGACTTTTGCTCGGGGGGGCACCGCGTTGTACTCCTCGTACTCCACCAAAGTTTACTGATAACCGCAGGGCTCCAGACCAACGCTCAAAGTTGCCCCTCAGGCAAGGACGCACTCGGACAGCAACAGGCTGAAAGCCTTTTAATAGGTAAAGACTGCATCCTGCATTCCAATTCCATTTACAGCTCTCATGTCGATATCAGCCTGACGCGTTTCAGAGCTTGCTGCTCTTTCTTCAGAGGCTCGACAATCCAGTTCGTGCTTGTTCTGACACGCCCCCAATTATACATAATTACACGCCCTCCGATGGGCTCCTATAATGAGTGGTTCGCATAGACTGCTGGACCTTGTAGTGTGTGTCGAAGTTAATTGTTCCCCAAATGGGTGCTCCATAATTAATGCTGTTGGCAAATTGTTTAAAGCCCTCCAATGGGCCTCGGGATGCTGGTCCGTCATAAATCCTTTATATTGCTGTCCCACACATATATATCACCCCCGATCCGTGCCGGCCGCCACTGGCAGTACTGATATGTGTTATACCACTTCGATAGTTTTGAGGGGCTTATATAAATGTCAATAAAGTACGGTAAACCTGGCCCCGCAATCTGGTAGATGTAATAATCTTGCAAAAGCGAGTAGGACTACTAACCAGCTCTTGCTCTGTGACAGACTCATCTAAGCTTATAAACCACTTTTCTGACCATAATCACAAATCGCATTTAAAATATTGGGTTAAGCATCTATACCTGTCGGAAATAGTAGATAGACAATCAGTTGTGCGAATTCAGTCTGGGCTGGCGGCATTATTATTCTAGCAGTGCTGCTAAGAAAAAAAAAAGTTCTAATCTGTAAATATTTAATGAATTCATTACGATGTAGCAAGAATTCCGTCTGTAGGTCTGAAATGATTTTACCCCCTAATTGTCTACCAAATCGGCTAGGTACCTACCTTCAGCCTGACGCCAAGTGGCAAAATACAAAGATGCAAAGCAATCAGGTGATTCAGGATTGTTCAATAATAAGGTATATGCATGGATTGGCAGGATTTCCAGAAACTTCCTGATATTTGCCCAGATCTTATCAAAAGCTTCATTGGTCTTCAGTCTAACTTTCTTGAAGAATTTCTCGCTGATAAATTTGCCCCTAGTAATAAGGGGATTTTTATTCATGAAATAGCATAAAGCCAATTATCTAAGCCGTATTTGTATAACAATTTAATACGATTAGCCATACTAGCCCAGTAATACAATCAAAGAGTGTACACCCAATCCTAGTTATAGGAAGTTTTAGAAACTTGACCACTCTTCATTCTTTCTTCCCTTTCCAGATAAATGTAGTTACTATACAATCAAGCTGTTTAAAATATTTATTGGGAATGTAGAGAGTTAGTGCCTGAAACAAATATAACATTTTGGGTAGGATATTCATTTTAACTAAGATAATTCGACCATTTAGGGTGATAGGCAAATGCATCCACTTAGCCAATACTGCCTTAATATGTTCTAGCTGTGTGATATAATTATTTCCATAGCAAAGTTTAATAGAAGGAGCAATAGTAATGCCTAGATACCTAGCTCTAGAGGCCACTCGGGGATCCTGGCCAGTAGCCTTGCCCACTAGTATAAGTTGTGTTTTATGAGCATTCAATTTATAACTGGAGATGTTGCCTGAGTCAAGGGCTGTTTGCTCAATACTATTCAGCGTAGGCTCAATGCACTGAAAATACTAATACATCATCTACATATATAGCAAGGGGAGATGTAATACATCATCTACATATACAGCAAGGGGAGATGCCAAGAGTAAATTGGGATTGCTGGGAATATTCTTTCGCAAACGTTGAATGTATGGCTCCATATATAAAACATACAAGCCAGGTGACAATGGGCAGCCTTGTTGAGTGCCTCGCGTAATAAAGATAATGGAAGTGAGCTCCTGTTGTATGCTTATGCTAGCCTTCGGTGCTTGATATACAGCTTAAATCAGTGTGATAAATTGTGAATTGTTATTAAATTGTTTTAGTAATCCCCAAAGAAACTGCCAAGATACGCTATCGGATGCCTTCTCAGCGTCTAGTAGGACAATATGCAATGGTTCTTGTAAAATTTCAACACGATCTAATAATGTAATGATAAAGTTTGTATGTGAAGTAGTATCTTTACCAGGGATGAACCTATGTTGCTACGGTGATGTTAGGCGAGAGATAATCCTATTAGCCAAGAGTTTGGTAAACATCTTAGAATCTGTATCAAGCAGCGACTCATATGAGCTGCACTCTGCAGGGTCTTTATCTTTTTTTAAAAAAGATAAGTGTTGTAGTTTCGCTCAAGGAAGGAGGAGTGCAGCCCGTGATACGGTTTTCTCTTAAAACCTCAAACAGCAATAGGGAGATAGTGTGTGCCAAAATCTTGTATATTTCAGACAGAATGTAGTCAGAACCAGGGGCTTTCCCTAATGGTAAATTTTCAACAGGACCTGCAGCCTCTTCTGGAGAAAACCTGGAATTAAAATACTTCATTGTTGCAAGTATTTAATTTGGGCAGATCTAGATGTCAAAGAAAAACCTGAATGTCTGCGAGATTGCCCTTTGTCTCCTCTTGATATAATGCCGAATAAGATCTACTAAAGATTGACAGAATCTCAGAACGTTGGGTGCAAATCTCCCAAGTTTTTACCTTTATCTGAGTGAATTATAGTTTTATTTGTATCTAGCCCAACTACGACATGCCAGCAATTTCCCTGATTTTTTGCCTATTTTACAGATCTAGGCTTGTGACTGAAAGGCTTTTTGTTATGTCGGGCAGCAAGTAATGCACCCGCGAAGACTCATTATTTGTACATATGTTGCTTGCACCGCCTCGGAGCGAGAAATAATCTGCGTAATATGGAGATGAATGAATCTGTCTAATTGTCTTCTAGCAGAGACCATTTCTTCCCTGTCAGCTTATGCGATCTGAGAAATATGGGATTGTGATACGCCTGTAATGAAAGCTTTCATAGTATCCCAGACCATAAAAGGATGAGCTGATCCTTGATTAGTTGAGATAAAATCCCAAATTTGTGTACGTATATATTGAACATAATCAGGTCGATCAAGTACGTATTTTGGAAAAAAAAGCAGTATGGATTCATACTAATGATGCGATTAGATTCTCATTTCAACATAGCAGCTGCTTGATCAGAGTATAGAAGATGCAGAATTTGAGTTTGACAGAAAGAAGTTATTTGAATGCTAAACAAACATAAGTCTATCCAGGAGTACTGTCTGTGAGTGAGGTCAAGATAAAAAGGTGTACCCTGGTTACTAGGATTTTGATCCCTCCCTACATCCACTAGGTTTCAACCTTGCACCAAGTTAAAGATGCTTGCCCTAGTTCTCTTTATCCATGTTGTTTATGTAGTGTTATTAGTATCTAGGATAGGATTCAAAATACAGTTAAAACAAATCACCCGTAACAATAATGGGAATATTATTATTGCTTAATTCTAACAGTATATTGGCAAAAAACTGAGGATTCTCATAATTGGGTGCATGCAGATTTACACAAATGGAGTGGCTGTCATTTTCCTGCTCAGCTATTTCCCATCTATCTTCCTGATCTACTTTGGAGCGAATAACTCTAAATGTCTTATTGAAGATAATAGAGACCGCCCTCTGCCCGAGAGATATGTAGCACTCACTGTATCAAATTCATAGTATAGTATACTTTCTAACATTTAGATATATTGTGGATTTCAGCCTCAGGCTTGTAAGGTGGGTCTCCTGTAGAGCCAGGATATCATGTCTCCCGCCTTACCAATCTTACACAATAATGTCCTAGTGTAATTAGTTTTGTGTACGAGTTTCAGTTGGATTAGCGTAGAGCTGGCCTTGATTGCTCCCTCAGCCGGGAAGCCTAGGGTGTTTTGCCAGTCCTCATCTTCTATTTCACCAATGTCCAGCTCCCACCTGCCTTTAAGGTGTGCAAGTGTCCCCTGGGTGTTTCGTACCAGTGTGCCATATGTCAGGGAGATCAATGTACGCTTGATACGTCCATCTAACAGCCTGCTTTCAAAAGGAGATTCTTCTTGGGTCTCATCATCCTTAGCAATGCTGTGTGGGAGTGCCTGTCTTAACTGCCTATATTTTGGCCATTGCGTGGGGGGCATCTGGGATTCTTTCTGCAGATATGCGAAGGGAACCACACCATTAGCGTCCCATACGTCCGCCAATGTGGTTATGCCTATCCTGTCCCAACCTTAGAAGCCTTGCAGTGCGGCCACCGCGTGCCTTCCCAGAGTGGCATCCTGGGCATGAGCCCACTGTTGCACTTCATTTCTCTGAGCAATTTCCTCCAAACTACTAGGACCACACTAATTGCCAGGCAGGCCCTGTCATTTAGCCTGGCTTCATATAAGACATGCATGCAACTGTAGACGCCCATCCTCCCATCCCGTTTTAATGTCACTTCTGACATCCAAGTAATATTGGAGTAGCACCACCCCCTCTTGAGATTCTAGGTTGGTCCACTCTCTTCCCTCCACACCCCACCCTAATTTAATCTTATCACCCTCTGTCGTACCACAATATCTGTGCGAATTAATCTTTCTGACATTTATCGTCCAAAAATAGTTTTGCTTTCTCTGGGTCCGAAAAGATAATGAAAGACCCTTTCCAGTTGATTTTAAGGGAAAACCACTTATAAGGGAGACTAGGATCGAAAATGCCATAAACCTGGAATGAGGGCCCTCATTTCTCGCATTCTAGCAGCCTCCCATAGTCTAGTGGTAAAAAATTGAAAAAGAATATCCCTCTGTTGCAATAAATCTTCTGCTGTCCCTGGCAATAGAGAGTATTCTTTCTTTTAGGTTAAAGTCTTAGAAATAGGCGATGGTGGTGCGAGGTCTCCTTTCAGCTTTGAATGGGCCTACTGGAACCCTGTGTGCCCGTGCAATGGAGAGTAGAGAAATAATCCCCTGATCATGGTCTTTAGAGTTGCCTAGGACACGAGTGGAGAGAAGTGGGGCGACCCACTTAATCAGTTGTATCTGCACCATCTGCCATCTTAGCGCCTTCTGGTACCCCCACAATGTGCACATTAGATCTATGGGATTGATTCTCCAACTCTTCCCATCTCTACCTGGGACGATGCATCCTCAAAGATTAATATTTTGTTTTCAATTGTTTTATTGGTATCTACAAATTCAAGTATTGGTTGCTCAATAGAAAGTATTTTTTGTGTTAAGTTCTTGAATTTAACAGCCTGGGCTGATTGACTGCTTTTCACCAGGCGAACTTCCAGGCTAAAATGGTCTTGAGCATGGAATTAGAACACGTCAAGGTTGAAGAGTGAGTAGAGTTCTCTTCCGATTCTTCAGCTTCATACTTATATGGGGTACGTACAGCATCCAGAGACATATCACGTTGTGACCCCAAGTCTGGATCCATAGCTGCCCTTGTCCCCTCTTTCGAAGTCATGCTAGAGGGGTCCAAAATAGAGTACCTATTAATTTGTCCCTTCTCGGGATGTGACACGTTTAATGCACAGGAAGCATAGCTTATTGGTTGATTGGAGCTCAAGCACCCCACATTTTTGTTGCACCATAGAACATTAATTTACTAGGCTTTAGCCTTAGCCAATATGTAAAGCACTCTATGAGTACTTGGATTGTTTGCTCCCATCTCCTAAAGAAAGTTAGTCATATTGTTAGGTAAGTTGTACCTTGTCAGTAGGGGTTGAGTACTTCTATCGAGTCTAGACAGTTGAAAGTCTGTAGAGATTAATTGTGCCGGCCCATATAAGGGTCGTTGGTTCTCCTCCGTCTCACCCCCTCTAATGCTGGAAAGCTGGTGCAGCGGCTTATTCTGTGTGTGTAACATACAATCATCCAATTTAAATATAGATTTACTGATGATTGGTGATTCTGATTTGGGGAGTTTCGCTGAGGTTCCAGACGCTTCTGTTAAGGTAGTCATACCAAAGTTCTTTGGTTCAGCAGAGGGAATTCGATTTGCTTGTTTCTCTGTATTGCACAGCTGAATACCTGGGTTGTTCTTCTAGCTGTATGCTATCAAACATGGCAAATTTGGAGAGCTTATATTATTAGTTATAGGGGTAGTTGAGGTTAAAAGGTGGGTCTTGCAGGTCTCCCTCAAATTTAAAAATCATGGCAGTCAGATTAGAGCAAGACCTAGAAACTTCAGGATAGTCCACCAGACATTAGGTACTTGAGTAAGCATTCCCATCTGGACTTAAGCTTGCATCATCGCCTCTGTTTAGCAGAGTTTCATCTCCACGTGTCTTAGGTCCACTCTCAGGATTGCTGTCACCGTCCCCATCAAAGATGCCAAGAATGGCATGCTGATAGCCCCTCTAGGTTAATCTTAAATTCTTCATGGTGCCCACTGCCTCCGCCATTGTTCAATTTGAAAAGATTCCTTATTACTGTTTTAAGCATCCCATGATTTCTGTGGCTGTTGCCCCTGAACTTGACACCAGCCATTAAGTTCAGCTGTTAACCAATATCCCACAATGACAGTATGGTCAAATGATCAACGCCTGGGGGCAAGAGGGCAGTGCAGTTGGCAATTAGCAGTGCTTGAATGTCTCACCATGAGCTCAGTCCCGAGAGAAATGGGCAACAAGGCGGCGCGGCGTGAGGCTGCAGTGGAGATTTTTAAATAATATCAACCCTCCCGTAATACGGAGGGAAGTCCGGGCACATCTCAGCCCAAAGGGGATTTGAGGAATACATTTCAGTGACTGGAAAAACTATACGAAAGAGAAACTTGCAGGTGGTGGGAGCCTACCTCCCTATAAAATTACCTGGATGTAAGAGTACCGTGTTGCCTATGCATCTATACTGTACTGGCATGTTTGTGTGTTCCTGTGTCCGACACCAGCCATTACGTTCAGCTGTTAACCAATATCCCACAATGACAGTATGGTCGAATGATCAACGCCTGGGGGCAAGAGGGCAGTGTAGTTGGCAATTAGCAGTGCTTGACTGTCTCATCGTGAGCTCAGTCCCAAAAGAAATGGTCAGCAAGGCGGCGCGGCGTGAGGCTGCAGTGGGGATTTTTAAATAATATCAACCCTCCCGTAATACGGAGGGAAGTCCGGGCACATCTCAGCCCAAAGGAGATTTGAGGAATACATTTCAGTGACTGGAAAAACTATACGAAAGAGAAACTTGCAGGTGGTGGGAGCCTACCTCCCTTCAAAATTACCTGGATGTTAACAGAGTACTGTGTTGCCTATGCATCTATACTGTACCGGCATGTTTGTGTGTTCCTGTGTCCAATGTGTGCTTGAAAAGTCTGGTCTTATGTCGTTAAATGGTTTTCGCGTTCTGCATTATCCAAAATGTATCTTCTGCCAAAATGTTAAAATCCTAAAATGGATTGTAGATTTTCAGTCATTGGAGGTTGGAGCGACGCATATTTTTCTAGAAAATGGGTCGCTAGGCTTTTTTTTATCAGAATGTTTTTATTGAATTATGTAAATTTAAAAAAACATAAAAGACAAAGCAAAGAGGATACAAAGGACCTCTTGTAGAAAACATATTCCTTCAATGCAGGTATAAACAAGGCGGTGACAAACCCCCGCCTCCCATTGTCCCCCCCCCAGTGGGGAGTCCCCCCGCTCCATTAGTAGCGATAGTGCAAAACACATTTTCTAATAACCTCGGTGGGCCATCCCACAGTCTCAATTCGCTAACAATACAGAAGGGATAATGTGTACCTTATGTTAGGCTCAACAAAAGATTGAAGCAAGCCAAATCGTAACCCAGATCGAGCAATATACGTCTTGCTTCGAAGGGGTAATCCAGAAGTCCATGAGTTCCTGGCATCTACGGACGCAAGCCCCACTCATGGAGGCAAAAAGGAAAAAAGAAATGAAACAAAAAAAAAAAAAAAAAAAATTTATACAAAACTAACAAAACAATGGTCTCACACATTATATGTAAACTCTGACGGTAGACGTAAGGTGGTGATGGGGCTGCTGTTAAATCAGGAAGAGGTGGAGTGCCCTCAGCCGAGGGCTACAAGCAAACAATGGAAGGCCCTCAGAGAGATAACCAACCAGCGGGGCCCAGGTATATTCAAAATCTTTCCTGTTGTCGTCTGTGATATCAGAGAGCCGCTCCAGTGCTATCGCCTTCCATAAGCGTGCATGCCACTGTGAGAGCGAGAGGTTTCTTCCAGGCCCCCGCTATAGCCATCTTCGCCGCTCCCAAACAAAGCCATAAAATGGACCTATCTGCGTGCATCTGCCGCTGAAGCAGGGGATCTCGCATGCCCAGTAGCACCTGTTCTATGGAGTCCCCGATCGGATACCCCAGTATGAGTTTAATCTGGGCAAGAATCTCTTTCCAGAAAATCTGGATTACGGGACAGTCCCACCAAATGTGTTTAAAGTTCCCCAGGGCCCCACATCCCCGCCAGCAGCGATCTGAGGTACCCGGAAAGATTGCGTGCAACCGGTGAGGGTGGAGATACCAGTCATAAAGCGTCTTATAGTGGGCTTCCCTGAGATGCATCGATCTATTAAATTTGGCAATATCCTTGTATAGGGTCTCCCATTGTTTATCCGAGGGCGGGACCTGAATCATCGTCCCCCAGCCTTCCCTGTGGTGTTGGGAGCGAGAAGGTGCTAGAGTAAGAAGGAGATTGTATAGAAAAGAGATACACCCTCTCCCAGTAGTGCCTGTCTGGACAAATTTTTCCAGCGGGAGATACCCCCGTGTAGCTGCCGCCTTGAGCTCCGGTTGTTGGACCCAGTGGACCAGCTGAGAGTAATGAAATTGCTCCGAGCGTGGAAGATTAAAGCGTGTCATGCAATCCGCAAAGGAGCGAAGCTTGGTGCCCTGAAAAAGATCTGAAATCATACGACACCCTCCGTCTCTCCAACCATCAAAAGGCCCTTCCTGTTGCGCCGGTGGAAAGTACTTAGAGAAGTGTATAGGGGAATATGGAGACGGAAATGTGGTCAGGGGCAACGCCCTAGTAACCGCGTCCCATACGCTAAGGGTAGTGGAGGTAGGAACGCTCAGATAGGCGTTAGGTGGTCTTTCGTCCCCAGAGCGCCAAGGCAAGTCCCATATAGTCCTCCCCGTTACCTGCCTGTCTATATGTAGCCACAATTTGTCCGACGCTTGCAGGGACCATTCGCTTAGGACCCTAAGTTGCGCAGCCCTGTAATACGTCAGAAAGTCCGGCAGTGCCAACACCCCCTTTAATCTCGGCCTGGTCAGTAAATGGAAGGAGATGCGAGCCCGCCGCCCCTGCCAAATGAATTTGAGTAGGAGGGATTTCAGGGCGGGGAAGAGGGCTCTGTCCGGCTGAATAGGCAAACCCTGAAAGAGATAGAGAAGACGCGGCAGTACATTAATTTTTATAACATTAATCCTGCCAATCCAGGAAATGTAGGCGGCCCCCACTTTTTGCACTCGTTCGTGAGCTGCCGCAGAAGCGGCGGAAATTAGCCCGATACAGATCTCCAAGTTTGGGAGTAATCTGTATCCCCAGGTAAGTAATGGCCTTGTGTGCCCAACAGAAGGGAGAGGACTCCGCCAGGCTCTCTTGGACTCCAGGTGGCAATGTGAGATTCAAGATAGAGGACTTGGAAAGGTTCACCCGAAATCCGGAAACCGCCTCGAACCGTTCCAATTCTTGGCATATGGTCGGAAGCGACAAACGCGGGTCAGTCACTGGCAATAAGATATCATCGGCGAATAAAGCAATTTTATGTTCATCTTGCCCAAACGTAATGCCCTTGATGTTTGCGTTGGCGCGTATCCGCATCGCAAATGGTTCAATACTGAGGGCAAAGAGTAAAGGGGACAGAGGGCAACCTTGCCTAGTCCCCCTCGCCAGATTGAACCATCCAGATGCCACTCCATTCACCAACACTCGAGATCGGGGCGCTGCAAAATTCGCCCGAACCATCCCAATAAAGGCCTCACAGAACCCGAATCGGCGCAGAGAAAGCTCCAAGAAGGTCCAATCAACACGATCGAACGCCTTCTCTGCGTCGAGTGAGAGCAATGCCACAGGAATCTTTTTCTTTTGAGCCTTGTCTATCAGGTGAAACACGCGACGTAGATTGTCATGGGTTTGACGCCCCTTGATGAACCCGGATTGGTCGGGGTGGACGAGGTCCGGAAGACACCTCTCCAATCTCGTGGCCAGGATCTTGGAGTGTCGCTAGGCTTTTGACCTCACTTGAGAATTTGTATTCTAACAATAGGACATTGAGATGGGCAATTTTCGATTTTTTTTAAATTAAATTTGTAGCCCATGTAAGCAAACCCCAGAACTATGCGGTCCACTCTGTTCAAGTGTTCCATTAATTCATTATATCATCAACGTAGGACAATGCCTCCTCAAAGTTTTGAAGTAATTCCATTACTCTGGCTGAGAAAACTCCAGGGCTAGTCTTATACCCCTGGGGTAATCGACAGAATTGCCTCTGTGTGTCTAGCGCTGCAAAAGCTGTCAAATATCTGCTTCCATGTGCTATATTTTGGCAGAAAAATCCATTTGAGATATCTAGTATTGTTTTGGGTTTTTTCCGCACAATGCTATTCATTAGATAGCACTGTGTGCATTTTGTACTGGGAATGTTTGAGTAGATGTGTTCAGATGTCTGTAATCCAATACTAGACAGTATGAATTGGCCAGTTTCATTACGGAAACAAGGGAATATTTATTGATGAGGTGCAATTTTCTATTACACCTTAGTATTCAAGTTGTTCTAGGATTTCCCTAATTAGTTTTTTAGCTTCATGTTTTATTGGGTATTGTCTTTGGGGTTGAGGAGTTGACTTTAATGGGATCTCGTGATGAGGTGACTCATCATCCCACCCCACATGATTGCGGCACAATGCTGAAGCTTGCGCTAAAGCCCACTCCTAGGGCATAAGAATGTTTCACCGATTCTGGAACAAGGTCAGAAAAGGCCAGTAAAATTACAGTTTGCCCGTTTGGGCACGTCATAACAAAATCAGGTAGTCAGTCTTTTTCAGCCCAAAGAATATTGTAACCATACGTCAAGTTCTCCCAACAGAGAGCCTTAATGTTTCTGGGTATGTCCCCTTCCAACTGGAGTGTAATTTATGGGGAACACTTACCCTAGTATCTGGTGTTTCCACCGTGATCTGCTCACTTAGCACTACTGCCGCCAGATAATTCATCGTGTTCTGGCAAGCTACTATGACTTGTGCCACGCTGTCCAGCACCATCACTGCCCACTCCCCGTTCAGAAGCGGAGTCCTCAGTGTTCTGGGCATGCTTGATTTTAATTCCGGCTACCTTTTTCTTATTGAATTTAGGTTTAGGAGTCTTTGATTTTTCTTCTTTATTAATGATGTAATCAGACGAGAGTTGTGATTCCTTCTTCGGTTTCACATGCTCTTCCGATCTGCGCTCCGACCATCCACCTCTCTCTAAACGTTTATCAAATGACTCCTGAAAAGAACGAGAGGAACATGTATCAGCATCCTGATGCCCGTCAGGCTTTCTAATGTTATCACGATTTCTGAGATTATATCTTTTTTCAGTGGCTTCCTGCTGAGGAGACCCACCCCTTGATCTAGTTTTGTCTTTGTTCTTTTGTTTATTATCCCACTTCTTTTTTTGTTGAAGAATCGAGTGCTTCCCTAGGGTTATCTTTTTCAGGATTACCCTTTACTTGTGGTTTCCCAGATCTGGATCCCAAATTATCTCTACCTAGTATAGCATAGGTTTCTTCTATAATTTTTGGCAATTTCTGTTCCTGCTGTGCAGGAGTGAAATCCCTCAGGCATTAGCATATAACCAATGTAGCTGCCTCACCCTTTATGTTGCCTAATATAATGGTGGACACTGTGGCAAAATTGCCAATCAGGTTCATCCCCAAGTCCAGGGCAGGTGCTGCCCTGTACTCATTCTGAAGCTGCTTCAGTACCACAGGAAAAACAGCCAGAGAATGGGTACCATGTGTTCTGATGCAAACAGCAGCGAAGATTCTACCCCAAGTTGCGCAGTCTTCCAACGGGGGAGCCATCCTGATCGGCAAGCAAATAGTCCGTATTCTATGTTTTCCCTGCTGGCCCGTATGGTGAAACACTGCT
This sequence comes from Calotriton arnoldi, assembly GCA_963921515.1. NCBI lineage: Eukaryota > Metazoa > Chordata > Amphibia > Caudata > Salamandridae > Calotriton > Calotriton arnoldi. The sequence continues at coordinate 2,384,895 of CAWUFW010000115.1, forward strand.
TCAAGCAATTATGTTTTTCGTACTATCCAGAACGGAATTTGCTCCCAACTGGTGGGAATCTTTCCCATAACGGGATTTAGTGTTGTGGGCTGATACCAGTAGTATCCAGTTGCGGATCTGCGGCTTGAGCAGTTCGCGCAGAGTTTACCGTTAGTGTTCGCATTATGAACTGTGTGAGATTTCTGTATATTTTTACTAAATCTCTGTGTAGTGTACATATTTCTGCTGCAGTTAAATAAGCAGTGTTAGGATGCGGTGTGTATGCAGCCAAGACCAGCAATGTCGCTCCCTCTTTACTGAGCGGACTGAGTCTCACATTTTCTGTTGTGTGTGGGAGGGCACCTTTAGACCAATTAATATGTTCTTGGTAAGAGAGAGGTACCTCTATGTCCTCATATGGAGTGTATTCCTCCGGTGCTTCATCTTCAATGTAGGTATGAAACAATTCTGTCCGAGCATTTGAAGCTGGGAATTTAACCCAGGAATAGAACACCTCTGTCTTAAATGCTTTGTGTGCCTCAACCACGAAGGTGACGTCTCAACCTGTAGCCGGGAGACCATAATTTAATAATTTTAGAGTAACCACATGTCTGCAGTTCTCTGCAATATTCAGTGCCTGGGCAGTTCGTCTCCAGACACAATAGAACAAAAGAATTATAGAGAGAGTTAACACAATGTGGGAAATGTTATCCTTCAAACTTGAACAACCTACCTAGGGTCTACCTACTCAGCTGAGGCTGATTTCCCTACCACCACAGACGTCTCCGGTTTGGAGGAGAGTAGGATTCTCTGAGAAGAATGACTGAACTACTCGGGTAAACCGTAAAATAAGAACACAACCAACGTTGGTGGCGCCATGTTGCGTAGTTGCCACTTATCAGTAGAATCTGCACGTTTGTGGACAACATCAACTTTGGGTGAGATGCCTAGACTGACTCCATGCACCCCATAGTATATGTTGGCCTAAACATCAGCTAGCTCACAGTGCCACCACAAGCCTTCCTAACCCAAACAGGGAGCGAATGGTTTCTGGCAACCACTGAACATAAGCCAATGTTATAGGGGTAAAAGTTCCTGGATGTGCCCGTCCTGAATTAATGAGGGTGTCTATGTTGCCACATGTCCTTGGTGAATGGGAAATCCCTAACCCATGTGATTCCATAAGTGTATATATGAACCAGGGAAAGTGAGTATTTTCGCAATGTTCCTTCTAATCTGAATAAATGGCTAATAATGTTGCAGGCAATGTAATATTAGAGGCTTTATTTTTGAATGGTAAATCAAAGCTTCAAAGTGATTCTTCTAGAGTCAGGATCACTAGATCCGAAGATACGGGCAACACGTGTTTCGCCCCCTTAACGGCATACAGACCTAGGGCTTTCTTATGCATTTGTCATTCAGCCCTGTTTACAGGCCACTAAACGACGGTAAGAACCTTTAGCCAAACACTTTAATCTAACCGGCCATCTGTCACTACAGGTCTATCTGTGGTATCTCTTCATGCTGATTTTATCCAGGCGACTTTTCCATAATTCCCGCCTTCTGCACGATGATTTATCCGGCCGACTTTCCTATACTTTTTTATACTCCACGCTCTCCTATATCTCAATATGCTCAATGGGACCGCTCTTTTCCCTTTTTTTTTTGGTTCTTAATTTTACTTTTACACCCGCATGAACATTTAATATCTTTGCTTCAGTCTTCGAACCTCACATTCGTGCACAGGTAATGAACTTATTGCACAGGGACACTAACTTTAGAGAACAGTTAGTTACAATGATATCTCTTTCACTATGGAATTGTTTCTTTCTCTTCAATATATTATACCTCCATGCCGACTGTGACCATGGACATATGTAAGTAAATTTTTCAAAATTTATGTGTCTTTTCTAGTTTTTATTCGCCAATTTTTATACCTATTTCCATCTGCCCATTTAACCATTTATAGAAAAAAATATATTACCCTGCCAATTGAAACTCGATGACGACATGAATGGCACGATATTTTTATTACGGATTTGCGCATAATGTTGACATTACGGATTTCATTTTCAATTCTCAATATATCCCTTGGGGTTTGCTTTTGATGTACCTATTGCATTGTATTGACAAAGGTGGATAGCCCTTGTGTTTTTCTACACTCTATTGGAGGTCTACATGACATTTTTGTCAATGTGATTATTAACATTATCTCTCTACCAATGGAAACATCTAACAACATGTATGTGCTCAATATATTTACCCTTATGATGAACATTATAATGTTTTGCTAATTTCTGTTTGAATTTTGTCATAATAGTCTTAATTATTGGTTGGTTTTTCTTTCACTTGTACTTCACAATTTTATGTTATATATACATTGTTTCTGTATGTATTATCAGCCTTTAGAACGCCACAGACCTGTGCACCATTAAGGGGGCGAAACACGTGTTGGCTTTATCTCCGCATCTAGTGATTCTGACTCTAGAAGAATCACTTTGAAGCTTTGATTTACCATTCAAAAATAAAGTCTTAAATATTACATTGTCTGCGACATTATCAACCACTGAGTAAAAAATTACTTGTCATGGTACATATATACACTGAACATAACCCTGATCCCGCAGGGATCGTGGTAACAGATCTAGAAGCCTTTCGCTCAGTCACTCGTGTACTCTTGTTCTCAGAGAAATATACAGAGAACACACAATGGGACGTTCAATATTTATTGAACCAATGTTATTCTTGTATAGAGTACATGTGCTGCGATAATCAGTAGACGGAAGCATATGAAAGTGATTACAAACACCAAAACAGTAAATAGCAGGTACAGTTCCACCATGGTGCTAAGAACAGTATATATGCAAGGAGATAAAGCAAGGTAGTAATCGGGCATACTCCTATTATGCAATCCCTACCCTCTATGTGTCTAGGGAGTGTGCGAGTGTGTATAGCCAAGAATCCCCCAACGGGAAGATCCAACCCCATTACCTGGTGGTACAGAATGTAAGAAACCGTCTTGGTCACGAACTGGACACCCCTCATGGAGATTTTAGGCAGCTGCTTGGCGAAGCATCAGCATACAGGGACCTATTGATGTCAGCAGAAGTGTCTTCTGGCTAACCCCCAGAAATGCTTATTTATTTATAATAAAAAAGCATCCTTGCGATGTATATACAGATTAGCATGGTTATGGGTTTGCAGATAGCCCTGCCGCCCCGTCGATGAAGATAGAACGACATAGTACAGCACGTGCAAAGGCCTTGTACTCTGTGTTCGAGGCCTCATGATAATGTTGCGCAAAGCGAAATGTGTAAGCAAAGCAGTTTTGGAGAATCTAATCCAACATTGTCATGCACGTGAATATGTGCAAAAGGTTATCATAAAATGTTAATGTGCAGAAAGAGGGCAATGTAAGAAAATGTGCAGCGTTGGTACATGGGCCTAACTCAGGCACATAACAGCCCTGTTTGTTGCAGTACCGCATGCCGGTAGTGTTGTTGTTTAACACCTGCACTAGCCTTCCATTGATGGAGAGTAGAAAGGCTTTCAATCCCAACCTGATCGCTCGGAGCTTCAACAGGTTGATGTGGAGTCTGGATTCCGCCGGAGATCAGAGTCCTCCGATAGCCACCTCTCCCAGATGACTGCCATAGCCCAGGAGTGATGCATCTGTCACTACTGTCAGATCTGGTTGGGGAAGGGAGAGGGGTCTGCCGCTGACCCAATCATGGTTTGTCAGCCACCACTGCAAATCTTTCGCAGTGCCCTCCAACATCTGGACCATGTCGGAGAGATTTCTCTGATGCTGCGCCCACTGGAACTTCACGTCCCACTGTGGAACCCGGCTATGCCAGCGGGCATGCGTCACAAGAAGGATGCAGGAGGCCAGGAGGCCCAGCAGCCTCAGTGTTAGTCTCACCGAAATCCAGGATAGAGGCTGAAACATCAGTTTCAAAGCAAGAATATCCTGGACTCACCATTCGGGAGGATAAGCCCGAAACTGCATTTTGTCGAGAACAGCCCCTATGAAAAGGAGTGTGTAAGAAGGTATCAGGTGTGACATCAGCACGTTGATAGTGAACCCCAGCGAGTGCAGGAGATTCCCTGTAGTCTGGAGGAGGCTGCCTGGAGCGTGCCTGCCTTCAACGGCAAGTCATCGAGATAGGGGGAAGACTGGCACTCCTGATCGCCGCAGATGAGCTGCAACCACTGCCATCACCTTTGTGAAAACCCGAGAGGCGCTGGTAAGGCCAAAGGGGAGCACAGTGAACTGAAAATGCTCGTGGCCTACCATGAACCACAGAAAACATCTGTGGGCAGGCAGGACGGGAATGTGGAAGCAGGCGTCCTGCAAGTCCAATGCTACCATACCGTCTCCCTGGTCCAGGGCAGACCGATACTGAGCGAGCATGAGCATTTTGAAAGGCTCCTGTTTCAGGAAGAAATTGAGACGGCGCAGGTCTAGGATAGGACGAAGGTCTTCATCCTTCTTAGGCACCAGAAAGTAGCGGGAATAACAACCACGACCTACTTCTGATGCCGGAGCACTCTCTATTGCTCCCTTGGCCAAGAGAGCCGACACTTCCTGGTGGGTAAAGCAATGTTGTCTTCTGTCAGCCTGTCGCAAGTGGGTGGAATGGGTGGAGGAGTAGCCACAAAGAGGAGGGAGTAGTCTCTTTGGACAATCTGGAGAATCTAGCGGTCTAATATTATTGATCCCCCCCACTGGTGCAGGTGATGGCATATCCTGCCTCCCACTGGATGCTCATGATGGTCTGAGAACAAAATAAAGATGCTTGGAGGCTGCGGGGGTTGGTGTACTGGCCTGACCTCCTGCTACCTGACCCACAAGGTCTGTGGGTACCGAGTCCTTGGCCACGCAAAGGGCTGAGAAACCTGTGGACCATGGTGGCTGGGTGGGCACAGACGCAGGTGGTAGCCTCTTCTGTGGGCACCAAAGGTGGACTGGGGTTGTTGAGGGGCCATGGAAAGGCCCATGGATCTGGCCATCCGCATTTCTCTAAAGAGATGGGAGCCATCGAAGAGCATGTCCATGAGCAAGGCCTGGACATCCCCCGAAAAGCCAGTGGTTCTCAACCAGGCGTGGTGCCGAAGGGCCACCGACGAAACCGCTCTACCTAGTGAGTCAGTCATATCCAATGTACAGCGTATGGTGAACTTAGTTGCGTCTTTCCCATCAGCAATAGCTTGGGAAGAGTATGGCCCGGGCCTTCTCCAAGAGCACAGGCAGCATCTGCACAACAGAGTCCCAGATAGAGCGGGAGAAAACATCTGACCGGTGGACTGGTAGGAAATGTGCCAGGATTTACTCTGTAAATGGAGGCTTGAAGCACCATGCTCTCCGGGGTGGGGTGCTGGATGAGGAAACAATGGTCCCCTGGGACGAAGCAATGGTGGCGGGCCATGGACCTATTCACAGGTGCCGCAGTGCAGGGCTTGGAACAGGCCCCAAGTAGCACGTCCGTGAGGGCTTAGTTAAGCGGGAGAAGCGGTTCGGGTGGGGTGACTCCCGGCTAAAGCACCTCCGTCAAGACGTTCATCTTGACAGTCATGGAGGGCACGCCCTCCTCACCACCATAGCAAATAAGGCTTCTCTGTAGCCACAGTAGGAGAAGAGACCAAAGCCACTATCTGGGGAGGTGTCCCGACCACTGGCATCGGCCAGATACTCACACCAGGTTTCCTTGGTGACATCCAGGGGCTGGTATTCCTTAGGGTCCAGTGGCCCCTCTCAATCATCCCCAAGTCCTAGACAATAGGAATATGGCACAGGCTCTGGCATGGGTGGAATGCCTCCAGTTGGCATCGGATTCGACATTGGACGCTGCCCATCCAGCTCAGTTTTGAAGTCGGAGATGCGTATGAGGACTGCGCCTCTGGGGACATCGGCAATGGAGCTGGGGAAGGTCGAGCCACCGGCACCGCTCAGGATCAGTCTATGGATCCAAGGTGCTCAACTGGCGCCGGGGGGGGCGAGCCCGCCAGCAGGAGACCAACAAGGACCCCTCCCGAACCTGCATGGCCCAAGGGCGCGCCAGCAGCGACAGGCCATCTAAATATGAGGTGTATGGCCTCATAAAACTCTGAGTTGGGCAGAGGTCGCTCAGGCTCCAGGAAATTCAGGCAGGCGTGGAGACTGCCTTGGTGCAGGCTCAACCGCAGAGGTAGGACTCGAATGCAGACATTCCCTCATCTTGTCGGATGACTTCAATGGACAGAGTGAAGTCTAAGACCTCTTCAACTTCATATGTTTAAGGGACTTAGCCGAACGCCCGGACGACTGTGACGACAAGTGATCTGAGTGGCTCCGCGACCGATTCCAGGACTTTCCTCTCAACCAGGATCGAGATTGTAAAGGCATCGCATGTCTAGGACTAAGCTGCATGAGGGATCGCTCCTAAAAGGTCTTCGGCCATTCGCTGCAGGTCTTGCCATCGTGGTCGTGCTCAAGGCACCAGAGACAGACAAGGTGTGGGTCTGTCACTGACATCTGCCGATGAGGGGTACAATTTTGCTTGAAACCAGCCTTCCGTGTTGACATGCCTACAACACCAGGAGACAAAGTCTAAAAAATCTTCAATAAAAGGTCAGTCAAAAAGTGACTGGGGATAGCTCTTCTCCGGAACTGCGCTGACTGGCGCAGAAGGAAAAGATCCGACTTCAGCTTGCTGGGGTGGTGCCTTTATAGGCACCGCACAAGTCATTTCCGATGTCGCCACCACCACCATCACATGGAGCCGAATGACGTCACCTACCGGTGAACAAGGGTACTGCTCACAAAACATTTCCGGACCAGTCGAACGCCTGGGGATAATTTTAAAGTAAGGAATCTGTGGCTATAAGTCTCTATCAGAATGAATTGTCTTCAATATACATCTCGTAATAGTGCTCTTCCTAGAGTCTGCAAAGGACACGAAGAACTGGCTTCCCTTTCTGCTCTCTCCTTTCCTTTCTAAGTAGTACATGACGACTTTGCTCACATCTATTTTATGCAAAGTGACATGACTATAGTTTCAAGTTTAAGTTTATTTGATTTAGTTCTCGAATGAGAACAACAAATATTTAAAGAATAAAATTACATTTAAATAGTAAAATGTCATTCTAATACAAAATTAAAAATGATTTTAAAAATGTATACATAGTAATACACACAAATTCATTGGGCGGAGCCTTACAAAGAGAAATCAGGTTCTGAACCAAGTTAATTTTACATTTTGTTCTAATTGGTTTTAAAAATCTCTTTCTAGCTTCTACGACATTCAGGTTTGGGCAGGCGAATAACACATGTTCTAAGTCTTGCACCCCGCCTTTACACAGGTCACAGAGACTAGTGGCTTTTTGCTTTGGGCACCACTTAAAAGTGAATGATTTTAGAGGAGGTATCCCAAAACGGAGTAATATAATGCTTCGCCTGACTCCATGCTTTAAGTTAAAAAATATATACTGCTGCGTTTTCTTATATACAATAGTTTCCGCATGTTGTTTATACAGTGGTAATTTAAAGCAGTGTTGGATATCAAGATCGAAGCTTAACCTTGGTGTTAAATGTTTTAAAAAAAGCTTCAGATGAGCCGGAGTCCAAGATTTCAACAGGTCAATAGTAACATTTGATATTTTAAAAGCAATAGATACATTTCTACAAAATACATAGTTTGGCGATCCTTGTTTGAATGTCTCAATTTTTAATAGGGATCGTAGGGTACCTTGGTCCGCATGAATAAGGTTATATGCCCATCTTATTATGTTAGTGATGCCTCTGGCGTAAGAACTGACTAATGAGAGTTCAAGACGAAGAGCTTGTACCGGCACAGCTTGTGACATCTAAGCCAGTTTCCGGAGGACTTTCCCTTCTTTCAGGTCAAGTTGCTTCCATTGGCTTAATGGGATATATTCTAGTACGTATGATAGTACTGATGGGATCTTAGAACTATATACTTGAAGAAGAGAAGAGAAGTGCCTTTGACCTGTGGAGGAGTATAATCGTAGGAGTGCCCCTACGTGGACATCGACTTTACAGCCCAGGTTTTGCAGGTGAGGCAGGTTTTGCAAAGATTGTGAAAAAATTCTCCCTAGGTATGTATATTCCCTTACTACTTCCAGCGGTTTTCCCCCTAAAGACCAGTTATATTTGACAGATCGTTTCCTTCCTGTAAACGGGACAATTTTTGTTTTAGTGACATTTGGTATTAAATAATTTTCTTCTGTGTATTTAGTGAGTGCCTGCAGATTCCTTTGCAGACCGAATGGAGTTAGATCTAAGATGGCTACATCGTCTGCGTACATCATAGTGTGGATTTTATAAGATGCGATGGTGGAAAATTGTTAACCTGATTGAAACTTTCCGGCAGGTCACTAAGATATAGAGAGAAGAGTATGGGAGCTAGGAGGCACCCTTGCTGCAGGCCGTTAGGTGTAGGTATTGGGCTGGTGAGACCCTTCTCCCTCCCCATTTGAACTTGACACCATGTCCCTGAGTACAATGATATTATTAAGTGAAGGAGGTTATCCGGAATTCCCATTCTTCGAAGTTTTTTCCAGAGCATTGCTCTGTCCACCCTGTCGAATGCGGTCGTGAAGTCGACGAAGACTGCGTACACTACCTGAGACTTGTTGATGACATATTTATCAATTATTGTTTGTAGCACCGCTATGTTGTCAGTAACCGAGTGTTTTGGTCTAAACCCACTTGATTTAAGGGAATAGAACCAGTTGAAAATGCCCACTCTTTAAGATGTTCTAAAACAGCTGCCGCAAAGATCTTCCAAGTTGCGTCCAGGAGTGCTATCTGCCGGTAGTTGCAGGGGAGCAGCCTGGAGCCCTTCTTATAGATTGGAATTACAATGCTCCCCTTCCAGGACTTTGGGATTTCCCAAGTTTCAAATATATGGAAAACAAGCATTTGCAATGCAATAGGTCTCGCATTTACGCGAGTTTTAGCTATTGACATTGCAAATGACAATGCCTTTTATTTTTGTTTTCGTTTCTAAAACAAATAAAGGCATTGTCATTTACAATGCCAATAGCTTAAACTCGCGTAAATGCGAGACCTATTGCATTGCAAATGCTTGTTTTATGCTGCTGTCGTAGCTTTGAGCTCTGTCCATCTCGGTTTCCAAACCGTTACCTTTTGTATACAACGTATGGTTAAACGCTTAAAGCTAAATTTGTAATTATATATATTAGAGTAAGTGCGTCACAGATTTAAACATCTTAAATAAACACTGCTTAACAGTGAAAGGTATTTGGGTGCAGTGTATTTATTTTCTATGTCACCACATTGAACAGCTGTGGTGGTTGATCCAAGCCAGAGCTTGGGTCAACAACTACCGCTGTTTAATGTGGAAGCAAATGAGCCACACCTGCTCCCTCTCCCATCTAGAGACTCCGGTGATGCTCATTTATTTCGAGAAGCGGAAGAAAATGAAATGAGTAAACGGGGATCCTTGAGGATAACAGAGACGTGTAAGTGCGATTCAATATGGTAAAAACCTATCAGCTATCAGGTAAACACAGAGATGCTTTTTTTGAACTGCTCTCTGTTAAAGAAACTACCAGCAGTAACGTGCAACCGATCACAACGCCGTAACATACAAATATAAAAGCACTGATACTTTCTACACCTGCTAAAAACACACAATAACTGCAATGCGTGGTCCTAATGTAGTAGTTTGCAAGAAACGTACCACGAGACCGTGCACCTCGTTCACTTACAAGCTGTCAAAACAAGTGAACTTGTAAGTTATACAGCCACCGACCAAAAGTACAAGCATTTGGAATGCAATGGGTCTTGCATTTGCGATAGTTTAAGGTATTGGCATTGTAAATGACAATGCCTTTTATTTATGTTTTAAAAAACAAAACCTAAATAAAAGGCATTGCCATTTACAATGCCAATAATTCAAACTCGCGTAAATTGCATTGCAGATGATGCTTGTTCAATAAGAATGTGATTAAGCCCTCTCTCCGTATAGCATAGCAACATGTCGCCCACAGTGCCCTCGCCCTTCAATAATGAAATTAGAAAGTTGGCATTCTAGTTCTAAATTAAAACGCGGGTGGCTTAAGCGATCCGCTACGTTCCAACTTACAAACGAAAAATACACTGTTCAAAACAGCTGCGCACGTGCTCCTATCTTAAACGCGGCTTCAGCATTACACATTTTTTGCCACGCCCACTTAAAGCTGGGAGTTTGATTAAGTGTGTTTTTTAGTTGAATAGTTGTTTTTAGTCGCGTAAAATTTGGTTGAAAAATGTTTTGGAAATACTTTTTATATGTCAGGTATAGATCTTCATCGTATGCAAGTGTGTTGAAACGGGGTGGGAAAGGGGGTTGGAGAAAAGTTTCAGGGCTCCATACACTTTTTGAAAGAATATTGAATGCAAATGTGTCCCCCTCCTCTTAAAAAATGGACGAGCTAGCAGTAGTAAAGCACCCTTAATCCCCACAGGGCAGTTCCATGTAGCAAATATTTCATGTGTAACAAATGCAGGCATTTCATACCCTCAGAGGGGCTATGTTAATGACACGCTTCTGCTTCCAGCTCCTCTGCCTTTTCATGTACCGCCCTGCTTCCAAACTCTGTGATAAATGGCCCCTTTTGGAGACATGCTTTATTCGCGTTTGCTTTTTTTTCCATCTCACGGTGCATTACCGCACGACCAAAAATCTGACATCCATCCACAAAAAAAAAAAAGTTCTTTAAAACTCACCTTGCCTCCCTGCTATAAAGTCCTACTTCCACTGTGGCCCATTATTCCCAAGACAGAACTAATGACATGCTCTGGGCAGATACCTTCTGAGCCAGAGAAGCAGCCCCCTAGGTGCCGACCCCGCTGCTGAGGTGTTGGAAGCACGCCCATTTCACAGGGTTAAGGCAACAGCCGCACTTCATCCTTCCAGGGCTGACAAAGTGAATACATAAGTGTGTTTGGTCTGTACATACACCAACTTCCCCCCCTTCCGAGTTCGGTAAACTGAGACCCATTGGACACTGTTATGAGGACATTTGTTATTTACAGTGTACAGCGCATAGAGGCAGCAAAAGTGCGGCGTGATGCGTTGATTTAAAAGGTTAATATCATGAATGTAGGTCATTTAGTGCCCCTCCATCTCGCTTAACCGTCCCCTCCCAATAAAGGCCCTCGTTTTTAGTCCAAAAAGCAAATACAGGGCGAGGAAGCTTGCGCTCAATTACCGGCCGGTTGTGTGCGACAGTGGTCGTCTGTTCGTGAGAATCCGTGACTTTTGGGAGTGTTTCCTGGAACTCTTAAAGCTGCCTTTAATGAAACAAAATGATAGACTGAAGGATGAAAAAAAGGAAAAAGGCGCCCGTTCCCATCTCCCCTATCATTTCTGTCACGCAAAGACACCCACACCCCTCCTCTCTCCCGCCGAGTTACCACCATTGCTGGATATATTCCAGAACAACCTGGTCGGTGAAGGAGAAAACAGAAAAACTTGTAACTTGCAAACAAAAGTTCTTTTCAGCCCTTTGCTTCCTCCGTCACAATTATGAAAACTATTTGGACGGGGCGGCATTTCCAACATTTGCAGCATTCTTTGCCAATAAATTCCAAAGGCTGGGTCTGATGGAAAAAAACCCGTCCCCCGCCCCTCCGAAGGCCCCCACCGCCCTCCCTCACTCCGCTTCCATTCCTTCACAACCTAGTACCCAGCAGACTCGGGCCAGGGCCTGCTTAGGGAAAAACAACAGCCAGCGCCAGACTGGAGACAGTGTGCAGACGCGAAAAGGTAATCATTACTTGTGTATGCCGGCATAATCTAATGACTTGTATTCCTAAGCACATCCACACACACCAAATGCACGTCCCTGCCCTCGGAAATATTTCCCTCTTTCGCCACAGTGCCCACCGCGCCAGCCTCGTGATCACCCTCACCCCCACCACGGCACAAAGGCGGCAGGAATTCCACACGCGGGAGGCCATTTTAGCGGGTGAACTCCACCCCAACTCCCTCTTTAAAAACAAGCCAGCGAAGAAGCACGCTTGGCATTAGCCAGCATGATTCAAAGCTCCGAATGGGAGAAAGAAGGCGAGGCCGGCACAGGGACAAAAATGGCGGCCGCGCGGTTAAAAAAAAAATAAACAGTGGTGCGCGCGCACCACAGAGGAGCGGAGGGGGGGGGAGGAGGGAGCGCGGCAGCCTGCTCAGCTGACCAGACGCTCGTGCGTCATGGCCTTTTGCCGGCATGTGTTTACAATTATCGCGCCCGCGTCTGGGCACGATAATTGGAAACACATGTTTGCCGCGCGTACCCATCCCAAAAAGGCCAGCCACGACGCACGAGCGTTTGGACTGCTTTTGAAACTCACTTACTAAAAGTCTTCGCCTCTAGCAGCGCTTGCGCGCTACTCGAGGCTCGACCTAAAAAGGGGAGCTAGAAACTTGCTCCACTTTTTGGGGTTGCTTTGGAGGACCTTAATTGGAATTGGGTCCGGTCCCGTTGCTGCCGACGATCTTGCCTTTTTTTCTATAAAATATTCAATTTGAGGAGGAGATGGGGCACAGTTATCTGTAATTTTTTCCCTTCCTCGCTTGCTTGACGTTAAAGTCATACTTTGTCTTTTCATTTGTTTTATATAAGTTGGTTATGTATATTTCCCATTCTGATGGGGGGGACTGGGATCGCTTGTAGTGATTTTTTTGTGCCCGTTTCTTTGGCAATTATATTCCAATAGGAACGTTTATTGTTTTGTTTTGCTGCTATCTGCAAGTCCACCCATTTTTTGTCCTGTATTTTTTTCCGATTTTTTTCCTTATCCCTCCTGCGACGGTTCTTTAATTTATTAATTTCGCATTTTCTTATTTCAGAGGATTGAAGAAATTGTGCCCTTATTAGTTTGTTTAATTCAGTTGCCTTTATATCTAGGTTCCGTCTTTTGTTTTCTTCTGATCTTGGCATTCGTTGCTTTAGATTTTCCTGCAGGAATTGTACCAGTTTATTGGTGACCACTTCAAAATTTGTTATTGGATTTGTTGAGTGAATAGTCTGTAGGGGTTGTGCCATCTCGATTACATTCATAATTTTGTTATATGTGCTAGAATTCCATAGCAGCCGCCCTTGGACCTGGTTCACCAGTACTGTATTTGTAAATACATGATGTGCCCTGGAGATGTTGGTTTCAGTCTTAAATCTGTTGTTAAATGTAATATTGCGTGATCACTTCCTAACTTAGTATTTAGTTGTAGGGCTGATCCGAACAGATCTAGACTACAAATGATATAATCGAGAATTGAGGTATTAAAATTGCCTTTTCTTGTGTAGGAAGCCGGAATGTCTCCTTCTGTATTGTCGTTTAATATTACTCCGTTCAGCATAGGAAGGGAGGATAATAGAATTTTCCCTCTTTTATCTGCTTTGCTTCCTGTGGGAAATTGTGGAATAGGGATTGCCAGGGCTTCTTCTTTTTCACCAATCACCCATTTTTCTAATAAGTCATTAGATATTTTCCCATTGAAATCTCCTGTTAAGAAAACAGACGGAAAATCTTGGCCTTCTACCACATTTTCTAGACCCTCAAATATTTCTATCGCTAGTGCATCCATTTTAGATCCAGGGGGAATATAAACATTATAAATGAGCAGGATATTCAAGGTTTCCATAGGGTCGATCCCGAATTTGACCTTAATACATTGGATGTTCTTTGAGCACATTGGGATGATTTCTTGGTCCCAATTATATTCTTCAGAAAGGAGAATTGCTATCCAAAGTGACATGAATACTATTAGGAAGGCGGCCTTCAAAGTTAGGAATCATAGCTCTGCCCCTAGCAGTGGTTTGAGTTTGAAGGGGGCCTTCATGGGTTGTGCCATTACCAGGTTGAGGTTTCACATTGGCATTGGTATTGACCTGTGTAGGAAAGTAGGATCCTTCTGGCATAGATAACCCCACTTTTTGCCTGGTGTCAGTGTGTTTTGACTGTTGCTCACTAGGATCCTGCTGATCAGGACCCCAGTGACTGTGCTCTCCCCTCTAAATTTACTGGTACTTTGTACACCCCACAATTGGCATACTGTGGTACCATTGTAAGTCCCTACTATATGCTACTGAGGTACCCAGGGCATTGGTACACTAGGGGTCTCCTATGGGCTGCAGCATGTATTGTGCCACGGATACGAGCCCATGCAAACTGTGTCTGCAGAGCTGCCATTGCAGTCTGCATGACAGGGTGTATGCACCCTTCACTTCAGATATAAGGTTTCCCTTATAGCCCGGTCACCGCACTTAAAACCTATAAGTCACCCCTAAGGCAGGCCCTTCAGTCCAAGGGCAGGGTGCACGGTTCTAAGTGTGTGGGTACCCCAGCACAAGTAGAGGTACCTTTAGAAACGCCGGACTCATTCCCATTGGTAAGTGCGGGGTAGCCATCTTAAGGTATGTAGTGCACACTGGCATGTCGAGATGAGCAGCTACATAATGGGTACCCTGAACCTGCTCATGTTTGGTATCAAACATGTTGGAATCATGCAACTACACTGATTCCAGTGTTAGTTGCATGATACCATGTACTGGGGGTTCCTTAGAGGACCCCCCAATACCTACCTGTGTAGCCTTTAAGGGTCTGTTTGCCAGCCTGCTTTGCTGCCGACTTCAGACACTGCTGGTGAGCCTAACTCAGGCAGGGCAAGCTGAACAAAGGATTTCCTGCTACGGAGAGGTTTGACCACCTCTCCTTTAGAATTTGGTAGGGTGGAGATGCGTCCGAGCACCACCAGACTGCATTGAAGGGCACATTTGCTGCCCTACTTGCATAAACCAGTTTCACCCACTCCAGGAGCCCTTTTGCTCCCGCTCTGGTGCAAAACCACACAAAGCACAGGGGAGTGTCCTCCCTCCTATCCAGCTCCTCCCCAGGGAGATGCTCCAGAGCTCCTCCAGGTGGCCACTTGATTCTGCCATGCTGAATTTGACATCGGACGACGACCATCCAGCTCTGTGTAGAAGTCAGGGATGCATATGGGAACTGCGCCGCCGGCGATGTCGGCAATGGAGCTGGGGAAGGTCGAGCCACCACCACCGCTCAGGATTGGGAACATCCGACTGGCTAGGACATCTGAGTAGCGTACCTGACCCCTTCTGATAGGTGGGTTGCCACAGAAGAGGTTCTTCCCCTTTTTGGGATTACTTAAGGGCTCCCCTGAGGCTAGACCTTTAGATTAGTCCAGAGAACAACTTCTGGAACCGACTACTCGTCATCTGAAGATTGTTCAAAGACTCTTCTGCTGGTGGACACTGGAACTCTGCTGTTCAAGCCAGGACACACGACAAGACTGCTCCCGGTAGGAAGAATCCTTCTGCAACTTCGTCCCTGTGCTTTTCCCAACATCTGCAACTTCGTGGCAGTTTATTCTACGAGTCACCAAGGACTCAGCCTGCATCCCAGCCTGAAGGAATCTCCCTTGAAGTGAAGCAGTCACTTCTCTGCATCCACAGGCACCTAGACGTCAACGATCGATTTGCTGATCCTCTTGTCCCATGGACATCTTCCTGCTCCACAAAACAGGCGGTGGTTTGTTGGTTCTCCAGAGGCCTGCCCAGTCTTCTCTGCAAGTTGGGGACTGTAATCCCTCTCCAGCCAACGGTGACCGCCTCCCTGTGCGCCACATCTGTTTGTTGTTGCCAAGGCTTCTTGGCTCTCTTCATGGTAGATCTTCATGTTCCAAGCAGCCTCTGCCTCCAGCACTGCACAGCTCCAAGTACGTCATCCTGCCTGCATTTCTTGCCTTGTGGGCCGCCTTCTTCTGTGTACTTCTGGTGCTTCCTTGCGACCTCCTATGCCTGCAGCCAGAGGGTCCTCGAAGGGGCTTCATTGAAACCTTCCGGCTCTTTTATCGTGCTCTGGTCCAGTCCTGACTTACCCTTGCTGGGTTAGTCCCTCAGACCTTGCTGGTCTGGATCTTTGCATCTTCACCAGCAAACCATTGTTTGCATTTGCCAAGGCTTGTTGGTGGTCGTGCCGGCCACTGACCATCCTGCGCTTGTCGACCAGCGTGGGACAGGTCGTGAGAGGCTCCTGGTCTTCTACAACATCGCCTCTCCACAGCTGATGTTTTCTTCTCATTGTATCTCAGCAAGAACCTCCAACTAGGGCTGGTATTGTGCTCCTGTGCCTCCTGGTCACCTTCGGGTGGTTTGGACTCTGTCCCCTCTGCTTTCAAGTTCTTCTCTTCTGGATTCTTGGTCCTGGTTCCACTGGCCTGGTACTCGAGACGCTGTCGAACTTCCACGGCCCTCCATTGGCTTCCACGGAGGTTTTTGACATCACTTCACCCCTATGCACTTGGGCTCCATGGTGCAAGTATCCGTCTCTTCTGGGTAGCCACGGGTGGGGTGACTCCTAACTTCCTTCCTCCAAGTGGTTCCTTCGGGTCCTTTTGGAAGGGTCCTAAAACTCTAAAACCCAAACCGCGACTTACCTGTGTTGTTATATGAAGGTCTGACCCGGTGTAACTACGCTGCACCCGGGTGCCTTGGGGTTCCTGGCTACTTAACTTGGGTGGTTCCTCGTTTCCTCTGGTGTCCTCCAACCTTGGGTACTAGTCCCGTTTTGGTAACCATTCCGCATCCCACTTTATAGTATATGATTTTGTCCCACCGGTGGGCCCTATGTGTTTTCCTATGCTACTTACCTCTTTTCTAAGTATTTCTTGTGTGCATTTGATACCTCCGGGTAGGAGGTATACCAAGTTAGTGTCTAGTGTGTAGTAATAAATATAAAGCATTTTTCTACTCACCCGGTGTGGTTCTTTCTTGTGTGAAATGCTTACTAACCGATTAAAGTGGTACATGCAATTGCTTTACATCCTCCTGGATAAGCCTTAGCTGCTCTCCACAGCTACCCCTTGAGAGCTTTGGTTTTCAGGGGCCTAAACACTATCACTGTGGGTTGCCTGGACTTAGTGCACAGTGCCTCACCATTGGTGTACATTATATACTGAGCCAGCCTCCTACAAACTGGGTGACGCTATTCTCTTTATTCCCTCTACGAAACTCTTGATAAGTGTAGCTGTGAAGAGGCTCCTTCCTTGTGTAGGCTACTATAGCCGCTAAGTATACCTTAAGCGAGGCATACAACAGTCCATTATCCAACAGGTCCGTTAAGTGTTTGATCACTGTGGTGTGCTCTGTTCTGCTGCAGAACATTCTATTGATTCTGCACCACAAGACATACCTCTGCCATTCTTCTATGTAGCACCCTCTGGTACGTGCCCTCCTAGCCTCTCTGAGGATGTTCATGGATTGTCTTTGAGGATGCCCATGGATTGTTTAGGTAGATTTAAGTGCCCAAATGCTATGTCCTCAGGAGCGAGGCTGCTAGTGTCAGGCTGTTCATTTCTGGGTGGTGACTCTTCTCTCCTTGCATGGAGAGAAGGTCATATGTTTCTGGTAGCTTTTTTACATTTCCTTGCACCATTTCCAGGTCCTAGTGCCAGCTCCCCCTGCAACAGTTCTACTGTCCAGCCTGCACGCAGACCGCTACCCTCTGCTGCCTGTCTACTTGCTGCCCTGTTTGTGCCTCCTCTGCTAATTTCTTGCTCTCTTTTGCCTTTTCTGCATGTTTTTCTGCCCTCTGTTTTGCCTTTTTCTGTTCGTTTTACTGCCCTGTTTTGCCTTTCCTGCTTGTTTTTCTGCCCTCCATTTGGCTCTGTTCTACTATGTTTTGCCTTTTCTGCTCATTTGTCTGCCCTCTATTTAGCTATATTACTATGCTCGTTTTTTTGCCCTCTGTTTTGCCTTTACTGCTCGTTTTTCTGTTCTCTGTTTTGCCTTTTCCTGCTGTTTTTCTGCCCTCTGTTATGTTCTCTTCTGCTCTGTTCTACATTTCTGCTTGTTTTTCTGCCCTCTGTTTGGCCTCTCCTGCTCATTTGTTTCCCTCTGTTTTGCCTTTTCGGATCGTTTTCTGCCCTCTATTTTGCCTTTTTTGCTTGCTTGTTTTTCTGCCCTCTATTTTGCCCTTTTCTGCTTGTTTCTTCCCTCTGCCCGCAGTGTCTTCAACACCTGGCTTTTCAAAGAAGACCTCGCACTTTAGTGCCTAGAAACCCAGAAGGGTGACAGTGCTGTGCTCTAAAAATGCTGATTGATTTCCATTAGGTCTGAGAACCAAGTTGGTCTTGCCCACTGCAGGGCGACTAGGATCAACATTATTTGTGACATCTTGCATTTGCTTATGACTAGAAGTATGAGAGAAGTCAGTGGAAAAGCATATGCAAATCTCCCCAACAGCAACAGTTCTCTTCATTTGAAATGTTGTAGCAAACAATATTTGTTTCTGAAATTCAACCTGGATGATTTAAAAAGTACACTAGAAAGGAGACTTCTAAAAGATATGTACATCTTTGCATTACACCAATGTGCAGCAGGAGCAAATAAAAGAAAAGGAAAAGCTACTTTTAATCTTAGTTCATCATATGTATCGTTACTGAAGTCATAAACGGAGAATATTCCTGCACACCTTCAGGATACTGGAACACCTCATATCCCAAAATCAATATACATATATGCATAGAAGGCAGTAACCTGCCATTTCTTAAATGCAGGCATAACCTCCTTAGCCTTAACAGCTATGTTTTTTTTCCGAATAACTATTTTAAACATTAGACACTATGAAATCAAATGTGTTGACCAAATAAACAAATGTGTAAAAGAAAGCAAGTGAAGGAAAAGTGTAATTTAATAAGCTGAAGGACAAAAATGCACTGTCCCAGCAATTTACATCTCCAGCATGCTTTGTACTAAGCAGTTGCTCCGTAGCCTCTGATCTTTTTGAGGAAACAAGTTGAGTTTGTTAACATATACAAATATGTATTTGTCCCTCAAAATGAGAGACCAAAGGGAGGTGGGAGGGATGTTTAGGACTTCATTTTTTTTTAACTCTTTTTCTTTATTTGAATGTTAACACGTCATGACAAGCACCATATACAGAGATACAGCAAGAAAAGAAAAAAAAAAAAAAGGAAAAAGTACAATAACCAAGGAAGCCATGATACAAAAACCTGACCAGAATAAACAAAATATACACTTGTAAATCAGTTGTATAACCTAATAAACAAGACGAAGACAGCAGTAACAAACAGCGTATGACACGCATCTATAGAACCATGCAAGCTACAGTTAGTCCAACTGGGCTATATCCGTCAAACTTTAGACCACTCCTTGATAGGGGCCCATATTCTGGTGCCCAAATCCCGCCTCTTCTTCCCCCTTAAAAGATAAACAGAGGACTCCAAATTATACAGTGCGAGCATCCTAGCTCTCCAATTAAAAAATGTAGGAGCTTCTGGACTGATCCATTGAGACGTGATGCACAGCCGAATCATTGCCATCGCTACAAACAGGAAGGCTACAGTGTGTCTAGATCGACCAGCCGTCGCGATGCACTCACATCCCATTATCACCAGCTCTGGGGAGATTGTAACCGGAATTTTTAGCACTGCGTTAATAAAGTACTCAACTTCATGAAGAAATTCCCCCAGACTTGGGCACAGATAGAACATGTGTGCTGCATCAGCGGCTTGAAGCCCACACCTGCCACACCTATCGCCCTTCCGCCCCCCCACTTTGCAATCTTTGCAGGTGTATAGTACAAATCAAACATCGCCATATAGCATTGCGTCTGTAGACTACCGGAAACTAAAATCTGACTTGCCAGTTCTAAAGCAAGCCTAATATCTACCCCCGTCTTGCCAAGTTTTCCCTCCCACTTAGTATTCTGCACATCAACATCATCCGGAAAGCAGGATAACAGATACTGATATACTGTTCCTATCCTTGCTTTCCTCCGGGCTAATTCAATTATAGTAACCTTTTCAAACATCGCGGCCGCCTCATTTTGATATTTATCAAGAAAACTTCTAATCTGAAGATATTTAAAGAAATCATGAGTATATAAATTGAACTTCTCCCTAAGAAAAGAAAAAGAAACCATTTGCCCCTCTGAGCACAAATCGCCAATAACCTTCAAGCCCAATAGCTGCCATCTGAAGATAACCTGGTCCTGGAAAATCAATGGCAAAATTCCAGCGGCCGTAAAAGGCATGTAGGTGTTAATATTTGAAATTTCACACTTGTGGCGAATCTTCCGCCAAATCGAGAACACGGCCCGATTACTTTGAACCTTGTCTTTTTAAAATAGCTCGGTTCGAGTATCCTCACTAAGATGCCCTTAGCCGAGTCTCCCAGGCCCATTTCATAGATAGTAGGTCTATTGGCTAACGGGACCTCAGCCCTGTCTCCTACTAAAAGTATTCCAAAGTTTTGCAGCATAGCTGACCAATAATACAATAAAATATTAGGAACCGCCCAGCCCCCACGATCTCTAGGGAGACACATCCATTTAGCCGCCCTACGTGACCGACGATACCCCCAGAGAAATCTAGAGCAGATCCTCTCGGCCCTACTCAGACACTTGAGAAAATTCTAGCGGGATGGTTCTAAACAAATACATTAATTTTGGAAGGACCAACATTTTAAGTATGTTACAGCGGCCATACAGCGAAAGATGCAAGTGATCCAATCTTTCAAGTTTAGTATTAATAGATTCAATCGCTGGCAGAATATTCCGGTCAGGAATGCTAGCCACTGAGGCAGTGATTTTAATCCCCAAGTATGTTGCTTCAGTGACAAGAGGGAGGACACAAAGGCTGAATGTAAAATCTGTGTCTTATCGACGTTCAATTTGTAGCCGGATGGTACACCAAATTGCTCTGCAAGCGTCTTTAAGGTCGCAAAAGCCGGAGCAACATCCCTGGTTAAGACCACAATGTCGTCCGCATAAGACAGCGTCTTATAATCTGTACCATTGACCCTCACCGGCAGAATATTTTGATCCCCTTCGATTTTACTAAGGAAAGGGTCGATGTACAGAGCAAAGAGCAAAGGCGAACACGGACAGCCTTGCCTAGTGCCCCTGCCAATGTTAAACAACCCAGTTTCCTGCCCTGAAATACGGATTGTTGCCACTGGAGAGATGTACAATGCTTGTAATGCCCGTATAAATTCCATACTAAATCCCTTCCAGCGAAGCACTGCCCACAAAAGCTCCCAGGAGACCCTGTCGAACGCCTTCTCGGCGTCCAACAGGATCACCCCAAGGGAAGACTCTGTGGCCTGCGCCCAATCCAGCAGGGCAATGACCCGCCTGACATGATCAGCCGTATCCCGTCCGGGTATAAACCCATGTTGCCGTATAGACACTAATGGGGTAATGACTTCGGCAAGTCTAGAGGCTAAGATTTTGGAATATATTTTACTATCTGTATTAATTAATGAAATGGGCCGATAGGATGAAGGGTTTAACTCAGGCTTATCTTTCTTCTTAAAAAGAACAATAGTTGTTTGCCTCCAAGATTCAGGTATGACAACCCTCTGTGCATCCCTAAAAACTGATAGGACGTCCTGTCGAATTTCTTGAGCAAAAGCCCTATAAAATTCTAAAGGAATGGCATCGGGGCCAGCGGCCTTTCCATTGGCCAAAGATTTTATGGCCAGTTCGACCTCTTCCCATACAATTGGGGCTGAAAGGACTTCATTCTGGTCTATTGTAACTTTAGAAGTGTCTATATCCTGCAAAACCACCTCTGCCGCAGACTCAATAAATGACATGGACCTCTCTTCCTTATACAACAGAGTATAATACTTTCCAAAGACATCCATAACCCCCTCCTGTGTGTCCTGAATCCGGCCTAGCTGATCTTGAACTCTAGTAATTCGATTAGCCATACTTCTCTGCTGTAACCGTTTGGCAAGAACTCTTCCAGAGTTTTCCCCAAATTCGTACATCATCGTACGATATTGAATATATTTTGTAGCCAGGTCCACCCCAAAAAATTCTAATAATTTAGATTTGACAATAGCCACCCTCTGTTGACTTTGATCAGTGTTATGGCCATCCTTAATGTTCTGCGTCAGCTCCATCTCTACGACCCGTAGCTGCTCAACACGCCCCTTAATCTGCTCCTGAACAGCCTTCCAGCGATAGGCTGCAAAGCTCTTAGTCTCCCCCCGCACTGCAGCTTTAAATGTATCCCATACTATACAATCAGACGCGGTCTTTCTATTAATACTAAAAAATTCCGATATCCATTTAGTCATGTGGTCCCGATAAGATTGATCCAATAATAGTTTTCTTTCAAATGTCCGTGATCTAGGAGCTCTATCCAAGTTCCCCCAAGGACATTCCACAATCAACGCATTATGGTCGGATATAATTCTCGGGGGAACTTCGACCGAGGCCTCCCCTACCAACTGATCAGACATAAAAAGATAATCCAAACGCACCATTTTATTATGGGGGGCAGAGTAATACGTAAAACCATCGTTGTCCTTTTTATGCCTATACCAGACATCAACCAATCTGTGCTCAGAGACTAAAGTCTGAAGAGCCTTAAAGACCCTTGGCTTCCTCCCCAAATACTTTTGATCACTTAAAAGATTGAAGTTGCCTGCCAGATGAATATTGAAGTCCCCACAAACAATCATTGGATGCGGCCACATTGCTAATTCAACATTTAAGCATTTCAGAATTTCTGGATCATCTAAGTTTGAGCCGTAAATCGTGCAGATAGAAATAGGTCTATTATTAATGATAATTTCAGCTACTGCCCATCTTCCTGCTCTGTCCTCTTTCGCTCTTTTACAGATCCCAACTCCGCGCCTTAGCAATATGGCCACACCTCTAATCATTGATGACTGTCTTGTACAGGCTACTAAATCAAAGCCTAAGACTTTCAGACACTCCCGCTTCCCCCATGGTATATGCGTTTCTTGTAAGCACAAGATATCCACTTGCATAGTTTGTAAAACTTTGGATAGAAGCGCCCGCTTTTGCCATCATTTAGGCCACAGATGTTCCATGTACTTATGCGAAGCCTACCCCGCCTCATTTGAGCAAAAGATAAATCCTAATCTCAGCTCAGCAAAAAAAACTGCTATGAAAGCACCACCATTTTTATTCATAAGATCTGTCATACCACCACCACTGATATTGTGGTTGTCATGACTGCATTTGAAAACCAAAACCCCAGAAACCCCCTACACCCCTCTCCACTTAGACCCCGACCTATCCCCCCCGATCCCACCCCAGCCCCTCCCCCACCCCCCTTACGAGGCAACAGGACCCAAGTCCTTGTGATGAGATAAGCTGGCTACCCCCGCTCTCCCCTGGATCCTTCCTCCCATATTTAGCCAAAGAGAAAGAGGGGGATCTAAAATAGTACACACCAATGAAAATCAAGACAGGGAATCATCCCCCACATCTATTTCTAGAAAAATAGTGACCCCTATGATGCAGAGCCGCGAAAAGGCTAGAGTTTATCTACATAGAATTCAGGAATTCCTTTGCCTGGATTTCAGATAAGAAAAATCTTGTCTGACCCTGATAAATTATTTTCAGCTTCGAAGGAAAAAGCAAAAAGGCTTGCGCCCCTTTGCTTGAAATGCCACTATTAGCTGACGGAGCTGCCACCTCCGCTCAACTGTTGCCTGACAGAAGTCTGGTCTGACAAAGAACTCACAGTCTTTCCCTACTCTCTTCCTGTCTGGCCTCGCTAGATCATAAACTCCCTCCCTAGCTAGAAAATTATTTAAACAAATCAAAATCGCCCGAGGCTTGTCCATAGCTGAGCCAGACTTCTGCCTTAACTTGAAAGGAAAGCGATGCGCTCGTTGGACCTCCGACTGCCAGTCCCACTGCTTTAAGTCCGGAAATGCTTCAGAGAAAAGCTCCACGACGAATTGCCTGACATCAGACCCCTCTCTGCCTTCCGGAATTCCTAAAATTCTTAAGTTATTCCTCCTAGCTCTGTTTTCCAGGACCGTCAGCTTCCAGACCATGTTGTCCCTTTGTGCTTTGATCGTATCCGTAAGACCCTTCTGTATTGCCAAGTCATCCTCCAGCGTAGAAATCCTTTCTTCGGCCTCTACGATTCTAGCAGCTATATCCAAGCATGTTTTGGCCACTCTCCGGATCGAATTCTGCAACTTGCGACACGCCCCCTGTGTTCGGGAGCTCTCCTGAAGCGTCTCTTCACGATGAGCCATAATGGTCTGATAAATGGTTGACAATGTTATTTCTGCAGGAGGTCCCTGAGCAGCATCAGTGGCATTAAAGACAGCAGCGCTCCCGATAGATCCGGGCTGAGTAGAAAAGGAATAATCCGATGCCATTGATCCCATTAGCCCAGAAGTCTTATTTGACATAAGCCCCCCTTGGTTTTTTGGTTTTGAAAATTTGCGAACAGTGCCCTCCCCTCGGGGAGAGACTTCGTCTTTTTGCGCTTCACCGAACTGCCAATCAGTGAGATCACTATCATCGTCCGTCCACTCCTTACCCGGACCTTCATCCTCTGATGATCCTGTATGGTCTGACATAGAATAAAATGTATCTACCCCTTCAAGTTCCTTGCCAGATCCACTGCCGTCGACAAAGTCCCTTGATCTATCCCCTTGAGCTTCTGTTCTTGCCGGATCAGCGCCTTTGCTAAGTATTTCCAAATTTCGTTGGTTTTGTTGGTCTCCCATGGGGACTGCTGGAGAGTGCAAAACTACAGTTCCCATAGTTCCACTGCCCGGGAGAGGTGCCATGATTTGGAGTTCACTTTTCCCTTCGAGATCAGCTGCAGAGATACTTCCACTGCCCCCAGCAGGAATCACATTACTGGTTGGGCAGACCCCAATTCGAGCCGGTAAGCCACCCCCTAGCTGTTCCAGATGCGGGGATCCATTACATTCGGGGGCAGAAGCACACAAATTTTCATTAGGCACCCCCACACTAGAAGGTGTGCCTGCCTTCGGCTCTGCCGCTTTCGATTCAGCGTTGCTTGCCACTTTTCCCGCAGCCGCCTGCTCCCGCTTACCGGCGCCCCCGCTCACAGTTGTTTCAGCTTTCTTTATCCTCCCCGCTTGCACCTTGAAGAGCGAGGGTAGCGTCTGCATCACTTTGCCAGCACCAACGACGGACGTCTGAGTATGTCCAGCGGCTCCTGCCGCCATCTTTTCTGTCCCGCGGGTGACTTGCGGCTCTTTCCCCCCGCTGAGGCCTTTCCCGGGGCTCGCTGTTTGCGCTGTCAGCACGCGGGTCTTCGAATTCTTTGCCGGAGCTTCCGGGGCCATTGCACCATATAAGCGCCGAGATGATCCAGGGAGGCCAAACCAAATGGGAAGAAATCCCAGCCAAGGTATTTTACTGGGTACTTCTCCCCGCAGCTGAATCAAACGCCAGAACATAGCATTAGTTAATGCCGCTTTCCTTTTTTTTTCCCCCTACCTTCCGCTTACTCCATCACAGCGAGAACCTTACATGGGTGGAATTGTCCAGGAGAGCTCGCAACGCCAGCTCACACGCCCGAGTGACCGGCCGCCATCTTGCCCAGACTCATTCATATGCTTGCAATCAAAAAATATCTTTACATATCTACTAGGACTTCAGTGACAATATCTATAATTCAGAACTAGCATTACAATTAACATCTGCAATGTAGGATCTTCACTGACAGTCCTAAAGGCAGAAAAGAATAACAAGCCCATCCTGTGACGATCTGATTTTGACTAGCAATACAAAACTGAACACTTCTTAGTAGCACAAAAAAGATTGCAAGCAAAGTAATTCCTTATAAGAGCCAGATCAACAACTGTATCTGCTCTCCAATCTCCATTTAGACAATGCCTCACTAAAGTGTGGACAGATATACACACAACTACCTTACATATATACAATATAGGAACATTTCTCAGCCAAGCTGAGAGCTGCTTTTTCTCGTACAGAATGTGCATTAGGTTTGCCAGGTAAAGGCTTATTAGCTAGCCAGTATCATAAGGAGATACAGGAATGTATCCATCTGGAATTGGTTCTCTGCATGCCAAACCAGTACGGAGACGCTTTGAGTTGAGAACGAGTTGATTAAATGTCTTTATATCTTTAGTTCTGTCAAGGTACAACTTTAAGACTCTTCCTGCGTCTTGAAAATGAAGGAATCTCCCTGGTGGAGTGGAAGGATTACAAAAGAAAACTGGTAATAATATACTCTCATTAATTTGAAAATCAGACAACTTTCAGGAGAAAATAAGGGTGTGTCTTTAAGACTACTAACTGTGATGCAAAACTGTAAAAATCTACCACAGAGAAACCTTGAAGATCGCTGAATTAGCAAGCTGAGGCAATGGCCACTAGGAAGGCTAGTTTCCAAGTTAGATGTTAAAATGACACATTATGTATAATCTATAAAGAAGTAACCATCAATTTAGATACTACGAAATAAGGGTGCCACCTAGGAGGAATATCACTCATTACAACACAGTTTAGTACATTGTGGTACTTTACAATGTGTTTTTTTTTAATCATGTGTGACTTCACAATGCATTGTAATATAATGATGTAATTCTATGTCAGGACACGGAGGCGAGGATTAGGCATTTCTTTCATCTTTATTCCAACAGCTGCCATGTTAAACAACAATCATTTCTCATGATCCCAGGAAAACCCGGAAGCTCTAAAAAACAAGCATTTGCAATGCAATAGGTCTCGCATTTGTTGGAGTTGGAGCTATTGGCATTGTAAATGGCAATATTTTTTATTTATGTTTTTATGTTTGCAGTGGGGTGATTTAAAGTAAGTAAGTGCACACTATATCATATTATCAGCTTTTATAGCAACAGTACAGTAACGGGTATATTAATGTAAAGGGGTGTGGATGGATAAATAAAAATACAAAGAAAGGATCTTAAAATGCAGGATGGAATGTATAGTGGGTGACAGGGACTACGTATGATTTAATTAAAAAATATATATCTATATATTAAAAAAAACAAGTGGCTGAAGGCTGTTTTATAAGATTTCAAGGCAAAATAAACCAATAAAATTAATATTTAGAGTGACCTTTTTTGCTTTAATTAATCTACTACTATTTTAGTAATTAACGGAACACAACACAGAGTGATTCTGCAGCTTTAACACACCTGAGTTATAGGACCATGAGCTGGCAATGGATGGTATAGGATTAGAGCCCCACCGTAAACTGAAGATCTAAAAAAAGGCACTGATGCAGCAAGCATTGACCGTGCAATAGTGTTTGTTTGTTTTTTGTACTTTTACCGACTGTGCTGCTGCGCGATGTGAAGCGCAATGTTTTAAACCAGCAAGGGTGATTTGGGGCTGGCAAACAATGCGAATGAGGAGGGTAGGGAGCAAAGAGTGTGCAGTGGGAGGAGGACGAGTGGGGGTAGGGTAAGAGAAAGCCAGGGGTAGCGTGATAAAAAGATCAGATGGCAGGAGGAGAAGGGAAATGGTATTTTAAAAAGAATGGATGCCTGCATTAAAAGTGCATTTCTTTTAGCTGTAGCAAAGGGTGCGGGCTCACCAAGACCGCTTCTGTTTCTACGACCCTCAAATAAGTTTGCAGACGGCGTTGCAGAGAGGCTACTTGGGCTTGGACTTTGAAGTTGAGTTGAACTGAATTGTGTGGTGTGAAAATGTGTGGCAACAAGTGGATGTGTATTGAGTGTAATTATGTGTTATGGTATGAAGTACATTTATGTGGAGTGTGTAGTGGAATTATGTGTAGTGTGAATGTGTGTTGTGTAGTAGAATTATGCAGAATGGTATTGTGTGTTATGAAGTCTTGTGTAGTGTAATTGCATCATGTGGTGTTTTGTTTTTTAGGCTGTAATAATAAAATTGTGGTGTGGTTTAAATGTATGTGGTGTGTTGAGGAGTTGTGTGGTGTTTTGTAAAAATGTGTGTTGTGTAGTGAAATTGTGTGTTGTGGAATGTATGTGATTTTTAATTTAATTTTGTGTAGTTTAATTGTGTGGTGCTGAAATATGTGGAAGCGTGTGGAAATATATTGAGTTTTTTATGTTGAGTGTTGGTATGTGTAAAATAGTGGCTGTATGGCGAGTGCATTTCTACGGTATGAACTTGATTGTAATTTTGTGGACAGGATTTTTGTTGTGCTGTGTGTTATGTAGTATGAATTTAAATCTGTGTGTGCGCTGTGGTGTGGAATTGTGTGTATGTTTTTGGCATTATGTGGTATGATGTGGAGTGCAAGTTTGTTGCGGTGTGGTTTGTATGTAGTGTGTTGTGGATTTATGTGGTGTTTAGTGGGAATTTATGTTGTGCATTGAAAGTATGTGTTGTGGAATGAAATTGTGTGATGGAACTGTGTGGTGTGGAAATGTGTCGTAGCAAGTGAAATAGCCTCAGGGACAGCGGTTTGAGAGCAGCAATGAGATAATTGAGAGGGTGAGTTAGTTATGAGAGATAAGGTATAGCTAGAAAATAGAGAGAAAAGAGTGAAAGAGTGAAATGTAAAGCTGTTTGGGTATATTAGTGAAAGCAAACATTTTGTGAGAAAAATAAGGTATATAGTGCGATTGAACGAGAGAAAGAAAAAGATGGGATAAAGGGATAGTTGCAGAGATATGTTGAGAAATTAGTGGGTTAGTGAAGAGAGAGAGAGAAGGTATGGAGAGGCAAGATGGAGAGGTAGTGAGATTTATTTTTGTGGGAGAACCAGTGGACGTTAGATACAGCTGTTTTTTTTTTTACCAGTATGATAGAAGCGCTCTTAAAATGTAAAAATGCCCATACACTTTATTTTTCAAATATTAAAGGGGCATTTGTAGAGCAAGTACTACTAGATATGCTAATTATCCCATTGGAAACCAGTTTGAATCATAAACTCAGCTAAACACTATTATGTTCAAATCAGTTTTCTTTCCATAAACCTAAAAAGTGGGAAATGTGTTACATTGTTGCTGACAATGTCATTTAAGTCTTAGCGTCACTGTAGCATATATTAATTTTGCGTAAATCACACAGTTTAATCCATATTAACTGTGAAGATTTTAGGGACTATTAAACTGTAATATAAAATCTCTTGCAATAGAAAAAAAGGCAGACAGCTTCTAACAGTATGGTAATACTACAAGGTAATAAAAATTACGTATCTCTGCGTACTGTTAGGAGCGGTTTGTCTTTTTTTTATGTGGGAAGAGTTTTGTAACATAGTTTCACAGTTCGTGAAGTCTTTACATTGTATGTGACTTAAATTGTGTGATTTGAACAAGATCACTATATGTTGGGGTGAAGCCAAGACTGAAGTGACCTTGTTAGCAACAATGTACCATACTTTCTTATTTTTAGATACCTGGAGAAAAAAGTGATTTAATCTCAATAACAGGATGTTGGGTTGAGGTAGTGATTGTAAACTGGTTTTCTGTGTTATAAATACAGCTTTAGTCTTATTTGCTCTACAAAAGTCCCTTTAATGTTTTAAACAGAAAGTGTGGGCTGCTATTTGATATGGGCTTTTTTAAAGACTTTAACAAACGAAAATAAAAGTGGTATGGGGAAGCTGGATTACTAGTTGTTTGGCCCTGTGCCAGTCAAGGTCCTTATTATCATGCTTACTGTATATATTGAAAGTGTTTATTTTTATAAAGAGGTATGTACAGTGAACTTGATAGGAAGGAATTTGAGTATTGTATGTAAACATGTAGTGCATGAACCACGAACACAGTAATTGTGTTCAAAATATTTCTTATGTGCTAATTGTTTTCTGGTGAGGAAACGGGACAACATTTTTTTTTTTATTTGACTCATCTTGCAGCCTCCAGAGCTTCATGTCCATCTCCTTTAGACGACTGCCTTGCAGACTGAAATGAGGGATATTCAATGCGACAACGGTTAACTGTTCATCATATGGTGAGCGAGAAGTAGTGGCAGGAACGAGAAACCTGCCTGCCCGGGTCTCATCACTGGCTCTGTGTGCGCCTCAAGACTATACTGCTTGGGTTTTCTGCCGAGCCGAGTGCCGCAGTTTACCCCATCCGTTTACCCTTGGCACTAGTTCTCAGATCAGGACCTGGCCTATAGCATGTGCGAGCTGGGCCTAGGCCCAGGGCGCCAATATTCCAAGGGGCGCACAGAGCTGAGTGCATTAAGCTAATGCCAGCAGCAGCACCACTGTCTTCTTCCTCCAGCCGCGTCCGTGTCCCTGCGTCCTCGTTTCTCTCCGATTTGCCATCAAGTGGTGTTAATCCTTCATTATTATACTATGGGCAATGTTTTAACACCCCATTGCCCCCTTCCTTGCCGACCCTCACTGGTTCACCCCTGCTGACACACACCAACAATGTGAGGCAGCTCCGCTGTGGGTGATTTGGGCGAGCTCGGGGAGGTCCGGAGACGCTTGTGTTCTGGGGCCAGTCCCTCCTCATGCGGTACTGACCAAACGCAAAAGGGCCCCCTGCTGCCTCATTTCATTTCTTAGCATCAGCAAGGGCGCTAGATTTCTCTCCGCCCAGGGCGCTATCTTAACAAAAGCCGGCTCTGTCTCAGATACAGAACAAGGAGAATTAGACTTTGCGGGAACTGGCGTCAGACTTGAATGTACCAGAGTGGTGCCGGTGAAATACTTGTCTGGTGGCATGTTAATTGTTGTGTACATTGCTCGCGCTGCTGTACTCGACTCCATCCCTGGCTCTCTCTCGGTAACCAGGCAACTGGTTCATGGGTCGGCAGCATGTGCAGGGAAAAACACACGCACACGGGGGCAGGGGGCGCTCTTGCGTTAAAGAACGCCCACTCTCTGCTTTCTCAGAATCTGCGCTCTATGAATGGACGGGGACGCGGGAGCTCGCTGCCCATGAAGTCTCAGCATAATAGCGGCACCGGCTACTGACTCAGGGAAAAGAATGTTCCCGGCAGAGGGGCGCATATCGCACGCAGTTTGTTCGATCCACCCCCGGCTGGTACGTGAATTAATCAATGCGTAAAGATGATCCGGGGAGAACAGAGCCCCTCGGCGCGGCTGAGTCACTACCGCCCGCACGCTTTGCTGTCATCAAAATATCTTTTCAAATATTCGGAGAGGACATCTTGTGCCAAACTCAAGTGCATGTGAAATAAACATAAACAAGTCTCTTTTCCCCCTAAAAAGGTCTACTGGAGTGAATAGGCGCCAATATAAACCAGTGGTGCGCGCGCACCACAGAGGAGCAGGGGGGGGAAAGGGAGCGCGGCAGCGAGGCGAACGCGCGCTGCTGCGCGTGCTAGACACCGGTGGGAATGGGCGCGGCAAAGGCGGGACATGCGCCCGCCTTTGCCCAATTGCGTGCTGTCTTTCTTATAAAGACGCACGCAAAGCCCAATAGCCGGGGGAAAAACGAATCGCACATGCACGAGCGTGTGCAATTCCTAGGTCAGTTTCAAAACCCCATACAAGAGGTCTCGCGCTGCGCGAGCAGTGCTCCGCACTGCAACGCTAGGCGCGAGACCTAAAAAAAACACAAGTCTATCCAATCAGGAGCCTCCAGCCTCTGTAACTGGCGCTCTCCTTTGTCGAACCTCCTCTTTCATCGAAGCTGAAGCTGGGTTTAGATAAGTGCACGGATGCGGGTCTCCCTTTTCTTTGCTTTTCACTTGGTATTACTATATTATTATTGCAGGCTGTTGTGTGAAGTCTCCGCTTCACTTCCACAGCCGCGGGAAAGCTCCGTCGCTCCAGCGCGGCCACGCTTTTAATTAGGTTTTCTGCCACAGCCCAGGGCTGGAGTACATGGCGGTCCTGCGGCTGCTAGATGTCGCACCTCCGTGTCGGTCACGAAACGCAATCACCTCAAAGCGAGGGCGCGTCAGTTACGGTTTGTGCCGAGTGCCTCTGCCTGAGTTTCTAGTGGTTACGAGTGTGGCACCGGCCAGCCTGGAGCGAGACACCCTTTGGGGTAAGGTTTGCAGGGCAATTAACCCTGCGTTTTGGCAGACGGGCCCAAGCTTTGATTAAGCATTCCCATGGGCTGAGAACCTGGCATTCGCTCCTTCCAAGGGCTGTACCTACCTGTGCACAGTGACATCCACAGGGTCTGTGTGGTCTTCTGGGTCGTTCCCCAGTCCTATTCTCCTTATTATCTGGTGGGCAGCCATCCTTCCCTACTGCATGCTGTTACACTTACCTCTTGGAGGACTGTGGGGATTACTATGAAGAGGAGGAGGACGTGCAATATTTCCCGGACACAGATGACTTCTATGACGCGGTGGACGCCTCCAATGTCGGGGCGGTCTCGGATGCAATGGCCCCTCTGGGGAAGAGATTGATGGACTTGGCACAACCATGCCTTCAGCCCCTCGCACAAAGGGAAGAGTTTCCTGGGCCCTCGGCCCCCAAACCTCTAGAGGAGGCCACTGAGCCTCACCCCCGAGACTCCACATAAATGCTTCCACCCCGAAGGGGTGGACCTGGACAGCTTTGTTAGGCCGAAGAAGGTGCTCCTGGGTGCCAATTTCAAGCCCCCCCCCGCCTGAGGCTCCAACTGCCCTCCAGCCAGCAGGCGATCAGTCCGTGGAGGCTTCCCCCCCCCCGCCCTCGGATGAGTCCCCTGCAGGGTCTGATGGCGAATTGGACCATGACCGGACCTGGCGCCCTTCCCCCACTCTACCCTCTGACTCTAGCCCTACGGGGGATGTCCCACAAAATGCCTAGTCAGACCTTCTAGAGCCTGAGGAGCTCTTACATGCCACTCCTTGGAGTGGGTCCCCTGTGACAAAGTGGCCAAGTATGTGGCCGGTAGGCTGCGTTGACCACTGGACCAGGAGTACGATTCCCAGCTTAGGGCGGAGTGCCTCTGGCCTTCGTAGGAGGACAAGATGGCGGTCATGCCGGAAATTGATTCCCGCATGGCAACCTTCTTGACCAAATCCATCAAAGACCCGAAAAAGGGCATCAACCTCTCTTGGCAGTCGTGACAAGATAAGCTCTTGGATATCACGGACCCTTTAGTTAAATCCTTTAGTTAAAATCTTTGATATGGCGGAGGATGTAAAGGCATCTGGGGCTTGATTTCTCTCTGGTTGGGCACAGAGGGCGATCATATTCCTTGGCAAAGCCAACTGCGCTTTTTCCACGGAAAGGCGCAGGTCGTTGCTCATCAAGCTGTATCCTAAGTTGGGGGAACTAACCATGTCAGAAGCTGGGCAGGTGGCACTGGGCGTGCTCTTTAATCAAGGAGCTTAGCAAATTTGTGGCCACGTTTAATTCCCTGGATAAGGCCCAGTCAACAGTGAAGCGCATCTTTAATGCGCATGTTTTTTCCAGGGCCGGCCGTGGTAGAGGGCGCCCTGCTGGCCGTTCCTCTCAGTCCACCTCTGGCAGAGGCCAACCTTCCCAGAGAGGGCAGTGCCAGGACTCTTCATGTTTTGGAGGATTCTACCCTACCAGAAGCAGATCACGCAACAGAGGACAGCGCAACGGGCCCCGCAGCGGAGGAGCCGCCGCCTCCCATGGGGAGTTCGTTAATTGTCTCATGCTATTGCTTAGGGGGTCGGCTTGCTCAGTTCATAGACAACTGGCAGGCTCTTACAGCCGAAGCCTGGGTAATGCAGATGGTGCAAGGTTTTCACATGGAGTTCTATGGGTCTCCCGTCCAACTGTCCCCCCGTCCACTCATCTTTTCAGGCCAGGAGACCGCTCTCATCCAACGGGAGATGCAGGAGCTGTTGTCTAAAGAGGCAATTTGCCATTCCACCTCATATCCGTCGGGGTTTTTAAGCAATCTGTTCTTGGTGCAGAAGCAGGTCAAGGGTCAGAGACTAGTGATAAACTTCCGGGAGTTCAACCAGTGGTTGGTATACCACCACTTCAAGATAGAGGGGATCCACCTGCTCCGCAACCTCCTTCGCCCAAACGAATGGATGTTTCGACTGGACCTTAAGGACGCGTATCTCATGGTCCCAATCTTCCCAATGGTTGAACTTTCGAGTTCACCTCGCTTCCTTTCGGCCGGTCGTTGACACCTTGGTGTTTCGCCAAGGTTCGGCGGCCAGTGGTAGAGCATCTGCAGGCAGGGGGCCTGCGAATGATCGTGTACCTGGACGACATGATGTTCATGGACTTGGGTCCTCTGGCCCTTTCCCGCCAGCTGCGCACAGCAGTGGAGCTGCTTCAGTCACTGGGGTTCGTTATCAGCTAGGCTAAGTCCAGTCTAGTGCCCTCCTTTTCCATCACCTTTTTTAGGTTTGGTGATCAATTCAGTGGAGGCCACGCTGAGTCTGCCATACAGGAAGATTGCGAAGATCCGGCACGAGGTACAGCGGATCCGAGCGAAGCCACAGTCCTCCCTGGGTGGTGAGACTCTTATCATCCTCAATCCAGTTCATTTTTCTGTGTCTCTTCCATTTTCGGGCCCTGCAAAGGCTCAAGGCTTCCCACTTGCATCGCGGGCTGACATACGCCCAGCAGGTACCTTTGTCCATGAAGGCCAGGGAGGAGCTCAACTGGCGGCTCACCCATATGGAGGCGTGGAAGGGGCATGCCGTTTTTTGGCTCTCAACCTGACCTCATAATCGAGCCAGACGCCAGTGGTTCGGGCTGGGGGGCCCGTTGTGGAGAGTTCACCACCGGCGGTGGATGGGCCGCCGAGGAGCAATCACTCCACATCAATTGCCTAGAGTTGATGGTGGGTTCCTTTGCGTTCCGGTGTTGAACTAAGGACCGGGTACAATCTTGTGTCCTGCTCAAGATGGACAACATGGCGGCGGTCCACTATATCAACCATATGGGGGGCACGAAGTCCAAGGCCCTGGCGGATCTCGCCAAGAACCTCTGGGAGTACTACCTGGAGCATTAAGTCTGTGACTGCAGAGCATATCCCTGGTTCGGCCAACCAGGTGGTGGATTGGCAATCCCATCACCTTTGGGACTCGAGCCACTGGAGATTGTTCTCTCAAATGTTCCAGTCCCTTCTCTCGCTTTGGGGCCCCTTCACGATTGACCTGTTTGCGTCGCGACTCGATCAACTTCTCCGGTAATTCAGCTGGAGGCCGGATCCAAGGGCAGTAGCAACCAATGCCTTCTTCCAGGATTGGCCGACGGAACAGGGTTATGCATTTCCCCCGTTCGCCATGATCATAAGGCTGACAACTCAAGTGCGCTACAAGAAGGCGGATTTGGTGGTGATTACCCTGGTTTGGTTAGTCGCAAGTGTAGCTTCCAGTTCTGATGGAACTTTCCTGGGGTTCTCCAATCCGTCAACACTCACTGCCTCTTCTCCTGAGCGATCCAGCTGGCAATATTCACCCTCTGGTGAGCAACAACAGTGTCCCGCTTATGGCGTGGAGGATTACTGGTCTGGATGGCAAGTCCCAAGCCTTTCAAAAAGCCCAGCTGACCTCCTCTCCCGAGCATGGTCAGACGCTTCAGTTTAGAGATACCACTCGGCCTGATCTCGCTGGATGGGTTGGTGTCTGCAACAGAGTTTGGATCCCGTGGGGGCAGACGCTCTACACATCCTCAACTTCCTAGCCTCTCTGGCATCAGAGGGTTTGGCTTATCGCTCAGTCAATACCTTCCCATCATTATCTCAGCTGGACACGCGGCAGTTGCTGGTCTTCCCGTAGGGGAACACCTGCTGGTCAGGAAATCACTCCACAGGATCCAGCTATCCCTCCAGCTGGAACCAAGGTACTCCGTCCTTTGGGATGTTAATAAGGTTTTGAATTTATTGTCGGGATGGCCAAGAAATAAGTATCTCTCTCGTAAGCAACTACCGGCCAAGTTAGCCATGCTTTGGGTCGGATGTCAGAGCCCTGGACGTTCCGGGACGGCCCGTCACTCCGGATGGGGTCCCCTTCCCTGTGACTCGTCAGACTAAGTGTCAGTCTCGGGGTGATTTCTTATCCAGATTGTGTGAGGTGAGGTGCATTAAGGCCTACAAAGCCATGACGGCGGAGCTGCAGTCTCACGGGGAGAAGCAGTTACTGATAGAGTTAAGGAAGCCCTTTGAGGCAGTCTCATCCCCAACCATAGAGAGATGGGTTCGGTGGATCATGCAGGAGGCTGGTATTGATACAAAGGTTTTGGCGCGCATTCAGCGCGGGCGCAATGGCCTCAAAAGCCTTTGTTTTGGGAGCGCGCTTGGATGATATTTTGAATGCTGCGGACTGGTCGTTAGATTCAACCATCAAGAGGTTCTACTTTAAGCCAGTCTGCTCCATTGCGGCTCTGGTGGTGGACAAGCTTTGAATTTGCCTAATCCTTGCCTCTGTGTTCAGACATAGAATGAAAAATTTCTTAGCTTTCGTAATGGAAAGTTTCAATTACATTAAGGACACGGAGGCGAGATTAGACCGCCCATTGATGAATTATGACCTGCCCGGGTTATCGGATCTACGTCTTGGCGTAAGTAAACCATTTTCTGACCTCTGAAATGACCTGTTGCATAGTCATTCTTGTTCTCTACTGATGGTTGCTGAGTTGCTTCCAGGGGTACATTGATGCTCTCTGAGTCTTCTAAACAGGAGTGAAAATCTTCCACAGTCGGCTTTGTCACAGGAAGAAAGAGGAGGTTCGACGAGGGACAACGCCAGGTACAGAGGCTGTAGGATCCTTACTGGATGGACTTGTTTCCTTTAGAACTTCAGAGTTTCCCTAGGATCATGTGAAATGAATTCCAATGTTTATTGGTGTTTGTTTACATGGCAGCAGTTGGAATAAAGAAGAAGGAAATGCATTATCCTCTCCTCCATGTCCTTAATAGACTTGAAACTTTCCGTTACGAAAGCTAGGACATTTTTCATTTCTCACTACATCGCACAATAAATACATATTTTAACTTTAAGTAATACGTTTTTAAAAATATCACATTATAAAAAAGAAAATACTTATACATTCAAAAGGTAAATAAAATGTGGCCAACAAATGACAGCAACACAAAATACACACAAAAAAAAGTAATTCCAAATATTGTCGAGACAACCTTTAAAATATGTTTGTCATAACATTACAGTATCCTGGGGGCGTGAGGCTTGGGGGAGTTCTTCAGCATAGCAATTAAGTTGGTCACAGCAGTGTGCCATGTCTCGTGGTCATCGCTAGTGTTTTAGTGTCGCTCCGTTCCCCCCCTCCCCCCAATCAGTTGAGACCCTCCTTTTTGACAATAATAAGGCAATAGCAACTAGTTTATGGTTTGGTGGATGTTTTCAAGCAAGCCTAGGAGACGCACCTGTGGGATGCATTCCACCTTTTCCATGACTATTTCAGTTAGTGTTTTTGTAGTTTGTTCCCAATAAGCCTGTACCTTAGGGCATACCCAAGCAGAGTGTATAAAATCTGCCTCTGGTGCCCCACACAGAGTACATTCCGCTGTCTCTCGTAACCCATATCTGTACAATTGTGTTGGGGTGTAATATAATAGGTGTAAGTATTTAAAATGTATAATTCTATGGTTGCAGTTCGCTGTCAGTTGTCCCGTTAGGTTACAGCACAGTCTCCAGTCCTCCATGCTAATTTGTGTGAGAATGGTATTGATCCATTTAGTCAGGGGCCCCTCGAGCATTGTTTGTTTATCTATTTGTGACACGTTGTATAGGCATGTGACTAAATGGTTCCGTGTATCTGTTATGAGTAGTAGTTGGAGCGCCCCAAGAGCCCTCGGTTCGGCTGGGAACTGCAGGTACAATGCACGAAACGTTGCGCGGAGTCTGTTGTATGTGAAGAGAAGCATGGGGGTATATAGTACCGTCTTTATGGAGATCAGAGGAGGCTATAAATTTACCATTGCGGTAGACATCTCCCATAGTGTATAGTCCTGCTACTCTCAGGGTGGCTAGCGAGCCAGGTTCCCTTGTTACCGAAATTTGTGAGTGATGCTCGAGTGGCAAGGCAGGGGCATACAGGGGATCTATCTGTGCTCTGCTTCCTAATTTCTTCCACGTGTGTACTGTGCATTGTACTGTGTCAATTTCCCCATGTGCAAAGTTTATTCTGTTATTGGAAATCATGGCCTTTAGAGGGATAGGGTAGACCTGCACTTTCCACTGCTATATGCGGGATATAGTTCGGAGTTTGTTGCCAGTAGTAGGCAAAGTGCGCCTGAGCACGGAAGTAATATAACTGCAGATCTGGGGCTGCAAATTCTCCCTGGTCATATGGGAGTGTTAGTATATCCCATTTGCATCTGGGTTGCTTTCCCGCCCAGGCAAGCTTAATTAATAATGAGCGCAGTCTGGTAAAGAAAGTTTGTGTTAAGCGCATGGGGATATTTGTGAATAAATATAGAAATTTAGGTAGCACTTTCATTTTTATCAATGCTATTCGGGCAGCAAAAGACAGCGGGAATCTTATCCATCCCAATACCTGCTCTTCTAGACGTGAGATCGCTTTGCCATAATTAGATTGTATGACCTGCTGGGGGTCCCTGTGTATCCAGATCCCCAGATATTTTACAGGATTTTCGCACCATTCCAGGGGGTATTGTGTCTCTAGTTAGAGGGAGTACTACCGACTTGGACCAAATGATGCCCAGCCCTGAGTGCCATTCAAAACGTAGGTATTCTCGTATAAGACGTTCCAAGTGCTCCTTGGGGTCCCTAAAAATACAGCACCATATCACCAGCGAAAAATGATATAGCCAGTGGTCGCTGACGAAACTGCAACGCTGTATCTGCATGTCTCTGCCGTAGTATACATGCAAGAGGCTCCAGTACCAATGCAAACAACAGGGGCAACAGCGGACACCCCTGTCATGTGCCTCGGTGGATTGGGGAGGTCCCTGATGTGTGCCCATTTACACGTACCCAAGCTACTGGGTTAGTTACAAGAGTTTGATCCAGCGCGTAAATGCCTGTGGAACACCCATACGATGCATTACTGCAAAAATATATCCCCGTTGAATTGAATCAAAAGCCTTAGCGGCATCAAGTAGCACCGCTGCAGCAGAAAGCATGGGTTCCAATTGGTGCAGTACTGCAAACAAAGTTCGCAAGTTGTGCAAGGTAGACCGCGCTGGCATAAACCCGGACTGGTCTGGCAGAACCATGGTAGGCAGTAGTAGACGGAGTCGAGTAGCCAGGGCCTTAGCCAGAATCTTGGCCTCTGTGTTTAGAAGTGACAACGGGCAATACGAGTTAAGTCTGTCAGGTTTCAACAGCGAGATAATGAGGGCTTCTCGGAGGGTGTCTGGCAGGCAGCCGCGCTGAAAAGCCTCCAAGTACATGGAAGGAAGATGTGGGGCTAGCAAAGCAATGTATTCTTTGTAAAATTCTACGGGTAGCCCATCACTTCCAGTGGCCTTTCTATTAGGTAGAGTGGCAATGGCCTCCTTTACTTCCTCTGTTGTGAGTGGCTGCACGAAGAACTCGCGCTGGCCCGGGAATAGCCAGACCATGGCGATGTCTTCAAAATAAGCCGCTATTTCCAGCTCCCCTGCAGATCTATGATTTAGCATACATTCGTTCATAAAATTCTACAAAGGCATTCAAAATGTCCGGCGTGTCGTTGTGTCTCATGGTGCCTTCATCGGATGCCATTTCCACTATATGTGATCTCGCCCACGGCTCAGCTACTCTTCTGGCCAATGCAAGGCCCGGCCTACCCCCCCCCCCCCCAAAGAGACGGGCCTGCCATCTCCGCGACGTGTTGCACCTCCTGATCTGCTGTTTCGTTATACTCAGTGACCTTTTCTCTGATCTCCACCAGTGTGTCCTGCCTATAGGTAGTCTCATATGTCCTTTCCAGATACCCACAGGGCAAATTTAAGTTGCTTGAGGCGCACACGTATGTATTTAAGAATCGCAGCTTGGAGACCAATACAGGTCCCGCAGATTGTAACCTTGAATGCCTCCCATAGTGTTGCTATATTCTCCAAAGACCTCACATTTTTATCAAAATATTCTACAATTGCTGATCTTACTCCTTCCTTGAAGCCCTGACCTAACAATGAGGACGATTGCTGCCTCCACTGAAATTGTGGAGGAGTGTCCATGGGGATCGTCATTGTCAGCAAAACCAGGGCATGGTCGGACAGCGTCTTGGGCAAATGTTTAACTGTGGCTGTCCATGCATTTACCTCTAGTAGTCCAGACGGGACCAAGAGTTGTGAATCTAGGAGGGATATGTGCCTTCTCTGCTTACAGGATTTCGCAACCTCCAAATATCAATAAGGCCCAGCTCTCTCATCCCCCCTCGCATTGTCTCAGCCGCTCGCTTAATTGCTGGCCCCCCCCTGCCATGGGCTAACGATCCTCCTGGGAAACCAGAGGAGTGTTAAAATCCCCTCCCAAAATGGTTGCAAAGGTGGCACAGCATGTAACTAAGACCATTTCGGCACCAAAAACTCAGGGTTATCGGTATTAAGCCCATATACATTAACAATAGTGATCGGTGTACCACACATTTTGCCCCGTGCAATGATGTACCTGCCTTGTTCGTCTGTCTCAGAATGAGTTAGTTCAAAGGGTACCTTCTTTTTGATGAGGATCATTACCCCCCTCGAATACAAAGAATAGAAGGAGGCTATCTTCACCCCGGCCCACCTCGCAGACACTGTTTTCTCTGACTGTCGTGTAAGGTAAGTTTCCTGCAGTAGTGCCCTGTCGATCTAGGTACGCTAACACCTGCCTCGTTTTTTGGGGATTATGAAGGCCCTTAACGTTCCATTTGATCCAGGATATGTGGCCTGCAGTAGTACCTGCTGTGGCGCCCAGTCTACCTGCAGATATCATTTAGTATCATAGGTTGTATTACCTCAGCCACAATAGTTATGCATGCACAGTAATCGTTAGGTTTCATGGCTAAACAATGAACCCCTCCCTCCCTACCCACCAACCTCAGCATCCCAATCATGCCAAATCATGCCAAAGAAATCCCCTATTAACCAAAGCAACTCTAGTATAAAACAAATAAACAAACATCTAGCCTGACTGCAGGCGTAGTTATTCAAACTTCTTATCATAAGGGGTACCCCCTCTGTGGGCCGCTAGTGGCCAACACACCCCCATAAGGTGGTGGCAGTCGGGGCAATCTCTCGGACTGTCACATAGTATGATAGTGCCAACTCCTCAGCACGGCACCAATGGTTGCCCAGTCTATCCCTTGAGTGTGTCCACCAACACTGTGTTGCAAGGGTAAATGTACTTTCAGTTAGTGGTCTATATGGCCCTCGGCACACCTTCAGCACCTCGAGTGATGTACAAATGTCTAGCAGGCTTGGATGCCCGTCTGTTAGGCAGACTCAGCTTCTCCCACCCACCCCTCCAACTCCTCACCGCATAACATGCGTGTCAGTTCTCAGTAACCGCTTTCTCCAACCATCAGGATTTAATCCGTATTGTCCTCATCATCGCCATTTCAGTGGGACTGAGCTGTCTTCTCGTGCTGTTTAACAAATGCTATTGCGTCTTTGGGTGTCAGAAAGATTTTTGGCTTGCCCCTGTGCTGGATTCTGAGACGAGCTGGATAGAGCATAGCATACTATATATTCATGGTCTGCAGTTTCTTCTTGACCTGCTGTAATTCTTGTCGTGCCTGCTGCACTGCCATAGTGAAGTCTGGATACAGGGCTATTTCATTACCCTGGTACGATGTGACGCCCGTCTCCCACGCAAGCCGGAGTGCCATGTCCCGGTCCCGATAATTCAGCAGTTTCGCAATAATGGGTCTCAGGGCGGCACCTGGCACCGGTGTAGGGGCCAGAGACCTGTGGGTTCGCTCCACAATTAATACTGACGAGAAGTGATCCGCCTCAAACATTTTCCGAGTCTTGATTCTACATAGAGCTCCAATTTTCCAATATTGGTAGACTCAGGAACTCCTAAGAAACGGAGGTTGTTCCGCCTGGACCTTACTTCCAAGTCTTCGTTTTTGGCTTGGATTACAGCTAGTAG
Source organism: Calotriton arnoldi (assembly GCA_963921515.1). NCBI lineage: Eukaryota > Metazoa > Chordata > Amphibia > Caudata > Salamandridae > Calotriton > Calotriton arnoldi. Next base: position 2,426,575 of record CAWUFW010000115.1, read on the forward strand.
TTTCTCCATCTGTAGGCATGAGGTATGTACCGTGCTTAAGGAATCCTCCGTCGTGGAGAGTCGATGTTCTGCCTCCGCAATACGGGTCCCCTGTTTAACCAGTTTCATCGCCATATGGTCCATTCTCAGATTAAGGGCGTCTATCTTGCCATCAATGGACTGTAAACTGTGCTGCATTGCAAGCAGGGTGTTCTCCAGGGTGGTGCCACTTACCGCGTCTAGGTCTTGTTCGGAGTCCGATGCCACATGAGGCTGAGATTTGGTGAGGTGCCTGGTCTCGAACGTTAGCTTTGATTGTTGTTTGTCTGTCTTCCCCATGCTTGCTACACTCCGCCACATCTTCGGTGATTACAGAGTAAGCACACTTCAGGCCAAGGGCTTCACAATCCGAGCGCAGTGGTCTAGTTGCTTTTCTCCACACAACAGTGTCTCTCTTTCCTGGGGCGTATATGTCTGATTCTGATTCTCTCTTCTGACTACCAATTGGGTTTTTGTCACCCCCACACCACCAGCTGGTCCCGAGACTCATGAGGGACCCAGGCAGGTGGAGAAGTGTGGCTCAATGGTTAGAGCGGCAGACCCTGATGCAGAGATCTGGCCCGGGACCAGGGTTCAATTCCCGCCTCGGCGGGTCTTGGGCTCAACTTCCTCGGACCTGTTAATTCTCGCCTCGGTGCCTATTCTAATCATGGGTCCCACTCTGCAACTCTGGGCAATAGCTTGCTTAATCTCCACAACGGCCCCACCAGCGCTGGGATGCCTGGCTTCACCCTGGGGGTGCCCAGGAGTGGACATTTCACAGGGAAAAGCCAGGAAGGGTTCCACAGCGGTATGCGTTCAGCGCCAGGATGCCTCAGGGTAGCAGTGCGCTTTACAAGTACAAATTCATTTCATTTCATTCATTTCATTTCATTCACTCGCTCCACCGCGCTTTGTTGTCTAGCTAGCGTGCAGGGCTGAGTATCGTTCCAGCTCACCATTGTCGCATTCAGGCAGATCAGATATCCCTCACCCTGCGGTCTATTGGTGGCCTCAGAGTAATATGCACCACGCCAAGGTCCCCTTAGTGGATCGCCGTCACTGCGCAGGCTATCCATGAGTCGCCCTACTCTCCGGGGCCGCAGCGACGTCACAGGCCCGGTCACCACCGCACTGCCACAGGACACCCACCATTGTTATATTCAGATATGTTATGTTATTTTAACTTAATAACGTGCTCGAATTAGCCCCTAAGGGCTATCTTGGTGCGGGACAGGGGCGAAGGACAAGCTGAGGTTGACTAAAATAGGTGAGTTTTAAGTGTCTTCCTAAAAAGAAAATGGTTTTCGCAGAGACGAAGCTGCATGGGCAGACTAGTCTAAAGATGAGGAGCAAGGAAAGTGAAAGATCTGTAGCCAGCCCTGGCCTTCTTAAACCTGGGGACTTTAAGCAAAGCTTTGTCACTAGATATAAGGAGCCTCACTGGGGTGTAAGGCAGAACCTTGGCTGCTAGAAAAGCGGGCCCTTGGCCGTGAAAGGCACGATGGGTTAGGCAGTATAATTTGTAAATGATTTATTTTTTCACTGGAAGCCAGTGTAAAGAGCGCAGAAGAGGGGCTAAGGATGAACGCGGAGGGAAGTTTCAGACAAGGCGTGCAGCAGTATTTTGGACCACCTGGAGTTCGGACAATAGATTCTCGTTGATGGACGCCAGAAGTGAGTTGCCATAATCGAGGCGGCTAATTACCAAAGCTTCGACCAAGGTTTTCCTTGAGGAGAGAGGTAATAGGGGGAAAACTCTTCTAAACCGGCGCAGCATGTAAAAACAAGACGCTGTGGTAGCAGCGATGTGTTCCTTCATAGAGAGAGATTGATCTATGCGGACACCAAGATTTTTTACTACCAATTTAGGTGAGGGGCTGGAGCCCAGTTCAGCTGGCCACCATTCCGGGGCCCAGACAAGTTGGGCTTGTCCGAATAGCATGATTTCAGTTTTTGTAGGATTAAGTTGCAGCCAGTTATCAAACATCCAGGTGGCTATGGCCTTCATACCGGAGGGGAACAGGGCTTTAGATTTGGACAAATTAGAGCCAAAAGAGAAAAATAGCTGTGTATCATCAGTGTCAATGTATGAGATAATCTCAAATCCAAAGCCTTTGGCTATTTTAGCAAGGGGGGGCAAAGTAAATATTAAAAAGCGTGGGGCTCAAACAGAAGCCTTGAGGGACTCCATAGGTCAATGGCATCGTTCTAGACCTAAAGGGGCCGAGGGTGATTGTTTGGGATCTTTGTAATAGAAAATCCGCTAACCATTTGAGGGCCATTCCTTGAATCCCTAGATCATGGAGTCTCTTGAGAAGTCGGGGGCGATACACCGTATCAAATGCCGCTGACAGATCTAATAAAACCAATATTGTCGGAACATTAGCGTCCAGTGAACATTTAATATGGTCCATGACCGCAAGCAAGGCTGTCTCGGTACTGTGGAGAGGTCTGAAACCAGACTGAGAGTCATCCAATAGTCTATTAGTCTCCAGGTAGGTGGTTAATTGATGTTTATGTTTTTCCAGTAGCTTGGCCAACGAAGGGAGGAGGGAAATAGGGCGGTAGTTAGCCAAATCAGTGGGAACAGAGTTGCTTTTTTTCCGTAATGGGCCGGATCAAGGCTGCCTTCCAGTCCAAGGGCACTTTCCCAGGGGCTCCCAGGGGTCCAGGCGATTCCACATCTCCCCACTGTGGAGCTCACACTCGGCCGTCAGTTGCCTTGGTGCGGCCCGACTCGTTCATGCAAGGCCCGCCACACCCGTCTTGCTTCCGCTGGGCATAGCGGCCAAATATAACTCACCGGGGCTGTCACACACTCCGGCAGTGTCAACGGGCCTCACCGTCACTCAGACGCTCCCAAACTCTTCGGCCGCAATCACAGTCCGCCACTCCGCTCTTCACATTCGCTAGGGGGCCACAATGATGTTTGCTCACCGCAGTCTGCCGAAACTCGCGATTAGGGCATAGTCAACCTATTTCCGTATAATCCCGGGAACAATGGCGGTCCAGATGTAGGATTATCAGCGAATTTGGCCCGACCAGCCGAGCAGCACTAATGTGCAGCCATCTTGCTGCGGGGGCTCTCTAGCGCCCCCTATTATTTAAATTTCAGCAGAAAAGAAAAAATCAAAAGAATAAAAGAATTGTATAATTTACACTGTAATGACTGTTTATCAATACAGAAATCAGAAAAGGGGAAAATACACTAATACGTAATGAAAACTTCAAGATCTAACATATCAAGTGCACGTTACTCTACCATTCCCTCTGTTCAATCTGCCACTAATTCTTTGGAATCCCTCGTGAACGGTGATGTTCCAATGGGGCCACAGGGAGTTCACATCCCTATTTCATCTACCGCTGTAACTCCTGAATTGGAATACCAACTGGGTGTGGATAGTCGGGCGCACAACAATCATATTGCACCAGTGAGGGTATCCACCGTAAACGCAGCCACTTCGGATAAAAAGAGCCTGAATAGTAGAATTCCTGTGCCCAGTGATAGATTAGACCTTCCGCCTGCAGCCTGCCCTCATGTAATCGTGCTTGTTAATACACCTGAACTTACGCGGACTAAGCAGGCATCTACTGAACAGCTGATGGACAAGGTGTTACACTGGCTCTCTAGATTCTATAAGGGCTACCCTAAACTGTATAATCATATCATCATGGCCAGACGTGTTTCTTGGGTGGGTTATGGCCCGAAATCTATCAATGGGGACTGGTCATCAATTTTAATGATCATCACCTGGTCAAACATTTATTGGGTAACTTACCAGACTCAATAAGGTGTGACACACAGAGTTTTGCTCTCCCTTTAGGTTTCTTTTACAGGCTGCAGAGGTACTACCATAGCCCACCTGTGCGGGAAGGACCTGTTCCACCCTCAAATCTCACTAATCCTTCGGGCAGCTCAGCCTTTATGATAAGTAATAGATATGCACCATTGAGTGGGTTAGAGGAACGTGATTGACTTTTTCCCCCTAATACTATGACATTCTCAACCGAATCCCAGGGCCGTCCAAAGTCACCACCTTTACAGGAAGAAATAGCGACCGGGGAGAAGACCACCATAAGTATAGCCTCATGGAATATTGCAGGTTATAATCAGAAGAAGCGTAATAATGAAATGATATCACTGGTTTCTAATTATGACATCCTATGTTTCCAGGAAACCAGGGAAATCTCACCAATACATATTAATGGGTACTGTACTTACCAGACCAACGCAATTCCATCTGGAGCAGGTCGCAATAGTGGTGGTTTAGTAACCCTAATTGCTAGCAAGGTAAGAATTAAGGTAATCACTTTCATGGACACCTCACCATATTACCAAATTCTTTTAAAAGAAGGCCAAATGGGGAGGGATTGGATTTTAATCAATTTTTATAATAGTTTTACGGCAGTATGGCCTCCGTTATTGAACCAATAGAGAAAGACATTTCATTTTATGGAATCCTACCGTAGACCAATCAATATCATTTGGCTGGGCGATTTTAAAGCCCACAGCTGTGATAAAGGTGCTTTAGGGGTCTGTGGCTTGGTTGATACTGTACGGGATCCAATATATTATTTTAGTCATCCCAACTATGGTAATGTACTAAACAGACAACTAATGGTCCACAACCTGGTGATTGCAAACCCATTAGATGCTAAGTCAGGGAAACTTGAATATACTTTTTCATCCTGTTCATCTAGTTCAACCATTGACTACCTATTGGTCTCGGAACACATTAGAAATAGTATACTCCATCCTGAGGCCACCTTCTATGCATTCAGCGATCATGCAGCGATCTCTTGCACTTTCCTTGGAGCACGGGCAATTTAACTCATGGTATTAATGCCCCAAAACCAATCATCACAAGGAAGAATGGTGTTGTTTTAAAATGGGGGAAGATTGCCATGGGTACATTTATTTCTAGTTTTGTTGCTAAGATGCACAAGGAAATGTTTACTTGTCTAGACTACTCATTGTCGACAATAGACATTATTCCAGCATTTGACCACATCTTGGCTGAAATTAATAACGGCCTATTTCGCCCATGTGCTCCTAAGCCCCCCCTTGCACTCCGGTGGTTTGATGACATATGTTCCAAGGCACTCAAGAAGGTCCATTGTGCCCTAAAAGTAAAACCTAGGGATAGAGCACTGGTAAAAGAATTGCGACTAGCTTATAAAGTCGCAAGAACAAAGAGGATCACAGCCTTGAAAGAAGAGGCTTGGGAAAACTTTCTGAGGCAGCAGTCTTAAGGAATTGCAGTGACTTCTAGAATATTGTAAAAGCCCCTTTCCTCAGTGGTGAGCCAGAGATTACGACTGATTCTCATGTCACAGAGGAGGCTTGGCTGATGCACTTTAGTAAAGTGTTTGGCAGGCCAGGTAATGCCACCACGGAGCCACTGGCCCCACAGATGATTAGCTCGGATGTACACCTACATTTTGGTCTGGAGGAGGTGACACTTGCTTTGAATCAATTTAATCATTCCCGAGCACCAGGCCCTGATGGGGTGCCTATGGACTTCTTTCTAAGCAATTTAGAGCTTTGGGCCCCACTAATTACAAACATATTCAATGCTTTAGCCAAGGTGGGCCCTACCTCCTCCTGGAAAAAAACAATCATAATTCCAATATTTATAAAAGGAAATAGATCACTGGCAATAAATTATAGACCAATATCTTTATTAGATAGCACTGCTAAATTAATGGGCCACCTACTTTTAAATAGCCTTGAATCCTGGGCCCAGGAAAATAACATCTTATCTCGTTCCCAATATGGATTTCGGAAGCAAAAAGGGACGATTGATCAGTGCCTTAATTTAAACTTACTCATTGCCAAATACACAGCGGTCAAGGGAGCTCAATTATACATGGCTTTTATGGACCTGTCCGTGGCCTTTGACCTGGTAATTCATACCAAACTATGGTCAATCATGGAAGTTCTGTGTGTTGAGAAACCTATTATTGACTTTATTCGAGGAATGTTTGCAGGTGCCTCGGCCTGCGTTCGGTACGGTAGAGCAGGTGAAACTACTAGCTCCTTTGGGATAGCGCGTGGGGTCCGACAAGGATGCAGGCTTGCCCCTTTTCTTTTTTAGCTCTACACCAACAGTGTCGAAGCTACTCTGGTGTTATCTGCCAAAGAGGTTCTATTAATTAACTCCACCCCAGTGCCAGTACTTCTCTATGCGGATGATGCAGTCTTGTTGGCTCGGACCGGAAAAGCACTTCAGCATCTGATAGAGACGTGCACAGGGTTCATGAACAACTTGGAACTAAGAGTTAACGAAGCCAAATCATTTGTGCTAGTCACAGGCGAGAGACCAAGGAAAATCCCAAGATGGAATATTGAAGGAAGAAAATTGGAAGTGGTGGACTCATTTTCCTACCTTGGGGTTCTCTTTGATCACAAAAACACCTGGCAAGCTATGGATGGTGGATAACAGGAGACTTATTATGGAAAGAAGTATAGGGGCACTGTCCAGATTTTTGAAAAGATTGTAACAAAGCCAGTGGAGGTAATTAAAAAGATCTACGAAGCAAAAGTCACATCAGTTGCAACCTATGAGTTTGCTATCTAGGGAATTGCCAGTACCCAAGCTTTGCAACAAACTGAGGTTTGTTTTTGGAAGCGCTTGTTGGGCCTCCCAAAGTCTTTTTCTTCATATATCTGTCACTTGGAACTGGACGTTCCTTTCAGATCGGACCTGATCCATATTGCTTCTCCACTTTTGTGGCACTAGGTATGGAGAAGGGAAGATTTAACGTTAACACATGACATATTAAATGATTCACTAAACCTTGATGGCGTTGCTAAAGTTAAATGGTTACAATATATAAAGAATAGTTTTTATTCGGTTGGGCAAGCCAATCTATTCGATGATCCTCTAGCACCTTGCATGTAGAGCTATATCAAGAAGCAAGTTGAAGGGCCTTCTTTTGGCTAAAGAGAAGAATCTAAGAAATTACCTTAATGCTAAAAAGCCTAGGGCCAATTTATATCTTCTAGCACCTAGAGCAACCATGCAGGATCACACGTACCTGAACTTTGTGACGAATCTTAAACACAGATTTCTATTAGTCAGGTTTCGTTTGAATTTTCCCTTAATGCTGGGCTATCCTCCTAATACATTTTCTATGGAGGCACTCTCACCCTGCCCTTGTGACTCCCGTTCATCCCAATGTGACTTACATTTTTTACTCTTTTGTAGATTTTATCGGGAGGAAAGGTAGAGATGTATATTGCCACTCTTGCACAGAATGAATTTTAGACAGTGTCGCCCAGCTCTATACTTTCTTAAAGGTATACTGGATCCTTTTACGTGTTTTTGTCTGGCTTCCTTCATACACTGTGCTCTAAAAAGGAGGAAAAAGACTTTCATGATGAGCTATTTTGTGCGTGCTTTTAGAGTTTTTATTTGCTTTCTTTCAACTATTTGTCTTTTTTATCATGACCTGTAATTAATATTGCTTATATGGAAATAATGATCAATGTAATGTATTTTATCTTGTATTTATGTAGTATACTTTTTATGCCATTGCTCTATTCACTGGCAAAATAAAGTGAAGTTGATTGATTGAGTGCTCACACAAGAAGAACAAACTAGTGCCTGAAAAAGCGAGCAGGGTACGGATACAGTAATGCGAACATGCTCCAGTAGAGGGATAAACATAAGAAGAGAGAGGAAAGCTCACACGCTAACAAATAAGCAAGCACATGAGAGTAAAAATGAAGCCAACCAATGGTAAGCAATGGGAGGGCTCTAAGCCCAATATAAGCTAATAATATGCCTTGCAATAGAGAACATGTGCTTTCTAATAAACAAGACCTAAAAAGAACAATTTCATCCACACAAACCTATAGGAATCTGTTGGTGGAAAAAATAAAATATTAACACACGCTTTTAATGTTTTTAACTGTATTTTAATAATTAAAATGAAATGTAAGAAATATGTGTATTTTTTAAATTACCAAAATACCTTTTAAAAATGTCCCGACTTATTTTTTTAGCCCTAAACCCCTGGATAAACCCAAAATTAGAAATATCAAACAGCAGTTTATGGTTAAGCGCCAGGGACTCAGGGAAGAAAAGGAGTTGGTAAAACAAACGGTGAGGCGATATGTTACATTATCTTTGTATGACCAAGTTCAACCATATCTACTCATCGTTGGCAACCCCTTCCATCGTTTTCTATTAACCAGATTTCGTCTGCAAATGGTTCCCTGGCTCTTGACTGTCCCCCAAGGTTTTTCAAAACCTGGCACTTTAAAACCTTGCCCTTGCGACAATTTCTCTGAGCAGGATACTCTTCATTTTATCTTCTTTTGTGATTATTATGTTTCTTTACGTAAGAGATTCATATTACCATTACTCAGAGATTGTCATTTTTCTCAAGTTAGGCCCGCCTTATTGTACCTTCAAATGTTATCTTCCCCCATGGTTTGTTTTGGGGTTGCAAGTTTTTTAACAGGAGCCATTAGGTGCAAGAAAAAATGACTTGACGGTTATTAGTTTTTATATAATTTTATCATAGGGCCCACTCCGTGTCATCAATGGTCTACTGAATTTGGCTGTAGCTGATCTTCGCACTTTGCACTTTATATAATGCTTTTGCTATATCATGTAAATAGAACTCGGCCCTCTGACTGATATTAAGAATGTTTTTATCTTAATTGTGGTTTTTAAAACTGTCAATGAAATGTATTTTTGTATGATATGTTCACTTTTATGGCATTGAGTTGCCGAATAAAGTATTCTTGACTGACCGACTGTATATATGCATATGTCTATTTAATGTATATTAAAAATGCATATTAAAAATCCTTAAACATTTGTTTTATTTTTAATTAACCGAAAATGGTAAAAAATAATACATAATGGACTTTATAAATTACACATTGTAAAGAATGATAATTAATGCATAAAAACATACCTAAAACATTTTTAGGTCGAGCCTAAGCCAGCGCACAAGCCCTGCTCTGCGAAGATCTGTGGTAGTTCAGTACGGAGAGAAGCTTCGCCCACTTCCCCGCCCTTATTTTTCATTGGCGTGTGTTTGTCCTTTGTAAATGCTGTCTTCTGATTCATTATGAGGCTTGTTAGTCCCTCCTTAGTACAGCCATGTCGGCATTTGTATCCTCTCATGGCTACTGGCCCCTTTACTTGGTTGTTACATGGTGTACTATTTTCGTCATTGAGTTTCTTCTAGATTAGGCACAACGACATGCTGTGGTTACATTCAGCGCGCCGTGCGCGCTTTAACTTTTAAAGCAGCCGGCACAATGGCAGACATTTGTTTTTTAAAATTGTGCGCACAACGCTCTGCTCATGTTTATTTTCTTGATAAAAGGAGAGACAGACGGCCAACACCCTGAGTAGCATTCAGATGAACGCGGGACACGACAGGGAGTTACATACCGTAGAAACCGAGCGCATTTCTGCTTTAAATAGCCAACGCCGCGCCGGGCCTCTTTCTAATCTTTCACTTTCAGTTGTGTGTGTGTGACGCCGTAACATTTGCATTTCTCCCTGGTGTGGCGAGCAGAGAAGATCGCTGGAAGAAACCGGCGAGGGGGTGAGACAATTTGGAGAGAGGGAGAGACCCAGCTGCCCCCGATGTTTCAGGTAAGCGCCCGGCTTCCTCCGGGTTATTTGCTCTGCTTTAAACTGGTCACTTTTCGGGCGCAGCTCGGCTGCTTTTACGCATGTGCCAGCAGCGGCAGACACTTGTTAACATATCTGCCCATTGCCTGCTTGTGAAAGAGGCCTCTTCTCTCTAGCGGAACATGCTGCATTTGCGTAGAAATGAAAGTCTCCACGCCAGTCAGAAAATGACTTAAACAGTATTGTCAGGCAGAGCTGCCGTGATACTACTCGAGGGGACGGGGCGGGCGTCACTCCATGGGGCAGCACCAACTACTAGACGCAGGGCTCTATCCAGCTCTCAAGCTCTCAAGTGCTCCACCTCCATGCATAAGTAGCTATTCCAGTCCAGGATTTTACATTGCTCGGTGGCACCTGTAAAGCTGTTTATTTTAGCATACATTCAGAATTAAAGGTGTACCCTGGAGTGATGGTCAGATCTGAAAAAGCATGAGTGCTCCGATGTGTGTCAGATCCCTGGAGAAACACCTTGTTGCCCTTGACCACAGCAGTATTAAATCCACTGCGGTACTTGAGTGTGGTACAGTACCATGTTTTTGGTGTGTTTTACAATATTCAAGATTTGGTTAGACCGGAAGTTGAATGTAGTAGGATGAATCCTTTGAATGTATTATTGTGAGGAGGGAGTACTGATTTATGTCACAATAGTCATTTAAAGTGGAGTTTTGTACAACAAATGTGTTCTCATTCCGTGATGGTCTTTCATTGAGTGAGTTTAAAAAAGATAAATTATATAGCATGAGCTCGACCCTGAAGGTGTTAGATCACCCTACGTGAGCACCAGTTACATTACAAAAGGTCACATTCATTTTTTTGTATTTTAGGCACGGGGAGATTAAGTGATTTGCCCCGAATCACAGGCTGTCGAGCTGACGCGGAGACTCAAATCTGGTTCCCTATGTTCTAAAGTCGGCAACTCTTGAAATAACACCACACACTACTGGTTGATTTTGCATATCGTTGGGTCCCCAATATGGGATATAGAACAATTCGAAATATATAAAGAGAAATATAGTTAATGGCGTGAGACTGTTTGAGTTGCCTACACACACCACTCTTCACAGGTTACTTTGTGGAGAGGGCAATCTCCATCGGCAATATTGTGATTAACTGGTGTTACAAACTGCGTGGTAGATGAATCCCCCGCACAGACACCACAGTGGGTTACAGCCAAGCAAGTCACTTCATGGCCCATGCATTTGAGTGATGGGAGTGTATGTGTGAATTTTAGATGAGGTCATGCCTCAAGTGCTGACGGGGTATAGCAATGTGTACATGTGGATCTTGGAGACATATACGTCGTTCCTCATGTGCTCAGTGTTTGGAGTTCTTTATGCTGTTTTGAGATGTGCTCCTTCTTCCACGAGTGGTAATAAAGATGTAGACACCATGTCCCTTCATATCTTTAGTACTAATTACAAATGGGCAGTTTATGTGCTATGGTTTCCGATGTGTCCATTCCTATCATAGTCGCTGACGGTGAGCGAAACGGTCTGCTCGTGTGAGAGTGGGATATGCCCCTTTATATATTAGAAGTTGATGGCCAATGTGAGCTGTGCAGTTTGTGTTGTGTTCCTTCATACTTCAGGTGCTGAATGTGAGTGGTGCAGGGTTTTATGTGGAGGTTGGGTTGTGGCCATTCATACATTTACTCTGCTGCTTCTCATCGTCGAACATTATTAGTCTGATACAGAAATAACATTGTTGGAAGTCAGTATTGTGATCCTTGTAATAAAAGCCTGGCTGTTCATTTCCGTTAAAGATGGCAGTGAGCAAAATTCTTCTCAGTTCCCTCGAATTTCTATGGCAAAGGGAAAACTGCAAAGTATTTTCTTTACGCCATGTGTGCATTATTAGTTTTGCTAAAAATGATCGTGCAAATTCCCTCAGTCATCACTAACAAAATGGTTCTGCATAAGATGTACTTTTCATAAAATAGGGCCTCGTTGAGATTTTGGCAGAGTGGTATTTCCAACATAAATTAGAGGAGCTCCTGCCCCAAAACCTCGCTCTTGTCCCACCTGACTGAAAGGTGGGAGAATGCTGGATTTCTGATGGCGGAACCTCAGCTGACTCTTTCATCATCATTTTGTGTTACGTCACTGCACATACCCAACTAGAGGTTTTGGTGTTTTCATTGACGCATTAGATGTCCAAGACTCTCTTTGCTATTTGACTCCAAAAGGTAATACCAATGACAAACAAATAAGTCATACTTCCTATTGGGGAAGAGGAGGGTGTGCAGGGATGTTTGGAGCTGCTGTTTAGTAAAGAGCTGCACCAAGAGATCACTCGGTGTCACCCGAGTAAAAACGAAGTGCTGATAATATTTATGTAGGGAGATTAAACGCTTTCTCACCCAGCCATTCAGTGCTCTTAATTTACACTTGTTAAACTGGAACTGATGGAGATGCGAAGATCTGCTCAAGACCACTCAGGGTGTCAATCAGAAAAATATGACCTTAAATCCCGACCAGCCTTCTAAATCCAGCAGAGATTCCCGCTCCTCTGACGGCTCTCAGTCGAAGGGCCCCAAGCCAGGAGCACTATTTGGCTTTGTAAGTTAAAAAGTGGCTACTGTTTTTACATCCCAAATTGGAAGATAATCCAACTGTCTGAATCTTACAGTTGCTTTTGAAAATAGCTGGTTTTATAGATAGGGAAAGTGTCTGATGGTTTTGCGATTTTGAAGCACCTAGACTTAAAGTGAGATGCAGTCCGCACTGCTCATGCATTGTCATCCCCGATTACTGGGAACCCAGTGAATTACTTCTTCTGACAGCTCGGTTCCCTTCATAACAGTTGCAATCATCGATAATACATAAAAACACAGTTTACACTTGTTAACTAAAATAACAAGCATTTGTAATGCAACAGGTCTCACATACGCAAGTTTCAGCTATTGGCATTGTAAATGCTACTCTGACTAGTGTGAACATGGAATGCTTCGGGATGATCCGTAAAGCTGTGGCAGAGAAAAAAAAGGAAAAAAAAAAAAAAAAAGGAGGGTCTGAAAACACATTTTCCCCATTCATGTTTTCATGGAAACTTTAGACACAGCTACAGCCCAAACCGCTGAACGCATCCAATTTGGCAGAAAGCTAGATCTTGGCCCAGAAAGAGTGTTTTTTGTGATTTGGTGTAATCCATTCAGTAGTTTTTGAGCATTTAATGCTCACATACTTTGTATATTTCAAGCCGCAGAGCTGAAAGATCTCCTGCTGAGATCGGATTGGCTGCCACCCTAGGCCTGGTGGTGGAGTCCCATCGGGACCCTGCCTGGGCCCCAAAAAGTAATATATTTTTTTTATTTTGCTTGTAATTTCATGGAGGATCTGTGAATCTGCTGCAAATCCCCTTTCAAATAAGTTACAGTGCCAGGGGATGGGGTCCCTAGGGGCCTTTGAAGGATCAGGGAAGGGGCTGCGTGCCCCCCATCTCCTTGTAAATGAGCTAAACCCCCAGATGATGGGGCCCTTCCCTTTTTTTAATTTAATTTAGCCATGGGGTAAGGGGTCCCCAGGGAGGGGAGGCCACAGCCCCCAGCTCCCCTTATTAAATTTTGCCATAGGGGATGGGGTCGTCGGGGCCTAAGGAGGCTCAGGGAGGGGGGGGCTGCGTGCCCCCTCTTAATTTCAAAGGCCGTGTGCAGCTTGGGGTTGGCTGCCTGCTGGGGGGTTTGGGGGGAATTGGCCATAGGGCACTGCTAATTACCTCACATATTATATCACTCAGGACATCTTCTATGACATCATTGGTAACATACCACTGCAACATTTGCAATGAAATTGTTGATGAGAAAACTGCATGGCTGGGGAGTGAGTTATAGTTACGTTAAAGCATGAGTTATAGTTACTGGAGATAACTATAATTCTAGGTATTTCATGACTGATGTCATGTGTGAAGTCATAAGCAGGTCATGGCGGAGGCGCAAGTTGTTATTCGTGCTGCTAGTGATAACTGGTAAATTTCTATATTTTTTTTTTTAGTTCAAAACGTTAAAGTTGTCACTGAGCAATTCACCAAACTAGAACGTTACTTTAACATTTGGTTATTCAGGGAATGACTAAGGTTTTTTTTAAATTTCTTTTTATCACACACGTAAGTATAACGTTACTTTAACCTTTGGCTTTACCAGTGAATATATATAGATAGAAACTGACTGCTCCCATGCTATTTGCTACAAGAATGTTCATCTTAGTTTCTGTAACTCACATATTGAGTAATGTTCTCAGCATAGTTTTCATAGTCGTATTATCTATATTTACATACACTTCATATCTATATTTCACAAAGACACTAATCAGTTTTGCCTATAGAGTAAACTATTTGTTTTCATTATGTACATCCATTTTTAAGGTGTGGGATAGATCTCGCAAGGGCTTGCAAGATCGTAGAGTTATAAATTTCGTTCTAATCTATTGTACAGAGTTCTTTTTCATGTGGTCAGTTATTACTGAATACTAATTTTTGATAACGGAGTCATTACAGTATTTATATTATAGTAATTTTTCTGTTTACAAACTTACCGCTCTCGTGAGCTGATCGCGAGAGACAAACACACAATCTCCTGCATGGACTATGAGGAGGCTGTACTTCCTGTTCGGCTCTCGCGATTCGCTTGCAAGATCGTACATTTGGTATTAAGTTTATAACAATGTACTTTTATAATTTGGAGAAAGTAAAACATGAGAAGTGTTGTTTAAAGTTAAAAAAAAGTTAATGTATTTTTGGATTTCAGATATAAAGAAAGTTCTGTTTTTATGATCTTGAGAGCCTCTTGCGGGACACTTGGGAGAGGAAAGACATTCCAAGGAAGGATTATGATTGGTTCATATGGATGTCTTTATTTAGCAAAGAAAGATTCCTTCCTTGTTGCTTCATTTACCTATTGCGTTTTGCTGTGATTAGACCTTTTTGGCTAGCTCTCTGACATTGCAAATTTTCTGTCACTAGAATGTCAACCTCCGATGCAGATGAACAGCCTAGTGCTCTTCCTACAACTCAGCTACCTCAGCTACCCAAGGAGTCCTTGCTGTGGCAATTGTTTTTGAATGAGACCTGGTGGGAAAAAACAAAATAAAAGAAATCAGCCAAATATGTCATATGCAAAATTTGCAAAAAGTTCAGCAGGGGCAGCAGGAACAAGCAATACCACATGAGTACCATTGAGATGTAGCAAAATTTGAGGGCTATGCACCCTCAACGCCTTGCTCGGGCTGAGTTACCCGGTGCTGCAGAGCTTGATAACTCCTCAGAGGTGCCCACATCTTTTCAACCTGGTAACACTCTGCCTATACTCAACACTCAAACAGATATCAACCCTGCTTATTTGAACAAAGCTCTTTTTTGCTGCTTATGGAAACAGATTAGGTTTTCTTCTGAGACAAGCAGGGTTACACAGGACAAGCTTTTCCAAGATAATAATTGCTCACTTTGGCAGTAGTTTTTTTTTTTTAAACATCTTTTTTTTCATTTTGTTCTCTACTTTATTTTGAAAGCGATTTTTTTTTACACCCAGTTTTTTGTTATTGTTGTACTCTTTAAAAAAAAAATACAAAAGATTCAAATGTTAAAAAACAGAAAAAAATGTTGTTCAAAAATGTTACTTAAAAAAAAAACTCTTTTCAAAGCTACCCACAATTTCATTATGTATGTTGTTTGTATTTTACCTTTTTTTTTTAGGTCAAGCCTGCGCAGCGCATGCGCTGCTCTGCGACATGCTGTATTGGAGTATGGAATAATAGCCCCGCCCACTCTCCGCCCAAATTTGTTATTGGATTGTGTCATTGTCCTTCGTAAATGCTGGCTTCTGATTAGTTATTAGGCTTGTTAGTCCCGCCTTAGTACCAGCTTGTCTTCATTTGTAACCTCCAATGAGGACTGGCCCTTTTACTTCCTTGTTACATGGTATGTCTTTTTAGGTCTCGCCTGAGCCAGCGCGCATGCGCTGCTCTGCAAGGCTTATAGTAAGGACTTCCATCTCACACATCTTTTCCTCGTGTTGGTTTTTTTTCCGGCCACGCATTTGATTGGCCATTTGCATAAGGCTTCCACAAAAGAAAGCACACAAATGGCCAAAGGCTCGGGTATGTCCCGCCTTCTCTTTAAATGTTCCCTCCCATAGCCTATGTGTCTCGGGAGCGAGCGCAGTCATCAGCGGCGCGCAGTGTGCCAGCTGGACGGCAGGCTGCATTCCAGTATCAGGTTACTTGTTTTCGTTGCTTTTTTTTTTTTTGGTAGCGCAGCACAGTAGTTCCCCGGTCTCCATGTTCAGAAGACCCCAAGCGCCCCCAGCAGGACGACACCATGGGCACCCACAGAGGCAACTTCCACTGCGACGGGCCGCTAATTTTATCCTAATTTGTGTACATCATCAAATTTAAAGTTGATTTCTAAGTGTTATATTAATGTCTAGTATCTGGCGTTGTAGTTTATCTATATGGTTTAATGGACTTTGTCTCAAAATAAACTCCTCCCTCCTCCGCACAAACACACACACAGGGCTTGTGCGGCCTCTGTGTCTTCCCCTCGCAGAGACGCTCTCCTTCCCCCTATTGAGGTGCGATGCACATCCGGGCCATTGCGGCCACAGCTCTGCTTCGATTACTGACCACGCCTGGCCCAAAGCGAAGGGAATTTATGCCACAGAGAGCTGCGTGCCTCCTGACTGGGCAGTGCGAGCCGGGACATATCTAACCAGGGAGTCAGGAGTAACGGGCAGGTAAAGCTGCGGCTGACAGGTAGGAAGCAATGCGGCGTGTCCTGCCTGAACTTCCATCTCCGCGAGTGCCCGGGCAAAGGGGGCTCTTTCATTTTCTGACCTGCTTGCTCATTTGTTTTCACAACACTTTATGTACAAAATGTTTGATAGCACAGGTTCCCTCACCTTCTCTTCGCCCCATCACCCCACCTAACCCTCTCTTCGCGCTATCAGTGACAGTCTTATCCTGTATGGCAGGCAGCCTTTGTAGCACCCTCACACAGGCCCCATGGTATGGACAGTGCCTTGCAGTAATGACAGCTGCACTCTTGGCGCTGCACAAAGCATCACTACCACAGTGTCCAGTGGAAGCTACAAAACACACACTAGACAGTGCCTAGAGCAGTAACCAAATACACTGTGCAGTGGCAGCTACTCGCCAACTTACAAACACACTGCAGCCATCAACGAGAGCGCTAGTCACCAAGCACTGCGCTGCTGCTGGCTTCGGGGCACCTAGGTGTGTGCACACAATGTCACTCAGTCACGCTCTTCCTCTCATCCCATTCTCTGCCCAATTGTCTTATCTTCTTCTCCATTTCAGTCTCTTCTCTCTATTTCTCCTGCCTCATGTGGCCCTCCTCCGGTTCATGTTTTCTTGTTCGCTTTTTTTCTAGTTCCTTATGGGCAAGGAGCAGCCCCGTTGTGCCGGTCACATGGACCCAGCTTGCTCGTCACATGATGAGCAGGGATTCTGGGAGTTGTAGTTCGCCGTGGCAGCGATGGGAACCCCGCCAGGAGACAAACTATATACCTGGCTTATGTCACTGTTTCGTACGTAAACAACAGCTGCTCAAAACTCGATTAATCCCCTCAACTCTCAGCAGGGAGTTTTGTGCACTTTTTTTTTTATTTCAAAAGCATGAGGGGTGAAGTGCTAGGTAAGTCGACTGAAAGTTCCTATCCTATTGTACCGTTTGTTTCAATCTCAATTTCTAAACGCCACGTATAGGAAATTTCCACCCACTCTAGCATAATGGTCCAAAAAGTAAAAAAAAGTATTCATTAAAAAAATCCCTTAACATGGCAAAGCATTATTGCATAAAATAGACTAAAATCAGTCGTCATGAAGGGAATGGTTGAAGGCGGCGTACACTGCATTCTGCAGCACCTCCTGCCTGGGTGAAGATCAAACGTGTCCCGGGGGTTGGTGGGCAAGCCGTTTGCGTGGTGTCTCAGATCACAACAAGCATTGGCATAGCCAATAGGTCTCGCCTTTGGGACCTTATAAGTGTTTAGTTATCCAGCACAATATCCTTGGTGCAACAACATCAACTGTTGCATGGCTAAACACTTATAAGGTCCCAAAGGCGAGACCTACTGGCTGTGCCAATGCTTGTTTAGTCTGGAAGCACTATTTTCTTTAATGAGTTTCTCCTACTGCAGGCACGACATGCTTTCCTGCAACATTCAGCACGCCATGCGTGCTTTCACTTTCCAAACAGCCGGGACAATGGCGGCCGCTTCTTTGAATAGGTCTCGCATTTACAAGAGTTTGAGCTATTGGCATTGTAACTGACAATGCCTTATATTTATGTGTTAATTAGCAAAACAGATAAATAAAATGCATTGTCATTTACAATGCCAATAGCTTTAACTCTCGCAAATGCGAGACCTATTGCATTAAAAATGCTTGTTTTTCTTCTTGGTGACTCTTGTGAGAGCCATGATGCTCTCATACATAGCATGGGTGACTCTCGCGAGAGGCTTGGGAGATCCAGGCGCACAGTCCTCCGTGACCACTGCGGAAGGGGAAGTGTTTGCTCCATTACGCTCGCGAGCATTTCACAAGAGCGTACTTTCATAATGGAATTTGTATATTCATTGAAAATATTCTTTTGTAATATGTATAATTTATATGCACCAGATTTTCGCTATTCGTCTTTTTTTTTTTTTTTTTTTTTTTAGACGATCCTGCAAGATTCTTGTGAGATTGTAAAATTACTTTAGAGGAAGAATTTAAATTTTTCTTCAATACAATACTTATCTATTACAATCCCCACTACTAGACTATGGGAAGAGACTGGCCTCTCCACTGAGACCTTGCATGAAGATAACTAGTGTGTAGAGTAGGATGAAAAGAGACACTGCCTCTCCATTCATACCTTTCCCCAGATTAAGTAGTATGCACAGTAGGGTGGAGATGGTACTCACCTCACATAGAAGACCTCACTATTCCATACGAAGTATAAGCACTAGCCTCCCCACTGACACCTATTTATTAGTTTGCGGGAAAGGATTTCACTGTCCACTCACAGCTCTCCCCAACATCAAAGATATATACAGTAGTATGTAGGGAAACATTGTCTTCTGTACTAATACCCACTTCCAGGACAACTTGGATGTACAGTATGGTGTAGTGAAACAGAGGCCTCTGTGCTCACACCTCGTCTTAGAACAAAAGCCATATGCAGTGCTGTCTGGGAATGGAGTCACCTCTCTGCTAACACATATTACCATGGTAAGAGGGGTCAGTAGTAGCATTTGAGAAAAATGTATCTCTCTAATCATACCTCTTTTCATACTGACAGGTATGTACTGTAGACTGTGGGGAGAAACTACCTTGTTTCCTGACAAGTCTATAGCATGATAACTCTGCGTAGTATAGTGTGGGGAGAGGCTGGTCTCTCTCCTGTGACCTGTCTCTTGGATAATGCTTGTGCAAAAAAGGGTGAGAAAAGTGGCTTACCTTTTCTGTCTTAGCTCTCCCCAGCATGGTATGACAGATGTACAAGTAAAGTATAGAGCTGAAATTACCTTTAAATATGTCTTGCATAACAACTACAGAGACTATGATATGAAAACACACTGCTCTCTCAGGTGAGCCATCTCCACAGAGTAACATATGTCCAAACTAGGCTGTGGGCAGAAATTGTCCTCTGCACATATCTCTCTTCATACTGATGAATGTCCATAGTAGAGTATAAAATGGAGTATCCTCTCTGTTCAGAACTGTGTCTTAGACAACTTGTGTCTATATTTCATTGTGGAGACATACTTACCTCTGTTTCAAACACCTCTCAATGGCAACACCCACACATAATAAGGTGTGCACAGCAGACGATAGCAGTGTGTATTAGAGTATAAACATACACTTCTCTGTCTCCTGTATCACACTTCCCTATACTACAGCATACAACACCTCACTGTTGCATCTCAAGTAACCATACCTGCATAGTAAAATAATTGGCGTCTCCTTTTCAAGTCTCTGTAGGATAAAATATGTCCATAGTACCATTCTGTAAGAAAGTAGGATCTGCTTTTATGGTTACCCCCACTTGTTGCCTGGTGCTATGCTATTTCTGACTAGTCTGACCGGGATCCTGCTAATCAGGACCCCAGTCTCTGTGCTTTCTCCCGTAAATTGGTTATGGTGAGTAGTTGGGTACCCTGGTGCCTGACCTCGCCGATAGGACGTTTTGAATCGGATAGCGGCAGCAGAAGTCGACCGAGCAGTGGGCGGTAAACTCAACGACAGACACTGTCATAGGCTAACAATACTTAACATAAAGGCAGAAGACCAATAGCTGTGTCCATCTCACTAGAAGATCGCATACGTCGCTTACATGTACATGGCGGTTAGAAAAAAAGCTTGTTTGATGCCTAACACTGCTGCTATCAAGACCTCCACCACTTTTGCTGCTGTTTCTTACCTCTGAGAGCAACCATGTCAAGTCCAACAGGTTAGAGGGCCCCAGCCTTCATGCCAGAGGCACGGGAGTTGCTGAAGTAGCTGGGAAAGGAGGTCCTTTCCCTGTATGGTTGCTGGCAAAGGAGGTCGTTTCCTGTATGGCCAACTCTATGGCTCACCAGAGGAACAGGTACATAAAATGTCTGGAATACATATGTGAATCTAACTAGCTCTTTGACATTTACACAGGCTACAATGCCCTTTGAGTTCCAAAGTGAACTGTAGGGATTGATGTTAAGTGTGACATAATGTGGTCCTTACATAGGACAATGATGTTCTGGATTTGTAAGCATTCTCCAATTTCAAATAAACAACACCATCAATATGTGTTGGGTTTTTAATGCCCTAGATTAAAATTGGTGTGTATGTAGGGATCTATGCATGTATACATTTGATGTACTTGTGATAAGTTGCCAAATAACATCATGGTAAATAGTAAACACCTTATATACTCTTTACACCTGGAGATATGTATGTACTGCGTAAAAACAATACAAAATTAAGTTAGCTATGTGTATAGTCCCATAAATCACTCAGTCTAGATCAGGGCTCTCCAAACTGTAGTTCTGGTGCTACCAGTAGCTCCCTTTCAGAGTAGCACACAGCCTTGAGGTCACTTATTGGATGGGCACAAATTGACCCTTGTAATGTAAAAGTTGAGGAAAGGTGGTGTTCATGTGACATCATGATAAGGCTACAGATTGTAAGGCTTGTCGTTTAGCAGTGCTCATTCAGAATTATGGGTCAGGCTGAGGCAGACTCACAGGGTCATACATCTGAAGCACTGAGGTACAGCTGTCAAGAAAATATATCCTTTGCAGGTCAAAATTTGAGGTGTTCTTAAAGTATGCCCCTGAATACTTTTAAATGGACAACACTTAAAAAGAGAGAGTTCCCCAACTTCTTGACCTAACATTTCTTTTCCGTTGGCTCACATTTCAAAGGATGTCATGTCTAAACTTCAGGCCCCTTATTCACAGTGACCACTATTCACTGTGCTATAATTATCAATGTTTAGCCTTTAGTAGTTCACAATTTTTTGCACTGATCAGAAGTAGGTCACATCACAGATTATGTAGGCACCCCTAGGCTAGATGACGTCACAGGCCTGGATATGTGTATTTAGATCATGACATGGGATGAGGATGGGCAACTGGTCACTATTAAAGTGTGTATGAGGCTATTGGTTTAGGTCAGCACGTGACAATACACATATTGTACGCTAACTTATGAGTTATGCTAAAGATAGCTGTAGACAATTTTTGTGACCACAATACAGACAAAAAGTCACAATATTATTGTTTGTTCTTTCCTTTCATGTATCCATACAGGTCAAAGCCCATCAGAAGCATGACATATGGAAGGCCATCGCCAGGAAGGTGCGGACCCTGGGAGTCTACAAGCGGCACAGTATCCATTGCCGCAAGAGGTGGGAGGACCCAAGATGCTGGACCCAACGTGTAAGGGGCGCGCACCGCACCCTAATGGCCCACGTTTTTGTGGTGGCCCATCCGGAGCTTGATTGGCACTTGAGGGCCCAACAGCAGCAACAAGGGGGTAAGTTCTCATCAGATTTACACATGTTACATGAGCCATTGTTTTGTTACAGCCAGGATGTTTGCCATCATCAGTCAGGGTGACCCATGTCCAACCCTCAAGAAGAGTTCTTCAAAGTGTAAGTTTTGGACAAGGTGTATGATGATGTGCTTTGTCTCTTGTTTTTGGATAATTATCCCACCAGATTCCTGACCACAACCAATGGACTGTTCTGAGCAGACACATGGCTGCCTAGACTCCACATATACATCATGCTGATTGATGTCATGAGGGACAGTTGTACCAAACAGGCAAATCTTTGTGTCAGGTGTTCTGCTCCTTCACTGATGTGGATGAGGTCATGTTAGGCCTATTACAGGTGACACGCAAACTAGGCACTTATGATACAGTGGATGTACCAACCGTTACATTGTTAAGTTGGGATTCTACGCAAACCAGAGTGAGCATGGGATCCAAAATGACTAGTGACTGCAGAATTGATGGCTACATATTGGTATCAAGACATCCAAATTGTATTCAGCATCAGAAATACTCTTTCAAAAAATGTTAAACAGTGACAGATTTGCATGATGTTTTACTGCTTCACAAATGTCTGTAAGGCAGTCTGCTTTCGGCCAAATAATTGATATGCATACCATTTTTGAGGAAACAGACAGGAATGTGTACACAATGGTGGCGAAGTAACAAATACCCAAAGCTATTCCTCAATGTCCTTTGTCATGTCCAGATAAACTATCAATGATGGAGTAAAATGAGAAAATTGAAGGTATTTTGGAAGATGGAATGTTCCATTACATATATGTATGAGTATCCCATCAGGAAAAATGAGATTCGGGACAAACTCATTAATCATTATACAAATGTTGAAGTGTATAAAGGTATAATATGTTGCATATTGTGATTCGCATTTCAATCTTTGAAGTAAATATCATATATTAATGATTAGTGTGATGTTCTACAACATTTTGAGTAAAGTGAAAGCCAGCATATTTAGTGAAACCATTTCACAAAGAGACAACAAAGTTCAAATAACTAGAGATATTTAGGAGTTAAATGTGAAGATGCTTTTGCTCCGTACTGAAGTGTGCTAGGAATGTTTCAAGGGCTATGTATTTAGTTATGTTGTAAAAGTCATTTGTCAATCCCCACAAATATTCGTTTCAGACTGTCTTTAACAGCATAGGTATGTGGATCGTATGTGATACATTGCTAAGCTACTTTAGAATAGAATTCATGTATAATTTTTTACACTTGACATATAATTTAGTGACTTGAAGTGAGTGTTACCATCAAGAAATGTCCCAACAAAGGTAATCTGTTTTCAGTTTTTGCTAATATTGGTACAACATTGCAGTATATGTGGAGACATTAATTCATATTTTACTTATTGTTAATAAGTATGCAGATTTTAGGGCCTACTGAACATAGTACAAAGGTATTGTTGGTGTATATACTTTTTGGTGACATCAGTTCCTTATTCTGAACAACAAAGGCCAATCATTCTGAGGTGTGGAACAGTTACTGGAGACACATAATAACGGATGAGACAACATCATACGTGATGTAGGAGTGCTCATGGGGAATGACATAACTGTGACCAAGTGTCTTTTCAAAATGTTGCCTACATGCATTTGCTTATGCTAATGTAGAACCAAAGTTTGAGAGGCTTGAAGCAGGTGAAATCTGAAATCTTGGTAACTGTTTTGTGGTCAAAGTTCATTTCAATTTACACAGATCCAATAACACTATTGTATATGTCATTTCAGCATCATCCGGAGCAGCCGAAGTTGCCAATGTAGGTGGGGAAGCAGCTGGCCACAGTGATTCCTGTACCAACAACAAGGGACACAGTCGGGAATGCAACAGAGGCCACCAGTGACTAAACAGCTTTATCAGAGGCCTCCTCCAGCGAGCACTCTCTGGTGGTAGCGGACCCTACTACTCCAGTTACACCTGCATCCTTGTCCGCCACCTAGAATACCATCTCCACCCTCCCTCGTGCCCTTCCCCCTCAGTTAGCCTACCCAGGCCCGCTAAAAAGCCTGGGATCTCCTTCGCTCCAAGCACCTCACCCCCTGCCCCTTTCCCCCCAGCTGCGTTGAGTGAGGAGGCTATTAACCTCCTCAGGAATATTTCTGTAGACCAGATTGCACTACTGAATGCCATCCAGGGGCTTGGCAGCCAATCCAATTGTAACAAATGGTAGCCTACTTGGAAGGAATTCACAGTGCTATGTCTGGCCTACGGAGGTCTTTACAAGGTCTAGCCTCCTCACTGACTGGAGTCTCCCAACTATCCTAACCTTAAGCCCTACCTCCCACCCCATCCAAATTCCCAGACCTGTCCCAATCACACTCACAACTTTGCAAGCACAAATTCACACAGACGCAAGCAGGACCCACACACAAACACAAAAAAACACTGGCACCACTTCAACCCCGAGCACAACCAGACACTGCACCCACCACCAGACACATCCACCACCCTCCAGCACACCCACATCCACGACTACCAGCACAACCACATACACTGCGCTCACTACCGGAGACACATCCACCACTACCACCATCACAGCCTCAGACACCACACCCACCACCACTGCCACATTGACCATGACCACACCCAGCACCTCCACAGCACACACACCCTAAAAACAGAAATGCTCACACTCACCCATACAACACACACCAACAAAGCAAGACACATGCAAACCATCACGACATACACCAGACCCTCAGACACCTACACCATGAACAGACACTTCCCATCCCTCTACCTCCCAACCCCCTCCTGACCATCTTACCCATTTTCCCCGTGAAAGTCTTCTGTTTGGCCTTGCCCTGAGCCCTACAACAGCCACCCCTCCCAAACCCACACCTACCTCTTCCACCCCGCAACCCATCCCTTCCACATCCCAAACCACCCCTCAAAAGTCGTACCCACCCCTACTACCCTCCAAGGTACTCCTAAAAAAGGCAAATGCCCCCATCCCAAAAGCAAGACCACCACCACCAAACCCCCCCCCCCCCTCCCAATTAATATCTTTGAGGTGCCGGCTCTGCCCACTAGATGCCCCTTTCTGGGGAGGTTCCCCAGGCAGTGCATTTGGAGGCAGGTTGTGTGCCACAGCACACATGTGCACAAGACTGTGTGGACACTTATGGACTGGCATTTGCCTAGTTTCATAGTAGTTGAGAGTTTTCGCATTATGGATAAATCACAATTTTTCTTTTCACCAAGTTGTCCTGGCATTAATTGTCCTTTGCAATATTTTGATTCCTAGCAATGTTTCAGTGTTAAACGTGTAGTACATCTTTGTCTTTAGCATTATGGCAAGAACTACTACATACTTTTTAAATGTCTACTATGTAAAGTGCATACACTGGATCACATAGTATGTGATGGTGATTTGAAATTAGGTGCAGCCATTCAACATAGTAGTTTACGCTTGCACCTATAGAGAGATGCTGAGACATTACTTTAGGATATTTTACTACAGGTGTGCTTGTTTCACCTTGATTACTGATAATTATGTACACAAATGCATTTCACCTAGTAATATGATGTGCAAAATTAAATTGTATACAATACAGGACTTGCACTAGACATGGGCAAATGTTACATGGATGAATATGTACAGTGGTTCAGATTTGGGACTGCCATTGAATTTCCAGGTAATCTGAGGTGAGGGTTACAGCTTGTCTAGTGCAATTTCTACATGAGGTTACATGGCACTTATCCCAATGATGTGCGATGCATATGTTTTTTTTGTGACAATTTTTGTACTTTGTTTCCACAAACCTGTAGGTCGAGGTTCTGAATTTTGATTTGATATCCTTTTTTGTACAAGCATCCTGTTTTTGTAAGGCAGCTGGCACCTGATTTATGAACACAATGTGGTTATTCAGGTGTGTTACTTTAAATTCTGAAACGTCAACATTAGAGACATATGCATTGCACATTGGTATGCTATTGCTTGTGTGAGAAATTTTATAATGCACGAGTCCTGAGCATACGTGAATAGCCAAGTGAAAACAGGTAACAGGGGAGGTTACCTTCGCTTCCGGCGACGACCGTGTTGATTTGCTTCGTGATCAGCCAGCAGCAGCAGAGGAAGGACGTGTGGGATCTGGTCAAGGCGGAACAGGAAGTGGGACGGTGAGTAGAGGTGAGTTTGTGCCTTATATGCGTTAGATTCCACCAACTTAGGTGCAGAGGTTTCCCCGACACAATTGCGTTGTCCGGGAGGCACATAGTGATTGGCCTGGCGGTGAAACTGTCAGTCTGCTCTCCGACAACCGCTTTTGCCTATCCTGCCGTCAACGCGGTCTAGATTTCATGGCGGTGACAGCGGGACTGGGGCAGCGTTTCGTCTATGCAATAGCCAACATCTAAATAGAGTGGGCAGGAAGACAGACGAAAAAGCAACGGCTGGACCGATTCTGTCAAGATCTAAATCAGGCCCTAAGCAACTATGTGACTGAGCAGAGATGAACATCACTAAGTACTTAACTAAAGATCACACCGAGCATTCACAAAAATAAAAGAAACACACTTGCAGTTCCAATTCCAACTAAGTTTTCACTAGGACAAATAGAATATTTCTCCTATTACTGCAGATAAGAAACATTGCTACATTCAGCCTTGATTTTTCAATGCTTGAGAACCATTTTCCAAACAATTGTTCCTGCTAAAATACAGATTTTAAACTCTACTCACCAGAGATTTCTAACTCTGCCCAGTGCGATTTCTTGCCATCTGCCACCTCCTCTGCTGACATAATTGTGTAAATTCTGCGAGGATCTGGAGGATCATATTTTTCTTTTGGCATCCCTGTTAGTCTGGATGGGAAAATATGCAAATCATTACCAAAATGAAACAAGAGATGCTTAGGCAAGCACTGTATCTATTTTGTATGTCCTGAGAGGTATATAAACACTTTAAGAGAATTTAAAATTCCAAATGCACATTATATTAAGAAGGAAAGTGACAAATAGAAATGGTTTATAAATAACAAAATACAAATATTAGTAAACAGTACAAAATCTTAAAAGGTTCTATTGATATTGTGTAACAAAACAAATGCCTAAAGGCCTTTTACAGACTACAAAAGGTTGTAAGATTATATATGCATAATTCAGCTGGAGTGTGGCATATACATTTATGGAGTTTATCCCCAACATAAAAAAATTACTTTCATGTTAAGACCATCTCCAGTCTAGCACAGCCACACAATATTTTTCTTTATTTATAGCATAAACATTACCCATTTCTTAAAGAAATAGGCAAGATCTAACTACTTTGGTAGAAAGCATTGGTACAGGAAATGTATTTAAGGAAAAAGGTTGTAGTATAGACACTAATGATGGATTTAATTTCAAGACATATTAGCAAGATATCTGGGCCTTGCACACTTTTATTGCCTTACTTCTCTTATTTATTTATTTTTAACTGAAGCCATTGGAATTAGCATAATAACGGTTTGGTCTTGTGAACTTACGTCTGGTATTTCCTTCTTACTCCTGTCCATTTAAACTTCACATATTTTACCTATCTGCTGTAACCGCGATGTTATTTAAACAGGTGTGAATTTTTCCTACATTTTATTTATACTTCGGCAGCAACTATATAACGAAACATTTTGGAATCCCCATGTAAAGGGGGACTTTTTATCTTTGCCTATTTTAGTACTTCACTGTCCTATTTTCCCAAGCACATTTCAAAAAAGCTATTTTCGATTGATTTCAGTGGCAACCAACAGACAGATTCCTAGCTTCACTAGTTATTGGCTTTCTACTTGCTGGATGTATTCAATCGGTATACGTAGCCTGAGGTTCGACAAAGAATCCCCTTCGGAATTGTACTGTCATAAGGAGATTTCATTAAACAAACTATGTGTATCAAAATACTAGACCAAGAACTAAGTCAGTTTGAACTCTAGTACGATTCTTAATTAGTATTTGCTTTAGACCTTACGCTCTACCACTTAAATGGTTCTATTTCGAATCTAACCAACATCCTTGCTAGCCTCAAAAGTTATGATCGCAGCCTCATGCTTTCAAGCAACTCCTTTTTTTCCTTTGAAAGTTAATTCATAAAATTAAAACCATCATACAAATGCCAAATAAATCAATCATGGCAGCTGAAATTAATCACATTCTTTACATAAATCATACATTACATCAAAATCCAATATATCAATTGATCCTCAGATTTTAGCCATTTGAAATTCTAATTCATAAACCGCCATAATTTCCTTCCACCAATCCTCATAATTAGGAGAAGAAGCAGATTTCCAACTCTTGCAATCATCAGCCTGGCAATGGTTAAAGCATAGAAAGCCCAGTCTGTTACTCCTATACCTAGCAGAACCATTTTAAGGAAAAATGAGGCCCCTGTATATTGTATAGAGTCTATTTGCGAGAAAATAGAGGACCAGAATTCTTTAAGTTTATGACAAGTGGCAAACATATGAAGATTGTCAGCTGCTGTGCTCGAACAGTGTGCGCAGTAATGAGGTGTATTGTACCACTTGTTTAGAGGGGCTAATATATAAAAATCGAAGAAGAAGCGATAGACCTGGCCTCATAGTCCAATTGGTGTAATAACCCTACAAAAGCGAGCAAGGCTACTAGCCAGCTCTTGGTCTGTAACATGCTCAGTTACACTTACAGACCATTTATAAGTCCGTAATCCTAGGTCACTTGTACAGTGTTGCATCAGGCATTTATACCTCTCAGAGATGTTAGCTTGACGATTATAAAAGATTAATTGTGCGAATTCTGACTGAACCAAGGGAGCTGTAATACCAAGCCAAGAGGTCTAATTTGTAAATATTTGATGAAGTTATTTCGAAGTAATGAAAATTCTGCCTTAAAGTAAGTAAACAATTTCAACCCACATTTATCAAACAAATCCCCAAGATTCCTAACTTCGGCCTGGCTCCAGGTTTCAAAATACGGAGTCATAAAGCACTCCGGTAGTGCAGGGTTATCCAATAGTGGAGTATGGTCATGAAGAAGAAGAATCCCCAAGAACCTCATAACATTCTTCCAAATCTTGGTAAAAGCCTTGTTCGTCTTCAATCTGACCTTGAAAAATCTCTCCCTGTTAAATTTACTCCTAGTTATGCAGGGATTTTTCATGATGGAGATGGCAATGAGCCAGTTATTGGAATGAGAGTCGTAAAGTAATCGAACGAGATTAGCAATACTGGCCCAATAACAAA
This sequence comes from Calotriton arnoldi, assembly GCA_963921515.1. Classification (NCBI taxonomy): domain Eukaryota; kingdom Metazoa; phylum Chordata; class Amphibia; order Caudata; family Salamandridae; genus Calotriton; species Calotriton arnoldi. The sequence continues at coordinate 2,455,500 of CAWUFW010000115.1, forward strand.
GACGCCAATCCGGAACTGCTGATCTACCCCTGAATGTAGGTCATTTTAGGAATTTAAGAGCACCAAATTCTTTCTCCCCTTTCCAAATAAATTGAGTTCGTGTGGAATCCAATTGTTTGAAATATTTGTGAGGGATATACAAAAGGTAGTGCGTAGAAGAGATAAAGAATTTTTGGAAGGATATTCATCTTAACTAAGTTAATTTGGCCAATTAGAGAAATGGGCAAACACATCCACTCGGCCAACTGTGCCTTGATCTGTTGTAGTTGTGAAATGTAATTGTACTCATATGAGATTGTGGGAGCAATAGTGATACCAAGATACCTGGCTTTAGTTATCACATGAGGATCAGAACCAGTGGTGCCACCTACCATAATAAGTTGTGGGCATTAAGTTTAGAACCAGAGATTTTGCCAAATTCTAAAGCAGTTTGCTCAATTATGCTAATGGTTGGGTCATTGCAATGTGGAAAAAAAACATAATTTGCATATACAGCCAAAGGCGAAGCCAATGCTAAATTCAGATTAGTGGAGATCTACTTTCGCAAGAGCTTAATATAAGGCTCCATATATAAGTCATGGAGGGCGGGCATGAAAGAGCAGGCAGACTGTGGACAAACACGAGGGAGCCAGAGAGGGAAAGGCAAGTTCACGGGTTTTTATTATTTCGAATCAGAGAACATGTAAGAGGCAGCAGAGTTCCTTTTGCTCCTTAACGTCAGGAGGCCCGGCAGGAGTCGAGAAGGGTTCTTCCTTCCTTTCCGTAGACGACGGCCGCAATCTCCGCGCCAATTTTCGAAGAAAAGAAAAGAACTGTGTCAGGACGAGGTTACTGGGTAACCAGTATGGCAGGGAAAGGGGAGTGAAGGAGTAAGCACCCGGACCGTCACCAAGTGAATTACGCGTGCGAGGCCAAGGAAGCTTGGGACTACCGGAACCCTCCCTCTAGCCCGGGGAATTCTCCTGCGAGATAGCACTAGCCCTTTTAGCGAACCACCCTCGGAGTCGGGCACGTACCTCAGGAAGCCACGCACCTCCGGGTACGTGGCTGGCGTTCTCGTGGTACTGGTTCGGGTCCGGTTCCCCTTCTTGGCGGTGTTCTTGGTTTCTTCGGTCCGTCTCCGTCTCGCGGCGGTACCTCCAGTTCCTGGAATCGCCTTCCGGTGTTGGTGTTCCTCCTTGGAGCGGTGTGCGAGACGTGATGTCCGGAGTCTCGTCTCCTCCTTCCGTGTAGTCGGCAGTGAGGGGCTCTTGAACAGACACACACAGCTGGTCTCTCTCCTGCCATTCAAATCCCGGCCCAGCTTCACACGTCACCCCGAGGGAGTCACATGACGGGGTCACATGGGGGAAAACGTCATCGAGGTGATGATCAGCCTTAAAGGGGCCGCTGGTTCCTGGTATGGGTGTCTCCCATGGTGACCGTAAACAAAACACAGGAGAGAGGTAAGGGGGCATCTGTCCGTCGTCTTCTTCCTCCATCCGATCAGGAGGGACGCTTCGTGACACAGACCTGCAGAGCACCTCGAGTTACAGAAATTCAGGGAGAAAGCTCCTGTTGAATATTAATACGAGCTTTAGGTTATTGATATATAGCTCGAATCAATTTAATACAATTTGGGCTAATATTGAATTGTGCTAGTAGTTCCCAGAGAAACTTCTAAGAAACCTTGTCATATGCTTTCTGAGCATCTAATAGTATTATATTCAAAGGTTCTTGCAGAGATTCAGCTCGGTCAATCAGGGTTGTGATGAGGTTTGAATGCGCAGTCGTGTCCCCTGCCATGAATGAAGCCATATTTTTCTGGTGATGTAAGCCAAGAAATAAACTTATTGATCAGATTAGCCAGCAGCTTTGTAAAGATCTTGGAATCGGTATTAAGGAGTGAAATAGGTTGATAAGAGGTACATTCGGCAGGGTCCTTATCTTTTTACAAAAATATTATTATTGTGACTTCATTCCAGGAGGAAGGGGTACAGCCCGAAGTCTGAATTTCCTTTAACACCTCCAAGAAGAATGGGGTAATTATAAATACCATAATCCTGTAGTTTTCGGACAGAATATAATCTGGTCCTGGGGCTTTCCCTGCTGACAAATTGGAAATTATATCTATAACCTCTTTTTTGGAGAACTCCTCACTAAGCATAGTATTATCCCCAGTTTCCAGTTTAAGGGTCTGAGGAAATACCGAATGACTTTATGACTGCTCTCTGAATTCTCCTGATAGAGTGAAACATAGTATGCAGAAAACATCAATAGAATATCGGAGCCTCGAGAGCAAACCCAGCCAGCCATGTCCCCAATTTGAGTGAAAACAGTTTTCGGCATGTCAAGCTTGCTTAAACATGCCAACAGCTTCCGGGACTTTTCATCTATTTCACAGACCAAGACTCCGGTTTGAAAAGCTTTTTCATTGATCTTAGCAGTTAATAAGCGCCGTAATACGGCCACATAAGCCCATGATTTTTAGGTCTCGCCTAGCGTTGCAGCGTGCATGCGCTAGAGCGCGAGGCCTCTTGTAATCAAGGAGATTTTAGAAGTGGAGTGGAAGACCCGCCCATCTTTTTTATTGGCGGGCGTCATCGTTTATGGTAAACGCTCGCTCCCTATTGAAAATGAGGCTTCTTTGTTACCGCCCTGTCTCCTTTTCGGCTCGCCCATCCGGACTGGATCGTGTACTTGCAGCGTGACATGGTGGGCTTTATCTGGTGTGTGAGCACTATTTTATATAGACACTGATGGGGACAATGGCGGCTGCAGCACTATGCGCTCGAAATTGTATGTTTTTATTACTTTAATGAGCGCGGCGTCCGCTAGGGACACCGCGCTCACTTTATTTATTAATATTTTACATTTATGTTGAGCGCGGCCTCCACCTCAGGGACACCGCGCTCTGTTTGTTTTTTTGTTTTCTATTAACTTTAAAACTGAGCGCGGCGCCGCTTCAAGAACACCGCGCTCGGTTTCTTTATATATTTTTTTAACTTTAACACGGAGCGCAGCGCCCGCTTCGAGGACACCGCGCTCAGTGTTAAAGTTAAAAAAAAACAGAGCGCGGTGTCCTTGAACGGCACATTGGCGTGAACTGAGATAACTTGCACGTCACGAGAGAGCCCCTGCCTCAAGCACTCTCGCTAGTACTTTCACTTCTATCGCTAAATAGGCTTTAACCTTTGTACCAAGGTTTATAGGATTGAGAATATTTTAATCGAAAGAAATAATGCCATTATTACTCCTTCTTCGTGTTCCCCTCCCCTTCTTTCCTGTTCCTCCCTTCATTTTTGTTCCCCACCCCCAAATTCCAGTTCCCCTGCCCACTCCTCCCTGTTCCCCTGCCCACTCCTTCCTGTTCCCCTGGCCCCTCCTTCCTGTTCCCCTCCCCTCGTTCCTATCCCCCTCCCCCTCGTTCCTATCCCCCTCCCCCTCGTTCCTATCCCCCTCCCCCTCATTCCTATCCCCCTCCCCCTCGTTCCTGTCCCCCTCGTTCCTGTCCCCCTCCCCCTCGTTCCTGCACCAGTGCACTGCAGTCTGAGTGTAAACAGCGTCTCAGTGCCTGGCATCTTTCGCAGTTTCCAGTTTTAACTCGTCGCGCATCTTTATCTTGGGCATTTTTTTTTATTTCAACACGACACCCTCTGTGATAAAGCAACATTTGTCTTTAAGAAGGAGGAGTTAAAAAGGTAGATTTACGGCAATTATAGAGTGAGTTAATAAATAAGTAAATTTGTAAAGCGTGGAAGAAGCCTGAAGACTTCATGGCGCTGTGAATTACTAGAAGAATAAACACAGTAGCATCCAGAGTCCCTAGCAGAATATATAAGTTATCAAAGCCTCTCTAAACGCTTGCGCATCTTACTTTAAATATAAAGAAGCAGAGAGCATTCCACAAACAAGCATTCGGAATGCAATAGGTCTCGCATTTGCGAGAGTTTAAGCTATTAGCATTGTAAATGACAATGCCTTTTATTTATGTTTTAAACACCAAAACATAAATATAAGGCATTGTAATTTACAATGCCAACAGCTCAAACTCACGTAAATGCGAGACCTATTGCATTGCAAATGCTTGTTAAATATGTTTCTTGTGCCACCCCTGAACGGGACAAGATCTGTGCTATATGGATCTTAATTAAAGTGTTCGGCTGCCTTCCAACAGAGCCATCTTCTTTGTTATATGCCTGTGAAATCTGGGAAATTAAAGTTTTAGACATGCCTCTAATAAAAGCTTTCATAGTATCCCAGACCACAAAGGGATGAGCTGAGCCTTGTTTAATTGATATAAATTCATGCGTAAGTGTACGTAAATATTGAATATAATCAGAGCAGTCTAGAATATATATCGGAAAATACCAGCCACATGAGTTTGTGTTAAGACAGTTGCTTTCCCATTTCACCAGGTTAACAGAGTGATCGGAATATAGGAGATGCAAAATTTCAGTGGAACAGAAGGATTTAATATAGCCACTAATCAAGCAGAAATCTATCCGGGAGTACTGCCTCCGAGTTCTAGAGAAGAAAGTGTATTCCCAGGTATCTGGGTTTGACTCTTCATATATCAGCTAGACTCAGGGTGCGCATCATGTCCAGTATACTAGCCCAAGTTCTGCTTATGCGTCCTGTGTGGGAAGTATTAGCAGTGTCTAGCTCAGGATTTAAAATATAATTAAAGTCGCCAGTTGTTCGGGGGTGGGGTGATGGTTTCTCGTGAACACATTAGTTTAGCATTTAGAACTCCTGCATGTTTTTGATCACCGCATGGCTGTGGACCTGACCAGTTGCCTCATGTTATAGCCTCGTCAACATGTTAATTCAGTGAACTGTGGATCCATTCTGCGGGGCGAAAGAGATGAACTCTGGTATCTATTTGAGTCTGTCTCTAAGATTTTAGTGAATTTGTGTAATAGGTTACCTCCGCCAATCGCTGTCAGAGTTTTTTTGGTTACATGTTTTGAGTATCACTTTATTATTAACAGGGCTCGAAAAATCATAAACCTGCAGGTATAGTAACTATAATAATCTACTCGACCTATCTATAATGTACTTGCCCCGTGACCTGGTCTCAATGTGATTGTCACACAGTTCACTTTACAAAATCCTCAAACTTCAGTCACAAAAAAAAAAAGTAAATGTGGGAACACAAACTGACTTTTGACCTCTGTCTCTGAAAGTCGAGCAAATGTGACAAGATAACAAGATTTAAAGGCATCTTATTTACTCATTCACTTTGTGAGCAAGCAGAACACCTGTTGTCAGCTCGCCAGAAAGGGTGAGTAGGCCCTAACAATAGCTCGTCCTGATTAAATCTGGCTTTCCATAGCGAGTGGGCGAGTGGATTTTTCGAGCCCTGATTAATGACAACTGTTTATTTCATTGGGGTTGTACAGCACTTCCAGCACTGTAGAATGTACCTTACGACGTAATTTGTGGACCGAGCTCTGGATTGTTCCAGGGGCACTACAGATCCTGGGAGGGTACTTGGATGTACGAAGTGTACTCTATTTTTTATATAATTCACGCACTACGTATTCACGTGCAAGTTAAATGTATGCTGATGGCTGTATGATTCTGAAATAAAAACAAATTGAAAATAAGAAAAAAAAAAAGTCACCAGTTGCTATTATAGGCAAAGTGACATTGCTTAGTTCTAGCTTCAAATTAGCGAAAAACTTGGGGTTCTAAATATCAGTGCATATAAATTAACCAAAATAAAATGACTACTACTCCCCTGATCCACTATTTCCCCCCATGACCCACCTACCCTCCTGGTCTACTTTGGAGTGTAAAATCTTAAGAGATTTATTGAAAATTATAATAGAGATCCCACTCTGACCTGATCAGTGTGTGACACTAACTATATCATGTATTCTCTGTATAATATACCCTCTACAGCATTTAGACATATTGTGAATTTCAGCCTGCTTTTTAGTAAGATGGTTCTCCAGTAGAAACATTTCCCTTTTTCATCCTACTTTTCCGGCCATTGATGTTCCAAGATAAAATATTAGCCATTATCCTTATCACCTTTCTTGCTACCTGTAGCCAATTTAGCGGACACTGCCCTATTTCTAGGTTTTAAATATTCATTAACTCTCTTTTTTTGGTTTGCCCCAGCCACTCTTCATCCACCCTCTACCCTGTACCCCCCATTCCCCTTCCTCCCCCTCCACGCCCACCCCTAGGCCTCCAGGTAGCCCCAACAATGCTTGGGGATGAAGAGCCCCTCCCATTGTACTGTTGGGAAGCCACTCCTGACATCCAGGCAATAGTAGAGTACCATATCCTTCTCAAGGAAATAGTCTCTGGAATAAGTGCAAGCCCCCTTCTTCCCTCTAATTTCTCCTCATTGTAGCGCTCTTGAATTATGGATCAAAATCAGAGGAATTTATTTTGATGCTCATTCATCTTATAAAAACTGTTGGGTTTGCTCTGGTTCAGAAAATATAGTAAATGATCCTTTCCAATTGATTTTCAGAGAGGAGCCCCTTGTAAAAGAGACTAGAATTGACAAAGCCTTAACCTGGGAATGAGAGCCCTCATGTCTCACATCCTAGATGCCATCTCGTAGGCCAAGTCCTGAAATATGGAAAAATAATAGCCCTCGGGTACAGTGAATCTCCTCCGCTCCCTGGCAATAGTTAGTATTCTCTCTTTGATATTAACGTCCTGAAAATAGACAATCATGGGGTGAGGTCTGTTTCCAGCTTTATATGGGCCCTATAGAGCCCTGTGTGCTCGTGCAATGGTGGGTAAGTCAGCAGGATTGTGTACACTGTTCTGAGAGTTGCCGAGAACAAAGATAGAAATAACCTGAGCAAGCCATTTAATCACAGCCGCCCCTGTGCGATCACTACCCCCTGCTGATTCTGACCCTTGTGGCACTCCCACCAAGCACAGGTTCGATCTGCTAGATTGATTCTCGAGACCCTCACATATACGTTCAAGAGTTTTGATTTGATCTCCCATAGCCTCTTGGTTCTTTACAACCTGAGAAGATACATCCTCAAGAGTCTGTAGCTTAGTTTCGATTATTTTGCTAGTATCCACAAACTTAGTCATTTGTTGCTCAATAGAGAGAACTTTGTTGGAGAGACTTAAGGCGTGCTAGACATCATCTAATGATCACAGCTATATGCCTTCAGCTCCCACTCCTAATCAGTTATTTTGCCTCCCTATTTTGAGTTTTCAGGTTGATGTCTGACTGATCAAAACTACGGATTGAATATATATTTGCTCATAGCAAAACCTGTACAGCTACAAAATGGCCGCAATATTTTTCACATTCTCAGAGACATCTGTTGTAGCGACTTCAGGTGCACAAGATTTCATGTAATAAATACAACTACTTAAATTTAGTCTTCACTTAGAAAGCAGTTACTTTTCATTTCTAATTTGAAATTCTTAGGGTAGATGTCCGACTGATTATAATTACGGACTAAATATACATTTACTAGTAGCAAACTTACATTGCTACAAAATGGCAGCGATACTGCCCATATTTATAAAGGCATCTGTTGTAATGAACCCAGGTGTGCAAAATTTCATGTAATGAGAATGGCTATTTAAACGCAGCCGAAATGACTGACTCCGTTTTGCTGGTGCAACTGTACACTCGTTTATTTGTCGACACGCTACAGGACTCGAAAGTGTGGCGAGTTATATGACAATATCAATAAGATTTTATTCTTCTAGATAACATGGTAACGTTGTTTGTTTACTTAGACTTTGAACAATAAAAACGCTAGCCATGTGGAGAATATCTTCTTGGCTCGTAATTCATTTAGCTGTGACATTGATTTTTCTTGTGTTTTTGCCTAGTAGTCGATACAGATTTCTCGAGTAATTGCTTAGTAGTCAAGTTTGATGTTCAGTTGATAAGTTAATATCCTCTCTGCACTTGTGAAGCCGTCATCTAGCACTCACCGCTATTATGCCTGATTAACAATAACTGCGCATTTTAGCTGAGGTAATATCTTTTCTGCATTATGAAGTGGTCATCCTGGACTCTTAGATATTATTTTGGATTTATTACAATTACGGAATAGATACCTGAACTTTATTGTCCCAATAGGAATGTAATCATGATATTTGACGTCATCTTTTTCATAAGGGGATTGGTTTTGAGGGGCTTATCTGCATTGGAAATTATTAAACTCTACAATACCTTTTATTTCAAGCTACATGGTAAGCGTTGTTTCAAGTAAATTAATATTTCCTGCCGGGGAATCTATTGGGATACCTAGTCATATTCGGAATGTGGTAATTGGGGAGCACACTCGGCTCAGTCTCTATAATCTCATACTCACGGATACGTTGGGTCTTTTTTTCCCCCCGATATGGGCTCTTATACCATCTTGTTTCTCCTGGACAAGGTTTCTGTCTTTATATTTATTATAAAACTATTGATTCTACTTGAGCATAGACGTTTTATTCTCACACTTTGGTGTTCTGTTGATGTTTGATTCGATTTTCAGGCACTTGTAATAAATAATGGTTATTTCAAAATTCATAATTGAAAAAACAATAAAATTAACATAATATATAAAAAATCATTTTTGTTTTTCGAATGACTAGTGAATGTGAACCTTTATTTGGACAACGCTAACACTCACAGTGGAACCATTTTTGACTGGACAGGGCATACGTTTGTGCCACATTTATTTTGGTAAGCGTAATTCTTATAATATGTGTCTGGGTTTCTTTTCGGTTTTACTCTGTGGGGATCCCAATCGCCCAATCTTACTCTATTCCTTAAAGCTTGCTTAAAGTTTTGTTTAAACAAAAGATGACCTATTGTTGAGTTCAGCTCAAATGAGAGCCACGAACACAAGACCTTGTTATACCATATATGCACAAGATATCACTTTACATTGTGTATTGAGAAACAAGATGTTTCTCTTGTATTGGATTGCGTGACTATAACAGGATGCACAAAAATAAATGCCTTTGTTTTGCACCACTACTAGTAGCCCAGAGATGAATTGGGAATTTACATTAGGTAAATACTTTTCTCGCCTAGATTGATTTTTGCATGCGTTTTTAACTAGTGATGTATGCAATTGTGGCACATTAATCATGCACTGTTTGTGCTTTTTAGCTGTATACATTTATGTTCTGTGTCAATTTAAAGAATTGTTTGTTAAATGTTTTTAACAGCCTTGAAAAAGTCCCAATGCTTTGGGACAAAACGCATTGGCTGCGTTTGTTGCTTTGCATGATTTGCAGAACCAGAAAATAAAGAATGATTTTCATCTACAAGAGCAAGCAGTTTGTGATGTTTTGTCCTTTAGGACATAAAACAGTGATGTTTGTCTTCGTTTGGTATCAAGAATGCCATTACATTTTGGATTGGGCCTTATTCCTCATTAAATGTTTGTTTAGGAGTTCTTCTCCCACCAGTAGCTTTTTCCCCTCACAATGTGATGTATAATGTATACAAATGCAAGAAATACAACTCACCGGGGGGGAAGGGAGGGCGCAAGTGAATCTACAGCACTACATGCCACAAACAGATGCTTACAGGGTAAGTAACATTCACCGTATGGTGGTGGCATGTGTAGCTGTAGCTACACATGCTTAGCATAAAATAAAAAGCAGTCTCTATTGTAAGCGGTAACTAACTTGTGCCAGGTGTATTTGTGGAAATGATGTACGTAGTACTGCTCGACAAACATTTGCTTGTTGTCTTGCCAGAACATCTACACAGTAATGTTTTGTAAATGTATGCGGTATAGTCCATGTAGCTGCTTTACATATGTCAGCTATTTGAATATTTCCTAGAAATGCCATAGAAGCCTCTTTTTGCGTTTAGAGTGGGCTTTTGGTGCAATAGGAAGAGGTATTTTAGCTTAAGCATAGCAGGATTGGATACATTCCACTATCCAACGTACAATGCCTGATTTGGAAATCACTTTACCCTTCTGTGGTTTGGAGAACACCACAACTAATTGTTGAGACTTCCTAAACGATTGTGTTCTATTAGTACATTAGTGCTCTTTTAATATCTAACATCTGTAAAGCTCTTTCTGCCACTGAGTCTGGTTGAGGAAAAAATGCAGGCAATTCAATGAATTGACCCATGTGAAATTGCGATACTACCTTGGGTAGAAATTTAGGATTAGTTCTTAAGACTACTTTGTCTTTATATACTTGGAAAAAAGGTTCCTCTAAAGTTAGTGCTTGAATTTCTCCTACTCTAAGTGAAGTGATTGCAATGATAAAAGCAAGTTTCCATGACAAAAATTGTAAAGGACATTTGTGCAATGGTTCAAATGGTGGACCCATTAAACGTGTAAGCACAATATTAAGGTTCCATATTGGTGTAGGTGGAGCTCTAGGGAGAAGAACTCTTTTTAATTACAGGAATTCTGAATATAGAGTTTTGTTCTCTATTTTGAAGGTATGCAGCTATGGCTGTAAGATGTATTTTTATAGAACTAAAAGCTAACCCTGCATTTTGTAAATGAAGAAGGTAACATAAAATGTTTTGGAGGTGATACATTTAGTGGATCATTATCTTTTGAGGAACAACAATGAACAAATCTATTCCACTTTGCTACACAGCATGCCACTGTAGTGGGCCTTCTTGCTTCTTTTAGGATATCCATACATTCTTGTGGTAGATTTAGGTATCCAAATTCTAAGACCTCAGGTGACAAATTGCAAGATTGAATGATCTGGGATTTGGGTGTTTTACTGCTCCTTGGTTCTGAGTGAGTAGGTCTTGTCTGTTGGATAGTAGTTCATGTGGACTACTGATAACTCCAGTAATGTTGTGTACCACGGTTGCCTGGCTTATGTAGGAGCAACTAGGATGAGTGTCAGGGATGTCTGCCTCAATTTGTGAATTACAAGTGGAAGCAGGGGGAGAGGTGGAAAAGCGTGAGCAAATATCCCTGACCAACTGATCCATAGGGCATTGCCTTTGGACTGTGGATGTTGGAATATGGAGGCGAAGTTTTGGCATTTTGCAATCTGTGGTGTTGCAAATAGGTCTATGTCTGGTCGTTCCCAATGTTGGAAGAATGGGTATAGGACTTGTATATTGAGTTCCCACTTGTGGACTTTTTGGCGTGTCCTGCTGAGGAGATCGGCCAATTCGTTGTCACTCCCAGAATGTATTGTGCACATAACTGAATGTTGTGTTGTAGAGCAAACTTCCAAATTTTCTTTGCTAGGAGACACAACTGTTTTTGCAGATAATACATGGTAGTCATGTTGTCTGTTTTGATTAGGAATACGTTCCCTATTAGGTGTGGAAGGAAAGCTTTGATGGGTAGATGAATTGCTAGCAGCTTTAGGTGATTGATATGTAGAAGGGATTGATTGTGTGTCCAATGCCCATGTACAGTCATTTGTTGTAAGTGCTTTCCCCATCCAGTCATTGATGCGTCCGTTGTTATGGTTATTTGCGGAATTGGGTCTATAAACGGCCGTCCCTATAATAGACTTTCGGAGTTCCACCATTGCAGAGATTGGCAAACTTGACGGCTGATCATCACTATGTCCTCTAATTGACCCTCCGCTTGAGACCATTGTTGCATTAAGCAATGCTGTAGAGGGCGCATATTGAGTCTGGCATGAGGTACTATGGCTATACATGATGCCATGGTTCCTATGAGATGCATAACTGTTCTCACTGATAACTGATTTTGAGGCTGAAACTGTGCCACCTGGTTGTTGAAAGTCTGTATCTTGGCTGTATTTGGGTAGGCTAGTACTGTTTGACAATTTAGTTTAGTTCCCAAGTAAGGCTGGATAAGGAGAGGATACAGGTGTGACTATACTGCATTTATTGTAAAACCTAGTTGATGTAGTAAATATATTGTTGTTTGTGTGTGGTGTGTTGAAAACATTTGTGATGTGTTGCTTTTGATAAGCCAGTTGTCTAGATATGGAAAGACATGTATGTTTTGCCTGCGCAAGTGGGCTGCTACCACTGTTAGACATTTGGAAAACATTCAAACCTTAAGTATTGCCTGTGTGCTGGGTCAGCTGGAATGTGAAAATAAGCATCCTTTAGGTCTAACGCAGTCATGGATTCTCCCTGTGGAGAAGTGCTATGACATTTTGAAGAGTGACCATATGAAAATGTTCCGAAAGGATGTACTTGTTTAGAGGTCTAAGATGGATCTTAGAGCTCCATCCTTTTTGGGTATAAGGAAGTACAGGTAATAGACTCCCGTGCCTTGTTGCTGTAATGGCACTAGTTCTATTGCTCCTTTATTCAATAAAGCTTGAACTTCCTCTTTGAGTAGCTTTTGATGTTCTGTTAATCTGTGAGTGCGAGGTGGAATGTTTGGAGGTGTTAAAGTGAGCTCCATACAATAACCATGTTGGATAATATCCAACACCCATTGATCAGATGTGATATTTATCCATGCAGGAAGGAAGTTTTGTAGTCTTCCCCCAACAGGTGTTGTGTGATCGGGGGGAATGACAGGGGAGTCAAGCCTTGGTATAGGTATTGTTTTTGTTAAACTCTCCTTTGCCTCTACCTGTATTATTGTTTCCTCTATAGGACCCCCTATAATATCCTCTAGGAGAGGCTAGCAAATAGTCTTTATCCTGAGCAAAAACAATAACATATGAGAGTTCGTAAGCGTATAGTTGTTGAAAACCTCTTTTTTTTTAAATTCCAGGTGTTCACTTCCTTGTTTCAGTAGAGTTACATCCAATAGTACATCATTGCACTTAGTTGATACAGTCACAGCCAGATGGTAAATGTAGCCAAAACGTGTTTCGTCATTGGGTCATCACCCATCGACTTCCTCAGGGCTACAACAACAAGAACAAATGCAACACATAACTATCTATGGTATTATGGTATCAAGGAAGTGAACACCTGGATTTAAAAGAAGAAGTTTTCAACAACCATACGCTTACGAACTCTTGAACGTTATTGTTTTTGCTCATGATAAAGACTTTTTGCTATTTATGATTTTGGGGCTTGTTAGTCCACAAAATTTTGAAACGTGGGGTGGCCGTTTCCATTTTATCCTTATGAGCACTTAGAAGATTATGGGAATGTTAATTTGCTCTATGGTCTTGCGCAGAAGTTGACCCAGCTGCGCTCATCATAAAACTCTAGGAGAGGCTGTTTGAATTTGTGTTTTGTTATAGGAGGTGGATGTGTCAGTGGAGGTTTTTTCTAAGAGAGTATCCACCTGTGGTCCAAAAAGATGCTCTCCATCAAAGGGAAGGCCTAGTAAATTTTGTTGTTTCTTTTGGTTTGAAACCAGATACTCTTAACCAGGCATGTCCTCTTAGTAGAAAGCTAGTGTTTATTCCTCCCGCACAGTGATTCCCAAACTTTTTCAACCCGCAGGTCCCTTGACCTATTTGCAGTTGACCGCAGCTCCCAATATGGTTACCTTTTTTTGGCGGGTGAGGGGGATGTAAACCTGGCCTTGGGAGCACTTCCATTATCTGCTTGAAAATAATTGGGATGGAGCTTATAAAGGTATTATAATCATAGATGTAACAAAATAAAAATAAAAGTTGTTTAATAAAAAAACTTTAACTGGGTAAGTCAGAAACAATACTCTTCAGCACTAGGGTCTAAATATGGAATAAAACAAAATGTGTTTAAAAAAACTCTAGCTGCATGTTGGAGGAGAAGATTTTCTCATTGGTGTCATTCAGTTTGATTTCAATTAATCAGCCAGAGAATGATTACATGCAGTCAGCGCTATCATATGGGTTTTGCAAATGCTCCATTAGGTTGATAACAGGTAGGTTCCATTTCTTTGACCTGATGACATTGTGATGAACGTTTGCTGGATATGATTGGTTTCACTTTGACCTAAATTTTGCCGATAAGCAAATTCCCAAGTTTATATGTGGCATGTGTTTTAGGGATGATCTGTAATTGTAAATGTATTTATATAGTGCTTACAACCCCTGACGAGGCATTGAAGCACTTTTTTGGTGAGTACCAAGCTTCTCTGGAACTCAAGATTAGTAGCTGGTAGGTTAATACAATTTTGTTTTCTTTTCTTGTGCATTAGTTCCGTTAGGTTTGTGCTCTCGATTTCACGTGTGCTTAGTAGAGTTTGGAGTAGGGATAGGAGTGGAATTGAAAAAGAAAAATAGTAAAGGCTTTTTTGTAAATATTGGTCGTGTGTGCTTGATAGTTGAGTGGGATGGTTGAAGGGGGTAAAAGTTTGAGAAGGATGTTTGGGAGTTCATAGTATTCAGAATAGTTTGGGATGAGACAGAGGGAGGAGGGATTGGAAGGACAGAAGGGATTTTTTTATAGCAAAATGTAAATAATTTATACATGCATTTATATACGATTATCTCAAGAAGGAACATAAATATTGAGAGCGGTTATCTTCCATCCATTGGATAAGGGTTTCTTATGGTCAGGTCTGCTGTCCTGCTCTTGTAGGTGCTGAACTTTTGTTTAGAAAGAAAGGGAGACAGGGGTAGCACTTGGTACTCTAATCGGAACAGAGAGCGCACATCAACTTCCACACAATGCCGGCCAGTTAGAGGAAATCAACGTCTGACATTTGTGAATGCTCTCAATAGGACTGAACGGAGCACAGACAAGGCCCTTCAGAGGTGGTACTTATAAAGAGCAGTTTTCACCCAAGATAGGCATTTGCAGTAGGTAAGGACCAAATCCGGGACAATGGCACCCAACTCCAGAATAATTAAGTTGACCAACAGATGATCATTTCATATAAGGGTGAGTGATTTAAACATGCAAGTGATATAAACATGTAATTTCCAAGAGGCGTGGATGAAACATACAGGGAAATCCCCGTTGGTGTAGGCAGCACTAAAGGGAATTGTCACTTGTGGAAAGACTGAATATGTAGCGTGCCAGGGTATGCTCAGGTTCAGGACAGTGAGGAGCTGGTGCACATAAATTAAAATCCCTCTTTTTCCACAGGTGCACAATGGTTGGACCCATACCTCCCCAGGGAAAGCTATAAGTGGGTCAAGACAGCAGAGTTACCATAGGAATGCTTGGAGTAGGTAACACACTGAGATGTGATAAGACATCATTCCTGGTGTAGGAGTACACCAAGACGCACATGCAGCCAGGTGGGCAGAAGGCACCTATTAGGCCTGCAGATTCTCTTGGATGAGCCCCTGTCATCTTATGCATGCTGGAAGGCTCCACACACCACACTAAACAGATGCACCCTCAGAGGATGACCCCCAAGGCAGAATGCGGCTGGAGGGTTCAGGCAGGGGCCAGGAGGCAGGGCTTCCATTGGCGGACATGCATCTAAATCAAGGACAGGCAGGGGTGAGTACAACAGTACACTCTACTCTCCAAGTGCTGGACCGCTTCTAAGGCAGCTGCATGGGTGCCAGAGCATTGTGAAGTCGAAGGCATGTGGCACACAGTGGGAGACGTGCCAGATAGTGCCCGGTGGGAAAGGGCAGATTCTCTTTTCCTCTAGGGTAGGAGCATACATCTAACTGCTGGCCATGCTCAAGTGTTTGTAAATTAAGCAGGTCCATGAAATCTTCGGTTTCCCTCAGCTGAGAGATCTGGTTTGGTGATTACAAGAGTTTGAGGCCTGGTTACCCAGCGGACACCCTGTGTTATCCCGGACTGCTGTCCTTGATTGTCATTCCTCACATAACTATGAATATTTATATCCAGTCCAAGGAACCAAAAGTGCTGTTTTTCAGGGACAGATTTACAAAGTTTCTAGTTGCTAAGGTCTCCCGTTCACCGAGACTACTTCACTAGTAGAAGAGTTTTGCCCAGTGCTGCAGTGGAGAGAGAAGTGATGTACAAGGTAAAGCAGCAGCGCTCAACAGAGTGTTTTTTGAGCGCCGACTAGTGAAGGAACACGCGTTGCGTCATCATTGCCGATCCAGCTACAAACTACTGAGCCGGATTTAGAAGTAGAGGGAAATGCAAAAGTTCTGCTTCCTGGAAGAAGCGGTGAAATCCGTAGTAGAATCCACTGGCGCAATATCATTTTCCAAACTAGCTCTGTGGGAGAGGTAATTTTGCTAGCGCCTTTTTTTCCCCAGATTTAGCACTGCGACTATTGAATACCTTTAAAAGACTGTAGACAACTCTTTACCTTTAACCCAGAGGAATGCAATGTGCAAAGCACATCTGCTTGAGGCGCCCCTGGCTTATTTTGACGACGCACCAAGGAGCCATGGTGCACAGACTGGGAACCTCAGTTCTAGCCGCTGTATCGGCAGCATCAAGGGCATATCTTATATTTGTATTAGGGAGGAGTTTACCTCTGATGCAGTCGGACATGCCCTCTTTTTATATTCCTCTGGGGGATGTTGTAAAATGTCTTCCATTTCGTCCCAGTGTGACGTATCACATTTTGATAATAAGCCTATTGAATTAGCAATCCTCCAATGATTTGATGATTGTGCTGCCACCCTTTTTCCTGCCGCAGCTATACGTGTGCTCTCTTTGTCTGGTGGTGGAGCTTCACCAGTTGCCTGGGGGTTTGCCCTTTTGCAAGCAGTAGCCACAAATCCAGAGACTGGTGTAAATTGACTCCTAACATAATTAGGGTCTGCTGGAGAAGGCTTATAATTTTTTACCCACTCTAGAAGTGATAATTCTAGATCTGGCAGAGTCATTGAATATATCAGTAGTATGCCTGAGCAATCTTTTGAACATAGGAAGATATTGTGTAGATCTTTGTGTTGAGAAAAGTGTTTCAAATAAAAAAAAAAAAAGAATCCTCTATTTCTTCAGTATGTAATGGTACCTTATGGAAATTGGCTTTCCTATTGATAAGTCCATGATACATAGTGGTATCATGTGGTGGGGAGGGTTTAGATGGAAAAAGATCGGGATCTGTATTATCTGGAGAATCTATATCAAATGTATCCCAGTCATCTTGTAGTGGTATTAACTGTTGATCATCGTCCCTCCCATCTCCATCACCTGTTAAAGAATGTAATGATTCCTGTGGTGAACGTATGTGTTAATGAACTGGAGAGTGTTGTGGTGATTGAGTGTGTTCATGTTGTGGTGAAGGATGACTAAAGTGAAGTGGACTGGTTGCTTTATCCAGTTTTTTCCTTGTTTTTGTAGGAACGTCTATTGTCTCTTGAAAAGATTGTTGTCTTTTAGCAGGTTGTGCATGCTCTTGAGGGGGCCTGGTGAGTATTCTTCCTGTATCAGGATGGATCACAAAGTGTTTCTGGCGAGAATCCAGTTGCTGGTGTAATTTTTCAAGCACTAGTTGTACAGTCTGTGGAGAATGCACAACTGGTTGCTTTTTGGGCTCATAAATTAGTTTTTCTCCTGCATTTTTCTGAGCCGGTTGTTTCAGTTCCAAAGCTTTGACTTTAGATGCGGAGTTGGAAAGCTTTTTCGGATCTGAGGAGATGGTTCAAAAGATGTAGCCCCTACTGCTTTTGAATCTGTGGGTGCCGAGACTGAGGATTTGGAGGTAGAATTTTTTAGACCAAGGGTTTTAGGCTGTTTTTTCAGAGCTGAGCTTTGGCCAGACTTTCCGGAATTAGCCGGTCAGTGCCGACCATAGCCCGAAGGCAGTGGAGGCCCAACAGCAGACTTGTCTAATGTCTGTGGTTTTGGATGTGGCAATTCACTCACGGTTTGCTGCCCTGATGTGAGGGTATCTTGTTGTTCTTCTGAATCGGAGCTCAGTTCCGGCGAGAAATTACTCTCATCTGCAGCTAGCGATGTGCCTCCATTTGTGTTTCCGGGTCCTCCGACCCAAAAATGTCCGGTGTCTCGCCGATGCATTTGCAGTCTTCTGGCTTTACGATCTCAGAGTTTTCTTCGACTTGAATGATTTACAGTCCTCACAGATTTGTTACTGATGATTAGAAGACGGGCATGAATTATACACCGTGTGTAAATCTGTATGTGAAAATTTAGAATGGCAGGAAGGACAACATTTTAAAGTTGTCCTTTCCATCACCTTTTGGTCATTTTATTATAATAATTAAAAAAAAAGTATAAGAGAATTTCTGCCCCGAAGGGCACGATGGAATCGAGTCCCCCAGACGAAATTGGTGTTAAAAAGGTTATTGTCTAAATATGGAATTAATCTTGAGCGAAAACAACACCGACTGTATTAGAAAAAGATTCTATTGGGGAGGGGGGGGGGGTGTGGCCAGCCAAGATGGCCGAGCAGACGTGAACCGCGAGGGCTCCGCCGTAAGGGTGATAAATGGTGCATTAAAAAAAGACTTCTGGTGGATCTCACGCTATACTATCAGAGCGGCAGTAGTGGTGCTATATAACGGAACCGAGAGAGACCCGAAGATTCGGCCGTTAAGAGGGGGTTGCGACTGGATGAGGCATCGTGTCGAGAGCGCGTCCTGAAGTAGGCGAGACGTAAGCAACCCATGGAGCTGGCTATAGGGATTTCTGAGGCAGCCGAATCGCAGGCACAGCAAGGCATACTGTGGCGACCGACGAGGAGAAAACGAGTGCTGACAGGGAAACAGAGGGGCAGGCAAAATTGGAAGAGACTGGAGAAGGGGAAGGCGGTGCTCGGCCGCGAACCTCGGCACCCGCGTGGAGCTGAGTGGAGCAGCCATGGAGATTCGTATGAGATACCGGTGAGTGCCTTCAAATGGGGGGGGGGGGCAGAGAATACTCACCGGGGTCAGTAGCTGGCTGACCCCAAGATGGCAGCCCCCTGGGACAAAGATGTGCTCTTATATCTGCTGCTGAGAGGCCCTGGCCTCGCAACCCACGGTATCACCAGCCGCCCGCCCGAATGGAGGCCAGACTGCCTCAGCAGGTCAAGAGGGCCCTTAGCATCGAAGGGCCTCTACTACCTCGGGGAGTACGAGAGACTTGCATCCCACCTGCATCATTCAGGAACAGGCCCATCTTGAAATGAAGGCAGCTATAGCCAAAACACTTGAGGACATGGGACATTAATGTAGATACAGGGGCATAAACGTACTCCCATCTCTGGGAGGGACGGCAGCACCTATACTACAGTTTACCGCATACCGGATAGATCCCTCCAAGGCATTTCTAAACCAGACGAGTGACGAGGTGGCACCCTCTTTTACTGCAAAAACCCCAGATAGATAGCTCCTGACTTTATGCCTCCCAAGAAAAACCAGGTGAACAGAGTCTCTAATTATTTTACATCTTCAGACACAAGGGGTAAATAATCAAGACACCATGGCACTTACCAGGGAGGACCTCCTGACATCTCTTAGGGAGTTTAAACAGGAAGATTTGAAGTCAGATATGAAAGCCTCCCTGGAGAACTTACGCGCAGACCTTCAAAGCAAACTCACTTCTCTTCAACAAGACGTAGACTCTGTGGGAATCCGCACTATGGACTTGGAGACTAAAACGCAAGATCTAGAACAACGTATACACAAGGTGGAGGCCAGACCCATCTCCAGGCATCTCTAATAAAATGTGAAGATATAGAGAACGGATTCCGGAGGGAGAACATTCGCATCAGCAACCCGGAAGAAGGGGCAGAGGGATCCGACCTGGAGGCATTTGTACTGGGACTGTTCTCTGAACTGTTGGGCTCTGCCGGACCAACTGTAAAAATAGACAGAATACATAGAGTGGGGCCACCGAACTCAGGAAACAACAAAAGACCAAGAGAGGTACTGCTAAAACTACACTCCAAGATAAAAGAAGCAATCCTACAGGCAGCACGGTGGGCGGGGGAGGTGTCCTTCCAGGGTTTCACCTGTGCACTATTTCAGGATATAGCACCCGCTACCCTGGCTCGGCGCCAGCAATTCCGCCAAATCACAGAGAAAATGAGAAAGGAAGCCATTATATATAGGTGGACATACCCTTTTGGCATCGCCTTTTCAATACAGTACAAACCCTACCATGCTAGTACCTTCAAGGAGGCAGCAACATCTTGAACCTATCGGTACCTGAGGATCCAGAAGGTGGAGGAGAAGGAGACCCTACAGAATTGGGACAAGAAACAACTGGTACAGACTCTTGGAAACCTCAGAGATGCCAACAACGCAAACGTTGCCCCACTCGGCGCAGACGCACAAGTTACTACTTGTGTAACGATATATCTGTAAGAGACATTAGTTAGTGATGGATTCCTTACCTTAGAATATCCCCAGGCGTCAGACTGGATCCGGAAAGTTTTTTCGTCAGAAGTACCCCTGCGCGTCGGTAGGTGGCGTCGTGCGGCTCCGCGTTCGTCGCTGGCGTCGTAAGCGCCGAGATGACGTCACGGAGACTACTTAGGCGTCACCCATGCGCGCTGACGTCAGTTCTGTACACGACTTTCCGCGCCACGAACGCAGAGCCATGCAAGAAACTGACCACTGGTGCCATGAAACTAGGGCCCTGAAAGGGATGACCTTAACCCTAGAATGAGTTCGCAGAACGGGGAGGATGGGTGGGCGGTAGGAATCTATCACTAACTAATGTCTCTTACAGATATATCGTTACACAAGTAGTAACTTGTGCATCTGAAAGAGACACGTTAGTGATAGATTCCTTACCTTAGAATAGATACCCCAGCAATACCAACCCCGGTGGTGGGTCTGCGAATAGATTACACCAGAAAGTCACGGAGAACAGAACAGCCAAAGAAGCCATCTCTCCGGACTTGACTGTCAAGGCAGTAATGCTTGGTAAATGTGTGCAGCGAGGCCCACGTGGCTGCCTGACAGTTGTCTTGCAGGGGGACACCGCGTCCCAATGCAGTAGTGGCTGCTGTTGCCCGGGTAGAATGGGCACGCAGTCCCGCAGGAGGCTCCTTTTTAGCCAAGGAGTAACACGCTTTGATGCACAAAACAACCCACCCTCGAGATGGTGCTTTTGTGCACGGCCCGACCTTTTTTGGCGCCCACGTAGCCAACAAAGAGCTGGTCATCCACCCGGAACTGTTGTGTGCGCTTGAGATAGAACGAGAGCGCACGTTTTGGGTCCAGACAATGGAGCCTCTCTTCCTCTTTCGAAGGATGCGGAGGCGGAAAGAAAGTGGGTAAAGTGATGGTCTGCCCGATGTGGAAGGGCGTGACAACCTTTGGCAAGAAAGAAGGACGGGTCCTTAAAACCACCTTGTCCGGATGAACAGAAAGGAAAGGAGGTTTAGAAGAGAGAGCCTGGAGCTCACTCACTCTTCTGGCAGAGGTGATAGCTACCAGGAAAGCCGTCTTGAGAGTAAGAAGACGTAAAG
The DNA here is from genome assembly GCA_963921515.1 of Calotriton arnoldi. Taxonomy (NCBI): domain Eukaryota; kingdom Metazoa; phylum Chordata; class Amphibia; order Caudata; family Salamandridae; genus Calotriton; species Calotriton arnoldi. Next base: position 2,476,625 of record CAWUFW010000115.1, read on the forward strand.
GACAGCCATGAAGGGGCTCAAAGGGAGCGCACATCAGATAGGTCAAGACAAGATTTAAGTCCCATTGAGGCATCATGAAAGGCACAGGAAAAAACGTGTGCGTAATGCCTTTCAGGAAACGACTAACAACTGGGGACTTAAAGAGAGAAGGCTGATCTGGAAGCCTGAGAAAGGCGGAGATGGCCGAAAGATAACCTTTGACAGTGCCCAGAGCAAAGCCCTGCTGGGCCAAGGATAGTAGGAACAGAAGGACCTCAGAAAGAGGGGCAGAAAGGGGATCCACAGACTTAGCTGTGCACCATGCCACAAATCTGTTCCACCGGCAGGCGTATACCGATTTAGTGGAGGGACGCCTGGCGGCCAGAATGACATCACAGACTTCAGGAGGCAAGTCAAATGGAATCAGCTGACGCTGCTCAATCTCCACGCATGGAGGTGGAGGCTGGACAGGTTCGGGTGGAGGACCGTCCCCTGTTGCTGCGACAGAAGATCCTCCCGAAGAGGCAGTCGGATCAGGGTATCGATCGCCATGTTGAGTAGCTCGGGATACCAGTATCTTCGTGCCCAATCCGGAGCCACAAGAATGACATGGGCCCAGTCGCGCCGAATCTTCTTCAGCACTCTGGGCAGAAGTGGTATAGGCGGAAAGGCGTACAACAGACAGCAGCTCCACTCGCGACGAAAAGCGTCGCCGAGCGAGTGCCGCCTTGGAAATTCCAACGCGCAGAACTGGTGACATTGCGCGTTCTCTTCGGTGGCGAATAGATCTAACCAAGGCTTTCCCCACTGCAGAAAGAGACCTTGCGCCACGTCCAAGTTCAGACGCCATTCGTGATCCATCAAGCACCGGCGGCTGAGTTCGTCCGCCCTGGCGTTCAGAGAACCTGCCAGGTGTTGAACCACCAAGGTAATGCCTTGATGTTCCAGCCATGTCCAGAGGCGCAGAGCCTCCTGACTTAGGGTCCACGACCCCACCCCGCCCTGCTTGTTGCAATACCACATGGCGGTGGTGTTGTCCGTGAACACCTGCACTACGCTTCCCCGGACAGAGGGAAGGAATGCCTTCAGTGCAAGTCGGATCGCCCGAAGCTCCAAAAGATTGATATGGAGCCGGGACTCCGCCGGAGACCAGAGGCCCCTGATCTCCGCCTCTCCCATGTGGCCGCCCCATCCCAGGAGGGACGCATCTGTCACCACTGTGTGCTCCGGTTGGGGAAGGGAGAGGGATCTGCCATGGACCCAATCGCGATTCGTGAGCCACCACTGCAATTGTCGTGCAGTGCCCTCCGAGATCTGGACTAGATCGGACAGGTTGCCCTGATGCTGGGCCCACTGGAACTTCAGGTCCCACTGCAGAGCCCGCATATGCCACCTGGCATGTCGCACTAGCAGAATGCAGGAGGCCATGAGGCCCAGGAGCCGGAGGGTCATCCTGACTGAAACCTGGGATAGAGGCTGAAAGATGGGAATCATAGCCTGAATATCCCGGACTCGCTGCTCGGGAGGATAAACCCGAAACTGCGTCGAATCCAGAACCGCTCCGATGAAGGGGAGCGTCTGAGAAGGACTCAGGTGCGACTTCAGCACGTTGATGGAGAACCCCAGCAACTGCAGGAGGTCGGCCGTAGTCTGAAGGTGGGTGACGACTGCCTGGGACGAGCCCGCCTTCAACAACCAGTCGTCGAGGTAGGGGAAGACTGACAGCCCTGACCTGCGCAGACGAGCTGCGACAACCGCCATCACTTTTGTGAACACCCGAGGGGCACTGGTAAGGCCGAAGGGGAGCACCGCAAACTAAAAATGCTCCTGGCCGACCGTGAACCGCAGGTAACGCCGGTGGGCCGGCAGGACGGGGATGTGAAAATATGCGTCCTGCAAGTCCAGCGCCACCATCCAGTCTCCGGGGTCGAGGGCAGCCAAGACCTGAGCCAGAGTCAACATCTTGAACTTCTCCTTCCGGAGGAAGCGGTTGACGTCCCGGAGGTCCAAGATGGGGCGCAAGCCCCCCTTGTCCTTCTTGGGGACCAGAAAGTAGTGGGAATAACAACCACTCCCTACTTCTGGCCCAGGAACACACTCGATGGCCCCCTTGGCCAAGAGGGCCTTGACTTCCTGCTGGAGAAGCGCCAAGTCGTCCCCCGACATGCGGTGGTACCGAGGCGGCATGGCTGGAGGGGCAGACTGAAAGGGAAGGGAGTAACCCTTGCGGATGATCTGCAACACCCACTCGTCCGATGTGATAGCGTGCCAGTGGGGGAGATGACGGACCCTGCCACCCACTGGCGTGGGGTGCCCCACAAAGCTCGGATTAGGAAGGTTTGGAGGTGGAAGCAGCGAGGGCGGAGGTGGACTAACCCCCACACTGATTCCCAGACCCGCCCCTGCGGAAACCGCGTCCGCGCTGAGGCTGGGTCTGTACAGGCTTGCTGAAGGAACGTGCCGGAGCGCCCCTTCCGTGGCCACGAAAGGAACGAAACCCAGGAGTGGTTGGGCTTTTCGTGGAAAGACCTAAGGACTTGGCTGTGGCCCGCGAGTCCTTAAAGCGCTCCAGTGCACTGTCTGCTTTGTCGCCAAACAGGCGAGTGCCATCAAAGGGCATGTCCATGAAAGAGCTCTGGACATCTGGCGAGAACCCGGTAGACCTCAACCAGGCGTGGCCACGAAGCGCCACAGTCGTAGAAATTGCTCTACCTATTGAGTCCGCGGTGTCCAAACCACACCGAATGGCGAACTTAGCCGCATCTTTACCCTCGGCAACAGCTTGGGACAGCACCGCTTGGGTCTCCTCAGGACACTGAGGCAACACCTGCGCAACTGTATCCCACACCGCGTGGGAATAGCGGCCCAATAGGCATGCGGTGTTCACCGACCGCAGCCCCAAGCTGGCCGAAGAGAACAACCGACGAAGTGGATGCCGTCTGGAGCACCTCAGTGAGATTAGTCTTCAGGGCCACCGTAGGGAGATCAAGGTTGAGGACCTCAGCAGCCCGACGGAGCACCATCGTGTAAGAAGCGCCCTCCTCCATGGTAGGCGGAGGAGAGACAAACCCCGGGTCAGAGGAGACATCAAGGCCCCCAGCCTCCTCCAACTCTTCCGCCCAGTCGTGCTCGGAGTCACACTGACCCCTCCCAGTCGTCCTCCACCTCCGCCGCAGGCGGAACAGACCGCGGCGGCAGGGCAGGGACCGGTGAAGGAACAAACGGCGCCGGGAACGGCGCCGGACGGGGCCGAACCGGCGCCGTGTCCCAATGCGGGTCCCAGGTAGGGACAAAATTGTCCTGGAACCTGGGCAGGGGCGGGACAAATGCATCCACAGCGGCGCCGGAAGCGGAGCAGAGGGTGGCGCTGGGGCCGGAGCCGGCAGCGTGGGACCTTTTGGCGCGGTGGCCGGAGCCAGCGGGGCCGGAGCCGCCGGCGGCGCCAACGGCCCGAAAGGATCCAGACACGGGACCGCGGGGCCCAAGGGCGCACCGGCGGGAGTCCGAGGCCTAAACACGCGGTCCATGGTAGCAAGAAAATATTGCACCTGTGCGGGAGTCGCCGACGGACCCGGGTAAGGCGGGTAGGCCGCGGGACTCCCGGGCTCCAAAGGAGCCTCAGGGGCAGAACCCCTGTCCCCCTCGTCCGCATCCGGGGACCGACGGGGGGACGTCGGAGAGCGACAACGCTTCTTCGACTTCTTTTTGTGGCGTCTCTTACCCGAATCCGAGGGTGAAGACTTGGAGCCCGAGGAGTGATGATGGTGGCCCCGCGAGCGGTCTCTGGAGCGGCCCCTAGACCGAGAACGGCGCTGGGACGAGTGCCGGACCTCAAGCAGCTTCCGGCGACGTTCCCTCAAGGCCTTCGGGGCCATGGCCAGACAGTCCCTGCACCGGGAGTCGTGGTCGCTCTCCAGGCAGTAGAGACAGACGCCCTGGGGGTCCGCCACTGACATATTGCGACGGCAGGCCCCACAAGACTTAAAACCAGGCATCCCTACGTGCACCAGAGGAACCACAGGAGACAAAAAAAAGTCTCAAAAAGAGAGTCAAAAAGTGACTAAGGTATGTGCTCTAACCGGATCTGCGCTTACTGGCTCGGAAAAAGAAAGAACTGACGTCTGCGCGCATGGATGGCGCCTAAGTAGTCTCCATGATGTCATCTCGGCGCTTAGGACGCCAGCGACGAACGCGGAGCCGCACAACGCCACCTACCGACGCGCAGGGGTACTGCTGATGAAAAAACTTTCCGGATCTAGTCTGACGCCTGGGGATATTCTAAGGTAAGGAATCGATCACTAACGTGTCTCTTTCAGATGCTGAATAATTCCCCTTAACTGACATGGAGGCCACATTGAAGAGACTGGCTAGGCCAGGGTCAGCTTGGGACATAAAAAGCTTGACTCGATGTGAGACTCGAGAACAAAGTGGCATGGTTCACGGTAATGCAGCGGCCTCGTGTTACATGCCGCTATGACTGTTGGGGATGTATTGCTAGAAGTTATTACTATAGAAATACTTTGGTAAGCCATTGTCACCTTGCATTGACGGATTCTGACCTGTCTGCCCCAGTAGATGCTTTTCTCTCCAGAGGACAACTTCACATAGGTATTGTTCACATGTTCAAACACTTTTTTTCCTCCTTTTTTAGCACAGAGGATACATGGGCACAAATACTATGTCAACAGCCGCAGGAACACAGGGTTAAGGGTCGTTTTATCACAGGGCTAGAGAAAGACAGGAAAAGGGAAACACAGACAACCAGAGGAGCTTGAAGCACTGCACATGGAGATCTTACGGGCCCTTAAGTCACAATGGTAGTCGCCCCATTAACATGGAACGTCAAAGGGCTTAATTCCCCAGCCAAGAGGCACAAGCTATGGAAATATTTATTAGGCCAAAGACATGATGTGGTCGCTTTACCGGAAACGGACATGAAACGCTCCGAAGATCATAGACTGCACCACGGAGCTTACCCAATTATCTATAGATCATCTGCACCATCAAAACATAATGGGGTTGCTCTACTATTCCATTCATCATTAAAGTTTCAACCTGAGGGATTCAAGTCAGATAGGGAAAGTAGAATGGTCATGGTTAAAGGACACATCGATGGCAAAATGTGCACATTTGCCTCTGTCTATGCTCCCAATAGTAACCAGGGACAATTTTTGAATTCCGTTTTGTCGACACTAGGTGACTTAACCGAAGAAGATATAGTTTTAATGAGTAACTTCAATCTCACTTGGGAGCCGAGCGAAGATAGCACACACCCTCATAGGGCCAACGCTGGTAGCTTTCCGAGAATACTGAAACGGGAATTTAAAGACCTGGGCCCGGTAGATGCATGCCGCACAATTCACCCCACCGAGAGAGACTAACTTCTTTTCACACACCCATCATACATATTACCAGTTAGATTACATTTTTGTTAACCAGGCACTGATGGGGGAGGTGACAGCGTCCTCAATCCACCCAATCACGATATCCGACCATGCCCCAACCGTTATTACTATGCAGTGGGATATGGCCCCAGCGAGACACCGCTGATGGTTCTTTCCAAGTTCCTTAGGACACGATAGGTTGATACGAGATGAACTACAGAAAACCATTAAAGACTTTTTTGAGCTGAACACCCCACAAGACACTACACCAACAAACAATTGGGACGCATTTAAGGCAGTCCTTAGTGGCCATTGTATTGCTAAGAATGCGGCCCTTATAGAACGAAAGAAAGAATAGAGCTAGAGAAAGAACTGGGAGAGGCAGAGAAAACACATAAAGCAACTCCAACACTAGCATTACAAAGGAAAGTTACGACAATCCGGGGAAAACTGAATGCCATTTATAACAATAGGGCGGAACTCACACTCCTGAGACTTAAACGCACTTCATATGAACTAGGAAACAAGGTAGGGTCACACCTAGCCAGACACCTGAGAGTAAAACGAGAGAAAGAATATATAGGAGATGTCCTGTCTCACACGGGAGAGAGAGAATAGTTACGGTCTCTGCAAAAGCCCAGGTGTTCGGTTACTTCTATAGAGGGCTCTACACAGGGGAGACTCTAGCCAAGAAAACGCAACTGGATTACTTAGACGGGGTAGACCTCCCACAAGTTACTCATGCTCAGAATGAACAACTGGGTAGCCCCATCACCGCAGAAGAAATCCGCACAGCTATAACAGGGCTCAAACTTCATAAATCACCGGTCCCCTTCTATGAGTGAGGCCCTAATATCGGTCATCCTGAAACCAGGGAAAGATCCTCAAAAGTGCAACTCATATCGACCAATTGTGCTCCTCAACCTAGATGTTAAATTCAATTATATACAAAGATAATAGCCTACAGGCTGGATAGTTTGCTACCGGACCTCATCCACCCGGACCAATCAGGTTTCATACCAGGCAGGCAGATGCACGATAATTTACGAAGGGTGATCCACGTGATTGAATAAGCCACCCAAAAAAATCAATACCGGCAGCCCTTTTGATGCTAGATGCAGAAAAGGCCTTCGACCGGGTGGACTGGTCCTTTCTATTCCTTACTTTACTGAATTTTGGCTTCTGTGATCGATTTGTGGGAATGGTGAGGGCTAACTACATGCAACCTTGTGCTGGAGTGCTGGTTAATGGAGTAAGCTCAGATGTCTTTCGTTTGGGAAGAGGAACTAGACAGGGGTGCCCCCCTCTCACCACTACTGTTTGCTCTTAGTACTGAACCATTGGCAGCGAAAATTAGATCACTACCTACTATCTAGGGCAGTGGTTCCCAAACTGGGGTCCGCGGACCCCCAGGGGTCCCTGACACATTCCCAGGGGGTCCGCAGGCAGCTGTCTTAAAAGCAATGCAAAGTTCCTTGTATAATCTGCAGTTTTACGACAACAATAAAAGTGTCAAGATAACTCGAGTGATTAATGTACCTGCTGGAGAGAGATGGTAGGTAGCGCAGAGGGTTAATATGCCTGCTCCAAAGAACGTGTACCATGCATTTTTAATAAAACAGTATTTTATGTGCATAGCTTAGTGGGTTACTGCTTTTGTCACAGAGATTCTTTTGTTACTGTGCAGTTCATAAGTTACAATCATAATCTAGCACCGTCAGCTATGAACTGCCGTCAAAGAGCTGCGTACAAACTGCATGGTACAAGTTAGTATGCCATCTTTTTTTCCCAGTCTTTCATTATCCTGATGCTGCCAAAAAGGTATGTCTGGGTAGAATTAAATTGTTATAATTAAAGTCGACGCTAACCACTGTTTTACATTCTGAAACCAGATTTTGTGCTTCTCCAAATCAAGCACTCTTAAAAAATGCTTACCAGTATGGATGACATGTGAATCCTACACCTTGAAGTCCCCTTTCCTCTATGTAACATTTTCTATACACTGATTTACACACGTATGATTCATTGGGGGAGATTTACTAAGCTTTTGCGCCATGTTTGCGTCACAAAAATGACACAAAACGACGCAAAATCTTTTTTTTTGTAATTTACTTTCCAGCACTAAAATGTTCCCATGCAACCACCCAAGGTTTCTCACGCTAAACCCAATTTACTAAAAACAGTAGATTGGGTTTAGCGTGAGAACACTGCGCCCTTTTCAACTAGGCACAAGGAAGGAGAAATTCTCTCATTTCTCCTTTCTTTTCCGACTTTGCATGCGTGCTGCACTGTGCAGCACGCCTATAAAGTGGGAAAAGCTTTCCCCCCGTGTCTAGCATAGTATTTTATACAGGAAGGGAACCCTTTCTGTACAAAACCTATGCCACACTCATGCACACACCTTAGCGCTACAGCGCTAAGGTGTGTGCATAGCGCGGGGCTACTGAAATCAGCGCTGGCGCAAGAGAAAGGGGAGGAGAGAGCCATAGCTTTGGAAATATGGCGCTCCCCTGCTCCCTCCCTGTCGCGCAACGCAGCGCAGCCTCGCGGGGGTCTGGGCTGCATTGCACAACTTTTTTGTAAATCTCCCCCATTGTTTCTGTATGTGTGTGATGTAAAGTGCTCTGACACCCTACACTAGTATGAGAGATGCTATAAAACAAATGAAATACATGTGACAGAGGTGCTATGGAAAGAAGAGAGGCACTGTTGGAGGATGATAGGGAGGGATTCATGGAAGAGCCCCAAAAAGATTGTTGTATTGGTGCATAGTAAGGTCATCATTTACTATGCTTTGAAAGCGAATACAATTCAATATATAATTACAAATGTGTTGTAGAATGCATCATTTTCCCCAAATTTTCTTGGTGGGAGAGCCCCCCAAAGTCCGCTTTGTAGTGGCCAGGCTCACTCACTGCACTTGGTGTGCACCGTACGGGGACTGGCCTGACAACATTTGCCAGGGCTGCTTTGGGTTCCAGTCCGGCCCCGTCAGGAGCCAGGAGCCTCATACTCTAAAATAAAGCCAAATATTGAAAAGTTAGTCGCCGAGATGCAGCACCAACCTTCCTATTAAACATTTTCGATTTTGCAAATTTTTTCAATATAAAATACTAAAAGCTTTAGTAATTTGGGTATCTGTTTGGTGTGCACACGTGTGTTTATTTTTTTTGAATTACTGTTTTAATGTTTGAAATTTAAATCGTACGAATTGCTTGGGGGTCCTCGGCTCCCAGTAGTGACTCAATAGGGGTCCTCAGGAGTCAAAAGTTTGGGAACCACTTATCTAGGGGATTCCTTTTGGCAGAGAAGAACATAAAATATCTCTCTTCGCTGATGATGTTCGGATGACAATTACAGACCCCACAAATACATTGAGAGCTCTACGCGTAGAGCTACAGCATTTTGAAATGGCATCAGTCTTTCGTATTAATGAGACTAAATCATCACTCTTAATTTGAACCTACCGCCTTCAGAGGTAGACCGGGTTGCGGAGGACTCCTTCAGGTGGGCAAAAAGGGAAATTACTTACCTAGGTATTAAACTCACACCCAAGCTTTCGGATCTTTTTAAGGATAACTATCCCCCACTTCTCCTACAATTGAAAACACGACCTTCGAAGATGGGCTCCCATGTACCTTTCTTGGCTGGGGTGAATACACGCTATAAAAATTAATTTACATCCACAACTATTATATTTATTTCAGGGACTGCCAATTGATCTGGACCGCGGTTTTCTACCCACCATATGCTCCATGTTAATTCGCTTTATCTGGCAAGAGAAAAGAGCTCGCCTCCCTTATAAACAGCTCCGTCTGCCAAAGACTATTGGGTGATTAGCGCTGCCAAACCTACACCTCTATTATAAAGCCTCACAACTGAGAGTGATTAAAGAATGGTCCGCCAGAGCTTCAGATAAACATTGGCTCCATATGCACCGAATGGTAGCAGGGAGATGTATATGGGACCTTCTCTGGAAGCCACAAAAGGATCGCCGATAAACACTTATTTGAGCACCCCTACGAGAACCACCCTCAAAGTGTGGGACGAGGTCAACTGTAAGTCGGCCTGGACCACCTTCCCCTCTCGGTACACCCCGATACACTACAACCCAGCCTTCCCTCCAGCTCTACATTCGATGTATGGAGGCAGAAGGGATGTCTAATGGTCTTTTCACAACCGGGACATTTTAACATTTGAGCAATGTAGAAGGAATTTTCAGCTTCCTGCATCAGAACATTACCATTACACACAGCTCCGACACTGGGTATTGGGGGCTGACATGAGAGAAGCGACAACCAGGGACCCTACCCCAATTGAACGCTTTGTGAAGATGAGTGGGGGATCGAAGGGCAATATATCCTTCTTATATTCCCTATTACTCACAACACTTGATCACCCCGGCCCAAGACATATCACTTTTTGGGAGCAGACATTAAATAAGGACATCCCCGAGGCCCAGTGGGGAAAGTTATGGACAGACATATCTAAATTCAACCATTCCATGGGAATGAGAGAAGCCCATTACAAGGTGCTTTTTGATTGGTACCTATAACCGACAAAACTGAAGAAAATATTCCCTATGACATCTGAGATATGCTAGAGGGGTTGCGGGATGTTACGGGATTGCCAGCACATATGGTGGGACTGCCCCTCGATTAAACCCTTCTGGGCCGAAATCTTGGCACAAATTAAGGACATTTAAGGATACCCAGTGCCAAGGGACCCAGGCTTTGTACTACTAGTTTTGAGGGATCACTCTCTAAAATATCAATCAACAGGGGATAGATCAATCATGTGGCTCTGTCTAGGGCAGCGGAGATGGCAGTGGCTGGAGTGTGGAAGAAGACAGAGGGCCCTTCTGTAACACAATGGCATGCTCAATTCAGGAAATAACAATGGAGCAAATGACAGATATACTGTCTGACACATTTAAGAACTTTGAATATAAATGAGGCCCTTTGGTTCATTTTCTCTCTCGAGGGCTACCCCTGTGTGCCTGTCCAACGCGCACATGAGTCTTACATCTATTTCAGTTCTAACTATGGCTCAGGAGATGATGCGCTGGGATATTCCAATGAAAGTCTGCGATGGGTCTTGACTAGGTGGAGCCCGACCAGCACATAGGACCACTTGTGTAAACATACTGCACTACCTTGCACATGTACCTCTGCTGTTGAATTTTCCTTTTATCGGTTTGGTTTATCTTCTTCCTTCCTTTTACTTTTTCAGGGGGTGGGAGGGTAGGGGATTACAGATTATGTCACTAAGATCTTCGTGCAATAAGTATCTGGAAGGCATGTTGTTTGTAGAAGATACCTGAGAATGTCTAGAAACTTTTCTTGCGAATAGCCTCTATGTAACTGCAGGTACAATTGAGATACTAGCACGGACACTAACGAGATTGTAATATTGATACTTCTAAAACTTAATAAAGAAAGTTTTGAGGAAAAAAAAAAAGATTCTAATGACTGTTAACCAGAGCAGAGGAGCACACGACAGAACCCGACGGCGGAAAAAACAATCTCACAATGGAGTCGATGACCAAGCGCACTGTAAGCAAGAGGAGTCACTGTAACTCGTGACTCGAAAGACTTCTTCGAAGAAAAAACACTTGCACACTTCCGAGCCCAACACTATATTGCGGACTAATGCTAGGCATTTGTATCTACAGCCATACATGCCACTATATATATATATATATATATATATATATATATATATATATATATATATATATATATATATATATATATAATAAAAACACACAAGTACTATAGATTTTGAATGTTTTAGCGTGTCTCCCTAGGCAATCTCCACTGAATGGACGATTGCTGAGAGTAAGATGCAGCCCAGCCTAAGAAACAGCAACCCCTCATCACTAATATGAACTGATGGGGGGGAGGGGGGGGGGCTCTCAAAATATATAAAGAATTGACTTCATTAGGGCAAAGTCTGTATAATATTGTGTCATAATGCAAGCATTCTAAGCAGTCAACAGTATGTATAAATCATTGGGATTATTTTTGTCCTGCAGTTGGGTATCTGACATACGCATGTTTACAGCAAGAAATAACCAAAAGATTTTATTCCCAAACCTAGAATCTGTGGTTTGTAATAAGGAGGCTAATCCCTCCTTTCACACAACCCCCTTTCCTAGTCAATACAGCAAGCTTAGTAGAAATATTTTAGAGGCTAGTCAATAGATCATTTTTGTAACTATAATTGCCAGAAGAAAAAAAAAGAAAAAAAGATAAAAGAAGAAAAATGAAAGACAAAAGACAAAATCTGAGCTACTTACTTGTAAGAGTCTAACTAATCATGTAGATTCCAGATTAATATGTAAAGGGACCAGATGTGCTTGCTGTGTGTGAGAAGACATTAATGCACAGGTCACTGATGCCAAATTGTTATTCCTTATATCTTTGTCTACTGCAGCCTCAGTTTAGCAACTTCAAACCTTCACACCCGTGTAGAAGATCTACGGGATCATTACTCACTTACCATGCGACACCACAAGCTTTATCTGGGTGTCAACTTTCACACCAACATAAAATCTACCCAGACGCCTGCTTTATTATTCTGTAGATCTTTCGCAAAATCTTTTTTTTGACTGGCAGCTGGCAGTTGGCTGGTGATTCAAGCTGCCATGTTATTCCAGCTTGAATTTTGTAGTGCACTTTTACTTGGCCTTTCTTGATATCTTTTGCAGAGGTTGCAAATGGTATAGAGAACAGCACCCGCCTCATACGTTGACTCAGAAAACAGGACTCCTATTTCCTGCCATATCTTCACTCGTTCCTGGTAGAACAATAGGTCTTACCTATGGAAGAGCTATTGGCTCTGCCAATAGGTTTTAGAAATGTTGTACACAAGCATGGGCTGTTCAGCATAGCTAAAAGTTAGTGGGGTAAAGAAGAGTGGAGTGTGCTGTCGTAGAGTGGAGTGTCATGGCGTAGAGTTGAATGGCATGGAAGGGAGTGGAGTGAAGTGAAGTGAACTGGGGTGTCATGGAGTGGTGTAGAGTGTTGTGGAGTGCCGTAGAAGAAGTACAGTGTCACAGTGGAATGGCATAGAGTGTCGTGGAGTGGAGTATAGTAGAATTGAGTGGCATAGAGGGTGTTGCTTTGAGTACAGTGTTGTGTGTAGAGTGGCATAGAGCGGAGTAGATGGTCATAGAGTGGAGTGGTGTAGGAGAGTGGGATGGCAGAGTGGCGTGGCACAAAGTGGAGGGAAATATAGTGGAGTAACGTTGCATGGAGTGGCATAGAGGGAGTTGCGTAGAGGGGATTAGTGTTGTGGAGTGGAATAGAGTTGTGGAGTGGCACAGAGTAGAGTGTCAGAGTGGAGTAGAGTTTAATGGAGTGGAGTATCATGGAGTGCCGTGGAGTGGAGTGTCTTACAGTGGAGTGGGGAGCGTCGTAGATGGCGGACATGACTCGGTGAGGCTCCGGAACCCGGGGGAAAGAATCCTGTGGTTTCGCCGGGCTTGGACCTGCTTTTGGCGATCTAATTGCAGGCTTGCGAACACTGAGAGCCCACGACGTAGGACAGCCAAATTGGTCCCGATAGGTGCGGCGGATCTGTTGGTGTGCCATCCCCGCCGGAGTTGCGGATGTGCGTCCTGCCTGCCTCGGTGCCTCCAACACTGCGGAGCCGCGTCACCTGCTGTCTTGGGCGGACCTGGTGCCGAGAGTCGAACCGCGCCTGGGGGCGGCCCTTGGATGACTGCAGGGGCGCGCTGTACCAGAGGTGCGTGGTGACGGAGAGTGGAGGTGCCTGGACGCTGCGGGGAGTCGCCCGGTGGCCTGAGGCGGTGAGAGTCGGGCGCTTCTGTCGTGCCGGCTGCTGAGTTATGAGAGTGCCCTTGCCCCGATCGCGGCTACAGGAACGGGCGATGACTGGCGGCTCCATGTGCGGATACTGTTGCCCCTTGGCTGGATGCATAGAGGTGGAGGGGCCGGGCGTGACGACGCAGCAGCACTGATCCTGAGGGCCTGGGCGGCTCGGACCCTGGAGCCGGAGCGGCGATCCGAGTGAGTGGTTGCGGGACGGCCGCGGAGACCTGCTTGTGCCCCCCATGGCTGCCATCGTAGGCGCCGGCCTCCCTGAGACTGTGGTCGACCCTGCGTAGATGGTAGGGCATGCGGGCACGGGCGGAGACTGCGCACGACTGGGGAGATGAGACGCAAGACCGCGAGAGCTGGCAGTGGGGACAAATGCTGAGACAGTCCCTGACCCTCTGGTGAGCCCGGCTGGGGCGTACTGCCCGAGGAACTGGTTTGACGTTCCCCCCCCTCACCCCCCCCCTGCAGAACTAGGATATGCGGAGGAGTGAATGTGGAGGGCCTCTCCCACTTCGTGCTTGTCCTGTGTTCGGCCTGAGGCGGATGAGACGGGTCTAGTACCGCCTCGCTGGAGAGATCTCGTGGTGGAGCGCGACGGAGGCTGCTGGACCCGGAAGACACTGAGCGGCCCGCGGGGCGAGGTCCTTTGGTCCCCTGGTGAGTGAAGGCGGTGTACCGCGTGGTGGACCGGGTGGGAGACCTCCACGGATGAAGCCTTGTTGAGTGGCAGGAAGTAACTAGTGGTCTCGATTCCCTCTAACCGCGTCTGTAACCTAGCCCGGGGCTGGAGTGCCGGGGACTGTGGCACGAGGCGCCTCCTTCTGACATATGGGATTGGGCCCTGAGGCGGTGCGTGCATGGCGCTGGCGGCTGGGCCGCGTTTAACCTGGACTCACTCTGGATGGCACATTCACTAAACCTCCTACACCGCGATAGCGGCGTCATCAGCTGTAACCGGCATACACCAGCCTGATTGTCTGAACACTCGGTTCCCTTTGAGTATAGGCCGCACATACACTGAGGCAGATAACCTAAGGGACGATACCGCTGGACTGGCAGCGCACTGTGGGCTGCCTCCCGGCCCGCCGCTTGTTCCTGCAGTGCCAGCCTGGTGCGCACTGGTGAGCGCCATGGGGAGGCTCAAGGGGAAGACGCTGGACACATCACACCACAGGGGGCTCATCGGAGACAGTGGAATCTACCGCTCGACCCCCATCGCCCGGCTTCTCCTCTTCGGGGTCCCAAGAGGCCCCCCCTGATAAACTTGATTTGATCCTAAAGGAAGTCAGAGACTCCCGTAAAGCGATAGAACAACAGATTGGAACCCTAACCACTGGCTTTACACTCCTCCGGGCGGACCATGTGAAACTTGCCGATACAGTTCATGCTCATGAAAAAGCCCTGACCAGCCTGGAACCTCAAATTACGGAACATACTAAACAGATATTAGAATTACAGCAGCAGGTCCACGGACTACAAGATAGGATTGAAGACGCAGAGGGCAGGAACCGGCGGAATAACATTCGCGTCATAGGGCTTCCAGAGCGCAGTGAAGGCCCCAAAGCGGCGGACTTCATGGAAACCTGGTTCCGTGACCACGTTGCCCCGGAGGGACTATCACCATACTTCTGCGTGGAGAGAGCTCACCGGATTCCTACTGGAGCGCCCAGGGCCGGGGCGCCTCCGCGACCCCTGATCGTTAAAATACTGAACTACAGAGACTGCGATGTCCTACTGCAAAAAGCGAGAGAGCAAACGCAGATCCAATTCGAGAATCATCGAATCTCGCTATACCCCGACTACAGGTAATGGTGCAGCGCCAACGCTCTTCCTTTCAAGCAATGAAGAAAAAACTGCGGGCAGCCCAACTCAAATATGCATTACTATTCCCGGCTCAATTAAAAATTATACACGACCGAAAAACCCACTTTTTTGACAGTCCGAATGATGCGGAGGAATGGCTGGAAGTGATGAATCTGGAATCAAGCCAAGAGGGGCCATCCGGCTCGGTAAGTCACAGCCCTAAAAGAGCGCAGGGCCGTAGCCCTCGCCAAGCCACCAAGGCCCTGCACAGCTCTGCTACCATTGGTCCTACACATGAACAGATGAGTGGCAGGGCAGAGGCGATGGCAATAGCGAATTCCTTTCGAGATGACAACCTCAAGATCGTATCTGACTCATCAGAGGACAGCACCATTCATTCGGACTCCGAGCATAGCATCAACTTGTTCCCGTCGGCGACACCTCAGACTGTCGATGATCTGGTGGATGGATAACAAGTCTGGCCCGCTCACTTTGCTCGTCAAGGCACCAAGGCCATATAAGCTATATGGCAGGACTACTGAATCCACATGTATCCTTTTCCTTCTCCCTATCCACCCAATTTAGCGGTTATGTCATGCACCAGTTATTACATTAATAGTCAGGATAGGAGTATTTAGGGCCCAAATGGGACGCAGGTCTCCCCGTTTGGGCTGACGCCCTTGTCAATAGTATGTTTTGCAGGATGTATGCCTAAGGCGACTAATTACAATTGATGTAACAGATTACATGTATCCCCCCCCCGGGGTTCCGTTGAGCTACCGGAACCCTCAATACCACACGAGCAGTACTATGAGCGGTAGCGGCGACCCCCCACGAAGCGAACGCACTGTTCTATGCTGTTTGTATGTTTTTGTTACTTGTTTGGTCCAGCACTGTTTAATAGCTGAGCCGAGTTTTGTTAGTTTGACGGGGAAGGGGCACTCCTGGCCTGTGACATTTATTGTGCTCCGAGTTAGAGGGAGCACCGCTTACACATTGGACCTATGCCTGACCACTCCACCGCTTTAGGCTCATATAACTTGCTGACCTGGAACGTACGGGGACTAGGTGCAGTGCATAAACGACATCAAGTCCATGCCCACCTCCTTAGACGTAAAGCGCAAATAGTCTTCCTTCAAGAGTCGCATCTTACCGACTCAGAGGCCCTGAAGGTCCGAAAGAAGTGGAGAGGCCAAATTTTCTCTACTAACTATTCAGTTTTTGCGCGAGGGGCGGCCATATGGATTCGCCACGGCGTCCCCTTTACAAAGTGGACAGACGCACAGACATACAGGGTAGGTACATACTGCTGAAGGGAACCCAGGATGGCCTACCAGTAGTCTTGGGTAGTATTTATGCCCCGAACGTTGATCAGGACAAGTTCTTTAACCAACTAGGCACAGCCCTGACTGGCTGGGACACATCCCTGGATATTGGGAGGGGACTGCAACACGGTCTTAGATGTGGAATTGGACAGGTCTCATCCTCCGCTGCACGGCGCTGGTGCCCATAGACAAGCGGACGCCCTGAAAAACTGGTCGAAGGGATGGGGACTAAATGACGTATGGCGAATACTACATCCTACACATAGGGAATACTCATTTTACTCCCCAGTACACCAACTCCACACTAGGATAGATAGGTTTTTATGCTCCACAAACATTACCACCCAGATACACCATTCCACATACCTGGCCAAGACCTTCTCTGACCACTGCCCTTTAGAGATCACCCTTACGTGGGGCAGGGTGCCTACCCTGGTCCCCACTTGGAGACTGTGGCCCCAACTATTAGAAGATGCCCCCTTTCGGAGCACGATATCTGCAACTATCACAAACTACTTCTCAGAGAATTGGGACACAGCTTCCTCCAATCTAATCGAATGGGACGCACTTAAAGTAGTTGTGAGGGGCGCGACAATCGGGTCGACGGTGGGGGCACGGCAGGAGGTGCACAGAAACCTTATTTATATAGAAAACTTAATGACCGAGTTGGAACGCGATGCAGCGAGCGACCCAGATAAACTGGCCCCCCTACGGGACGCACGCATTCAACACGCTGAGATCCTTGAAACTCTCCGAGTTATTGACTACAGAGCTTTCACACAATTGAAACATACTGAGGCCGACAAGTCAGGATCGATGCTGGCCCGAATTTTGCGGGACAGCCCAACCCCTCCCATCATTGCTCGAATTCATGTACCTAGTAAGGGCATGATCCACACCCAATTAGAGATCAATGATGCCTTCTGCAACTATTTCAGTAGCCTCTATAACAAACCTGCACATATTGATGACACCTTAATAGACGAGTTCTTAAACGGCCCGCATACCCTTGTCTTAAAGAGGACGCACAAAAGGCGCTCTCAGGCCCCATCACTAGACACGAAATACGGGTTGCTATCAAAGGGCTAAAGCGTAACAAGTCCCCTGGACCAGACGGCCTGCCCATAGAATTCTTTGAAATGTACTCAGATGCTCTCGTTCCCAAACTAGAGGACTTGTACAAGACCGCCCTGGAGTCTGGTCACCTACCGCACTCCACCATGCAAGCCTGTGTCATTTCACTCCCCAAACCGGGGCAAGACGGCACTGACTTATCTGGATATCGCCCCCTGTCTTTACTAGCGACTGAATATAAGATCCTAAGTAAAGTCTTGGCCAATCGACTCCTTCCCTACCTTACCACCTTAATTCACCTGGACCAATGTGGGTTTTTTCCCACACGCAGCACTTCCCTGAATCTCAGACGCCTCCATCATGTCATGCTGGCCACCCCTGAGGCTTATGACAATGCTGGATGCATAGCGATAGACCTACGCCAAGCTTTTCACTCTATTACCTGGCAGTACATGTTTGTGGCCCTACGACGCTTTGGTCTCCCCCAGACTATCTTAACTGGGTGCGCCTACTATATACTAGCCCTACTGCAAGAGCTCGTACCGGACGTCATATCTCCCGGGAGAACACTATACACAGAGGGACGCGACAGGGCTGTCCTCTCTCCCCATTGTTATTTGTCCTTGCCTTAGAGCCCTTAGCGATAGCACTGCGACATACCGCTGACCATTTGGGGATACCAATAGATGGCACCACACACTTAATCTCAATCTACGCCGACATCATCCTCTACTTACGGGACCTTTCTGCCCGGGCGGAACCTCTCCCCACCATTTTTTCCGCCTTTGAGCGCATCTCCGGACTTGCTATTAACGAAGGGAAATCGAATGCTTATTATCTCTGTGACGGCCCCCACCCAGATACACTTCATTTTGGTACATACGCCCAACCAGTAGCACACCGCACATTTAAGTACCTGGGAATCCAAATATACAGGTCACATGCGGACCAGCTTGATGGCAACTTATCACAGGCGATTACTGCAATACGCTCAAGCGTATCCTTTTGGACATCCCTGCCACTGTCGGTGATGGGGCGGATTGCCATCTCTAAAATGGTGGTGCTCCCCCGACTCCTATACTTTTTTGTGAACCTGCCCCTAGTGGTTCCCCAGTCCATTTTTCGCACGCTCGACACAATCCTATTAGAACTGATCTGGGGAACGGGCCACCGCAGGGTGAGCCTAAAGAAATTGCAGCTGGAGCCCCATAAGGGCGGGTTGGGAGTACCCGACTTTAGGGCATACTACTATGCTTGCCAGCTTCAGTGGCTGTCGTACTGGACAGCGGGCAGGAACCTACAGGAAATAGGATATGAAACCCGGGACTTAAGAGCGTGGAACTCTACATACTCTGTTATTGCCGAAAGCAAAAATCCCCCCAGCTATGCCTCCATTACTTAAAACGGCACTCTATTGCTGGAAGAAGGCTCTGCTTTACACCCCAGATGCGATCCCGTATGCCAGCAATATCCCCCTAATGGGAATACCAACTGCGAGTGGTAGACTCACAAAGGCACGCTTACGCATCTGCACGGACGCTGGCGAAGAGGTGGTGGGGTCGGTGTTCGGCGATGGAACCCTCCTCGATCACGATGCCTTTGTACAGGCCACTGGAGTGCCGGATAGGCTTTATTTAACTCACGCGGCGGTAACTCACTATGTTAGGAAAACATGGGCACCTCAACGCACTGAACCTCCACAACATGAACTGGTGCGGTCTCTCTATTATATGGGGGAGGGAAGTCATCTGATTAAATGGCTATATGTTGGTATTCGACCACAAGCCGCCATCCCACTCACGGCCCTTAGGACAAAATGGTCCGAGCTCGCTAACGTCGCACTGACTGATAAGGCATGGGCGAGTATCCTGGAACACCCCAAGCGTGTATCTCGCAATGCCAAATTTAAATTCATACAAAGCATGGTATTACACAGAGCTTACCTACCCCAAAAAGACTTCACCGTATGTTCCCTGACGCCCAACATCACTGCCAACATTGCAGGTCCGAGGAGGCGGGCTTTACCCACATGCTATGGGCATGCTCTCACTTATGTGATTACTGGGGGAGAGTGCGAACAGCTCTCGGGGAGATCACACACGTACCACTTACGGATACATACTGGAATGTTTGGTGGGCCTCCGCAAACGCACAAAAGCTCTGAAAGTCCAGTTACGCTTCATTGACCTTGCCCTTCTATTGGCTATACGAGCGATTACTATGAGATGGAAATACCCTAGGTGCCCTGCCCTACCCGCGTGGCAGGAGGAAGATGTGCGGTGGTGTAGTGCCGAAAGCGCGGCAATTAGACGCGAAGAGGCACGCGGACTACGCAAGCATCCCATTTCAATGGAATGGGACCTTCTGCTGGAGGGTTTTAAAGCACTGGATCTTCATCCTCCGCGTGGCACCCCCACCCCATAGAGTGCCCAGGTATACGCAGGCCTTAGCTTTATGGACTGGTGAAGATCCTCCTCATGTCCCAGATGTACATCAGGAGAGAACAGCCGCAAGCACTATATATACGCATACACGAGTCCAAAGGGACTACAGGAACAGGCAGGCCAGGAGGGAGGGTGGGGGTGGGGGGATGCATGTTAGCGGGATTGTTTAGGCACCTATTATATACTGAGACACACATGGATTATATTATATGTAAATATATACTTTTCTTGTTCTTTGGCTATAGTCGCTAGACTATATTATTTAAAGATAGTATATGCAAACAGAACTGTAATCTCCATGTAAGAAATCTGTGTCACGATTAACAAAAAGAGAATACCACTTTGTGCTTGCTATGACAACTTGAAAGGCTTTGTGGTGCTTAATAAAGTTTGTTAAAAAAAAACAAAAAACATCATTGTTCAAGACTTTCTGAAATAAGAAGATCGAGTCAGCAACTTACTTACCACCTGCAGAAGAATCTGCACACATTTCAGCCATTCTTCTAAAGCCCGGAAGCAGCTGAGGATCATTCAACGTGATAATAGAATGCCAGTTAAAGCACTCATCCAGGAGGTGCCAACACGTTGGAACTCAACTCATTACATGCTTGAACATCTGTTTGAGCAGTACAGACCAATCAATTGATATGTCATGCAAAGAGGGGATGCTACTGTGAAAGGCATGATCATTGAGATGGACCAATGGGGCCTAGTTAAATGCCTGACAGAGATGCTACTTCCTTATGAGGTCTATAAACGTGAAGTCAGCGAGGAGGACTGTACTATGGGCCAAGCTATCCCATTGTTGCACATGCTACAGGAACAGCTGAAGGGGGTGTCTGCAATGTACGCAGGTGTGGAAGAAAAAAAAGAAGCATATGAGTTGGAGAGCTCAACCCTTCGCTTATCTGAAAATACAAGGGTGCACAAAGACATTGTGTCATCCAACCATTACATTTGTGCCACAATTCTTGATCCACAATACAAACCATTACTGCACACGTTCATTCCTTTTTCAGACGGGGATGTTGCCAGCTACAAAACTTGGATAGCTGTGCAAGCCAGTCAGCTACAAAAAGAACGGCCGGAAATTAGAGGCTCACTCTTTCAGGGCACAACAAGTACTGCAGGTCAGCCTTCAAGTTCAGAGCCTGAGGACAGTGCGGTTGGCTCACAGCAGCCAAAACCACCAACAACAACACCAAGAACAACATCAACAACAAGAACAGGAGCATCAGCCCCAATATTGGGACAGGAATGGTTTCTACAGGCAGGGCTTAAGTCCAGTGCTGAGGCAAAGGCAAAAGAGGCAGAGCAAAGCGGAGCACCCATGAGCATTGAACGGATGGTCCATGCCTATCTGGATGACCCAACAGAGGTCTACTTTGATCAAAACCCATTGCTGTATTGGTATGGGAAAAAGGCGTCAATGGCCAGTGCTCAGCAGGCTGGCGATAAAGTATCTGGCTTGCCCTGTCGCAAGTGTCTCTGCTGAGCGTGTTTTCAGTGCTGCTGGTGCCGTTCTGACAGTGAGAAGGACCAGTGTCTCACCCCAAAACGTGGAGAGGTTAACCATGATCAAAATTAATCAGCACTTTATACCACCGGATTACACCATACCTGAAGTAGCACAGCAGGAAGATGACGGCGACTCAGGTCATGGAAGTAGTGTGTTAGGTGACCTACTTCTGGGTGAACCACCAGAGTATGAGGACGAGCTCTACTTCCTTGACAACTAGGCTTTCGAGTTACTTTCTGTCTTCCTTTGACGCCCAAAAAAAAAGCCCCCAAAAAAGATATAGCGAAGGAATATTATTTACTTTATTATTTGTGTGTGTCACTGTCTTTCTGGTTCGAATCACAACAAATCCATCACCACCGCCTTACTCTTTTATTGCCGGATTGGAGTTGCAACTGTGTGCAGTCAGTGAAGTAGTAAGTCCACTCCTTCTGACTCGACCTAAATCCATTTCCCTCAAGCCAGACATTGGATGGAGAATACATACAACAAATGTGAAATGTGTGCCTGCCTCGAGTCCAAACCTGACTATATATCTATCTTTTCTGAGCCTAGAGGGACTGCCCCGGAAGAACACGTTAATGATGGCATGCATTGCACGCTGAGTGATTGGTGTTTGTTGTGCATGATGTCTACTAGTATTTAACACACACAAAAAAGTGACTCAAGTCAATCTTTCCCTTCTTGTTGTTCAATAACAAAATTGGACTACTGCAGGCCGATCCACTGCATTTTGAGTCTGGACGAGTCTGGACTCACTCGGGACACTTTTGGTACAGAGTTGGACACCATGACCATACCATACTCGCAGTCAGAGTCAGTAGGATTGGAGATGATTGATGGAATAACTCAGGTGTGAAGTGGCCTAAAAGGTAAACAACAACACCAGACCTACATGTCTGTGTAGTGGTGGAGGCGAGTGTGGTGGTGTGACTGACAGCGGTGCATTGATTTTGTTACTTCATTTGGAAAATACTATGTTGCTGTGTGGGTATGTGTGCTCAGTGCTGTCTGGCTCAAATTCGAAGCTAAGTGGAGGTTGGGCGGAGGGGCCTGCTCCGGTTGTTGGAGTTAACTGTTGGAAACAGACATGATTTAGCCATGCCGCCTCTGAAAGTCTTCTTGTTGCACTCCTTAATTATGCAGTTTAACTTTTCTCCTTTATTTTTCAATATCCTTTTTGTTTTTCCATCTACAGACCGGCCTTTACCCTGCGCTATGCTGGGAAAAACAACTCACACTTACCTTTCCAAACCGTATCCGCCAGGCACCCAAGATTGACGGACGGACGGACAGTCCCAGGAAGGACCAAGAGGAATGCGGAGATGCAACTCCCAATTTGGCAATAATTATAGTATCATTTCATTTGATTCATTTTTTCTATTCAATCATTACGACTGTGTGTTGTTGTTTAGGTTTGCTTATATTTGACTCCTACAGATATTTTTTAATTTTATTTGCTATCTTTCAAAGGAAGCCCGGTACAACAGAACATAAAATGTATGTAACTTGGATCTCTTTGGGGCAGACAGGCAAGGCAGTTGCATGATTAATAATATACTGCCCTGTACTAGTCTAGTACTACGCCTCATCAAGTCCTCATCATGCATGCATTTCCTTTTTCTCCCTTAACAGATTTATGATGGTCGGCTGCCAAGATGAATGCGAGTTGTCCATGTGAAGTGTTGGTCTTTGTCAAACCTTTCCCTCCAATCCCCCTTCCCAACCGTTCATCAAACCCTAACCCTCTTCCCCCATGCTGTGTGATTTATATATAGAGGTGTGACCAAATTAAATTTACACCAATTATTGATCACACACTTGCTGGGGCGGATGTGGTGAAAGCAACACTAACTCAAGGCAGCGCGAGGATCTTCTTCTGCTCTAAGTATACATACTATAGCCCACACTGGCAATATATAGAGATTAGATTGGCCACCCATGCACAGTATTCGATAATGAATTTTTTTCCAGAGGAACATAATTCATCATAATATAATTGCCAACGAGTCATCAATCATCCTAGTTCCAGCACTAAAGGTTACGCAGCCGCTTGTCCACTTCATAGCTCGAGTCGACTTCAGTTTGTAACTTGTATTAGGCTAGCCCTCCATTTTGTTTTATTTTACTTTAGCATTGCTTATCATCATGGTTTCTTGTTTGGCAGTCTTCTTGTGTACTGTACTTCTACTACTCGTTCCCTAGTCTCCCTCAGGTGACTGACTGTCTCAGTTTCTTTTTTTGCAAATGCTACTGTCAGTGTCTACTACAACCACCACCATGGCACCTTGGGAAACCAAACCATCACCATGCAGCCATCGCTTCGCCTATAAAGTATAAACATCAATCGCGGTTAAGAGAAGAAGTGTGGGGGAGGCATAATGTATATACTATGGAAATTAATTAATTCACACACCCACACCCTTCCGAGTCCATAGGGATTTTAGTTGCAGACTGCATAGACTAGGAGGAGAGACTGACAGTACTAGAAGGACAAGTGAGGGTACTGCATCTATCTGTTGGTGTGTTACACTATCAGCAGATTTCAATCAAAAACTGGCTGCAGCCCTGCAGCAAAGGAAACAGTGCGAAGTAAAAGAGTAACCCACCACAAAAGATTGACATCATATGTAAACTATAAATAATTTATTCCCCTAACAAATAAACTAGAATGAAAACAAAAAAAACACCTGACGCACCCCTCTCCTTAAGTCCAATTGTCCATAAATTAAAACATCAAAATGTCCATTAAAAAAACCAAGTTTTCCCCAACGCCCAATTCCCACCCACCAAAAAAAAAGATTAAAAAAGGGGCAAGGGGCAAGACGGAGGTCTAGCGGCGGGCTCGCCGGATATTCCGCTCTAGGGTGTTTAACCATTCCTCAATCCTGGCCTCTAGGCACGCCATCTGGAAGAGCATGCGGAGATGAAATGTCGTGCATGAACAACAGGGGTGGGCAGCAGTTTTTGAAGTGCGGCGGTTGCCTGCCAGGCCACGGCACCGTACCACCGGAGGCACTGGAGGGGCCTGGGGCATTGGAGGAGGCTGCAGCTGCTGCCTCCTGTGCCAGAACCACCAGCCGCCGATATTCGCCCCAGATGGCCTCCAGCGTCCGTTGCCGGGCCCTGGCTGCTAACTCCTGCCTGGTGGGTTGTTTTGGTAGGGAAGGAGTAGCTATATCAAGGAAGAAAAAAGACAATTGTAACCAATACTCTTAGCAAATCAGTAACACGAAATTATACACATAAAATTATAGTGGCACAGTAGCACTAGCAAGCACAGTACAGAACATTTGTGGTATCCTCCCACTTCCTTGGCCCTTAACATTTGTGAGAGTTTCAGACATTACTAGGCACTATGGAGTAGACAAGTCTTCTTCTTCTCTCTCTTGTTTAGCTAAATTAACCTTGTAGGCATGCCAGCTCAGTCAGCTTGCGCCCTAGACAGACATACTTGTGACGCAGTCGCAGACTTGCGTTAATTTACTACTGTCTGCAGGTAGGGCAGCTGTACTACACAATTATCTATTTTTCTATTATGGCCATACTCTGTTAAATCAATGGCAACTGCTCAATTTCACTTTCACCCGGACTACTACAACAAGGCAGATATCTGATTACTAATATGAATGATAAAATACGGGACGACGTGAGGTACTACTATTGTTTGATTGCGTAGCCATGCAGCCGATAGGCCACCCATGGCTGACACGGTCGAAATGACATGGGTAGGGAGCGGGAGTGGGTCTCTGAGTCGGAGGGAGGCGATTGATAATGGATGGGTACATACATACACAATATATATGAGGTTGAGACGGAGGGGGGTTATTAATTCTCACAGGTGATTTCGATGGCGCTAAACCTAATAACGTGATCAGTATAGATCCAATTCAAACTTAAGCGGTGCTATAGGTGGGGGAAATAACCCCGTAAACCCCCAAACCAGGACAAGGGTCCTGAGCAATATATAACAACCAATCCTATGCACACGCAAACAATATACAGGGTAGTGATGTAACACTGTCCTAGAAGTACACAATAACGATGAAGTCCTTAGCCGGTGTGCTTCATTTTAATGTTCAGGGTTTTCAAAAAACCAGCCAACACGTGTTTCGTCAGTGGGTGATAACCCTTGACTTCTTCAGGGCTTAATTGTAGTCTGGAAAACCAATCAGACCTCTCAACCGGTGATAATTCCAACCCGGTCGGTTACGTCCTCAAAGTTGCATTCAGTATAGACATTAATCATTCAAGTTCTCAGATCCAGTATATCGTGTCTGGTCCGAGCCTCTCAGTAACAATCAGTAATCCCAAATGCGGCGCTCCTCATCTGAGTGCCCTTGGCGAGTACGCCAACACGTCCCGTCAGTTCCCCGGATTTCAGTCAACCGGATGCATCCTGAACATTAAAATGAACCACACCAGCTAAGGACTTCATCGTTATTGTGTACTTCTAGGACAGTGTTACATCACTACCCTGTATATTGTTTGCGTGTGCATAGGATTGGTTGTTATACACACAATATATATGCTGTGCTTGCAAACTACTGAGTCAACGGAGTATTCTGAAATACAACCTTGAATCAAAAACCTTGACAAAAACCAGTCCTTGTTTCTACCCAACGATTTTCCCATTTATCATTGCATTGCTCTTCTAGCATTATTTATTTATTCTAATCTTCACCCTTTGCTTTGCTACTCTGGCACGGTTTATTTTTCTTTTACATTCTCTTCATCCAGTCTCCACCTATGCTGATTGAATACCATCCAGGCATCCATCCATCCAAAGTAAACATGGCTATCATTCTTTTTAATCTCAACAAACCTTTCACCAACAACATACATTTGACTTTTGTTTTTAACCACCACCCATGCGCGCTTGCTTGCCTTCAAGTTTGACCCATCAAGCCCCCCGGAGGATCCCTTTCACCCATACAGTTTCACCCAACCAGGCAGGCGTCCTTTCTTTCACCCATCCTTCAACCACCCATCCATCCTATCAGCCACCTATGCCTCCCGGGCCCTCTTCCTTCAACCATGCATCCTTCTCTGCCAGTCATATATTGCATGTCACCCGTCCTTCCTCCTTCCATCCTTCTTTCCTTTTTCGTTCATCCCATCCATCAAGGTCATCTGACTGTCTTTTTCAAAAAACGTTCCCAGCTGAGTTGAAGTCAGATAGAAGAGGCCATTAGTTACTCAACTCCCGCCGCTAATGCTATTGCTAATGCGAAGTACAGGGTGTCTTCTACAACCATTGTTCACAACAACTTAGTCTCTCTCAACAGTACAGTGTACACCCTTGCAGCGAGTGTATTGTCAATAAGGAATATAACTTACCACTGCCCGCCACTGCTGCTGGCTTACCTCCTGCAGTTGCCCCATCGGCTGCTCCCTCCTTACTGGCGTCGCCTTCGCCACTGGCCTCAGCACTGGTGGTCGGTTCGCCTTGAAAAAACAGCCATTTTTTAGATGCCATATATGCCTCCCCCTATTTATTTTCACCAGCAAGATCAAAAATACAATACATACATACACCACACACATCACTAGTACAAATCAGGTACTAGAGTAGAGTAGACAGTATGTCCTATAAAAAAAAATATATCTGGTTGGGCATTTTGTTGGTGGCAATTTTCTAAAAGCCTTTCAAGAAGAGGATAACCCAAAGGACTGGACTCAGTGGCTAGAGCTATTGCTGAATCTGAGTTTTTAAAAAGAAAAAGGGTGGCCAACTGGGCGGACAATCGGATAGGAGGTCTCTCGAGTCCTCTCTCTTGGTTGGGAAATATAATGGTGCCCTCCTCCTCCTCCTCATACTTACTTCCAGCCATGGTGCACGGTAATCAGTTGTTCACCATCAACTGCTGCTAATAACAGAACTAGGCCTAGACGAGAAAAAGTAAAATAGACCACTTTGGGGTGTCCGACGCGACCATCATTTTATTTACTGATTGAGCATGAGAAAGAAAGTAAAAGAAAGCCTTCTAATCTAAACAAACATGCGTAAAATACCTTAGTTGGGCATGCAATCTGCACAGCAGAGTAGTTGTACTAATAGTAGTAATGACCAATGTGTTCTCTGAGTCTTACAGTATTACCACAACTAGGCAGTCCACAAAATATAAGGGGAGAGGGAAAGCTGACTGAAAAAACAGAATAAAGCAAGCTACAGACAGACGAATAGTACAGAGTCAGAGGCAGTTAGATTTGATGTAAAAAAAATAAATTAAAAAAACACAGACACTAGAAATATAAATAACTAAGTTGGAAGGTAATGCAGGGATAACAAGAATTTAGAAACAGATAGATCGAAGAAGATTTGGTAAAAAATAGAATTAGGAAACGGAAATAGTTCGAAAAAAATTAGGGAAATATATATTAATATTAAACAGGAGGACTTACTGGGGCCGGCAGAGCCATCTGCAGAGTAGTGATCCTGGGAAGCACCTCCAGCTCCCGCCTCAACAGACCCAGCCTTCTTCTTGCCCCTGGATGCTGATCATGTAAGACATAATTAAAGAGACAAAAACTGATTGGTGTGAAATAAATATTTGAAACAAAAAATAAATAAATAAATCCAAAAAGATTTTGACAGGAAACGGCAATTGCAATAAAATTGACCTATCTAATCAGATCGACTAGTAGTAGACTAGTATCGCTGTCGCGGATCGTCCTAGCTTTATTATTCCACAGTTCCATTCTGATTCCAGAATCCTAAACCTAAATACCACCTAGCCTGCCTATTCCAAAGACTTTGGAATGAATTGCCCAAAAAATGATATGATCTCATTCGCAATCATCAACCCCCTTTGACGAGCCAATTCACGAAGTCTGCATTTATTTTAGTCCTCAAAAAAGCATAGATGGACGCATGCATATTGCATACACCAAATTGTTGGTTGGATGCTGTGTTGCTATATTATTCACTCACAAACAAACTACAAAAGGTTCTACTAAGGAGTCAGCAGCATGTCAGAGGAGGATGCGTCACGCGGGCCGCTAAAAAAATTACCAACTAATACTAAGTAACTAACTAACTACCTACCACTATCTTAGTGACAGGACATAGGAAAGGAGTCTCTCTAGTCTGCATTACCCAACTTAAGTTCTCTAACCTCTCTTACATAATCAGCCCAAGCGAGCGCAAAGTTGCAAACAAGTAAGATTAGTAGCGCCGAGCACGTCTAGAAGAATAACCATCACATAATATAAGATTTTTAAACGTAACTTACCTGCATGTAAGCAGCAGCAGCGTTCTTGCTATTTGGGAAAAAAATAATATTCGCAATAACACAGAACCGAACACCCGATAGTAAAATAATTAGCTACTCACTAAGCCCCACGACCTCAACACCTAGCAGGTCCAGCAGGTCCTGCTCCTGGTCCAGGATGTCGGACCACCGGTGCGTCAGTTGGTTATGGGTGCGCCGGACCTCAGAGCAAAAGACACACAATTGATGGACGGAATGCAGAACAAATCAAAACATTCACCCCCAGTTAAGAGATCTGGGTTAAATCCATCACTCTTTTGCTCACCATGCCACCCCAGTTTAGACCTGGCCATATGCAAATCAGTCTTGAACCTATGCCTCATGGGAACAGTCCAGCCGAACTGCCAAGCCAGGTCATCCCTGGACCGGAAACAAGCATCCTAAGACCGGTTTCGGGATTTCACCCCCTCATCAGCCAGGATAGATTGATTCCAGAGGCACAGTGAAAAAACACTGTCCGGCGCACCCTCGCCCACCGGCGGTGATGCTCCTGGATCCCGTACCCCGAACCAGGCCTGCCACCTGCTGCCAGGGTTAAGGGGAGGTTGCGCTGCACAAAAAAAATGGGTGCAGCCACCTCCACCTCAGAAAATAAGGCCCGGGGCTGCACCCCTTCCGTGCGCCGCCTTCCGCAAGGAAGGCGGCTCCTCCTGTTTCCCCGGGAACTGGGGAAGCACTCTTCGTAGTCTTGGCCATGGTTCTGGGGGGCGGGGGCAGAAAAGAAAATGCAAGAGTAAAAAATTACGTCAGGAGTAAAAGAAGGGAAGTAAAAAATAAAAAGCAAGTAATAGAAAAACAGTACAAAACGCAGTAAAACACAAAACGTAGGGGAAAAAATGCAAAATATACACTTGGGAAGAGAGAGGGATAGATATTAAATAAAAAAGATCAGAAAAAAGTTTTAGGGACAAAGGATTGGAAAGATTTAGGGAGAACTGAAGAACAGGCCCCAGAACCATAACCAGACAAGAAAAACAAGATGGCCGCACCCATGTGCAACCGCTTGGTGAAGTTCTCGCTATATTTCAAACAAGCAATCCGCGTTGCCGAGCGTCAGAAACATCTCGCGGGCATGCGGAACAAGCCACTCCGCATGCTCGCGAAACTCCGCGTAGGGGGCAGAGTTCTTTCACGGCGTTCCGCGTAGCGCGGCGATACGAACTCTGCCCGGGCTTAGTTGTAATTAACCGACGACTCGTTGATTGACTATAGCAGACAATATGTTGGAGTCACGCTTAACACATAAGACCATGTGCCCCAAAATACTCAGAAAAACCTGCTTAAGTGTTAGAATTATCCCTTCTCTGTTACCACAAATTGTGTCAAAGAGCAAATTCTAGGAACTTGTAAAATCAAGCAAACAAACTGCCTGTTCATCTGAACCTTGTCCCCCCCCAAAACATCTTAGCAACATCTGCAGTCATCCCAGACAGAAACCTGATCAACAACTCACTATCAACAGGTTTCTTCTAAGAAAATGTACAGAAGGCATACACATGACAATCACTAAAGAAAAATGGCTTGACTCTGAAGACTCCCAACAATTACATAATAAGACTCAAGCAGTGATATGCAGGGCCTTATATAAGTGCCACCCATGCATGTGGACATTAGTTGCTTTTTGAACTGTCCATACCCTCAGACACGGAATCCAATCTCCAGATTGGAAGTGACAGTGTGCGGAGTTCTAATCGGTACCACTTTTTTAATGAGAGCCAGGTCACAGAATGGGGAGGATGAGAGGGTTGGTGATGAATCTGCAGTTAGAGTCTCTCCCAGAAAGAGCATTACCAAAAGCAAGTAACTTGTTCATCTAATAGAAACTTTTAACTACAGATTCCTCACCATTTGAATAGATAGCAAAGCAGTACCTCACAGATGGAGGCTCTGTGAACAGGCTCAGACAAAGAAGTCCTGCATGACCATGCAGGCAAAGTGCCCCTCTCGACGCACTTGATTGTCCAGACAGCAGTGCTTCAAGAACATATGGAGCATTGCCCACATGGCGGCTTCTTGGCTTATGTCCAGGACAGGCACCCCGTATGCCAATGCAGTGGTAGCAGCTTTTGCTCTGGTGGAGTGAGCCTGCATGTCTTTCAGAGGCCGCTTCTTGGCCAATAGGTAGCAGATCTTAATGCAGAGTACAAACCAGTGAGAGATGGTGCTCTTCTTCACTGCCTTGCTTTTCCTCACTCTGGTAAATCCAATAAAGAGCTGATCGTCCATCTGCTATTCTCTGGTATGATCGATATAGAAACAAAGGGACCATTGGATCAGACTGATGCAGACTCTTCCTCCTTGGAGGGGTGAGGTGGAGCAAATAACACCAGAAGCATGATGTTCTGGCAGATAGGAAATGGAGCCTGTTCCTTTAGAAGAAAGGAGGCTAGAGTTCGTAGAACCTCCTTGCATGTGTGTAAAGTGGTTTAGGGTGAACAAACCGAGGGCTTCAAGCTCGCTCAGCAGCACTGCTGATGTGATGGCGACAAGAAATAATGTCTTGAGGGTAAACAGCCGGAGAAGACAGCTGTGCATAAGGTTAAAGTAAGCGCACATGAGGAATTTAAAGGCAAAATTTAAATCCCATTTGGGCACAATGAACAGAGAACGGGGAACCTTTTGTAAACCCTTGAGAAAACACATCACAGCAAATGAAGGTCCAGCAACCTTAAAAAGGCAGAAACAGCTGACACAATAACTTTTAACAGTGCCCAATGTAACACCTTGCTGGACTAGGGACAACAAACACCACCCCTTCGGGCACCTTGGCATGAAGTGGGTCAATCTGTTTAGTAGTCCTGCAAGCCACAAACTTGTCCCAAAGGCAGGCATATACAGACTTGCTTGAGGGATGCCGGTTCAGGAAGGAAGATCAAAAGCCCTCCACTGTCACTGCTTAATCTTCAAGCATGGAGGTGCAGCATGTACAGGTTCGGATACAGGACCCTGCCCTGTTGCTGTGACAGGAAATCCTCCTGAAGGGGCCGCCTGATCAAGGACAGATGCTCAGGACCAGGAGCTCGGGATACCATACTCTCCATGCCCAATATGGGGAGGGGACACTTGGATGACTTGGGCCAGATCAGTTCTGATTTCTTTTTTAACTCGAGGCAGTAAAGGCATACAGAAGTCCAGAATTCCACTCTACATAGAACCAGTCTCTGATCGAGAAATGCCTTGGAATGTCCAATGTGCAAAAGTGCCAACATTGTGCATTCTTAGTAGTGGCAAAAAGATCGAACAATGGTTCTCTCCATTCTCGAATGAGCACTTGCGCCACATCTGGATGTAATTGCCATTCGTGATCTGAAAAGCGTTAACAGCTGAGCTCTTATGCCCTGGGGTCAGAGACTCCAGCATGTGGAATATCTCCAGGAAAGCATAGTGCCCACGACACCACCCACCCTGATTGTTGCATTACCACATGGCGGTGGTGTTGCCTGTGATCAACTGCATCAGCTTCCCCATGAAGAAAGGAAGGAAAGCTTTTTTCTGTTTTCCTGTTTTCATGCCATAAACCTTCTTTGACAGGTTTTGGCGCACTTACCGTATGGCTAAAATGCCGGGACAGATGTAGTGAACTTCACAACCAACAGTGGTGAGTACACGTCATATTCTACTACACATTGATCTAATATGTATATGTGTTCTAAACTACTCATGCTACAGTTTCCTAGTACATATGTATGTTATGGTGACGTATTGCCTTTTGTCTCTACTATAGGCTGTACGTAGAGCATACTGAACAGTCAATCTACTGGTTCAGTATCATGTTATTGTCTTATGCACGTGTTTTTTTATGTTTTTTCACTTTTATTTGCACCTATTTATTGCAGTAGCTGAACCACTGACCCTGAAGAAGGCCGTGACACTACTATAGGTCCTTCTGGCCGAAACATGTTGGTCTAGTAATTGACACATCTGCCTCTAATGTCGGCACCTGTGTTACCAGCTATTCAATGTTTTTAATCCTGACACCGGGTAGCTGAATAAAGTCACAGCATAGCTAACCCCGTAGCCAGTTTTAACTATTCACATCACAGCACTTTCACGCACACGCCAGTGTCACATAGGGTTTTAGTATACCCGCCCTGATTCAATAAAAACATCCCCGAGCTCCTCCCTCGTAGAGAGGGGGTTGTAGCCCATGTGAATACTAGGGTTTTCATATGAGGAGGCACCCCTATGATGAAGCATGACACCTCTGGTGTGTGAGGGGAACCGTCCTGAAAAGGGAAACCCCTCACCTTTCGTGGCAGAGCACCCTCAGACAGTTATATAACCTCCCTTCGATTCCGGACCCGTGGCTCTTTTTGTGTTACAGGAAAGCTTTTAATGCCAAACGTATGGCTCAAAGCTCCAACAGATTGATGAGGAGTCAAGCCTCTGCTGGAGACCAGAGACCTCTGATCTCCACCTATTCCAAAAAGTGCCTTTCCTCCTCGATTCCCTGTTAGGGGAAGTAGAATGGAAGCAAGTGGGGTGGACCTTGCTGGCCAAAGCCTGTACAAGACTCTCAAGAGAGGGAAGCTGGATGAGGAAGTCTGGCGACCTGCCAAGTGGGCTTAGAACTTGTTTGACCAGGCTGAAGCACATCAGTGAAGACATTGGGCTTAACTTCCTGAATAAGGCACTTTCCTCCATGGCAGGGTCCGGAGACAAAACCAACCCAGTGTCCGGGGGGAGTATCCAGACCCCTGGCCCCCTGAAACTCTTTATACAATTGCCCTCATGGCTGAGGCAAACTCGCCTTCAGCCTCATAACCACCATTATCTGAATCGGTGCCAAACAATTCATGAAAGACATGAGCTCTTCCGAGGGGCTGAGGCACTGTATTAGATTCAGAGGGGTAGCTGGTAGGCTGTGCCTCCATTACAGCAGAACCTGGCCTTGGTCGAGATCGGAGAGGGCCCGTCTGGGCATTGCACTGCTTTAGATTTTCCAGATCCAGTGTGATGCCTGGGGGAATATTCAAACGGGAAGAATCTACCATTAGAGGTCTATCAAAACACCAATCCAGATAAACTATGTAAATCAGCCTTAACATGAAAATACCGTGCTGCATTTTTCCACACTTAGGGTTCAAGCTACAATATCTCTCATCCTTTCGAAATTGGACTATGCTATTAGCGATGATAAAGGTCTGCCATGGTATAGGAGACTAGAGAATCCGAACCCCGCTGCTACTACATTGAAAGGCACAAGTCCATATTTCCCCTGCCTTGAAGGCCCTCTACTGGTTACCAGATGAGCCATTTTCAAGCTTTGTATCACCCATAAGGTATTAAATGGCAGAAATTTGCGATTCCTAAAGAAGAAACTCAAACACATTCAACCTAAGAATTTACATTCTCGACTACATCGTCTAATCACAGCACTCAAGAAAAAAATATTGGTGGCATCTCTTTCTCGGTACAAGCAGCCAAACTAAAGAACACTATACCAGCAAAGACAAAAATCAGTGAGGATCAAATGACTTTCAGAAGATTAGTTAAGAGCCACCTCTATCCTACATGACCAGAAGCACACTTGATCCCAGGAAAAACAATTCCACTCGCCAATTATGTGATTCCGTGGCTGTAGCATTTTCTGCATAATTATGGATTTTCTATATAATCAGGAAATTTTTACAAAAACTACATTTGTTTCTAGCTCAAACGGATCAAACAAGGCTAAAATAGAAGCAACATGTTCCCGCGCAGTGGAAGGCCGAATGCAGGAAAGGAAACCAATCAAAATATTGCTCCCATCCGGATGGAGCAGCATAAGCAGCTGCTCCCTGCAGGTGGGAGCAATTCAAGCTCCCGCTGCATGCAATGAGCAACTGGGCCACGGGGGTAGTGGGTCTCCCCACGTGGTCCCCAATGAAATTATAATGGGTGCCCTGGGTGGACACCAACCGTTAAAAAATACGGGGGATGGGGTCCCCGGGCCAAAAAAGGCTTTGGGAGGGGGGCCGCATGGTCTTCCTCCACATTCTTTTAAGTAGTTGCCCTTTGGGATGGGGTCCCCAGGGCCTCATAAGGTTTGGGGAAGGGAAACAGCCTTAACCACGCAGCGCGAACTACGCGGGCTGAACCACACAGCGGTACAACGAATGTCTAAACCACGAATATTCCTTAACTCTGCATATGCGTGGTTAAGGCATATGAACGGTCTAGTTGCTGCTGCTACTGGGCGGAAGAGCGGGAAGCTGAAGGATCGGGACGAGGCGGAGCGGTAAGTCGGGTTTTGAGGGGGTGGGGGTAGTTTGTAGGGGTTGTTTTCAGGGCTGGGAGGGGGGTCAGGATTGTTTACAGGGACGACGGGGGTTGGGAGTTTTAGGGCTCAGGGGACGGAGGTGGGGGTAGATTATTTGGGTTGGGGGTAGGGTGGGGGTCGGGGTAGTTTTCAGGGCTGGGGGTCGGGAGTTTGAGGGCTCAGGGCAGGGGACAGGAAAGGGGCAGTTTTAAGGCTGAGGGAGCAGTTGGGGTGGGGGTAGGTGGGGTTAGGTTTTAGGGGGTGGGGGCGTGTTTTAGGGCTCAAGGAGGGGGCTAGGGGCGGAGTAGTTTTAAGGGGGCTGAGTTGTAGGGCTCAGGGTAGGGGACAGGATAGGGGCAGTTTTCAGGTCGAGCGGGCAGTTGGGTGGGGGAGGGGGGGAGGGATTTTAGGTTTAGGGTGTTTTTACGGTTTAGGGCAGAGGGGCAGGAGTGTGATCTTTACCACACATGCCCATTTACCAAACATGTCTTTACCACGAAATTGCGTGGTAAAGGCATGCGTGGTAACGACGCGTTTGGGGTTTAGACCGTGTGGTTAAGGCATGGGTTGTTGAGGCATGCATTTTTCCATCACACAACCCTTGGTGAGGGGAGCCACTTGGTCCCCTACCACTTCAAAAACATAAGACCCGAGGGTTGGGGCCCCCGGGGCCTTATGAGGCTTGGGGAGGGGAACCATGTGCCCCCCTTTTAAAAAATAAATAAAAAGGCCTTGGGGAGATGGGGTCATCAGGGCCCAAGTTTATCACAGGGCCTGCCGTGCGCGGCAGGGGGTTGACTTCATGTATGGTAATATATTATTACTTTACATAAAAAACTATACCTTGCCCCCCCCCCTCCATGCGCTGCTTATGGCCTCACATATTACATCACTCATGACTTCACAAATGACAATTTATGACATCACTGATGACATCATCCAAGCTTCGTTTCTGCACATA
Organism: Calotriton arnoldi; assembly: GCA_963921515.1. Taxonomy (NCBI): domain Eukaryota; kingdom Metazoa; phylum Chordata; class Amphibia; order Caudata; family Salamandridae; genus Calotriton; species Calotriton arnoldi. The sequence continues at coordinate 2,512,476 of CAWUFW010000115.1, forward strand.
TTGCTCTATAAATTAGTATGGCATTAGAGTCCTGAAAGTAAGTACAAAACAGCTCAAGAGAATAGGAGGCATCATTAATGTAGAAAGCATGGGTTCGGTGCTAGGCCACTAGAATTACGCCGCAGTGGAGGGCCAATTTATGCAGCAGGGTTGAGTAAATTATGCGGCAAGAAAAGGCAAATTGTGCTGCATAATGCGGCACATACTGTGACAGTATTACTTCATTATTTTGTCTTTTTTACTGTTGTTAACACTGTTTGAGCATTGGTTGCAACACATTAGTACCAGTTTAACACCCAACTATAGCAATAAGCAACAGAAAGGTAAACAGTCAACCTTTGCAAAGGGCCTTCCAGTGCGAGGCAGCAAGTGTTGCCGCATTTTTAGTAACTTTAGAACAGTTTGTGCTAGAAGCAAAATCTTTTTTTTGATAACAATGGAATATGTTGGCAAATCTATAACTATTCGAAAATGCGCTAACTGAATAATCACATAATTCCAGTGGCCCTGCTTATGTGCATAATTGACCCTATACCCTACACTTCACAGGTAGCGTAGTTCACGTCAACAATCAACCATAGATATATGGGAAACCCTCAATGCATATGGTGTTCAACCTGTACACAACTGTTCAGAGAAAATGAGGTTCCTAAAAATTCTGAATGTCTGTTCCAAACTCATGCCCTATTACAGACAGCTTTTATCTGTATCAAACCCCCGACAGTCACTGAACCTACATTGAGAAATAAAGTTGATACGAATAGAGAAGTGGGTACTGTAAACAGTATTCACTCTATGGAGAGAGTTTACTCTGTACCACACTGTTTGCAGACAATGAAACTCTCATGAGAAATACACTACAGAGTATTAAAAAGTATCTACTAAAAACACTGTACACTCTATGCAACACTTGGCAAAAAAGACACAATTCGGTTAAAATAAGCAACCTCTGAAGGTGCTAACGATTATATTACCTTTTATAAAGCTACAAGTGGTTCTGTTGGGTAAGTACCATGGGTACTGGTTCAGAACCGGTTTATTTCTTAAACAATCAATAGTGATTTTGTACTACACTTTTATAAATGTACCACACCTCAGTAAGTTTTTATCAAAAATATATATATTTATTAAATTATTTGTTTTGTTTCTCTATTTTTCTTGCCAATTGTGTAAACAATTTTATACAAACAGATAATACCAATGAGGGCTGTCTGACAAAGAAAACACAATAACAAATACACAGACAATTCAATGCAGGACTGTGGCGACATAGTGCAAATGGGTGACAATAAACAAGACAATAACAAATTCTCCGTCCTTTTCAGGTCTTTCACTTTAGCTAGTCCTATTTTTTAAAATAATTGATATAGTGAGCCAGGACATAAGACGGTTGTACGTCGTCGTTTCGACCCTGTATATATATGTGTTTGTAGATACATCAAGTAGGGTCTTCTTCAGGACAAAAGAAGGAAGTGCGACAGCCCTTGGTGGTTCGGAATTCACAAGATTAAATCTGTTAACTCCTCTGAGCCCAGAAAGAGTTTTTATTCAAGGATCATCAATCAACCAGCTTTTGAAACTTTAGCTGTGTACCCCTCTGGATGTACTCTTCGGCCTCCAGGGGATAGTGGGTTCAAAAGTATTCAGTCCTTGGAGATCGTCATGTATTGATGCCAAAGTCCATCAGTGCTTGCTTCCCAAACCTCCTTAAATGCTGTATTCTCGACTGTCTCTCACCAACTCGCGGTCATGTGATTATATTACCGGCAGCCTTCATAATGTGGTGAAAACTTTACAGATAAACCATCTTTTGAAGCACATTAAGCACATGTACATAGCTTAATACCTGGCGCACAGTCATCTATGTTACGTAGAAATTGTCATGCTAAGCAGTTCGGTCTAATAACTGAAGGCTGTTTACAATACTTCGCATGTTGTATGTAGAATCTTTGCCCTGTTGGAAACTTTTTCTACAGAGCCTAATAACTTGTATGGAACATGCTGACATGATGGAACAACTGACAACTGCACACAGGGTTACTCTTTTATCCAAGCATTTATAGCGTGTTCAATACCTGTACAGAGCTATGATGTATTAGGAGCACATGCGTTTTGTAAACACTTACACCCATTAGCTGGACACAGGCTGTACAAAATTAGATAGAGAAGTACTATGGTAGATAAGCGGCACTATGTAAACTATAAATCAAACTAACACACTCATTGGATGATGTCATCAGTGATGTCATCAATGATGGCATTTGAGATGTCATCAGTGATCTCAAAGAACATGTCATGAGTGATGTAATATGTGAGGTCAAAAGCAGGGCATGGCGAGGGCACAAATTATATATAGTTCTGCTAACTATAACTGGTGAATTTCTGAGGTTTTTTTTAGTACAAAACATTAATGTCACAGACCCATTCACCTAACTATAACAATACTTACACCTTTTAAGTGAATTTCTAAGTTTTTTTTTTTATATATAAAAAACAAAAACAGATCTTTTTAGGACACCTAACTATAAAGTTACTTTAACCTTTATTTTTTTAGTGAATATATATATCACTGAAAAAACCATAGGTTTTAGGGACAGTTATAGTTAGTTGGACATTTCACTCGTACAAAACCATAGAAATTCCCCCGTTATAGTTAGTTCAGCTAACTATAACTCGCGCCCCCGCAATGCACTGCTGATGACGTCACATTACATCACTCATGACATGGTCAGTGACATCACTGATGACATCACTGATGACATCTCAAATGACATCACTGATGACATCATCCAGTGACTGTGTGTTTCTGTAAAGTTAAATATGTTTAATATATATTGGGAAAGGCGTATTGAAGAATGAGTGGGTGTATAATTGTCTGAATGGATGATTTAGTACGTGAGTGACTGACTCTACAAGTGAGTGATTAAATGTATCTTACTGAATGCATGGGTTAGTGACTAAACTGTGTGAATGTCTGTATCCGTCTGTCTGTTGGTTTGTAAGCGGCTGCATGGCTTTCTGAATAGCTACATGAGTGTCTACATGGGTTATTGATTGATTGTCTGAGTATCTGTATGGGTGCCTGAGTGTTTGTGTGGGTGGGGTGTGTGTGACTGTGCATAGATGTGTGAGTTGGTGATTCACTGGGTGCATGGTTTCAAAAGTGCATCTGTGATGGACTGTATGGGTGGGTGAGTGTGTGTATGGGTGTGTTAGTGATTGAATGTATATCTCAGTGGTACATGTGTGAGTAACTACATATGTGAAAGGCAGTATATATGTGTGTTGGAGTATATAAATGGCTATAAGTGAGAGTGTGTGATTGTGAGAGTGGCTGTATGGATGAGTGTGTACTTGTATCAGTGATTGTATAAGAGTGTAAGAATGTGCTAGTATTTGTATGAGTAAGTGAGCTGGTGTGTGTATAACTGTATAGGTGAGTAAATGGGTGTGTGATTAAGTTTTTTGCATGACTGACTAGGTGTGTGAGTACCTCTATGGATGAGTGGCGGTGTGTGAGTGTTTATATAGGTGTATGAGTGCATATGATAGTCCTGTACTGAGTGACTGTTAGTATGAGTGACTGTACGGGTGAGTGAGTGGATGTGTGTGTAGACCTAAGAATCAGTGACTGGGTATGTAGTTTTTGGTGTTGGAGTGTCTATGGTTTTGAGAATGGCAGTCTGTAATTTAGAGTGGGTGTATCAAAAGTTATATTAGGGTGTGAGAAGATGCATGAAATTATCACATGGATGATGTCATTTAAGATGTCATCAGTGATGTCATCAGTGATGTCACTGACCATGTCATGAGTGATGTAATATGTGACGTCATCAGCAGTGCATTATGGGCGCGAATTATAGTTAGCTGAACTAACTATAACGGGGGAATTTCTATGGTTTTGTACGAGTGAAATGTCCAACTAACTATAACTGTCCCTAAAACCTATGGTTTTTTCAGTGAATTTCAAAGATTTTTTAAATGCTAATTTCTAACTATAACGTGTCTGAAACCTATGGTTTTTTCAGTGAATTTCAAAGGTTTTTTAAATGCTAATTTCTAACTATGACGTGCCTGAAACCTATGATTTTTTAAGTGAATTTCAAAGGTTTTTTTAAATGCTAGTTTCTAACTATGCCTACAGAGGTAGGACATGTGAAGAAAGAAGAAAAAACGCACAGAAAGAAGCAAAAGATGTGCAGAAAGAACCAACAGAGGAGCAGAAAGAGGCCTTGTTGCAAAATCATCCTGTGCCCACAACTTTTTCAGACGGGTACTGGTGGTAACTGACTGACTAACCAGAGCCAGTGCTATGCTAAAAGACACTTAGAATACAGTGAAAACACCTACATACACTAGGGAACACTATGCGTTGGGGTACCCCTGTGATTAGCATGACCTCATCTGCAAGTCCCTAGTACATAATAGGGCAGGGGGATTAAAACTACCTCTTAAAACGCCCTACAGGGCGCGTTTGCACAGTGGTGAAGGGAGGGGGCCTGAGGTGACATGTGTGCAAACGCACCCCGTGGCGCGTTTTAAGTTGCGGGATTAAGTCCCTTGAATTCTGAGGGTCCCTGGGGCCCAACTAGCCCCCCAGGTACCTACAGTTAGGACCACAGAGCTGAGTTGCAGAGAGGCGTTCCGAGGCCACGCACCTTTTTTCACCTCTCTGCAACGCAACTCTGTTGTGCTTACTGAAGGTACCTGGTGGGCTAGTTGGCCCCCAGGGTCCCTCAGGATTCAAAGGGAATTAATTCCCCAACTTAAAACGCACCACAGGTCGTGTTTGCGCACATGTCACCTGAAGCCCCGCCCCCTCCCTTCACCACTGTGCAAATGCGCCCCGTGGTGCGTTTTAAGTTGGGGGATTAGGTCACCTTGAATCCTGAGGGTCCCTGGGGCCCAACTAGCCCACTAGGTACTTCCAGTAAGCACCACAGGCCTGCGTTGCAACGCCTGTAACAAATTGTGCAGTTGTGTTTAGGTAGTGAAGAGGGTCGTGCTGGGGGTAGTGTTTTAGGGTTTAGGGTAGTGCAGTGGTGTTTGTGTAGTGTAGGGGGTCATGCTGGGGGTAGAGTTAGGGTTTAGGGTAGTTCAGTGGTGTTTGGGTAGTATAGGGAGTCGTGCTGGGGGAGTGTTTTAGGGTTTAGGGTAGTGCAGTGGTGTTTGGGTAGTGTAGGGGTCGTGCTGGGGGTAGTGTTTTAGGGTTTAGGGTAGTGCAGTGGTGTTTGGGTAGTGTAGGGGGTCGTGCTGGGGGTAGTGATTTAGGGTAGTGCAGTGGTGTTTGGGTAGTGTAGAGGGTACTGCTGGGGGTAGTGTTTTAGGGTTTAGGTTAGTGCAGTGGTGTTTGGGTAGTGTAGGGGTACTGCTGGGGGTAGTGTTTTAGGGTTTAAGGTAGTGCAGTGGTGTTTGTGTAGTGTAGGGGGTAGTGTTTTAGGGTTTAGGGTAGTGCAGTGGTGTTTGTGTAGTGTAGGAGGTCGTGTTTTAGGGTTTAGGGTAGTGCAGTGGTCTTTGGGTAGTGTAGGGGGTCATGCGGGGGTAGTGTTTTAGGGTTTAGGGTAGTGTAGGGGGTCATGCGGGGGTAGTGTTTTAGGGATTAGGGTAGTGCATTGGTGTTTGGGTAGTGTAGGGGTCATGCGGGGGTAGTGTTTTAGGGTTTAGGGCAGTGCAGTGGTGTTCGGGTAGTGTAGGGGGTCATGCTGGGGGGAGTGTTTTAGGGTTTAGGGCAGTGCAGTGGTGTTCGGGTAGTGTAGGGGGTCGTGCTGGGGAGAGTGTTTGAGGGTTTAGGGCAGTACAGTCGTGTTCGGGTAGTGTAGGGGGTTGTGCTGGGGGTAGTATTTTAGGGTTTAGGGTAGTGCAGTGGTGTTCGGGTAGTGTAGGTGGTCGTGCTGGGGGTAGTGTTCTAGGGTTTAGGGCAGTACAGTGGTGTTTGGGCAGTGTAGGGGGTAATGCTGGGGGTGGTGTTTTAGGGTTTAGGGCAGTGCAGTGGTGTTCGGGCACTGTAGGGGGTCGTGCAGGGGGTGGTGTTTCAGGGTTTAGGGCAGTGCAGTGGTGTTCGAGCAGTAAAGGGGGTCGTGCTGGGTGTGGTGTTTCAGGGTTTAGGGCAGTGCAGTGGTGTTCGGGCAGTGTAGGGGCGGTGCAGGGGGTGGTGTTTCAGGGTTTAGGGCAGTGCAGTGGTGTTCGGGCAGTGTAGGGGGTCATGCAGGGGGTGGTGTTTCAGGGTTTAGGGCAGTGCAGTGGTGTTCGGGCAGTGTAGGGGGTCGTGCTGGGGCTGGTGTTTCAGGGTTTAGGGCAGTGCAGTGGTGTTCGAGCAGTAAAGGGGTCGTGCTGGGTGTGGTGTTTCAGGGTTTAGGGCAGTGCAGTGGTGTTCGGGCAGTGTAGGGGCGGTGCAGGGGGTGGTGTTTCAGGGTTTAGGGCAGTGCAGTGGTGTTCGGGCAGTGTAGGGGGTCATGCAGGGGGTGGTGTTTCAGGGTTTAGGGCAGTGCAGTGGTGTTCGGGCAGTGTAGGGGGTCGTGCTGGGGCTGGTGTTTCAGGGTTTAGGGCAGTGCAGTGGTGTTCGGGCAGTGTAGGGGGTTGTGCTGTGGCTGGTGTTTCAGGGTATAGGGCAGTGCAGTGGTGTTCGGGCAGTGTAGGGGGTTGTGCTGTGGCTGGTGTTTCAGGGTTTAGGGCAGTGCAGTGGTGTTCGGGCAGTGTAGGGGGTCATGCTGGGGCTCGTGTTTCAGGGTTTAGGGCAGTGCAGTGGTGTTCGGGCAGTGTAGGGGGTCTTGCTGGGGCTGGTGTTTCAGGGTTTAGGGCAGTGCAGTGGTGTTCGGGCAGTGTAGGGGGTCGTGCTGGGGGTGGGGTTTCAGGGTTTAGGGCAGTGCAGTGGTGTTTGGGCAGTGTAGGGGTCATGCTGGGGCTAGTGTTTCAGGATTTAGGGCAGAGCAATGGTGTTCAGGCAGTGTAGGGGTTTTGCTGGAGGTGGTGTTTCAGGGTTTAGGGCAGTGCAGTGGTGTTCGTGCAGTGTAGGGGGTGGTGTTTCAGGGTTTAGGGCAGTGGTGTTCAGGCAGTGTAGGGGGTCTTGCTGGGGTTGATGTTTCAGGGTAGTGCAGTGGTGTTCGGGCAGTGTAGGGGGTCGTGCTGGGGGTGGTGTTTCAGGGTTTAGGGCAGTGCAGTGGTGTTCCGGCAGTGTAGGAGGTCATGCAGGGGGTGGTGTTTCAGGGTTTAGGGCAGTGCAGTGGTGTTCGGGCAGTGTAGGGGGTCGTGCTGGGGGTGGTGTTTCAGGGTTTAGGGCAGTGCAGTGGTGTTCGGGCAGTGTAGGGTGTCGTGCTGAGGGGTGGTGTTTCAGGGTTTAGGGCAGTGCAGTGGTGTTCGGGCAGTGTAGGGGGTCGTGCAGGGGGTGGTGTTTCAGGGTTTAGGGCAGTGCAGTGGTGTTTGGGCAGTGTAGGGGGTCGTGCAGGGGGTGGTGTTTCAGGGTTTAGGGCAGTGCAGTGGTGTTCGGCCAGTGTAGGTGGTCTTGCTGGGGGTGGTGTTTCAGGCTTTAGTGCAGTGGTGTTCGGGCAGTGTAGGGAGTCTTGCTGGGGGTGGTGTTTCAGGGTTTAGGGCAGTGCAGTGGTGTTCGGGCAGTGTAGGGGGTCTTGCTGGGGCTGGTGTTTCAGGGTTTAGGGCAGTGCAGTGGTTTTCGGGCAGTGTAGGAGGTCGTGCTGGGGCTGGTGTTTCAGGGTTTAGTGCAGTGATGTTCGAGCAGTGTACGGGGTTGTGCTGGGGCTGGTGTTTCAGGGTTTAGGGCAGTGCAGTGGTGTTCGGGCAGTGTAGGGGGTAGTGCTGGGGGTGGTGTTTCAGGGTTTAGGGCAGTGCAGTGGTGTTCGGGCAGTGTAGGGGGTCGTGCTGGGGCTGGTGTTTCATGGTTTAGGGCAGTGCAGTGGTGTTCGGGCAGTGTAGGGGGTCGTGCTGGGGGTGGTGTTTCAGGGTTTAGGGCAGTGCAGTGGTGTTCGGGCAGTGTAGGGGGTCATGCTGGGGGTGGTGTTTCAGGGTTTAGGGCAGTGCAGTGGTGTACGGGCAGTGTAGGGGGTCTTGCTGGGGGTGGTGTTTCAGGGTTTAGGGCAGTGGTGTTCGGGCAGTGTAGGGGGTCTTGCTGGGGGTAGTGTTTCAGGGTTTAGGGCAGTGCAGTGGTGTTCGTGCAGTGTAGGGAGTCGTGCTGGGGGTGGTGTTTCAGGGTTTAGGGCAGTGGTGTTCGGGCAGTGTAGGGGGTCTTGCTGGGGGTAGTGTTTCGGGGTTTAGGGCAGTGCAGTGGTGTTCGTGCAGTGTAGGGAGTCGTGCTGGGGGTGGTGTTTCAGGGTTTAGGGCAGTGCAGTAGTGTTCGGGCAGTGTAGGGGATCGTGCAGGGGTGGTGTTTCAGGGTTTAGGGCAGTGCAGTGGTGTTCGGGCAGTGTAGGGGGTCGCGCTGGGGGTGGTGTTTCAGGGTTTAGGGCAGTGCAGTGGTGTTCGGGCAGTGTAGGGGGTCGTGCAGGGGGTGGTGTTTCAGGGTTTAGGGCAGTGCAGTGGTGTTCGGGCAGTGTAGGGGTCGTGCTGGGGCTGGTGTTTCAGGGTTTAGGGCAGTGCAGTGGTGTTCGGGCAGTGTAGGGGGTCTTGCTGGGGGTGGTGTTTCAGGGTTTAGGGCAGTGCAGTGGTGTTCGGGCAGTGTAGGGGGTCGTGCTGGGGGTGGTGTTTCAGGGTTTAGGGCAGTGCAGTGGTGTTCGGGCAGTGTAGGAGGTCTTGCTGGGGTAGTGTTTCAGGGTTTAGGGCAGTGCAGTGGTGTTCGGGCAGTGTAGGGGGTCGTGAAGGGGATGGTGTTTCAGGGTTTAGGGCAGTACAGTGGTGTTCAGGCAGTGTAGGGGGTCGTGCTAGGGTATGTGTTTTAGGGTTTAGGGCAGTGCAGTGGTGTTCGGGCAGTGTAGGGGGTCGTGCTGGGGTAGTGTTTTAGGGTTTAAGGTAGTGCAGTGGTGCTTGTGTAGTGTAGGGGGTCGTGCTGGGGGTAGTGTTTTAGGGTTTAGGGTAGTGCAGTGGTGTTTGTGTAGTGTAGGGGTCATGTTTTAGGGTAGTGCAGTGGTGTTTGGGTAGTGTAGGGGGTCGTGCTGGGGGTAGTGTTTTAGGATTTAGGTTAGTGCAGTGGTGTTGGGGTAGTGTTTTAGGGTTTAGGGTAGTGCAGTGGTGTTTGTGTAGTGTAGGGGGTCATGCTGGGGGTAGTGTTTTAGGGTTTAGGATAGTGCAGTGGTGCTTGTGTAGTGTAGGGGGTCGTGCTGGGGTAGTGTTTTAGGGTTTAGGGTAGTGCAGTGGTGTTTTTGTAGTGTAGGGGGTCATGTTTTAAGATGCAACGCTCCAATACCTGACCAGTCTGCACTACATAAATCTGCAAAAACTAAAAATAAAAAGTGTTTTGCACACTTTTGTCATTGGGCTATATGTGTGCTACATCTGGGTAATATTTGTGCTACATTTGGGCTCTTTTTTCACTGGTGGCCATCTTGGAAGACTTCTTTGTTATGAAGTTTCCTAATTTCCTCATTTACTGCAGTCTCCTCAGTAGGAAATACTTTCAGTTTTTTACTTTGATTCCATCAAGAAGGCATTCAGATGTGTCACACATTTGCCATAAATTCAGAATGTTATTACTCTAGTTGTTCATTAGATCACTGTAGTAAAGCTACTGCTCACCAAGGAGTTAACTGGAAGTCTACTGCTGGTATTGAAAGTGATTGTTTCAGTCTGCATGTCAGAATTTTCTAATGAAACAGAAGAGGATTTGAGATCTCACTTAAAACTTGCACTACATTTTCTTTTTGCAGCACTAACCATAATTTCTATGGCAAAATGAACCCCTCATTTTGTTCCTTTTTAAATTAAATGTTTTAAGTGTTACCAGTTTATTCCAATCAAGATGGCTTCAGGTGTGCCATACTTTTGTCATAAGTAAGGCTGTTAGCACTCTAGTTGTTCTTTAGAACACTCTGGGAAGCTGAAGTAGAACACAAAGGCATCAACTGACAGGCTGCTCCTGTTGAAATATAACAGGAAGATATTTGAGATCTCACTTAAAACATGTCCTAATTTTTCTTTCTACAGCACTAACCATAATTTCTATGGCAAAATGAACCCCATCATTTTGTTCCTTTTTAAATTAAATGTTTTAAGTGTTACCAGTTTATTCCAATCAAGATGGCTTCAGGTGTGCCATACTTTTGTCATAAGTAAGACTGTTAGCACTCTAGTTGTTCTTTAGAACACTCTGGGAAGCTGCAGTAGAACACAAAGGAATCAACTGACAGTCTCTGCCCTTGTTGGATGTACATGTTTTACTGAGAATGTCAGACTTCATTCTCACATGACTGAGAAAGATAATGTGAATTTACAGAAAATATGCTCTCATTTTAGCTTCTGGGGCACCTTCCAAAACTGTATGGGACAAGCATGTGAAAATAGTTCTCTCAAACATGATTCATGATATCCCAGCAGAAGGTTTTTCACAGGGTAAAATCACCTTAGAACACACCACAATTCCTGAAATTAGTATGGTACCATCAACAAATGAATTCTAATGTAACTAAAGTCTGTTATCACCCTTTATAGTTCTCCTTTTGGTAACCCTCAAAATCTTCGATTCACTACAATGCATTTCAATGGGGTACTATCATTTATATTGGTCCCAAGATGGCTGCCAGCAATTCCAGGATGAAGTGCTGACAGCCAATCAGATCTCACGATGACGTGTGGTTAGGCTCCGCCCAGATATATATGTGTTTTTACTTTTGATTTTCTCAGCAACTACTGAACGGATTTACACCATTTAACAAAAGGGTTCTTTTGAACCAAGAACTAACTCTTTGCCAAATTTGGTGTAATTCCGTTCAGCAGTTCGGGCTGTAGCCGTGTCTAAAGTTTCCTATGGGAAAATGAATGGGGAAAACGTGTTTTGGGACCCCCTTTTTCTCGGCCCTTGACGAATCACCCGAGACTTTCAGGGTAGGAGCGGACCGGAGCGGGCCATAAAGTTTGAAAATTTCGCGAAGATTCGTCAACCGACGCAAGAGTTATTTCAAATAGAATGTCGCGGATTTCCTATGGAAAATAGGTCCTAACTATAACTATCTACTGGCGACCGCCAGTAGATAATATATATATATATATATATATATATAATCTACTGGCGGTCGCCAGTAGATAGTTATAGTTAGGACCTATTTTCCATAGGAAATCCGCGACATTCTATTTGAAATAACTCTTGCGTCGGCTGACGAATCTTCGCGAAATTTTCAAACTTTATGGCCCGCTCCGGTCCGCTCCTACCCTGAAAGTTTCGGGTGATTCGTCAAGCGGGGCCGAGAAATAAGGGGGTCCCAAAACGCGTTTTCCCCATTCATTTTCCCATAGGAAACTTTAGACACGGCTACAGCTCGAACTGCTGAACGGAATTACACCAAATTTGGCAAAGAGGTAGTTCTTGGTTCAGAAAGAACCCTTTTGTTAAATGGTGTAAATCCGCTCAGTAGTTGCTGAGAAAATCAAAAGTAAAAACACATATATATCTATGGCCGCGTCGGATTCGCACACCCTCCCGATCACGAGCTGCATGCTAATTGGCTGTCAACACTCCAAATCAGGAAGTGTTGGCAGCCATTTTGTCCCTCGGTTCTGGGACAGAAACAAGTGCGCAAAGCGCAAAAAGGGGGCAGGGTAGAAACACCCTGACCCCCTAGGTCTGATCAGGGGGTCCCACAAGGACCCCCTGGGCAGAAAAAAGCATTTTTTTTTTTTTTTTTTTTAAATCGGCGGGATGCGCTTAGGGCGAATCCTGCCGGAAAAAAAAAAAAATTGCAAGTGTGCAAACGCACAAAGGGGGCAGGGTAGAACACCCTGACCCCCTAGGTCTGCTCAGGGGGTCCCACAAGGACCCCCTGGGCAGAAAAAAGCATTTTAAAAAATGTAGTTTGCAATGACAGGAGCCTCGCGGCTCCCGTCCTGTCATTGCAAACTGCTTTGGATATTGGAAGAGAGAGCAGGAAACCTGCCTCTCTTCCCATATCCAAAGCACATTGCTTTTCACATGGGGAGCTGCATGTTAGCAGCTCCCCATGTGAAAAGCAATGCCGGCTCCCAAGGGACGCGGGAGCCGGCGGGACTGTGGGGGATTGGGGACCCCCACAGTCCCCAACGGAGAGGGCCAGCCTCGGGGATGGGGTCCTCGGGGCAAGTAGTGGCTCGGGAGGGGGGCCACGCGGCCCCCTCCCCAAATTAAAAAATTTGAAAAAAAATAAAATATGAAAGGCCGGCCCCGGGGGATGGGGTCCCCGGGGCCAATATAGGCCCAGGGAAGGGGGGCCACGCAGCCCCCTCCCATACAAAAAAAATTACAAAAAAAAGACCGGCATCGTGCCGGAGGCCCCGCCCCCACCCTGCAGCAGTCTGCAAACGCGTCCCCTGGCGCGTTTGCAGATGGGGAACGATTTCCCCTTGAATACTGGGGGTCCCTGGGGGCCAACTAGCCCACCAGGAACCTCCAGTATGCGCCAGGGGCTGCGTTGCAGAGAGGTGTACAGAGGCCACGCCCCTTTTACACCTCTCTGCAACGCAGCTCTGTGGCGCTTTTTGGAGGTACATGGTGGGCTAGTTGGACTCCAGGGACCCTCAGGATTCAAGGGGACTTAATCCCCCAACTTAAAATGCGCCACGGGGCGCGTTTGCACAGTGGTGAAAGGAGGGGGCGGGGCTTCAGGTGACATGTGTGCAAACAGGCCCCGTGGCGCATTTTAAGATGGGGAATTAAATCCTCTTCAATCCTGAGGGTCTCTGAGGCCAACTAGCCCACCAGGTACCTCCAGTATGCGCCACGGAGCTGCGTTGCAGAGTGTTGTAAAAAGGGGCGTGGCCTCTGTACACCTCTCTGCAACGCAGCCTCCTGGCGCATACTGGAGGTTCCTGGTGGGCTAGTTGGCCCCTAGGGACCCTCAGGATTGAGGAGGAATTAATTCTCCAACTTAAAACGCGCCACAGGGCGTGTTTGCAGACATGTCACCTCAGGCCCCACCCCCTTCCTTCACCATTGTGCAAATATTCCTCTAAAATCAACCGAACTACGAATTCCGATTTACTCACCTGTTATCAGGAGAGACCTCAGTGCTGCATCTTTGAGCCCAGTACTGATCCTGAAAAGTAATTTTAACCGTACTTACCAGTAACTTGAATTTCCTTCCATAGGATATCATTGCCTGCTTTTTGCTGAAAAAGTTTCTAAGTGTCGATTTTTGAAACATACAAATATTCCTCTAAAATCAGCCGAACTACGAATTCCGAGTTACTCACCGGTTATCAGGAGAGACCTCAGTGCTGCATCTTTTAGCCCAGTACTGATCCTGAAAAGTAATTTTAACCATACTTACCAGTAACTTGAATTTCCTTCCATAGGCTAACATTGACTGGTTTCACTTGGAAATTCTTCTAAGTGTGGAGTTTTGGAACTTTATAATATTCCTCTAAAATCAGCCGAACTACGAATTCCGATTTACTCACCTGTTATCAGGAGAGAACCCAGTGCTGCATCTTTTAGCCCAGCACTGACCTTGAAAAGTAATTCTAACCGTACTTACCAGTAACTTGTATTTCCTTCCATAGGAATCCATTGTCTGGTTTTCAGCAGAAAAGTTTCAAAGTGTCGATTTTCACAAACTATAAATATTCCTTAAAAATCGCCTGTATGACTTAAACGCATTCTTTCAACTGTTTACAGGAGATGCACCAGTGCTGGATCCAGGATCCACCACTGAGTAAGAAAAAGTAACGATAACACTACTTACCTGCTAAGTGAATTTCCTCCCATAGGATAACATTGGTGATTCTATGAGAAAAAGTTTCTAAGTGTCAACTTTTAAAATACAATAATATTCCTTAAAAATCACTACTGTAACCAAAACGCTTTTACTCAACTGTTTACAGGAGATGTACCAGGACTGAATCTAGGATCCAGTCCTGTGGTGAGAAAAGTAATCCATAACGTAACTAATTGCATTTAACTAGAAATTCACATTGAGCTCAATGTTGCATTGTGTTTGAAATTGTGTTGCCCATTGCAACAACTGTAACTACTGTACTTAAAAGTCTATTGCCTATTTGCAAAGTATTTAAACTAAAGTAATTCATTCCGAGAAAGTATATTTTGTAATGTATAATGTAATTACAATGTAATTTAAAAAATAAAATATCTAAAAATAAATAGTTGAAAAATTTTTTGTAAATCAGTATCAAAAAAATAAATATAACAATTAATACAATTAAAAAATTGTCATTTACAAAACCTTTGAAATTCACTGAAAATACCATAGGTTTTAGGGACCGTTATAGTTAGTTGGACATTGCACTCGTACAAAACCCGTGAAATTCCCCCGTTATAGTTAGTTCAGCTAACTATAACTCGCGCCCCCGCAATTCACTGCTGATGACGTCACATATTACATCACTCATGACATGGTCAGTGACATCACTGATGACATCACTGATGACATCTCAAATGACATCACTGATGACATCATCCATGTGATAATTTCATGCATCTTCTCACACCCTAATATAACTTTTGATACACCCACTCTTATTTACAGACTGCCATTCGCAAAACCATACACACTCCAATACCAATAACTATATACCCACTCACTGATTCTTAGGTCTACACACACACATCTACTCACTCACCCGTCCAGTCACTCATACTTACAGTCACTCAGTACAGGACTATCATATGCACTCATACACCTATATAAACACTCACACACCGCCACTCATCCATAGAGGTACTCACACACCTAGTCAGTCATGCAAAAAATTAATCACACACCCATTTACTCACCTATAGAGTTATACACACACCAGCTCACTTAGTCATACAAATACTAGCACATTCTTACGCTCTTATACAATAACTGATACAAGCACACACGTATCCATACAGCCACTCTCACAATCACACACTCTCACTTATAGCCTTTTAAATACTCTAACACACATATATACTGCCTTTTACATATGTAGTTACTCGCACATGTACCACTGAGATATACATTCACTCACTAACACACCCATACACACACTCACCCACCCAAGCAGTCCATCACAGACGCACTCTTCAAATCATGCACCCAGTGAATCACCCACTCACACATCTATGTACAGAGTCGCACACACCCCACCCACACAAACACTCAGGCACCCATACATACTCAGACAACGAATCAATAATTCATATACACACACATGTAGCTATTCACAAACCCATCCAGCCACTTACACAGCAACAGACAGACGGATACAGACATTCACCCAGTTTAGTCACTAACCCATGCATTCAGTAAGATACGTTTAATCACTCACTTATACAGTTAGTCACGCACCTACTAAATCATCCATACAGACAATTATACACCCACTCATTCTTCAATACGCCTTTCCCTATATACATTAAAAATATTTAAACTTTACAGAAACACAGTCACTAGATGATGTCATCAGTGATGTCATTTGAGATGTCACTGACCATGTCATGAGTGATGTAATATGTGACGTCATCAGCAGTGAATTGCGGGGCGCGAGCTATAGTTAGCTGAACTAACTATAACGGGGGAATTTCACGGGTTTTGTACGAGTGCAATGTCCAACTAACTATAACTGTCCCTAAAACCTATGGTTTTTTCAGTGAATTTCAAAGGTTTTTTAAATGCTAATTTCTAACTATAACGTGCCTGAAACCTATGGTTTTTTCAGTGAAATATATATATATATATATATATATATATATATATATATATATATATATATATATATATATCTACTGGCGGTCGCCAGTAGATAGTTATAGTTACAACCTATTATCCATAGGAAATCCGCGACATTCTATTTGAAATAACGTTGGCGCCGGTTGACGAATCTTCGTGAAAGTTTCCAACTTGTTGGGGCGCTCCGCTCTGCTCCTACCCTGAAAGTCTCGGGGTGATACGTGAAGCGGGGGCCGAGAAAAAGGGGGTCCCAAAACGCGTTTTCCCCATTCATTTTTCCATAGGAACCTTTAGTCGCAGCTACAGCCCTAACTGCTGAACGGAATTACACCAAATTTGGCAAAGAGGTAGCCCTTGGTTCAGAATGGTGCCTTTTGCTTAAATGGTGTAAATCCGTTCAGTAGTTCCTGAGAAAATCAAAAGTAAAAGTACATATATATCTATGGGCGCGTCGGATACGCGTACCCTCAGCGCACCCTGCGCGCACCGTCCCGATCACGAGCTGCATGCTAATTGGCTGTCAGCTGGCTGTCAACATTCCGATTCAGGAAGTGTTGGCAGCCATTTTGTCCCTCGGTAGAACCGAGGGACAGAAACAAGTGCGCAAGCGCAAAAGGGGCAGGGTAGAAACACCCTAACCCCCTAGGCCTGCTCAGGGGTCCCACAAGGACCCCCTGGGCAAAAAAGCATTTTTAAAAATAAAAATAAAAATCGGCAGGATGCGCTCAGGGTGCGCGAATCCTGCCGGAAAAATAAAAAAAATCGAAGCGCGCTCTCCCGCGCTTCGATAGTTACTGGCCCTCGGGTGGCCCAAGTCCCGGGGGCATGGTGGGGGGATAATTTAATGTGTGGGGGCCTCAAAGGGCCCCCAAGCCCCGGGGACCGCCACCCCCGGGGCTTTTAGAAATGGTGCGGGAGGGCTCTGAGCCCTCCCGCAGCCCCGGGGACCACCACCTCCCCGGGGCTTTTTAAAAATAATTTAATAACCTGTGTGGGGGCTCCAGCCCCCACACGCCCCGGGACCGCCACCTCCCGGGCACTAACAAATTAAAATGGGGTCCGTTTTGGACCCCGAAGCCCCGGGGACCACCACCTCCCGGGGCTGTGCTGATGTAGGGAGGGGGCCGTGCGGCCCCCTCTTGGAGCCCTTGATGGCCCTGGGGACCACCACCCCCAGGGCCGGCTCCTGCAGTGTCCCGGGGTGCCTACCCCGGGACACTGTAGTTTGTTATGGCAGGACGGGAGCCTCGCGGCTCCCGTCCTGCTATAGCAAACTGCTTTGGATATTGGAAGAGAGAGCAGGAAATCTGCTCTCTCTTCCAATATTCAAAGCGATTGCTTTTCCACATGGGGAGCAGCATGTCAGCTGCTCCCCATGTGGAACAGCAATGCCGGCTCCCAAGGGACGTGGGGAGCCGGCGGGACTGTGGGGGATTGGGGACCCCCACAGTCCCCAACGGAGAGGGCCAGCCCCGGGGGATGGGGTCCCCGGGCAAGTAGTGGCCCAGGATGGGGCCACGCGGCCCCCTCCCCAAATATGAAAAATTTAAAAAATTTAAAAAAGGAAAGGCCGGCCCCGGGGATGGGGTCCCCGGGGCCTTAAATGGCCAGAGGAGGGGGCCACGCAGCCCCCTCCAAAGAATAAAAATTAAAAGGCCATACCCCGGGGGATGGGGTCCCCGGACCCAATACAGGCCCAGGGAAGGGGGGCCACGCGGCCCCCTTCCCGTTTTTTTTTTAAAATAAAAAATTAAAAAAGGGGTAAGGCCCTGGGGGATGGGGTCCCCAGGGCATAAAAACAGGAAAAAGGAAGGGGGCTACACAGCCCCCTTCAGGGGACAAATTTTTATTTATTTTTTAAAAACGATCGGGCCCGCAGGCCCCGCCCCCTTCCTTCACCACTCTGCAAACGCGCCCCTGGCGCGTTTGCAGAGGGGGAACGAATTCACCTTGAATACTGGGGGTCCCTGGGGCCAACTAGCCCACCTGGAACCTCCAATATGCGCCAGGGGCTGCGTTGCAGAGACGTGTAGAGAGGCCACACCCCTTTACACCTCTCTGCAACGCAGCTCTGTGGCGCTTTTGGAGGTATATGGTGGGCTAGTTGGACTCGGGGACCCTCAGGATTCAAGGGGACTTAATCCCCCAACTTAAAACGCGCCACGGGGCGCATTTGCACAGTGGTGAAGGGAGGGGCGGGGCTTCAGGTGACATGTGTGCAAACAGGCCCCGTGGCGCGTTTTAAGATGGGGAATTAAATCCCTTCAATCCTGAGGGTCCCTGAGGGCCAACTAGCCCAACAGGTACATCCAGAAAGCGCCACAGAGCTGCGTTGCAGAGAGGTGTAAAAGGGGTGTGGCCTCTCTACACGTCTCTGCAACGCAGCCTCTGGCGCATATTGGAGGTTCCTGGTGGGCTAGTTGGCCCCTAGGGACCCTCAGGATTCAAGGGGACTTAATCCCCCAAATTAAAACGCGCAACGGGGCGCGTTTGCACAGATGTCACCTCAGGCCCCGCCCTCCCTTCACCATTGTGCAAATATTCCTCTAAAATCAGCCGAAATACGAATTCCGATTTACTCACCTGTTATCAGGAGAGACCTCAGTGCTGCATCTTTCAGCCCAGTACTGGTCCTGAAAAGTAATTTTAACTGTACTTACCGGTAACTTGAATTTCCTTCATAGGCTAACATTGACTGGTTTCACTTGGAAATTCTTCTAAGTGTGGAGTTTTGGAACTTTAAAATATTCCTCTAAAATCAGCCGAAATACGAATTCCGATTTACTCACCTGTTATCAGGAGAGACCTCAGTGCTGCATCTTTCAGCCCAGTACTGATCCTCAAAAGTAATTTAAACCGTACTTACCAGTAACTTGAATTTCCTTCCATAGGATATCATTGCCTGCTTTTTGCTGAAAAAGTTTCTAAGTGTTGATTTTTGAAACATACAAATATTCCTCTAAAATCAGCCGAAATCCGAATTCTGATTTACTCACCTGTTATCAGGAGAGACCTCAGTGCTGCATCTTTCAGCCCAGTACTGGTCCTGAAAAGTAATTTTAACCGTACTTACCAGTAACTTGAATTTCCTTCCATAGGCTAACATTGACTGGTTTCACTTGGAAATTCTTCTAAGTGTGGAGTTTTGGAACTTTAAAATATTCCTCTAAAATCAGCCGAAATACGAATTCCGATTTACTCACCTGTTATCAGGAGAGACCTCAGTGCTGCATCTTTCAGCCCAGTACTGGTCCTCAAAAGTAATTTTAACCGTACTTACCGGTAACTTGAATTTCCTTCATAGGCTAAGATTGACTGGTTTTCAGCAAAAAGTTTCAAAGTGTTGATTTTCACAAACTACAAATATTCCTTAAAAATCGCCTGTATGACTTAAACGCATTCTTTCAACTGTTTACAGGAGATGCACCAGTGCTGGATCCAGGATCCAACACTGAGTAAGAAAAAGTAACGATAACAGTTTTTACCTGCTAAGTGAATTTCCTTCCATAGGATAACATTGGTGATTCTATGAGAAAAAGTTTCTAAGTGTCAACTTTTAAAATACAATAATATTCCTTAAAAATCACGACTGTAACCAAAACGCTTTTACTCAACTGTTTACAGGAGATGTACCAGGACTGAATCTAGGATCCAGTCCTGTGGTTACAAAAGTAATCCATAAAGTAACTAATTGCATTTAACTAGAAATTCACATTGAGCTGAATGTTGCATTGTGTTTGAAAATGTGTTGCCCATTGCAACAACTGTAACTACTGTACTTAAAAGTCTATTGCCTACCTGCAAAGTATTTAAACTAAAGTAATTCATTCTGAGAAAGTATTTTTGTAATGTAATGTATAATGTAATTACAATGTAATTTAAAAAATAAAATATGTAAAAAAATTGTTTCTAAAAATGTAGTAAATCAGTATGAAAAAAATTAATATAACAATTAATACATTTAAAAATTGTCATTTACAAAACCTTTGAAATTCACTGAAAAACCGTAGGTTTCAGGCACGTTTAGTTAGAAATTAGCATTTAAAAAACCTTTGAAATTCACTGAAAAAACCATAGGTTTCAGACACGTTATAGTTACAAATTAGCATTTAAAAACCTTTGAAATTCACTGAAAAACCATAGGTTTCAGACACGTTATAGTTACAAATTAGCATTTAAAAACCTTTGAAATTCACTGAAAAAACCATAGGTTTTAGGGACAGTTTTAGTTACTTGGACATTGCACTCGTACAAAACCCGTGAAATTCTCACGTTATAGTTAGTTCAGCTAACTATAACTCGCGCCCGCAATGCACTGCTGATGACGTCACATATTACATCACTCATGACATGGTCAGTGACATCACTGATGACATCACTGATGACATCTCAAATGACATCACTGATGACATCATCCACGTGATAATCTGATGCACCTCCTCACATCCTAATATAACCTTTGATACACCCACTCTAAATTACAGACTGCCATTCGCAAAACCATAGACACTCCAACACCAATAACTACATACCCACTCACTGATTCTTAGGTCTACACACACACATCCACTCACTCACCCGTACAGTCACTCATACTTACGGTCACTCAGTACAGGACTATCATATGCACTCTTACTCCTATATAGACACTCAAACAACGCCACTCATCCATAGAGATACTCACACACCTAGTCAGTCATGCAAATAATTAAACACACTGCCATTTAATCACCTATACAGTTATACACACACCAGCTCACTTACTCATACAAATAGTAGCACATTGTTACGCTCTTATACAATCACTGATACAAGCACACACTCATCCATACAGCCACTATCACAATCACTCACTCTTGCTTATAGCTATTTATATACTCCAACACACATATATACTGCCTTTCACATATGTAGTTACTCACACATGTACCACTGGGACATACATTCACTCACTAACACACTCTTACACACACTTACCCACCCATACAGTCTATCACAGATGCACTCTTGAAACCATCCACCCAGTGAATCACCCACTCACACATCTATGCACAGAGTTGCACACACCCCTCCCACACAAACACTCAAGGAACCCATACAGATACTCAGACAAGCATTCAATAACTCATATAGACACTCATTTAGCTATTCACAAACACATGCAGCCACTTACACAGCAACAGACAGACGGATACAGACATTCACCCAGTTTAGTCACTAACCCATGCATTCAGTAAGATACGTTAAATCACTCACTTATAGAGTCAGTCACGCACCTACTAAATCATCCATACAGACACTTACACACCCACTCATTCTTCAATACGTCTTTTCCTATATATATTAAAAATATTTAAACTTTACAGAAACACACAGTCACTGGATGATGTCATCAGTGATGTCATTTGAGATGTCATCAGTGATGTCACTGACCATGTCATGAGTGATGTAATATGTGACGTCATCAGCAGTGCATTGCGGGGCGCGAGTTATAGTTAGCTGAACTAACTATAACGTGGGAATTTCACGGGTTTTGTACGAGTGCAATGTCCAAGTAACTAAAACTGTCCCTAAAACCTATGGTTTTTTCAGTGAATATATATATATATATATATATATATATATATATATATATATATATATACGGGGCTTGGTGCCTGCCAATATAGCCACCTGACGCTCTACCTCTGCTGCTACGCTTATTTTGAACGATATCGTCCTGGAAGACCTTGGGACACCCATGTGAGAGCAGCTCCAGTTCATACTCCTGGCCTTGGCATGAGCCGCGGAGGGTGCCGTACAACCTAACTGAGTGGGACAACTGCTGCTGGGTTTACCTAGAGGGACAGAGGA
Source organism: Calotriton arnoldi (assembly GCA_963921515.1). Taxonomy (NCBI): domain Eukaryota; kingdom Metazoa; phylum Chordata; class Amphibia; order Caudata; family Salamandridae; genus Calotriton; species Calotriton arnoldi. Next base: position 2,534,108 of record CAWUFW010000115.1, read on the forward strand.
GGCTTACAGCGAGACCCCCACGGCCTTGAAATGTAGAGGGAGAAGAAGCTAAACTGCTACATCTCCCCATAACCCCTGCTTCGGGCCGGCTGGCGAGGTAGTGTGACAAAGCCCAAATCCTACTAGAGCCTGCTGGACCTGCAGACTGTTAGTCCTGGGCCTTGCCCCTCACCATCCAGGGTCTATACTTGCTGCTCTTGATGGTGTGTCCCGCCATGCAAACACCTCCCTAAGCTGAATCTTTCTGGGCAACTGAATACCTTGGATGATGCTGTATCCTATCAGGCCTTGGCTATAGATCTAAGGCCTGCTTTCACTACCGGGTTGTCCCGGATGACATCTTAAATTTATTTCCTCTGTGCCTTTACTCCAGCCTCCTACTTTGCAAGGGAAGTGCACGCTCCACATCGGAGGCGTGCCCCTGGCTGACTGGCTGCAGCGTACGACTGACTGGTTCTCGTAGCCTAGTTCTACACCATCTGGCTCCACCTGGAGTTTTGCAACAGTGTGAGCCTATGCTAATCATTTCCTGACATGACTCCGGGAAGCCGAGGCTCGTGGTGACAATGTCCCGCTCGACTGTCCGGCCCTCCATCCATATATTTGCTTGGCCATTGACTCTGCAAGACCATCAGCAGCAATATGAAAAACTGATCCCAAGAAGAGCAAGTTCTTGTTCGAGAAGTGGCGACAGATGGGCACACGCTTAAAGCCACCTTCTCCCGTACCCAACCCTCGGATGGTGGAGCCCCCATAGCCGCAACCATACAAAGTCGATCCTTTTGGATATGAAACACAGTCTCAAAGAGAATGGTGCACACATGTATCATTTAAATGCCAAAGTGGACCCGATGACAGATAGACTAGATAAGCAGGGGGACCACCTCACTCCAGCTGAAAGCAGGATCTTGAATCTCAAGGACGAGACCCCCCCTATCAAAGCTAAGGTACGACTTGAACAGAACCTATTGAAGGTGATGATCGAGAATGAGGACTTAGATGTTGTTTTATTATGAGCGTGCTTCTGTCTAGTGGGACTGACTGAAACTACCAATACAGGTAAGTCTGAACGCTAAATTGAATCCCCGCTGGCAGAGCTTTTTGGCCGAGGGAACTTCTCTGAACTGGAGATCGAGGGAGGCCACAGATTCCTAAGCCCCATACCTCCAATCGGGAAGCCCCCTGACCACTCATTGCAAGGCTTCTGAACTACTGGGATTGTGATTCTGTTCTTTGTCTAACAAACTAGCGGGGCTGCATGACGTACCCAGGCTCAACCATATCCATCCATCCATAATGATTTTACCCTGGCTGTGTCGTAAGCACATAAAGCGTTTGCTGAAACAAGAATGATCCATGTGAACAATAAAGTACACATCTATACCACCCCCAATGAGGCACTAACCATTACGAAGAGAGCAGACAAGTCAAATTCAGGGCTACGGGCCAGCCCCAACATATGAAGCCTACATTGCACTGCAGTCGGAAGCAGACACACTAGCCAAGACGCTGCTGGCAGTGATTTGACATGAAGGCCGATTTAACCTCAACTTGTTGCTCACGAATTACTGCACAAGGTGACTGCTACTTACGACTAGTAGTACACCTCTCATCTAAAGCCTTAAGCGACCTATGCCTCAGTTAATATAGCACATATAGCCTTGGCTCTGATGCCTTTGTTATATTTTTCATATTCCTGGGAGATTGTGCAAACTGTTCACTGTAGACCGGCAGTTGGTTGGCACTAACCCAGTCAAGAAATGTTCTTAAGGTTATGTTAATGGGATGCTTGTGAAACATATGGGCAAGCACTGACAGTTAAAGCATTCTTTATTGGTGGGGGTGGGGGGGGATAGGGAGTTTTGTTCTTTGTGGAGGCATTTGTACTACACTTTTCTTTCATATCACAGCATTATGCAGATCCTCACTAGGCCCACCTCGCAGACTAACACAGGGAGGATTAAGGTAATCACATGGAACATATGCAGCCTGGGGAAACCCAAAAATAAACCTCAAATCTGCTGTACTTGGATAGGCATAACTTTGAGACAGGGTTCCTACAAGAGACGCATTTGGGTCAAATGACTAAAGCATTTGCAAGCATATCGGGGTGGAATAACTACTTTGCCTCTTATGCTAGCGGCAAGGCCATACTGCAATTTAGCCTGATATTTCCACACAGGGATACCGAGAGGTGGTATCAATAAATGCTATATAGAAGGCCCACTGAGTGGCACCCACATCACCCTGATTAACTCCTACGCTCTCAATGTGGACTATGCATAGTGTTTGAGGGTTTAGTTTCCCTGTGCGGGCAGCGTATAGCACATAAATTAATTTGGGGTTGGGGGAGGGACTTCAGACTAACCCTGCACCCGCGATAGACAGCGGCAACCCTAATCGTACTGACCACTGAAAGGCTGCCAGTTTTTAGGGCAAATGATTGCCACGGAGGGGCTGAGATGTGTGTGTAAAGAGATATGGACAGGAAAAAGTATACTCTGCAGTCCATGACACCCATTACGCAATGATGTGGGCTGGACCCGCTCGAAGCTCAGGCAAAGGGCAGGTCCATCATCGTTCCGAGGAGGCAAGGCTGGGCCACTCCTCTCAGCCCAGTGACCGCACCCAGGTACTGTAAATTGTTTAAGATTTAATCATTGAGGCCCCTTGACGTGCACAGAGTATTTTATATATTCCTTGCACCTGTAGGGATCGGCTCTGCAGACACTTCACGGTTTGCTGAAGACCATGAAGCCCCAGTCCATTAAAGCTTAGTCTGTGTGAGCCTATTTATTTTATTATGCATTATTATTCTTTCTTTATTTTTTTCCGCCAACATGGGTAAGCAAAAAATAGGTATCTGTAAACTTAACTCCGAGGCCAAGAGCAGCAGCTTGGACTCATTCTTGTAACAGACTGTAGGTTCATTTCTAAGGAGATTGCATTGGGAGACAGACACCTGTGAATAGATATTATCGGCCCTGCTATGACTTTACCTGTGGATTTGGCCAGTGGCCCCTCGGTGGGTGGACATCTTGCCTCAAGTTCAGACATACAGTGCAAGGCACTACCCTCAAATTCCTTCCCTTTCTTAATTCATCTGGCCCCACAGAAAAGAGGGAACAAAGGGGGTTTTCCTCATCCCGAAATCAACTGCTAGCATGGAAAACCTTCCTTGGCCAATATTCTGGAGTCACTGAGGGTGGGTGGAAATGATCCTATCTGGGAAACGTTTTATGTCAAATTGAACGGCATGATTGACAGTTGCCTGAACCCTTCATTTGAGAGTCTAAGCAAACTTGAAGGTGCAATCGCCAAACTTGCTACACCGCCCCAAACTCACCCTCTACCTGAGGGACAGATCCTCGCCAGCCTTCGTCGACAACAGTCCCCACCTCAGTCTAACTCCCAAAATCCTATCCCCAAGTGCATCTCGATGGTAAGCCACCCCTTTTAGCAACACCAAAGTCATTGATCAAATGGGGAGAGAACAAGAAGTAACTCATAGGAACAATCCCACTAGCATGACTAGGCCTCCCGAGATAGGGCCTAAGGAAGCTATAGTCCATTAACTCAGCTATCTTGTGTTAATCTACACCCAGGAGCTTGTACCAATGTGGAAATTTTGGCTCATCTCCCAGTGCTACCAAAGAAGGCCAATGAGCCAAAAAACCAGTTAAATAAGGTTTGCTACTGTCTTACCCAGCACACAGATTTAAATATTGCCCATAAGAATATTTTATTCGTGAGGAGGGTGGCCTAAGTAGATACCTCTACCAAAAGGTAGGAGGGTGACTATGTAGTCATAAATTTTAAGCAGCCACTCTTGGCCAGAAACTCCTTTCACAGGAGACCTCGGTGTGAACGCACTAATAAGGTACACTTGTCTGTTAATGAGAACCGAAATCAAACACTTTTGTGGAGGTATATCTATTTAAGCTTAAGCTTGGGAGATACAAAGCAGCAGGCTTCCAAGTATACTCTGCCAGGGGCAGCTGGCACAAATTTTTTTTAATACAGTTTAACCTTCATTGGCATATATTGGAATAACGGAGTCAGACATGTGCGCATAATAGATTTTTTAAGTTAAGCCAAACACTAACAGGAATCTTATCAAAGAATGAATACATTCTCAGTGCTGACAAGTGCGATTTCAACATCTGCTGTTTGTCGTTCTTTATTATTGACCTGATCCTTCAGTTCTTGAAAACAAAGGGGAAGCTAACAAGAATAAACAGTTCAGGGACTTTACCCTCCTCGGCCTAAGCGCAAAAGCCTGGGTTTGTACAGCTGCATGACTCATGAAGTCATGGAGAAAACACAACACAATAGAACAATTGCCAAATATCCCCTTTATTCTCCTTCATCAGGGTCCTGCCTGGCTGGTCATATTAGTATATTACGTTTGGGCTTTTTTTTCTTTTCTTTTTAAGAGTACCCGGCAGTGCTTTAATCTGCCCCTGAATCTTTTCAGTTGAGTTTTGTCATTCGATACAGGTCAAACCAATTGTAGTCCAAAATAGTTTCCAGCCACTTTCCAATCTGAACCAATATAATTGACAGGAAATATACGAGGGGATAACTGAATTAAAGGCTGTTTTCACTACTAAAAGGGGTGAGTCTGCCCTGAAAACAAAATTACGTGACTAGACATTTGCTGAGTATAAACATGATTTACTAGGATATATCCAGCATAGCAACCAAATTAAATGAAGTGGATTGGCTGTCCTACACTAACAATTAAGACATCATTATGCTACAAGAAATTGGGCAACAGATGAAATAATCTGGTAAGGATATTTTAGTTATTCTTAGCCTGCCTCCCCCTCCGCATCTGTGAGAGTTATGGGAGGACTTGGGACATAATTTAGGGTTTCTCTTGATGTTAAGATAATAGCAATACCACTTTCCCATTCTGGAATTCAAATTTTATGGCTATTAAGCTTAAGGCGTTTTAACTTCTCTTATACATTTTTAAAATTATATCAGTCTTTGGGAAAATGTATTAGAATAGGTACCTTATTTTTTGCTTTAGAGTTACTGAGGTGTAAACCTAACTTTCTCTAACAAGGCGTTAATGTTATTTTAGGGGTGATTTTAATGCAAAAATCAGACATTCCTACATTCATGGACCCATTTGTAGCACAGACCACAGCAGTTTCCCACTCTAAAATGGATGCAAAGACCTTATATAGATATCTGGCTATATTTGTTGTGTGTAATATATTGGAAATCTTTGGTTTGGCGTAGAGACAAATTGTGACTTTAATTGGTTGGGACTGCAGGACAGCAATTGATTATTATTTTTTTGTGTGTCAAATTTCTGTTTATTGGCATTTAGGTATAAAAACAATTCCAAACAATCTTGGCTAGAAGTCATCTCAACATTCCAAAAGCTGTTCATAGCTAATTCAGTCACAGTATCTTACCATAATGGAATGGTCGACTAGTGCGGCTCATCAGTATCCCTTAATGCAATGGCATTTACAAAAAATACAAATAACTAAAGACCCCAACTCCCAACCCCTCCTCCCCTCCTCCCTCCCTGTGGTGGAGAAGCAAACCCATCCCTCCCTTGCTACTACTCAGGTCTGACTGGTGGAGTGCATTGTTTCCGTGTGGTGTTTGATTAGTGGCATTCAGTTATTCGTTAAAAGCCATCTGTGTTAACCCTATTGCCGAATCTAAAATTGGAACAGGTGTAGCCCTCTCAGTGTAGGTGGACAGACTGCTAGCGGGAGCCCTTTTTTAAGATGCATCACCAGTGGACCCCACTTATATTCAAAATTCTTATATTTGTCTCTGAATATGTCCGACATACGCTCCATCGTGAGTATTTTCCATAAGCGAGAGTGCCATTGCGCCAGTATTGGTGCCTCTTTTTTCTTCCAGTTAGCCGCTATTGCCTTTTTAGCTGCTCCCAAACATGCCCACATAATTGCTTTGTCCGCCTTAGTTTGGTGTACTAATGTGGTATCCCTAAGGCCCAAGAGGATCTGAAGGGATGCGCGGGACACACAGTGGTTGCTGGTAGAGGATTTATTGAAGAGATTGCGGTGGTACAGAGAGCCGTCCCAGCTGGCACAGCCCAGGCACACATACAGCAACTGTCACTGAGGGAACCCTCAGAGCAGGATGCTTCCCAACGTTCTAGGTGACATCACATACAGTTCATGCTGTTCTTCCAGCAACCCATCACCACACCTCCCCCTTCATAACTGACAAACTTATAAAAACACAATACTAACTAAAGAGGAGTACATAAGAGAAAAAGGGAAAGGGGTGCAAGTTTTCATGAACTACGTGACCACACACACAGACTAAACATAATCTCTTAAACATCGTGGTCTGGTATGAACCCTGGTGGTCCTCCTGACACCATCCCCCTCCAAAACTTTGTTGTTGATCTTGATAGTTTCAGAAGAAGGACACGGGTCTTTAGCAACACGAGAAGTGCTCCACCAGTTTCCATTAGACAATTTGACAGCATTTTTGCGAATGTCAACAATCTGTTGTGAATCTGTAAATTTGGAAAGGCCTTTTCTTACAGAAATAGGGTTCTTGATTCTAACCCAATCTCCAACATGGAGTCTGTGGGGTACTTTTCTGACAGGAATGTCACAATTTTTGGAACATGCTTCAGTCGATTTTTTGTTGGCCGAATCCCACATGCACTTCATGTCACCACTTTGATGGAAAGACTTCACCATCCAGAAAGGGTAAACTTGTGAAGAGGCTTTTCTCCCTCTCATAAGTTCGAAAGGACTAAAATTCGTATTAACATGAGGCGAAGTGCGGTATGACCAAATTAAATCTTTTACAGCTTGAAAAACACAAGTTTTTGATCTAAAGGCTGCTTGCACACACTCCACAACCACTCTATTGAACCTTTCTGTCTTCCCATTACTCTGTGGGTGGTAAAGCGGAGTTCTAGTGTGCTTAATACCACAGGTTCGTAGAAAAGAGTTCATTTCCTCTGAAACAAACTGCACACCATTGTCAGTAAGAATTTCTTCAGGGTAACCTTCCCTGAGAAATATCGTGTTGAGGCAGTTGATAACGCTCTTAGAGTTGGGTGTGTTAATGGGTTCAACCTCAACCCACCTGGACAGATGATCTATGAGAACTAGGAAATATTTTGAGTTGGAAGGAAGAACGTGGAAGGGTCCCAAAAAATCCATGGCCAGCCTTTGCCAAGCTCTCCCAGGAGGAGCAACGGAAGATTTGGTTACCCCTTCAAGAATTAGGGTTTTGTCACTGGCATTGCAGCGTGAGCATTGTCTTACTAAATCATCTATTTCAATGTCCATTCTGGGCCACCAGAAGTCTGTTCTTACTTTCCTCTTGGTGATGGTGGTACCAAGATGGCCTGAATGTGCAGCTAACATAATTTTCCCTCGATAACATGTAGGAGGTACAAGTTTATTGCCTCTAACCACTTTTTCCACCCTCTACTGAAAGCTCATCGCTGACCTTCCAGAACATTTGCAGTTCATAAGAAAGACATTTCTCTTTGGGCCAGCCTTTCTTGATTAAGGAAACAACTTCTTTGAGTACCGGATCCTTATTGACCTCTGTCACCCAGTCATCTTCTGCAAAAGACAAACAGTCTTGACTGATATGGGCTACAAAACACTCTTCCACTTCAGTCTCCCATTCTTGCTCTTCAGTGTCGGGAATGGGGAGTCTAGATAAACAGTCTGCTCTGGTATTCTTTCCACCGGGAATATACTCTACACTGAATGTATACTCTAGGAGTTTTGTAGATAACCTAGCTAAACGAGCGGTGGTGCGTTTGGTATTTTTTCCAGATAGTATGTCGACTAGGGGGCGAAGGTCAGTTTTAAGGATAAATGATCTGCCCCATAAATATGGCTTGAATTTCTCGACACTCCAGACGCAGGCTAGGAGCTCTTTTTCGATGACAGAGTATTTTCGCTCGACAGGACGAAGCGTCCTTGAAGCGAAACCTACTGTGTACTCTCTTCCTTCAGAATATTGTGACAAAACAGCACCTAATCCGTAGTCACAGGCATCAACTGTAACAACAGTTTGCTTTCCCTCGACAAAAGCTTGTACAGCAGGTGCTTTGACAATGTGATCCTTGATAGATAGAAAACCTTTCTCACACTCCTCAGACCATGTGTAGGCAGCTCCTTTCTTGAGCAGAGCCCTGAAACATTCTGTGGTTTTAGCGAAGTCCTTCATGAATTTCGCATAAAACTCACAAAGGCCGAGAAAAGACATAAGTTGTTCTTTGTTTTGAGGAGCTGGCGCTTCTACAATACTTTTGATTAGACCAGGTCTAGGCTTGATGCCTTCCTCAGAGATGATGTGACCGAGATATTCAATCTCCTTTACTTTAAAAGTGCACTTGCTTTTTTGCAAGGTAACACCTCTGCTCTCTAGAACGCTAAAAACTTGATCAATAATAGAGTCATGTTCGACTTCAGTTTTGGTAAAAATGAGTATGTCATCCTGAAAAACTACCAAGTGGGGATTGTCTTGAAACATTTCTGTCATGAGCCTTTGAAATACGGCAGCTGCCGAGGCCAGACCAAAAGGAAGTCGGCAGAACTGAAAAACACCATTTGGGGTGACAAAAGCGGTGAGGTGTCGGGACTGAGGATGTAGCTCGACTTGATGATAGGCAGCTTTAAGGTCCAGTTTGGTAAACCATGAGGAAGACCCTACTTTTGTAATAAGGTCTTCAATGCGTGGGAGAGGAAAACCATCAACCCAGATGGCTTCGTTGAGGCTCCTCAAGTCCACACACATCCTCAAGTCCCCAGACCTCTTCTTGGCCAAAACAATGGGGGAAAGCCAAAGAGTAGACTCTACTTTTTCAATAATTCCTTGCTCACATAAAGTTTGTAAGTGTTTTGAAAGGTCACCCCTAATACTTAATGGGACATTACGTAACCTGTGTTTGACAGGACTGGCATTTTCTTTTACTTTAATGAAATGTTGGAAATTGGTGATTTTGCCAAGACGGTCCTCAAAATCTTGCTAAACTTGTGTTCCCAAGCATTGGTCATGTGGGCACTAGATAGTGAACTGATGTCCTTCATGGAAGTGATAGGGTACTGATTGGTATCTTTGTCAATAAAGACAGGGTTGGCTAAACCAGGTTTGATAGTCAAATGAAATTCAGCTTGGTGAAGGAGACCGAGAACGTTGATTCCTTTTTTGGCTACATACACTTTACCTTTGATAGTTACCCCTAGGACCATGATGTTAGCCCAGAAATAGCCCAACAATTCGATTTTACTGCCTTCAAAAGCTACAGTGAGTACATATGGTGGTAACAAGCTTTTATCATTCCAAAACTTGAGATACTTATCATGGGAAACAATGGTGATGCGTGCCCCAGTATCGACAAGAAGTTGAATGTGATAAGTTTCAATACAAACATCTACTTCAGGGTCAGGGACATGTAATCTATTCTGCTTGTCAGTACAGTGCTTTACGACTACCACATATTCTTGATTAGTCACGTCGTCATCATGGAATTCATCGGTTTCGTTGAGAACACACCCTACATTTTTCTTCTACCACTCATGCAAATTTTAGCAAAATGTCCCATTTTGCCGCATTGACCACACTGTTGGTTAGCAGCTGGACAGTTTTTGAACGAAGAAACATGTAGAGATGAACCACACCCAAAGCAAAAAATTCTGGAATTGGGTTGTTGTCTATTTTGCACAAAGTTTCTTCTATCCCTGGACATGTATGGTCTTCTTATATAGTTGCGAGTGGCATTATCGCGTGTGAGAGTGGGGGATTGGGGTTGAAACCTGGATGCTTTGAGGAGACAGCGCCTGAAATGGTGGAGTTAGATAGAGTAGTTTCAAGCTGTTTCACATCATCCATTGAAGTTTCAATACTTTTAGCAATATCAATTGCTTTAGCTAGAGTAGGATCTTTGCAGGTAAGTAGTCTTTCTTGTATCTTTTACAGTGGCAACGTGCAACAAGCTGGTCTCTCACCAGTTGGGAGGTAAAATTCTCAAATTCACATTTTGAAGCTAGGATTTTTAAAGCTGTAATAAAAGTGTCAATGCTTTCGTCAGGTTTTTGCATTCTTGTAAAAAACTTGTATCTATGCACTACAATATTCTTCGTTTTGGTAAAGTACTTATCCAATTGTGCAACGGCTTGTTCAAACTCGTCAGGGTCTTCGCCTTCAGGCGGATCGTATGGAGGTAGATGGTCAAAGACATTTTGTCCTTCGACTCCTAGGTGATAATACATGAGGTTCTTTTTCCTCTCGGGTTTGAATCTTTGACCATCAATGGCACCTAAGTACGCCTTGAAAGATCTAAACCATAACTTCCACTCTAGAGGTGGATCTCCTGGTTCTTGTAAGAAAGGTGCTGGTGCCGCAACACTTTGCATATTTATAGAGTACCTGTGGAACAAAAGTGGTTAGACAGAGGATAAGGAAGGGGAAGAAGAAAAAGAGAAGAAGAGAAAGAAAAAAAAATGAGGAAGAAAGGAGAAAAAAAAATAATGTGAATGCTTTCCTGATTTTGCAGGGGATAGGAAAGTGCAGAACTAAAGCTTAGCTGGACACTGGGGATAGTCAGAACGGTAAGTCTTTAAAGATAAGGGTAAAAGCAGACAAAAAGAAGATGTGTGTGTGTGTCACATAGTTGATTCCATGCAGTTAAAATAGAGACACAGGCGATGTTATAGTAAAAGTAGAAAAGTGAACAGTAATGCGGTCAAGCCCTTCTCCAGGCGCTCGTAAAACAAATGAAGCGTGAAAAAACAGTTTAAATTCAAGGATGTTGAAATAGAAACACATGCGATGTTCCAGCTAGATTAGCAGAGCAAACAGCAATGTAATCGAGCCCTTCCCCATGCGCTCGTAAAACAAATCAAGTGTGAATAAAATGTGCTCTCTCTATAATCAACAGACCAGGTGAAGGAAAAACAGCGCTCCCATTTGAAAGTTGAGTCCAGAAACAGTGAATGATTCAAGTAAATATCAGACGCTTGTGAAATAAATGAAGCGTGAAGGGAAGCAGGCTGCCTTTTCTTATTGAAGAAATCACATAAGTGGAGGACTGTGTGTGTCAGTGTTGAGTGTGCCCCTTTTTTTTTTTTTTTTAGATTGACACACGAGTGCTGTGTGTGTCAGCGGAGAACAGTAGAGAAAGTTTCCTTTATTTGAATGCGCTGCTGTGCGTGCGCTGTGCGCGTCAGAGCTGCTGTGCGCGTCAGCGTAGAAATGCTTTCGAAGCTTGTAGTCAGGGGAACAATGCCAGTACGCTTGGACGCTGCGTGTAGCTGATGCGTCACAGTGACGTGTAGACGTTGCCTTTTGGCTCTGTGTGGATGCGACTTCACCAGCGCTGAGACGTAGAATTCCGGATTCTGAAAATTGATGGCCGTCTATGCTGTGACGTGTGCCTCGGGGAGCTGCGCGAGGTAGGCTGATACAGGCGCGAGGCGCGAGGTAGGGTGATGTTCGCACGAGGCGCAGGGTGATGTTTTGAAATGTAGATGAGTGGTCTGCAGGCCAGGCGCCAACCAGTCCCGAAATCCACAGGGCGCCTTTCAAACAAAAAAAAACAAAGCGCAGGTGGTAGACAGCGGTCCTCGGGCCCCAAAGAGGAGACACAAAGCAGTCACTGGGACGGCCGGCAAGGCCAAAATAAGTTCCCACTACGTGACAAGCGATCCAAAGAGCGACGCTGGCAGGGGGGGCAGACCGCAGCACAGGGCAGGTGCCGGCAGAAGAAGGGGTACGGCTCTCTGTACAGTTGAGTGTGAGAAGTAAAAAAAAATACTCACGATTGCCGTAGTGTATAGGCAATACTTCTATACCTCTAAGACGTGTGGGATCCCATCCTCTGTCGCCATTGAAGGGATGCGCGGGACACACAGTGGTTGCTGGTAGAGGATTTATTGAAGAGATTGCGGTGGTACAGAGAGCCGTCCCAGCTGGCACAGCCCAGGCACACATACAGCAACTGTCACTGAGGGAACCCTCAGAGCAGGATGCTTCCCAACGTTCTAGGTGACATCACATACAGTTCATGCTGTTCTTCCAGCAACCCATCACCACAGGATCACATCTATGGAGCTCGGGACGGGGTATCCTAGCATATCCTTCATTTGGGCCAGAATTTCTTCCCAGAATGGTTTGATTGTCGGGCAGTCCCACCAAATGTGGCGAAAATCCCCGAGGATCCTGCACCCTCTCCAGCAGAGATCTGAGGTGAGGGGGAAGATCTTCTTAAGTTTGGCAGGTACTAGGTACCAGTCGAATAAAATTTTGTAGTGTGCCTCCCTCAAGTCAAGTGAGTGGTTAAATTTAGTGATGTCTGACCATAGGTGTTTCCAATCCCCTTCAGTTGTCTCCCTTCCTAGGGTCTGTTCCCAGGTAGATCTGTATCGAGGCTGTGGTGCGATCGTAGTGGAAACCTGTAGCTTGTATAACAAGCGATTGCAATGCAATAGGTCTTGCATTACTGAATGTTTGAGCTATTGGCGTTGCATTATTATTTGCAACGCCAATTGCTCAAACTTTTAGTAATGCAAGACATATTGCATTGCAAATTCTTGTTTTTTATCTATTTATTTAATTTTGTAGCAATGGCGGCACGTCGTGCTTTAGCTCGAAATGTTTAAGGATAAAGTTCGGCATGCCGCCATTGCTACAAAAGTAAATGGAAAACAAATGGTGGCCGCCCGCCTTTTTTCTATTTATTTTACTTTTGAAGCAATCGCGCTTAAGATGTTTAAAGCTAAAGCACTTCAGGGCCTCAAACAGTAAGAAAGTGCTATACTTGAAATGCTTCAATTTAGTGCGGCGGCGAGGCACCGGCATATATTTTTTCCAATAGCGCCTTCTGCTCTGTATACCATACACTGGGTGTTGTCTTTCTGAAACAATGTAGTGCATCGGTTACACCAGCCACCCGAGTGGTGCTGAGGACGATGCAACTGCTCAACTGCCTCCACTGTCACCGGCAAAAAATGTATCTTCTTTTCTGCATTGCTCATGTTTTTAAAACAAAAGTAATTACATCAACACATGCAAAGCCATCCATTGCAAGGGCCTCTCTGTTGTTGTATGTAGGAGTTAACAAAACAGAAGGATGATATCAGCATGCCCGTTTGAGAGGATGAGTTACTGCTCGGCTCTCGGGGGAGGGGGAGAACAAGCCAATTGGCTGCACGTCTGTTGCTAATTGGCGCAGGAAGAGGAGGGGAGAGAGGAAGGCCCCACCAGCTGAACAGAGCGTCTGTGATAGGACAGGCGGGGCCATGAAAAAAATGCTGCTAAATGCTAGAGGCGCAGGAGGGCGATAGGGCATGCGGTGCGCATCAGTGAGCAAATCAAATAACAGTTAATTGGTGAATGTACTTCTGCATAAATGAAGACATGGTAGAAAGGAAGCGATATTGCAAAGATAATACCTGTCCTAGACTAATTAATTGATCTGGTTTCCTTCCAGGGGCAGGTTCATTCATCATTGTGTATGAATGAATGTTATGGTTTATAAATCTACAAGTTCTTTATATAGAGAATGGTGTCCAAAAACGCCTAAAAGCTGCATGCAGTCTAAAATTATTTCAGTCTTCCAACCAAGCACACCCTTGCTCTCTAGCACAGTCCCCGTCTGATAATAATCTTCGCTGCTTGGAAATAGAGATTTAAGCGCTATTCACACGCACATCTAATTTTCAATTTGCTGTCACGCACTTTGGTGCCTTGGTTTCCGAACGAATCATTCCACCACAAAATAACACAACTGTTATAACTCCCACATTTACCATCATTGCTAAAATACTCTCAGCCCTCCTTGATAAACTCATTTAGCTTTTCTTGACGTTCCTGCAAGGTAGGACAGGGCGTATGCTGCTGCTGTGCTTCCTCTCTTCTGCTCACAGGAAAGTCCTGCAGCGTTTCTGAGGAGAATGTGGCGAAGAGCACAAAGATGAAGTGAAGCGGGCGCCGTGTTGATGAAAGCAAACACGCTGCGCACCTCCTGAAGCTGCCTGCATGCTGCCGCCATGCCAGTAACAAAGAACAACACGTAATGAAATCCTACTCCAACGGCCTGATGAGAAATGCAAAAGGACACGAGGGCAGCTTGGGAAGGAATCTGCTGATTACTTTCAAGTACCATCTTCCACTGCCAAGTAAACTGCCCTCAGGACAGAAAGGGCCGAGGGGAAGCATGAAAGAGAAGACAGGTATAGTGACTAAGCAAAGGGCAGGGCGACAAACAAAGGGAGCCAGAGAGAAGGAGCAACAAGACCCGCGGCCGTGAGACACGCTCTGTAGTGGGGGAGGGGCGTTGAAGCGCGAGGAAGACAGAGGTGGAGCGAGGCGCGCACGCTTGGGAGAGCGAGAGGAAAGCCAGATGGCGCCTCTGCTACCTGTGCGAGTAACCGCACACTCTATGCCACCCAAAAAGCTGTGGTCGGCTTTTTAAAGCCCATCACTAAATGTCTCGCCAGAGCAGCACATGCGCTGGCTCAGGCGAGACCTAAAAATGAGATTGTGCCCTTGGTCGTACTAGCTTTCCGCACTAAGGTTTCTATCGGGGTCAGGTCTCTCGTCGCCGCCTCTCTAACCTGTGGATGTAAGGCCCAATGTTTAAGTTGCAGGTAGTGATAGTGCTCTGAGGGCGGTACCTCAAAATCCCTTTGACAATTTTCAAAAGAGAGAATGTCATAGTTGTGGAATAGATCTGAGAGCATTCTGCACACTCCCTCTCGCCATGCGTCAAATGGCCCTTCCTTTAGTGCGGGTGGGAAGTCCGGGTTAAAGTGTATAGGTGTATAAGGAGATGGAAAAGAGGTCCAGCCCAGGTTCCTATTTACCTCGTCTCAAGTCCTAAGCGTGGTTCTGGTAGGGGTGCTTAAGTATGCATTAACCGGTCTATCCTTTTTGGGTTTCCACAGCACATCCCAAATTGTCCTGCCCACGATGGCCCGGTCCATGTGGAGCCAGTGCTTGTCCGATTCCCGCATGGACCATTCTGTGATAACCCTCAACTGTGCTGCCTTGTAATAGAGCTCGATGTCTGGGAGAGCCACCCCTCCCTCCGCTCTAGGTCTCCTTCACACGTGGAAGGGTAACCGTGCCCTACCATCCTGCCAAATGTAGCGGAGTATCATAGATCGTATTCCTTTTATATAATCCTTATCCAGTTCTATTGGGAGTGCCTGGAACAAGTAGAGCAGTTTAGGGAGAAGGGTCATTTTGACTGCATGAATCTTATCCAGCCATGAGATAAACAAGGGTTTCCATTGCTGTAGTTCCTGGTTTACCTGTCTAAGTAAGGGTGAGAAGTTCGCCCGGAACAATCCTTCTATACATGGGGTAATCTGAATCCCCAAGTAGGTTAAACTGTGCTTAGCCCATGCAAATGGGGATTCCTCCTGTATTAGTAGCCTGTCCCCCTCTGATAATGTTAGGTTTAGTATCGAAGATTTAGACAGGTTGACCCGAAAGCCTGCCACTCCCTCAAATGCTTTTAATTCCGGCTGTAATGCTCGGAGGGATGATCTAGGAGCTGTGAGAGTTAACAGAATGTCGTCCGCGAATAGGGACACCTTATGTTCAACTCCCACAAATCCGATTCCTTGAATGTCTGGATTCGCTCTAAACCGGGCCGCCAGCGAGTCGATACTTAGAGCGAACAGAAGAGGGGACAAAGGGCACCCCTGTCTTGTTCCTCGTCCTAGCTCAAAGAACGCCGAGCTCACCCCATTAACCTGTACTCTAGAGCGCGGACTTTAATAGTTGGCTCTTATCATTTGCAAAAACCTATCTCCAAAGCCAAACCTCTCCAGGGTAAGAAACAGGAAGTGCCAGTCCACCCTGTCGAAGGCTTTTTCCGCGTCCAAGCCCAACACTATCGCTGGAAGTTTGAACTTGTTGGCTTTTTCTTTTAGATGGAGCGTCCTGCGGATGTTGTCATGCGTCTGTCTCCCTTTTATAAAACCGGACTGGTCCGGGTGGATAATGGCGGGCAATAGATTTTCTAAACGGGTCACTAAAATAGCAGAGTAAAGTTTGGCGTCTAGATTTAGGAGAGCTATCGGTCTATATGAGGCGCACTGCTGCGGGTTCTTCCCCGGCTTTGGAACTACTGTGATGAGTGCTTCTGCCATGGAGGGGGTGACCGCCTGTCTCGTTGCTATGTCATTTAATAGAGTTGTCAGATGGGGCAGTAGTTCGGATGCGTATGTCTTGTAAAAGAGGGCTGTTAGTCCGTCCGTCCCCGGAGACTTATGAGGTTGGAGCGCTCCAATTGAGAGCCGCACCTCATCTTCAGAGATTGGGGCATCCAGCTATTCTCTCCAAGTTTCTGAGATCTTAGGGTGAGCAAGCGAGTCTAAGTAAGTCTTCTGCGCCGTAATGTCACGGGGTGCTGCTTTATAGAGATCCTGGTAGAAAGCGCCAAACAGAGAGGCTTTACCCTGGTCGTCTAATTCTAATTCCCCCCATCTTTGTTTATTCCTCCAATAAACTCCCTCGTCCTTTATTCCCCAAGCTGTCTCGCCAGATGTGTGCCCACCTTATTTCCCTGTGCGTAAGCACTCCGACGAAGACGGAGCAGTGTGAATTCAGCACTGTTTGTATAGATTGCCCCCAGTTTCCCTTTGAGAGTACCCAGCTGGCACTTTAGACTATGTGTGGGGTTCTTTTTGTATTCTTTTTCTACTTGGGACAGGGCCGCCTTCAGGTCCTCCTGCTTCTTTGCCCTTTCCTTGTTTAGCGCCAATACCATCGCTATACACTTCCCCCTAATGACTGCCTTAAAAGCGTCCCAATTGTTCTGGGGGGAGGTGTCACCCGGGTCATTCGTTTGAATAAACTCTTTAATCGCTAGTCGTAGATCGTCACGGAGCAACTGATCTCGCGCCAGTGAGGCGGGGAAATACCATTTTGTGAACACCTGCATCTTTCCACACCAGTACAGGCCCAACGTTACTGGACTATGGTCAGATAGAGAGATGGGAAGGATCTTAGCTCCCTGGAGGGCGCCCTGTAATTCTTGGGACATATAAATGTAGTCTGGTCTGGAGTAAGTTTGGTGGGCATGTGAATAGTACGTGTAGTCTTTGGTGGTGGGATTGAGAAATCTCCATGCGCCAAAGAACCCCAGGTTTTGAAATGCTTGTTTTAGGGATTTAGGGAAGCTGCCTCCCGTGGACCTATGCGGCTGTGAACTATCGTCTGTAGGTGCCAGGTGAGGTTAAAGTCCCCCATTACGATTATTTGACCCTTGGCAAAACCACTCACCATATTCAGTAGCAAATTCACAAATATCGCTTGTCCTGAATTGGGAACATAGGCCGAGACAAGTGTCACAGATATACCCCTGAGCTTTCCTTTCACCATTACCACCCGTCCGTCTTTGTCCGTCTGAATGCCTTCAGTCTGAAATTTGGTCTTGTTGTGGAACATTAATGCTACCCCATTGTGTTTCGTTTTGGCGGATGACCTATATATAAGTGAATAGTTTTTATGTCTAAGCCTCAACTCTTCTGATCTTTTAAGATGCGTCTCTTGGAGCGCCACCACATCAAATTGGTGGTCCTCCAGATACTTCCAAATGTTTTGCCGCTTGATCGGTGAGTTCAGGCCCTTCACATTACACGTTGTGATTGATATCATCTTATGGGGTACCCATGCCCCTTCGTCGTGTGATCCCCTTGGATATTCCGTATCATACCTCCCTGCCAGTTACCTCTCGCCAATGCCTTCTCTCCTCCGACAGCATAGATCGCCATATGGCATAGCAATGAGCCCCCCTCCCTCTGCTTCTCCACCACCCCTCCCTCCACCCAAACCCTTCCTTTGAATTTAAAACATAGCCATAACAAATGACAGTGTTTGTCCGCAGGACCCTTACGTGTCCTGCCATTACGACAGTTCTCGTTAAGAGCGCCGAGCCTGGGTTTCGGCCCTCGCCCGTCACCTTGCTGTCTCTGTGTCGATAACCAACGTAACCGTAGATCAGTTTCAGCGTGAGCCCGTTCTGCGTGCTTCATGACCACTCCTGAGAGATGTGGGGCATACCATACCCTACCCCGGGGCCTTTGTTCTCTCGTCAGCCTTAGTCGGTGCGCAGCCCTATGTTGAGTGTCCATAAAGCTCCAATCACTCCTGAGGACTGTGTCATAAAAGTTCCAATCTTTCCCCGTGGTCGCGTGTGTCCCCGTAGGCATCGTTCTGTCCAGGCACGTGTTCAATTTCTGTTGATTGCATCAATCCTTTGGGCTGATGTAAGCTAGGTTTAGCTCAAACCTCTGTCCTCCTGTACCTTGTCCGTCATACTTTATGTGGACCCATTCTTGCACGTTTACAAGTATCAGGCCTTCTCGTGTGTGTCATTTTCTAGCTAAACCTCCCTTTCCCTCTGCCGTCTTCGAGTCAGGTCCTGGATGAGCGACCTTTAGTGATTGTTTCCCACTGTGTGGAGTTAGACCGAGGGGGGCCACTTCTTCCGGACTGTGAGCTGGATGCCTCATCTTCCGGTATTGGAATCTCAAGGAGCTCTATACCTTCTTTGAGCTCTGTGACATGCCGCTGTCTGTTTTTATATTCGAACGCTAGCCTAAAGGGATAGGTCCATCGATATCTTATTCGATCCTTTCGGAGCTTTTCTGTGAGAGGTCTGAAGGATTGTCTTCTCTGAAGGGTCGCCTGCGCCAGGTCTAGGAATAGGACACAACTAAATCCTTGAAAGGTGATGGAGTCTTTCTTTCTGGATTCTTGCAGGATAGCTTCTTTAAATCTTATATGAGTGAAGTTTGACAAGGATGTCTCGGGTGCGACGCCTTTCACCCGGCAGAGCCAGACCCACCCTGTGCGCTCTTTCGATTTTAATTTTAAGTTGTTTAGGCCCAAGTATCTCTGCGAAGAAGCCTTTCACAAACGCCTCTAGGTCTGGACCTTCTGCCCCCTCCTCCAGGTCCCTGATGCGTATATTCTCTCGCCTCGACCTGTTTTCCAGGTCTACATTCTTCAATAAGGCCAGTTGGAGTTGCGAATGTAAGAGGTGTACCTTGTCGTTCATGTCCTTCGTTCATTTGTCTAGCTCCTGGGTTTGGGACTCCGTATCCAACAGTCTCGTTCCGATGGAGTCCATATCCTGCTGTAGAGAGGTCATTTTTTCTGAGAGATCCGCTTTCAATTGGGCCATGGAGGGCTGCAGGTCCCCTTTTAATTCAGAGCGCAGTTCTACTTTGAAGTTCTTCAGGGAGCTGAGCAGGTCTTCGTTGGTCAAGGTCATGACTGGATCGGGGGTCTCTTTCTCCTGTGCTTATGTCTTCTCCGCAGGCGCAAAGTAACTAGACACCTTAGAGGTCGTTTTCTTAGGTGGCATAGATGCGGTATCTAATGTGATCCAGAGCTTCAATAGTCTCCCAATCCTCTTCTGTGCGCTTCTCTCTTGCCACTGTGTTCTCTCTGGAAGGTTCCTGTGGCCCTGTAGACAAATGCTGGACCCCTCGCCCACGAGGTGGGTAAGAGTGCTTATGTGGAAGACCAGTCTTCGGCGGCCCTCTTAGGGTCAGGCACTCAGCACGTATTCATGATGTCCAAATAGAGGCGCACTGACCCCCAATACCGTTATTTGTTCGTGACCTTGCTGGATGCCATGTAGAGTTCAGGCTTGCATCAGTGGCTCTGTTAGGGGAAATCGAAGTTGTGTGCTCAACTCCGCCATATTGGAGTCAGGCATTGCGAGATGGAGGCTCCCCACCACATTGCCGATGCCTTATGGGGACCCCCCCATGGCCTTCATTTGCCTCTCGTGGGTGACTGGAGCCTGTACTATGAGGCGGGAGCCCCCTCGTACCTCTGGAGCCTTCAGGAGCCTCTCAGCCTCGCTGGACCCCCACGATGCGCACCGCCGCTTCTCCCGGTGCAGCGCCTGCTGGCGGTATGTGTAACCGCAGGTGTCCTCTTGACAGCGTCCTCTCCGCTGTATCGGGCGGTTGCGCTGGAGGTCGCGTCGCGGTTCCTGCGTTGCTGTCCCCAATCCTGGCTTGAGGCTCTGAATCAGTCTGAGCGGCCGCGCACCGCCATCTTGGGCCTCGCCGCCCATCTCCGCATTCCGGGCTCTCCTGCGGCGGTTTTTGGGCTATTCCGCTGCGAGCACCTTTGCTACCGCAGCTACCGACGCTTGTTTCGCTGCTTCTAGGCTACATTGGGGCTTCAGGGATGCCCACGACAGCCTTGTGGTGACGGAGCCGATGCGGATCACGTCCGATCGGCCATCTTGCGTGGCCACGCCCCTGGATTATTATTTTATTTCCTCACAGCCACTTCACTTTTTTGCTCTGTTTGGGCGAACCGGGCAAATGGTTACAGTGATCATAACCTTAATGCACTGAATTTAGACCATTCAGAGAATGTTAAGAGACACACCAAGAAAACTATCACAGACATAGTAGTTGAGAACAAGGGCTTGAGGCTTAGATGGAAAGCAGCTGATATTACAACACTTTTTGTCAACATGTTGTGAGATAATTGCGCTTTAGTTAATGTGTATCAGTAAGTGACTGATGTCTGGGGAAAAATCGACCAACTACGCTTTAGTCAACTTGGGAGGTTATTACAGGAACATCCTCCTGTCACCCACTAGAATAACCAAACAGGAACATCCAAGCTGGTTTGATTGGCCTTGCAGGGAAGCAAATAGCCACCTGTGTAGGGCCACAGAGAAGATCCTATAGATCAAGAAGATGTACCCAGATGTAGGTCAGAGTATAAACTCATCCCAAAAAAAAAAAAAAAAAAAGGAAATCAGACTTACGAAAAGAGATTCTGGAGCATTTGGTTGTCTCTTGTACCTCTTAAGACACCAACAAGTTTCAGAAAATAGTTAACTTCAATGAGTCGGATAGAGCCCGCATGGTAGGACTAGGTATGAACATCACAGCTGAACAATGAGTGAAAAATTTCAGGTCATTGACCATCTCATGTCCCCCAGTGACCAGCAATTAGCATATTGTAAATTAACTTATAATCTCCTGGAAATTGAACCTGGTAACTGCCCTTTCCTATAGCCCTTCTGGTAAGGCCTCCGGTTCAGATGGGGTCTAAATAGATCTCTAAAAATCAAACGGACTTCTGGGCTTCTCATCACTATTGCTCTGAATTCAGCTTGCAGTACACAATTATCTTCATGGCATACAAAAATCATGATATCTATATTCTAAAAAGGAATTAGACAAGACCCACGTTGCTATAGACCGGTTTCCCTGCTTGACTTCATAGTAAAGGTTGTTGGTCCCACGATAATACAAAGAATCGCGATAAGGTCAGCCGACTCCAACATCTTGTCAGGGGTTCAAAATAGATTTAGAGAAAGGCTTAGTACGCTGGAACAATGCTTAAACCTGCATTTGCTAGTTCGTAAATACTCTGTAGCAAAAAAAGGTTCTATGTACCTATCCTTCATGGACCTTAGCAACGCCTTGGACCATGTTTATCAGTCAAAGTTTTGGGGTATTTGAACGAGTATGGGCATGGACCAGGACTTGACTGACATCCTTTGCATTTTACATACGGAAGTCTCGGCGTCTGAGAGATACGGCGAAGGGGGCATGTGCACCAACTCATGCACGCAGGATCGGGGGTGGGGGCGGAATGTGTCCTTGCACCCATTTTGTTCTTATTGTATGTAAACAATCTTAATGCTTTCATGATCTCATTTAGTTAGAAGCAAAAACAGGAGTAGACCTGTTAACCCAGGTGAGACCGGGCAAAGGTTTGTAACAAACAACAATGTCTCAGCTGGAAATCAATAGAATAGAGCAATTTTAAAACAGTGATATAAATCACATGGGATGGGGGAAAAAGATGGGAGACCACAATAGAAGGGGTAAGCGGAAAAGATTATATTTGTTAGTAGTTATAACAGCACTACAGTACAATTCAATATACAAGTGCCCATATCACTCAAGTGAGCACTGGGCGTGCTGGTGACAGTGAACGGCGCAGTGACACAGGGGTGAAAAACAGCGTGAACAGCGAAAGTAGTATGAAAGGAAACAATTTGGTCAAATATAATTATATACAATGTTGGTATTTTGAATTTGAAACGAATAAATTGACCACAACAGCCCCAAAGTTCTATGCTGGGGAGTCGACGGCGTTTCAACCTGATTGATTTCAGGTCATTATCAGGACAATGGTCAATAATTTCAAAAGAGTGCTGAACTTAGCACAGGACAGGGCAAGTGTCCAGGCAAGAGAGATCAATCAGAAGGTATTGTAAGGACAGATGAGGCGAAGCGTCAGGCAAGTGTGAAATCACTGCTATTTAAGTAGAAGAACCGGCGTTGGAAGATGGAGCGGTGCCGATTCGGATGGGGTCCGTAAGGCACTGTAATGAGTCCAAGTGCCGGGCGATCGGTGGAGATCTGATATGGACGATCCAATCGCCAAGGAAACCGGAAAGGAGCCGGCAGCGGGCGGCTAGATCCGTGGTCGAGAGATCCAGCGGAATATGGGCGAGGAACCAATCCTCTGGGCGGCAGGGAAAGTGCGGGACGAGTGACGCGTCCGGGCACCGATCATACTACTTTCGCCGTTCACGCTGTTTTTCACCCCTGTGTCACTGCGCCGTTCACTATCACCAGCACGCCCATTTCTCACTTGAGTGGTATGGTCACTTGTATATTGAATTGTACTGTAGTGCTGTTATAACTACTTACAAATATAATCTTTTCCGCTTACCCCTTCTATTGTGGTCTCCCTTCTTTTTCCCCCATCCCATGTGATTTATATCACTGTTTTAAAATTGCTCTGTTCTAATGGTCTCATTTAGTTAGGACATGCCGAAGGGATGATCTAACCCCATATCTGCTTTGCTGTACGCCGATGACACTGTTTTAATTTCCCAGACCCTTAACAGCCTTAAATGCCTAATTGATAACTTTTTAATGTTTACGGACGACCTCGACCTGGAGACCAGCTTCTCTAAAATATATTTTATGGCAAGTGACCCTAGGAGTTTTAAGATCAGAACTATGTCTATTGAGGTAAAAGATCATCAGGAAGGTCACTCACTTTCTATATCCAGGAGTATCCCAACGTCTTTCCACCAGGTGCCTAAAGTTTGACCAATCAGTTTGCATCTTATTCAAATTTCACCCAGAGTATCGGAAACAAACCAATCAAGGCACTTTTCAAAATCTGCAAATGTAAGAGCTTGCCGATCTTAACTTTGGGGCATTGATTTGTGGTCGTTGTAGAGCCAATAGCCTGCAGGTAGGTGAAAACAGTTTAAGTAGGCGCCTCTTTGGGCTACTTTCTAGCAGTCCCCATTACTTCTTGCACAAAGAACTGGGCCTAATCTATGTGGAGGATCACATTAAATTGGCTATAATGATATTATGGCTGTCCATCTGGTCTAACGTTTTTGCTTTTCTAGACAGAATGAGGACTGTCTACCTTGTGACTTTGGCCACAAACTCCCTTGGCTCAGCACATAAAACAGATTGTAGACCTGCTTGGAAGAATTGATTTGTATGCACGCCCTCATTAGATCACTCTGTTGGGGGGAGGGGGTGGTGGGGTATGTACATGGGTTTAAAAATTAATTTGGAGCGTACATGAATTCTTTAGGAAGGCAGAGGAGTGGGGGGGGAACAACCTTGCAGGAATATGTAATTCTTCAAACAACTGTGGAGATGGAGCCATATTTAATTCAGGTCACACACCCTTGGTAAAGAAAATTTCGAATGAGATTGCGATTGGGCTGTATATGCAGACTCCTCAGTTTTCCCTTGGGTCAATTTGATTATGACGGTTGTTGTTTGCCCATGTGATGAAACCTCTAAACAGACATTTCTGCATTTTGTATTCTTTTGTAAATGTTATCAACCTTTAATGTACCATTTTTTAATCTGTGTTCTTAGGATATATATAGTCCAGAAATGTAAACCTGCACTTTACTTCCTACACAGCTGAACAATCCAGCCGTTTGTAACTCATTAGGCTGCTTTTTAAAAATCAGCTGTGCAATATCCTGTGTCATTGCTATTTTAAATGTGTGATCCTATTTATGGATTTCTGATCTTTGTAAGTAATCAAGTAAGTAGTTTAAGTTGTTCTTTATTATTGATCAATATTTGAATAAAGATTGAATTGACTTAATTTTGTCTACTTTGTACAGGTCTCATCGGTGCCTTGTAGGAAAGCTTGAACTCTTTACAGGAGACCTCAGTTGTTAAGGTGACAAGCCAATGATTACAGCTAGAGGCCTGATTGGCACTAGAAATAATTTTTCAGAGTAAGCCATAGTCCTGACCTGTTTATCATGGAAAGTTATAGAAAACGCAGAATGCCTGACTTATTGATTGTGAAGAGCAGAACGTTAAAGTCAATGGGCATTTTAGATTGGGTTATTTCTCTTGATAAATCTACAGATAGGTATTTGGTTGCATGAAATGTCACAGATTATCTTTGTCTGGAAAGATTTGGGCGCTAGTTACCACCTCTGACAAACCCTGGAGGGGGAGAGTATGTGCACTGTAATAATTCTTGCTAGAATCTCTTCTTAGTTGTCTTCCGGGATCTTGTAGCTAAAAAAAGATCACTAAATAAGACCTACATTCACATATATAACTATTGCCTCAGACTGAGAACTTGTTGCCAAGTCGTTTTGGTTTACATTTCTCTCCCTCAATAGTTCCCCTTTCATTTCTTTGTTTCTCCTCTTTTCTATTTATATGCTTCCTAAGAGGACACTGCAGCTTTCCAGGCAGTGCTTGCCACTCACTTTATCAGCAGTGCTGCATCCCACATGGCTACTTTTCTCTAAATCAGGAGGCCAGTCCCATAGCAAACAAGTGCTCCGGTTTGAGCAAGCGAGAGCATTATGCTCTCGCTTGCTTAAACCGGAGCACTTCGCTTTTTACACCCAGGGAGCTGCATGTCAGCAGCTCCCTAGGGGGAAAAAGCAATGCCAGCCCCCGCAGGAGGCGGGAGCCGGCCGGGACCACAGGGCCCATCAGGCTCCCCTCGCAGTCCCCAACCAGCTGGCCATGCCCCGGGGGATGGGGTTCCCGGGGCCGAAAATGGCCCGAGAGGGAGGCCACTTAGAACTCTCCCTTTTTTTATTTAAAAAAAAAAAAAATGGCCGGGCCCCATGGGATGGGGTCCCCAGGGCCAAAATCGGCCTGGGGAGTGGGGACGCGCACCCCTCCTCCCTTAAAATAAAATAATAATACAGAATAGAAATGGCCTGGCCATGGGGGATGGGGTCCCCAGGGCTGACAAGGCACGGGAGGGGGGCCATTCGCCCCCCCGCCTTCCCCCCCTTGAATACCATTTTTTTGTACTTGGCCGGCCCCGGGGGATGGGGTCCCCGGGGATGAAACTGGCCTGGGGAGGGGGGGGGTCGCACTCTGCAAACGCGCCTCTCGGTGCAATGCTGGTGGGGCAATGAGGTCACCTTGCATCCTAAGGGCCTCAGGACTAAAGTGGACTTCATCCCCAAAGTATCAGTGCGCCAGGAGGCGTGTTTGCCGAGTTGTGGAAAAAGAGGGCATGGCCTCTGATCACCTCTCAGCAATCCAACTGTGTGGGGCTTACTGGAGGTAATAGGAGGGGTAGTTGGCCCCCCAAGGATGTACTTGGGGGCCAACTACCTTTCCTGTTACCTCCAGTAAGTCCCACACAGTGGGATTGCTAAGAGGTCTTCGGTGGCCACGCCCCCATTCTCCACCACTCTGCAAACGCGGCTCCTGGAGCACTACTGGTTGGGGGATGAAGTCCACTTCACTCCTGAGGGACCTAGGGGCCAAGAGGCCCTCCTGGTACCTGGTACCTCCTGTAAGTCATGCACAGCGGAATTACTGAGAACTGGTTGGAGGCCCAACCCCCTTTCTGTGTGTTTTGTACGAGTGAAATGGCAGCCTAACTATAACGTCCCTGTAGCCTTTGTGGTTTTTTTGTGATATATATATATATATTCACAGAAAAACCATAGGTTTCAGCCACGTTATAGTTAGAAATTAGCATTTAAAAAACCTTTGAAATTCACTGAAAAAACCATAGGTTTCAGGGACATTATAGTTAGTTGGACAATTCACTCGTACAAAACCAGAGAAATTCGGCCGTTATAGTTAGTTCACCTAACTATAACTCGCGCCCCTGCAATGCACTGCTGATGACGTCACATATTACATCATTCATGACATGGTCAGTGACATCACTGATGACATCTCTTCGATGGGGATTGAAGTCCCCTTCACTGCTGGGGGTCCTTAGGGGCCAACTAGCCTACCTCTTACCTGCAGTAAGCCCCACACAGTGGGATTAGTGAGAGGTGGACACAGGCCACGCCCCCTTTCTCCACCACTCTGCAAACGCGCCTCCTGGCACGCTCTTGGTTGGGGGATGAAGTCCCCTTTCCTCATGAGGGTCCCTGGGGGCCAACTAGCCCACCAGGTACCTCCAGTAAGCCCCACACAGCTGGATTGCTGAGAGTGCTCCGAGGCCACGCCCCCTTTTTACACCCCTACACTGCTACTCGGGGGATGAGGTCCTCTTGTGTCCTGAGGTCCTCAGGACACAAAAGGACCTCATCGCCCCACCAGCAGTGCGCCAAGAGGCGCGTTTGCAGAGTGGTGTAAAAAGGGGCATGACCTCAGACCACCTCTCTGCAATCCAGCTGTGTGGGGCTTACTGGAGGTACCTGGTGGGCTAGTTGGCCCCCAGGGACCCTCAGTATTCAAGGGGACTTAATTCCCCAACTTAAAACGCACTAGGGGGCGCGTTTGCAGAGTGGTGCAGGGAGGGGGCAGGTCCTCCGGCGAGATGCCGGCTTTTTTTTTTTTTAAATCTTTGAAGGCGGGCTGAGTGGCCAATTTCGGCCCAGGGGACCCCATCCCCCGGGGCTTGGCCATTATTTAACTTATTTTAATTTTGAGGAGGGGGGCCCATCCCCTGGGCCCCGGCAATTAGTTCTTTTTTTTTTTTTTAAAGGGAGGGGGGCCGCCCCCTCCCGGGCCTCTTCTGGCCCCAGGGACCCCATCCCCCGGGGCCGGCCCTTAGTGTTGGGGACCTGCGGGAGCCGGCATTGCTTTTGCACAAGGGGAGCTGCTGACATGCAGCTCCCCTTGTGTAAAAGCAATCTGCTTTGCTTTTTGGAAGCGAGAGCAGGTTTCCTACTCTCGTTCCAAAAAGCAAAGCAGGGTTTGCTATGGCCATGCTCCCGCCCTGCCATAGCAAACAGCAATGTCCCGGAGGTGGGCACCCCGGGACATTGCAGGAGCCGGCCCTGGGGGGTGGCGGTCCCCAGGGCCATCAAGGGCTCCAGGAGGGGGGCCGCGCAGCCCCCCTCCCAAGGTTAAGATAGCCCCGGGGAGGTGGTGGTCCCCGGGGGTCCGCAACGGACCCCCGTATTTAAATAAACAGTGCCCCAGGGAAGTGGTGGTCCCCGGGGCAATGTGGGGGGGCTCAAGCCCCCCCACACTAATTATTTAGCAAAGCCCCGGGGAGGTGGCGGTCCCTGGGGCTTGGGGGGGGCCTGCGAGGCCCCCAGCTTATTACAATAAAGCCCTGGGGAGGTGGAGGTCCCCGGGCTTGGGGGCCGCGTGCCCCCGCACATTATGTATAAAGCCCCGGGGAGGTGGCGGTCCCTGGGGCTGCGGGGGCCCCCGCTACATAAAACAGCCTTGCCCCTGGGACCTGGCCCACCCGGGGGCTTTCAAAAACAAAGCGCGGGAGTCCACGCTTCGTTTTTGTTTGTTCGATTTCTTTTTTTTTTTTTTAAATGCTTTTTTGGGCCCTGGGGGTCCTTGTGGGACCCCCTGAGCAGGCCTAGGGGGTCAGGGTGTTTCTACCCTGCCCCTTTTCTTGTTTTTTTACTTTTTTTAACCTTTTTCTTGTGACTCGGTTACCGAGTCACAAGATGGCTGCCAACACATTCTGGTTTGGAGTGTTGGCAGCCAATCAGAAGTCAGCTCGTGCTCGGGAGGAGTCGCAACTCCAACTCGGTGCTCAGATATATAAAAATAAAAATTGGGAATTTCTCAGCAACTACTGAACGGATTTACACCATTTAAAAAAAAGGGCGCTTTCTGAACCAAGAGCTACCTTTTTGCCAAATTTGGTGCAATTCCGTTCAGCAGTTTGGTCTGTAGCCGTGTCTAAAGTTTCCTGTGGAAGTTAACATGGGGAAAACGCGTTTTGGGACGCCCCCTTTTTATCGGCCCCCGCTTGACGAACCACCCCGAAACTTTCAAGACAGGTGCTGGCCATTAGTTTTGAAAATTTCGCAAAGTTTCGTCAACCGGCGCCAAAGATATTGGCAAAAGAAAAAACGCTTTTTGAATAGAAACAAGGTCCTAACTATAACTACCTACTAGCGACTGCCAGTACGTAATTAATATATATAGGAGGGGACAGAGAAATTAAGTTGAGAAGGTTGGAAACACGATATATGATACAGTTAGATTCTAAGTTCCCAGGAGGCCTCAATGCAACAGAGGATTTGCACACCTGCCTAACATAAATACGAAGACTTACTACATGATCTAGAACCAACACGTATTGTAGGGGTATAAATATTGGTATTGAATATAATGTGACTTTTAGCTATTTATTGTTCAATGATTTTAGGGGGTTTTTAAACAACAAATGACACATATTGTATTTTATAATGTGGTATTAAGTATTTTACTTTCGTATAAATATATTGTAATAATATAACTAGTGTCATATAGCAACTTTAATGTATTTACGTATTCATGTTCGGATGCTTTTAGATATTTTTGAGTATTTTTGAATGGTTTTAAATATTTTTGGACATTTTTAAATGTTTTGGAGTATTTTCTGGTATTCGGATATTCATATGAAGCATCGTTTTGCACAAAACCCCATAATAATGAAGTTATTGGACAAGGCTCAAATATCGGTGGAGTGTATATCACACAGTACTATACCATAACTAAGTCCGCTCGTAAATAATAAAAGATGCAGTGAAAATCATGCAACAACCCCCATTTTTGCGATTGTTCCAAAAACAATGAAATTTAGAAAAATTGAACTCGTCTCCAATTTTATTCCTTTGATTTTAAACACTATTGCACTATGTTTGTTTGCACTTTAGCACTTTATGGCATTACTAAGGTACAATTGACGAGTTTAAGGTCAATTGTAATTTGGATTTGTTTAGTAACATCTAGTATTCGAAAATGGTATTTAAACCATTATAGTTGATCAAAATAGTAGGATGTAATGGAGTAGAAATAGAAACTTATAATAAGTAAAAAATTATTAATTTACAGGGACAACCTCCAATCCAATGCTTAAACATATTTAAGTATGATTGTTTTAGACACAATACGAATTCTTGTGTAGAAGTATGTTATCTATGTCTATGGATAAAACAGTCACGTGATGCAGGTTTTGTAAAGCACCTAGCACTTTAAATTGAGCACAATGTTTGGTTACCACTGTCATGTGATCAAGCCTCGTTGAAGGCGAAACGGGTAATGGCAGCAGAGGTGGATTAAAAATTCCTTGAAGCACGATTTTTGGGTCCGTGTCCGTTCCTGGAGATATCCGAAGGAGAGTAGCGGAGTACATTGTGTGTGTATATATATATATATATATATATATATATATATATATATATATATATATATATATATATATATACTTGAAGATGAAGGATCACAAGAAAACAACAGCCAGCCAGGGCAAAAATCTGGATCCCAAAGGATACAATGAGTCACAAAGAAATAAAATATCCAAGAAAGAAGTGACTCAAACAGATAGATTCACCAAAGAACAAAAATATATTTCCACTACAACGTTTCAGCTTCCGCCTTCCTCAGGTAGTACAAGATGGTTTGCTCAGTGGCTGCACAGATGACACAGCTGAATTTTCAAAAAGCATCATGAGTGAAGATTCCATTTGGAATGTGGAATCAATGCAGTCCTGAGAGCTCTTGAGATATGCAGTAATCAGGTTGTATTATCAGTAATGTTCAGTCCATCTGGATGCAGTGATTTTAAATGGTACATCCAGAAGTTCTCTGGAGTCCAGTAGTTCTTCCTTTGAGACATGTTCCACGGGGAAAATCTTCAAATCTGATAGTAAATGATCCACAAGGTTAAAATGATTGGCTACAGGCTGGTCAATTTTCTTATTAATTATTGCCGATTTGTGGTTCCTGAATCGTGTACGGAGGTCATTCACTGTTTGGCCTACATATTGTTTTTTACAGCTTTGCCGTTGGCACTGAATCACATAAATAATGCATGTTGAGCGACATGTAAGATGCTGTCTTATTCCATAGGTCCTTCTCGTAACAGAACTAGTTACTGATGATGTTTGTAAAAGGTATTCACACGTGATGCACCTTTTAGAGTCACAGCAATGAACCCCTGCATTTGTTACAACTTGCTTGAGTTCAGCTCTCACAATAAGAGATCGTGAATTTGGAGCTCTGCGGTAAGCAATGACTGGCGGTTTTGGAAAACCTTTTGCAATTTTTCACAAGTAGACAGTAAGGGAAATGTTTTTTGCATTATATTTCTGTAGTTGGGAGCTGATGGATGTTAGTCAACCACAAATGGAGTTCTGTCACTTTTGTTTCTGCTGTTGGTATGCCAAATAAGTGCTTCTCTGGGTAACTGCAAAGACTTGTCAATTTGTTGCTGTATGATATGCAGAGGATAGCCTCGCCTTTTAAATAATGTAGCAAGCTCCTGTAGATGGTCTTTACAGGTTTCCTCATTGCTGCAGATGCGTCTTATTCTGAGTGCTTGGCTGTAGATGATGCTCAGTTTAGTGTGGTGTGGGTGACATGAAGTCCAGTTTAGATACAAATGAGCATCTGTAGGCTTGTGGTACAGATCAGTTGTAATTTTTTGTTCATGAATGGTGAGTAGCACATCCAGAAAAAGGAGATGATGCTTCTGTTTAGTATTGCTGCTGGTAAATTTGATGGTAGGATGGATATTGTTGATATAAGCTGTAAATTGTTCCAATGCTCTCACTTCCTGCATTCCATATTATAAATATGTCATCAATGTATCTTAGCCATACCAGTGGTTTGATGCTATAAGTAGCAAGTATACAGTTCTCTAGTTTGCCCATGAAGATATTTGCATAGGATGGAGCCATCCGAGTGCCCATGGAAGTCCCTTGTATCTGCAGATAGTGTTTACCATTGAATGTAAAATTGTTGGATTTAAGGATAACTCTTGCAAAGTTGGTAAGCACATTTGTTGATGGCTTTTTCACAGTTCTTTTATTAAGAGCTTCAGATAATGCCATAAGCCCATCCTCATGTGGTATATTGGTGTATAATGATGTAACATCAAATGTAGCCAGAAGGGTATCATCATCAAATGTGTAGGTTTGGTTTAATTTTTCAATAATCTGAAGGAAGTGACTGGTATCTTTAACAAATGATGGAAGTTCCTGTACAATGGGCTGGAGGTGCAGGTCGACAAATATATATATATATATATGTGTGTGTGTCATGTGATCAAGGCCGTGG
This sequence comes from Calotriton arnoldi, assembly GCA_963921515.1. Classification (NCBI taxonomy): domain Eukaryota; kingdom Metazoa; phylum Chordata; class Amphibia; order Caudata; family Salamandridae; genus Calotriton; species Calotriton arnoldi. The sequence goes on from CAWUFW010000115.1 coordinate 2,565,628, forward strand.
TAGGCCGAAACGCATCATGGCGGTCATGGTGAACTGAAAGCTTTTAATAAAGACACTGACTGAGCACTGAATTAGGGTTTGCTCGCCGCTCTTTCCCGCGGAAGGGAAGTCCATGGATACGGTGGTGAAAGTGATATATATTACCTACTGGCGGTCGCCAGTAGGTAGTTATAGTTACAACCTAGTTTCCATAGGAAAAGCATTTTTTGATTTGCTAATAACTTTGGCGTCGTTTGACGAATCTTTATGAAATTTTGCAAAAAGTTGCACTTTTTAGGTTAGCTCCTATCTTGAAAGTTTGGGGTGATTTGTCAAGCGGGGCTGAGAAAAAGGGGGTCCCAAAACGCGTTTTCTCCATGTTAATTTCCATAGGAAATTTTGCGACGAGCTACAGCCCGAAATGCTGAACGGAATTACTTCAAATTTGGCAGAAAGGTAGAGCTTAGTTCAGAAAGCGACCTTTTTTTTTTTTAAATGGGGTAAATCCGTTCAGTAGTTTTTGAGAAATACAAAAAAATAAGAGTAAAAAAATCAATTTCCCATAGGAAACTTTGTGCAAGGCTACAGCCGAAACTACTGAACGGAATTACCCCAAATTTGGCAAAAAGGTAGTGCTTGGCTCAGAAAGCGACCTTTTGTACAATGGTGTAAATCCGTTCAGTGGTTGCTGAGAAATAAGAAAAATCAAAGTTTCGATATCTGGGCGGAGCCTAAGTCCCGTGCACGAGCTTCACTGTGATTGGCTGCGAACACTCCAAACCAGGAAGTGTTGGCAGCCATCTTGTGGCTCGGTAGAAGCGAGTCACTAGAAAACAGAGAAACAAAGGTATAAAACAAGTGAAGGGGGCAGGGTAGAAACACCGTGACTCCCTAGGCCTGCTCAGGGGGTCCCAGAAGGACCCCAGGGCCAAAAAAAGCATTTTTTTATTTAAAAAAAATAAAATAAAAAAATTAAAAAATCGGCGCAATTTGCGCTGGGGTCACTGGTTCCCGCGTTTTATTTTAATGGAGGTCCCCAGGTGGGCTAGGTCCCGCGGGCATTTCTTAAAAATAGCTGGGGGTCGCTGGGGCTGCGGGGGCCCGCTGGGGTACCCGCAGCCCCGGGCTTCACTCATGTTGGGAGGGGCTGCGCGGCCCTCTCCTGGAGCCCTCCATGTGCTTATAACTTTGGCGTCTTTTGACGAATCTTTACGAAATTTTCAAAAAGTTTCTCTTTTTGATCAGCTCCTATCTTGAAAGTTTGGGGTGATTGGTCAAGGGGGCTGAGAGAAAAGGGAGTCCCAAAATGTGTTTTCTCAATGCATTTTCCATAGGAAACTTTAGACAAGGCTACAGGTCAAACTGCTGAACGGAATTACGCCAAATTTGTGAGGAGAAAGGTTGTGGTCCAGAAAGCGCGCTTTGTTGAAATGGTGTAAATCCGTTCAGTAGTTTTTGAGAAATATCACATTTTACAGATATCGATATTTGAGAATTCTGACATCTGATTGGCTGAGGGTTACAAGCACGAGCTCGTGGCTCATTGGCTGTGAACGGTTGAAACTAGGAAGTGTTGGCAGCCATTTTGTGACTTAGTCCGTCAGCTCGCATCTCTCCGTGTAGAAACCATCGGGTGTATAGTTTTACCTCTGCGAGGCAACACTGGCGTCTGTGTAAGATACTCCTTTCACGCTGCCTCTCCCCACATCACGAGGTCGCGGCTATGCCTTTAGAAGCCAGTCCGTTGGCTCGGAGCTCTGTGAGTCAGTCTGTCGGCACGACCCTCTACACAACCCAAACACCACTGCACTACCTAACTAAACCCTAAACCACTACTGCAGCACGACCCCCTACACTACAGAAACACCACTGCACTACCTTAAACCCTAAAACACTACCCCAGCACGACCCCCTACACTACCCAAACACCACTGCACTACGTAACTAAACACTAAACCACTACTGCCAGCACGACCCCCTACACTACAGAAACGCCACTGCACTACCCTAAACCCTAAAACACTACCCCCAGCACGACCCCTAAACTACAGAAACACCACTGCACTACCCTAAACCATAAAAGGCTACCCCAGCATCACCCTCTACACTACCCAAACACCACTGCACTACCCTAAACCCTAAAACACTACTCACAGCAGGACCCCCTACACTACGTAAAGACCACTGCCCTACCCTAAACCCTAAATGTACCCCCCAGCACCACCCTCTACACTACACAAACACCACTGCACTACCCTAAACCGTAAAACGCTACCCCCAGCACCACCCTCTACACTACCCAAACACCACTGCACTACCCTAAACCCTAAAACACTACCCACAGCAGGACCCCCTACACTACGTAAAGACCACTGCCCTACCCTAAACCCTAAATGTACCCCCCAGCACCACCCTCTACACTACACAAACACCACTGCACTACCGTAAACCCTAAAACACTACCCACAGCAGGACCCCCTACACTACACAAACACCACTGCACTACCCTAAACCATAAAACACTACCATTCCATTGGCTCACAGCTCTGCGTTTGCGAGCCGACGGCCCGTAGGTCTCCCTCTGCGAGCTGAGCCCACGGGCCGCAGCTCTTCCTCTGCGAGCCTGCACGACGGCCCGCAGGTGACACTCTGCGAGCCGAAATTGGGAATATAAGGCGGCTCTAAAAGAGCCCTTGTGTTTATTAGTTGGAGCTACATGTAAGTGCGAATGCACAGCTTCAAGTTAATCAGGAAAACTCGGTTTCCCTCATCTGTGAAGTGTACTCCATCACTTCTGTAGATATCAGCCATATCAAAACGTATGTTGTTGTAAATCGACCCCATTCTATGGTCTCTGAGGTATGCAGACACAGCTTTGTTGACATTCTTCCTAGATTTTTCAATTTGAGGGCAAAATTTGTATGACCATTTCCACTTCTGTCTTTGGCATATATTGGAATATACAAAGACAGTTTGAGGCAAAAGCAACATCAATTTGTCTAAAGGTGTCCTTCATTAGCATTTCCAAACCTACCCCAGTCAATGTGCCTAGGTCACTTCCACCACAGTGCACAATCATGAGGTCAGGGAGTTGGAGATGCAAACAGGTTTTAACCAAAGGGAGTAATTGGTGCCACTTCAATCCTCTCTGTCCAAACCTAGGTCTGTTCTGCATACCTCTTGCACCAGAAAACATAGCTATGTCCTACGACCCACACTAGCAATTTGAAGGTGTAGCTGGAAGATATGGATAGATGTCTGTAGCTCATGCAGTCCGTTCGTAGAATAAGAGATATGTTTAAAGATGGGGAACTACTTTTTTTTCTCATACAAAACGATAACTGATTGGGAGATGAAAAACATTGTTTACTAAAAAGTAGGGTGCATATTAGTTTGTCAAAAAGCATCTTTGTGATTGGTTAATAAAAAGCAGTTTCAACGTAGAGTTCATATGATAGGATAAAATTTGCTCAGTTCAACCACACCTGCTACTTGCATTTGGAAGGCACTGTTCGAACTTAAAACAATGGTGAACTTTTAACCTGCACGTGCCCTTAAATGTTCGAGAAAATGTTGCAAAAAATATCGTTAGGTTTGAAAAAATGATGAACTTTTAACCTGCGCGTGTCGTAGAATGTTCTAGAAAGTTTGTTGATAGAATACGTTGAACTTCTCACCTGTATGCGTTCTTAAATTTTTAAAAAACTGTTTATATGGAAAGTTCAAAAATAACCAATAGAGAGAAGTTTTGCAATTTGAAAAAATCAAGTAACTATTCTGATTTGTTCTTTACATGTATTTATGTGTGGAGCAACAGGGAAATTGTGCCATTACTGGTTCCATTCTTGATGAGAGCGGTGCATTACATGTACTGTGTGACAAAGAAAGAATTGCATGCGTTTGTGACATTTGGAATCTGCATACCAACTACGAACGTAAGTTAAATTATGCTTAGTGTGGAAATAGTGGGGAAGGGGTAAGAGTAGAAAATTCATGTGTTATTAACTTAACAGAGATGGACAAAAACCAGAAATGTTATGTGGACAATTTGTGGTCTCATTTTTTATACTGAGAGGTAGATTTCAATATCAATCAAGACTGGTGTGTTACTGGGAGGCTTTGTATTTTGGTGTTGTTATGAAATGTAAGTTGTTGGGGAGCGTTTCTTCAGAAGACATTTTTTATAAATATGTGAGAGATAAAAAATAAATGAAAATGTTCTGTGTATATTTTCTGTACAATTTTGTTCACAGTGCTAAAGTAAATGTGATTATTAGTGAAGGTAATTGTCAGAGTGTGTTTGTGTGCTGAATATACGCAGGCTTTTAAGTGGTCCGGGTTTTGTGGGTACTGAGCTCCGCCACCCGTTTAAGACAGTTGCCAAATTTTTCATTCCACTTAAAGCTGTTAATATACGTATAGTAAAGGAATGATGCATAAAAGTTTGGGAATTGCACCTTTATTTACTCTGTGCAGCTCCCACCAACATTTTGTGCCCCCCAGCGGTACGGTTTATAAAAATAATCTAATACAGCTCTTTGTATTATAAAAATAGCACTTCTAAGTTTATTGCCATATTGGTAGGGTTTGTACTATATAGAGAATGGTGCAATCAGTTTCATTGGTATAAAACTGCACTGTGTTATGTTGGAAATATTACATATGCATAGGTTGTGATGTTATATTTTATACTGTGAGGTACATTTGAATATAAGTGAAGACAGGTGTTATACTGCGAACCCGTTGAAAATGTGCACAGATTACATGGAGAGTAAATGGACAAAGTAAACGTACATTTTGCTTTCTGTATGTATGCATGGTTAGAATCTTTTGATGATGCTTTAAGGCACAAGTTACTAACTTGTGTAACAATATATCTGTAAGAGACAGTAGTTAGTGACAGATTCCTTACCTTAGAATATCCCCAGGCGTCAGGCTGGATCCGGAAAGTTTTTGCGTAGCAGTACCCTTGCGCGTCGGTAGGCGGCGTCGTGCGGCTCCGCGTCCGTCGTCGGCGTCGTGATCGCCGGGATGACGTCGCGGGCAGTACTTAGACGCCGCCCCTGCGCGCGGACGTCAGTTCTGTACACGACTTCCCGCGCCAGGAACGCAGAGCCATGCAAGAAGCGGACATAGGTGTCTGAAAAATACTAGGGCCCTGAAAGGGATGTGCTTAACCCTAGAAATCAGTTCACAGAACGGGGAGGATGGGTGGGGCGGTAAGGAATCTGTCACCAACTACTGTCTCTTACAGATATATCGTTACACAAGTTAGTAACTTGTGCATCTGAAAGAGACACGTTAGTGACAGATTCCTTACCTTAGAATAGATACCCCAGCAATACCAACCCCGGTGGTGGGTCTGCGAACAAAGATCAGACAAGGAAGTCCCGGAGGACAGAACGGCCAAAGAAGCCGCGCCTCCGGACCTGACTGTCAAAGCAGTAATGCTTTGTAAACGTGTGCAGCGAGGCCCAATTAGCTGCCTGACAGATATCCTGCAGCGGAACACCGCGGCCTAAAGCCGTGGTAGCAGGCGTTGCCCTGGTGGAATGGGCACGCAGCCCAACAGGAGGCTCCTTCTTAGCCAAAGAATAGCAGGCTTTGATACACAAGGTTACCCAGCGGGAGATGGTTCTCTTGTGCACCGCCCGACCTTTTTTGGCGCCCACGTAGCCAACAAAGAGCTGGTCATCCACCCGGAAGTGTTGTGTGCGGTTGATATAAAAGGAAAGCGCATGTTTTGGGTCCAGACGGTGGAGCCTCTCTTCCTCTCTGGAAGGATGCGGAGGCGGAAAGAAGGTGGGCAAAGTGATGGTCTGCCCAATGTGGAAGGCAGTAACCACCTTTGGCAAGAAGGACGGACGCGTCCTAAGAACAACCTTGTTTGGATGGACAGACAGAAAGGGAGGTTTGCAAGATAGAGCCTGGAGCTCACTCACCCACCGAGCGGAGGTGTTGGCCACCAGAAAGGCTGTCTTCAGAGTCAGAAGACGAAGAGGACAGTTATGTAGAGGCTCAAAGGGAGCGCACATGAGAAAGGTAAGAACCAAGTTCAAGTCCCACTGAGGCATCACAAACGGAACAGGAGGGAAGAGGTGTGTAATGCCTTTTAGGAACCTGTTAACAACAGGGGACTTGAAAAGGGAGGGCTGATCAGGAAGCCTGAGGAAGGCCGAGATGGCACAAAGATAGCCCTTGATGGTACCCAGGGCAGAACCCTGTTGGGCCAGGGAAAGAAGGAACAGAAGAACCTCAGAAAGAGGGGCAGAGAGGGGATTCACAGCCTTTGCTGTGCACCATGCCACAAACTTGTTCCACCTGCAGGCGTATACCACCTTAGTGGAGGGACGCCTGGCTGCCAGAATCACATCACAAATTTCGGGAGGCAAGTCGAAAGGAATCAACTGCCGCCGCTCAATCTCCACGCAAGCAGGTGGAGACTGGACAGGTTCGGGTGGAGGACCGTCCCCTGCTGCTGCGACAGAAGATCCTCCCGAAGAGGCAGACGGATCGGGGGATCGACACTCATACCGAGTAGCTCGGGATACCAAACTCTTCGAGCCCAGTCCGGAGCCACAAGGATGACTTGGGCCCGGTCGCGCCGAATCTTCTGCAACACTCTGGGTAGAAGTGGTATAGGCGGAAAGGCATACAACAGACCGCAACTCCACTCACGACGAAAAGCGTCGCCGAGCGAGTGCCGCCTTGGAAATTCCAACGCGCAGAACTGATGACATTGCGCGTTCTCTTCGGTGGCGAATAGATCTAACCAAGGCTCTCCCCACTGCAGAAAGAGTCCTTGCGCCACTTCCGAGTGAAGACGCCATTCGTGATCCATCATGCACCTGCGGATGAGTTCGTCCGCCCTGGCGTTCAGGGAACCTGCCAGGTGTTGAACCATCAGGAACATGCCCTGATGTTCCAGCCATGTCCAGAGGTGCAGAGCCTCCTGACAGAGGGTCCACGACCCCACCCCGCCTTGTTTGTTGCAGTACCACATGGCGGTGGTGTGGTCTGTGAACACCTGCACTACCTTCCCTTTGACAGAGGGAAGGAATGCCTTGAGTGCAAGTCGGATCGCCCGGAGCTCCAGAATGTTGATATGGAGCCGGGACTCCGCCGGAGACCAGAGGCCTCGGATCTCCGCCTCTCCCATGTGACCGCCCCATCCCAGAAGGGACGCGTCCGTCACAACTGTGTGCTCTGGCTGGGGAAGGGAGAGGGATCTGCCCATGACCCATTGCCGGTTCGAGAGCCACCACTGCAACTGTTTTGCATTCCCCTCCGAGATCTGGACGTGATCGGACAGGTTGCCCTGGTGCTGCGCCCACTGGAACTTCAGGTCCCACTGCAGAGCCCGCATACGCCATCTGGCATGATCGACCAGCAGGATGCAGGAGGCCATGAGGCCCAGCAGCCTCAGGGTCATCCGTACCGAAACCCAGGATAAAGGCTGAAAGATCGGAATCATAGCCTGAATATCCCGGACTCGCCGTTCGGGAGGATAGGCCCGAAACTGCGTCGTGTCCAGAAAAGGAGCTGTGGAGAAGGAATCAGATGCGACTTCGGCACATTGATGGAGAACCCCAGCGAGTGCAGGAGTTCGGCCGTAGTCTGGAGGTGGGAGACGACTGCCTGGGACGAGCCCGCCTTCAGCAGCCAGTCGTCGAGGTAGGGGAAGACTGGAACCCCTGCCCGGCGCAGATGAGCTGCGACCACCGCCATCACTTTCGTGAACACCCGAGGGGCACTGGTAAGGCCAAAGGGGAGCACGGTGAACCGAAAATGCTCGAGGCCTACCGTGAACCGCAGGTAACGCCGGTGGGCCGGCAGGACGGGGATGTGAAAATAAGCATCCTGCAAGTCCAACGCTACCAACCAGTCTCCAGGGTCGAGGGCAGTCAAGACCTGAGCTAGGGTGAGCATCTTGAACTTCTCCTTCCGGAGGAAGCGATTGACGTTCCGGAGGTCCAAGATAGGACGCATGTCCTCCTTGTCCTTTTTGGGCACCAGAAAGTAGTGGGAGTAGCAACCACGTCCTACTTCTGGGGTCGGAACATGCTCGACGGCCAAGAGGGCCGTGACTTCCTTCTGCAGAAGCACCAAGTGATCCCCTGACATGCGGTGGAATTGAGGTGGCATGGCTGGAGGGGTGGTCTCGAAGGGGAGGGAGTAGCCCCTTCGGACAATGTCCAAGACCCACCTGTCCGAGGTGATGGCACGCCAGTGGTGAAGGTGATGACAGACCCTGCCCCCTACTGGCGTGCTGTGCACCTGAAAGGAGTGACTAGGAGGGCTTGGAGGCCGCGGACGGGACGGAGTTGGTGGCCTGACCCGCACGCTGGTTGCCCGAACCGCCACGGCGGTAGCCACGTCCTCGGCCACGCGAAGACGCTTGCTGCGCGGGCCGGTGGCTGGGCAGCGGACGTGACTGGGCGCCCCTTCCGTGGCCACGAAAGGGGCGAAAAGCAGAGGTTAGCGGAGGGCGCACAACAGAAAGGCCCAGGGACTTGGCAGTAGCCCGTGAGTCCTTAAAACGCTCCAGTGCATTGTCTGCTTTGGAACCAAAAGACCGACTCCATCAAAGGGCATGTCCATGAGTGTATTCTGGACATCACCCGAGAAACCAGTTGTTCTCAGCCAGGCGTGGCGACGCAGCGCCACCGTCGTTGCAAGCGATCTGCCCAGCGAGTCGGCGGTATCAAGGCCACAACGTATGGTGTACTTTGCCGCATCCCTACCTTCCGCAATGGTGCGGGTAAGCAGTGTCTGGACCTCCTCAGAACACTGGGGCAAAACAGCCGCCACCGAATCCCACAGGGAGTGGGTATATCGGCCCAAAAGGCAAGCGGTGTTGACGGACCGCAAGCCAGCACTGGAGGAAGAAAAGCCTTCTTCCCAAATTGGTCCAGGCGTTTGGATTCCCTATCTGGAGGGGCGGTAGGGAAGGCGGTTTGGGAGGCAGAGGCTTGGACAACCAAGCTCTCGGGGGTGGGATGTTGAGAGAGAAACAAGGGGTCGCACGGAGCAGGGCGATGGCGTCGGGCCACGTTCCTATCCACAGGAGCCCCTGTGGTGGGCTTGGACCAGGTGCCCAAAAGAACGTCAGACAGTGCATCATTAAACGGCAGCAATGGCTCCGAGGAGGAAGCTGCCGGCTGAAGCACTTCAGTCAGGAGATTAGCCACAATTGGAGGTGCAAGGCTCCAGCTGCTCTACGCAACACCGTTGCGAAATTTGCTCCCTCCTCCGTAGCCACGGGAGGAGACAGCATGCCAGTGTCAGGGGAAGTGTCTAGACCACTGGCATCCCCAAGTTCCTCTGCCCAGTCCTGATCATACTCACACTGCTGTGTGAGAGGGTCTTCCGACCCCTCCCAGCTCTCCTGGTCCTCCTCTTGCTCAAAATATGGAGGAGGAGGGACATCTGGGACCCAAGGTCTCATCGGCGCCGGGGCCGTCGTCGAGCGACGTCGGTCCGGCTCCATGTCCGGAACCGGAGAGAACCGGGGAACGACGCCGCCCGGAGCCCCGGGCGGCGTCGGGAACGGCACCGGGGACATCGGCGGAGGCGTGGTTAGGTCAACCGGCGTGGATCGGGGTTGCGGTACCACCGGAGCCGGGATCGATGCCGGGGCCGGAGCCGAGGCCGGGATCAAGGCTGGCGGGACAGGCGACGCCGGGACCGGAGTCGTCGGCGACGCCGGAGCAACCCCATCAGGGCCCGCGGGGCCCGAAGGCGCACCGGAGGGACCTTGAGGCCCGAAGAGGCGGGCCATGGCCGACAGGAATTCCTGTATCTCGGCCGGAGTCGCCCCCGAACCCGGGAAGGACGGGTAATGCGGGGGCGGTGCCACAGGCACATCCGGAGCCGCGGGGACGGTGCCGACAGGGGCCTCAGCCGAGTCGCGAGACCGGCGAGGCGAAGTCTTAGAGCGATGGTGCTTCTTAGGACTTCTTGTGCTTCGACTTACCCGAGGAGTGCGAAGACTTGGACTCCGACGACCGGCGGGGGCTCCGCGACCGGCCCCTCGACCTCTCACGGGACCGGGGCTTGGTGCGGCACGGAGCCGACTGCCGGACCTCGAGGAGCTTTCGAGACCGCTCTCGCAAAGCCTTCGGGTGTAAGGCCCGGCAGTCAGGGCATGACTTCGTGTCGTGGTCTCGGCCGAGACAGTAGAGACACTCTAAGTGCGGGTCTGTGATCGACATCATTCGACCACAGACGTCGCATGGCTTGAAGCCGGGCATCCCTACCGACACCTAGGAGTCGAGAAGACTCGAAAAGAAACAGTGAAAAAATCACCAAAAATTTAGTAAAAAATTGACTAGGGCACTGCTCTTCCCGGATCTGCGCTTACTGGCGCGGAAAAAGAAGAACGGACGTCAGCGCGCAGGGGCGGCGTCTAAGTACTGCCCGCGACGTCATCCCGGCGAACACGACGCCGACGACGGACGCGGAGCCGCACGACGTCGCCTACCGACGCGCAAGGGTACTGCTACGCAAAAACTTTCCAGATCCAGCCTGACGCCTGGGGATATTCTAAGGTAAGGAATCTGTCACTAACGTGTCTCTTTCAGATATATAATCTAAATAGTGTTTGTGGTTTACAATTGGGTATACTGCACCGTGTTAGTAGTTAGTGACTAGATGCTGGTAAAGGGATGATTTATTGCTCGTTCTTACGAAATAAAGGTGGAGAGCGGCGTTTCTTTACAAGAGATATTTCATAAATGTGTGAGAGATAAAAAAGAAAAAAAAATGTTTTAGTAAATTTTCTGTATGATTTTTTCATACTAGTAAAGTAACTGTTATTAGAAGTGATGAAAATTGTGCTGAATATACGCAGGCCTTTAAGTGGGCCGGATTTTACCGGTGCTGAACACTGCTACCGCTTTTAGACACCCGCCATTTTTTTTATCCCATTGAAAGCCCTGAATATACATATATTAAAGGAATGGTATAATTAAAGTTTAGGAATTACACCTCCGTTTACTCTCATCTCATATTCTTTATTTTATGCACCCAACAGTAGTGTTTATAAAAATCAAGTAATAGAGCTATATCTAGTATAAAAATAGCACTTATACTTTTATTGGCATGTTCGCGGGATCTGTAGTGTATAGAGAAGGTGGTTATCAGTTTCAATGGTACAAAACGGACATGACATATGTTTGAAAGATTACATGGTTTTAGGAATAAGCTCTCGCTCTGCGAGTCCTCGGACCCGCAGTTGTATCTCTGCAAGCCAACACTGGAAATATACCGCAGTTGTCCCTGTACGAGATACCCCCTCTTCATGCTCCCTCTCTTCACATCATTGTCCCGCACCTATAAGTTGCAAGCCGACGGCCCGCACCTTTCCCTATAGCAGTTGGCCCGCAGCTGTTCCTGTGCGAGGCGGCCCGCAGCTCTTCTTCTTCGAGCCAGCTAGTTGGCTCGGAACTCTTCCTCTACGGGCCAGCCCGCCGGCCCGCAGCTCTCCCTCTGCAAACCATTGTTCGGCTCGCAGCTCTTCCTCTGGGAGCCAAGCCGCAGTTGTACCTCTGCAAGTCAACACTGGAAATATACCGCAGCTCTCTCTCTGCGAGATACCCCTTCACGATCCGTTTCTCCACATCACCGTCCCGCAGCTATCCCTTGGCAAGCCGACGGCCCGCACCTCTCCCTATACCAGTTCGCCTGCAGCTGTTCCTCTGCGAGCCGGCTCGCAGCTCTTCCTCTGTGAGCCGACGGGCCGCAGCTCTCCCTGTACGAGTCAGCCAGTCGGCTTGCAGCTCTTTCTTTGCGAGCCAGCCCGCCGGCCCGCAGCTCTCTTTCTGTGAACCATCGGTGGGCTCGTAGCTTTTCCTCTACGAGCCAGCCCGCCGGCTTGCAACTATCCCTCTGCGAACCACCAGTCGGCTCGTAGTTCTTCGTCTGTGAGCCGTCGAGCTCGCAGTTGTAGCTCTGCAAGCCAACACTGGAAATATACTGCAGGTCTCTCTCTACGAGATACCCCCTTCACGCTTCCTCTCCCCACATCACCGTCCCGCACCTATGATTTGCAAGCCGACGGCCTGCACCTTTCCCTATAGCAGTCGGCCCGCAGCTGTTCCTGTGCGAGCCGGCCCGCAGCTCTCCTTCTGCGAGCCCACGGGCTGCAGCTCTCCCTCTACGAGCCAGTCAGTCGGCTCGCAGGTCTTCCTCTATGAGCTAGTCCGGCATCTCGCAGCTCTCCCTGTGCAAACCATCGTTCGGCTCGCAGCTCTTTGTCTGCGAGCCAGTCGGGCCCGCAGTTGTACCTCTGCAAGCCAACACTGGAAATATACCGCAGTTCTCTCTGCGAGATATCCCCTTCATGCTCCCTCTTCCGACATTACCGGTCGTAGATATCTTTTTGCAAGGCGACGGCCCGTACTTTTCACTATAGTATTTGACCCGCAGCTGTTCCTCTGCTAGCCGGCCCGCAGCTCTCCCTCTGCGTGCTATGTAGTTTAGCAATCCTGTTGTCAGTGTCATGCACTTCTCCAATCATCCATCCAGCACTATCTACTTACCCTATCACTCTGCCAATACCTAAGTACTTATAAAGTCACCATGCACTCTGTTTACAGCACTGTAATCATTCTAATTAGTAGTTATGTACTTATGGAATGGCATAGCCACTAAGACAAGTACAGCTATAATATTCTGTGCAGTATCTATGCACACCTCTAACCATGTACATACTATTGGTACACTCCTATAAATACCCAGTTAGTAGCCTAGCAGTCTAGGAATCATGTTGTCAGTCCCATGCAGTTTTCTAATCACCCATCCAGCACTATCTACTTATCCGATCAGTCCAGCAATACCTAAGCACTTATAAATTCACCATCCACTCTGTTTGCAGCACTGTAATTATTCTAGTTAGTAGTTATGTACTTTTGGAATTGGCTAGCTAGTAAGACAAGTACAGTTACAATATTCTGTGCACTATCTATGCACATCTCTAACCAGCTACATACTAGTGGTAAACTGCTATAGATACCCAGTTAATACCTATGCAGTCTAGGAATCCTGCTGTCAGTCCCATGCACTTTTCTAATCACCCATCCAGCATTATCTACTTATCCCATCACTCCACTAAAACCCAAGTACTTATACTTTCAACATACACTCAGTTTACAGCACTGTAATCATTCCAGTTAGTAGTCATGTAGTTATGGAATGGCCTAGCCACTAACACTACTATAGATACAATATTCTGTGCACTATGCATGCAGACCTCTAACCAGGTACATACTATTGATACAGTCTTCTAAATACCCAGTTAGTACCTATGCAGTGTAGGAATCCTCCTGTCAGTCCCATGCACTTCTCCAATCACCCATCCAGCACTATCTACTTATCCTATCACTCCGACAATACCTAAGCACTTATAAATGCACTCAGGCACTCTCCTTGTAGTATTGTAATCTTTTAGTCACTACCCATGTATTCATGGAATGATACAGGTTGTAACCATGCAGTTCCACAATTAGATGTGTACTACTAATGCTGTGCTCTAGTATCTTTCACACTACTCATACACTTCTACAATTATGCAGGTAGCACTGTTCCATTGCTGAAATCATTGATGTAGTTTTTTTGTATGTATTTTTATAGTTATACATGTGAATATTTATATATAATTATTTTAATTATATTAAATTGTTTTCAAAACTTTTCTTATTTTACAGATAGTTTGCATAATTATTAAGAAAGAGTTACAATGACAAGAAAAGAGCAAAGAAAAAGACAACAAAGAAAGGAGGTTTATTTATTTTTTTTAAAAGGAAAAGAGGAATTAGATCAACTACAACATGGATCTTTAAAGAAAAAGTGTTCTGGTAAGAGAACTAAAGAATTTTTTTAAAAACTTGTAAAAACAGTTTCCAATTTTAAAAATAAAGAACAGACAGATACAACAAGAACAGTGAAACAAAAGGAAAAGAAAAATTTACAAAAAAGTGGAAAATTGGATTATCGGAAAAAGAATTATGTTGGAAGCAAGAAGAAACAATTTTCAGAAATTCGAAAAAGAATCTATAAAAGTAGACTACTGCAAAATTTACTAAAAAAATGTAAAATATATAAAAAGGAGATCAGCATTTTACAGACAAAAAAAGGAGATTCTAAGTGTAATTGAAAAAGCCTTTGAATTGAAAAGAAAATTGTTTATCTTAATTATAAAAAGATTGAAGACTTTAAATACAATAATGCAGCATATGAAGGACAAATGTAAAAGAAAAAGAATTGTAAATAGAACTAATTTTTGTAAAATATTTTCCGGGGAATGGAAGCATACTTCTAGTACGGAACCTTTTTTTAATGAAGAGTTATTTTCAACAAAATAGATTATTGCATGCAGTTGATACCTGTGGTCGTTGTTATGAAGTGAAAAATGGCTCTCCAATTGAAAAAGAAAAGTTGACTCCTACAAATGTGGAAGAAGTAATAGCTGAGGAAGTTCAGGGGAGACGTACCCAGGCTCCAGTGTTTACATGGGATTGTAGTAGTATACGTCAACAAGCTATTGATATTTTATTAAATTTCTTAAGAGAATATGGAAGAAAAACTGTGAAACAGAAGATTAAGATATTAGAAGGACTGGATCCTTGCAAAGTGAGAAAAAATACAGGGTTGCAAGGTCATTCTCTGGCTTGTCTTTCTAGGAAAGTGTGTCAAAGTCGTTTTCATCATTTAAGAATGTTAGCAGTACATCATTCCGAAATGCGGAAGTTAGTTAGAAGATTAAACTACGTGAAAAGTCCTGCATTATGTCTAAATGAAATTAATACAGCTCTTTTGCATGGTTCAGTGTTGGATGTCAAAAAAATTGTGATGATATAGAGTTACGTTTCTTTGCTGGTCAAGAGGAGTGTAGAGAAACTGAGAGTTTGATAAGTGTAGGTGTTGAAGAAGAGATGGAAGATAGTACTGATGTAAAGTTTGAAAAAGAAAAAAGTTTAAAGTAGTTTCTGGTGAAAATCCAAACTATGTTTGTATTTGTTGTCGACGTACTCATAAAATTCAAACTAGGAATGTAGATGTGTTTTTAAAAAGTGAAAAGGAAAACAATGATAAATGGAAAGAATTTGCTGCTTTTCTGTTTGTGGAAGGTCGTTTTGAGTTAGGTACTGTACAATGTATTTGTAAATATTGTTATAATAAAATTAGAAGAAAACAAAATGCCGACTAGAGCTGTCCATAATGACTTAGAATTAGTAGCTATACCTCCTGAACTTAAAGATTTAAATACATATGAGGCCATCCTTATACAATCTGTGCACCATTTTCAGGCTATCATTCGTATCTAGCCTAAAACAGGTAAGCTGCCTCCAACAGATCTACAAAGAGGTTTAAAAGGAAGAGTTGTGTATTTACCTTTAGATTTTAAGAAAAATGTTGAAACTGTTGGTGTAGAAAGAGAGGATACTGAACCTGTAGTCATTCTTGTTAATGGTGTACCCACAAAGAGTCGGAAAATATGGCAAGAGTTAGTAGATGTCACAAAAGTCCAAAAGGCTACATTATATCTGGTGCAAAACAATATTTCCTATATAAATGTAAATGTAGAGGAAGAAGAAATGAGTTTAGAAGATGAGACACATTTCAAGTGGACAAATAGAAAAAGTGGAGAATTCAAGAAAAGAAGAAATTTATGAACATTATACTATACACCCTCTACATTCAAAAGAACTGATAGGAGATACTATTGAATTGTTCCAGATGAAAAAAGCAAAAGGAAGTCCCATGAGTGTGTGGGAAAAAAGTTTGGAAGCTCGTTGTTTTCCACAGCTGTTCCCTACTGGAAAAGGTGGACGATATGATGAACGACCAGTTCAGATTCCAGCTTCAGAATATCGTACTTTACGACTGTACTCAGAAGAACCAAGATTGTCAGTGTATTCCATATTTATTTCATCTTTTATTTGAGAGTGATATGTCTGCACTTTCATATGCAGTCAACCATATATTGAAAACTGGAACGCATCTTTCACATCTTTCTGCAAAGGAATTTATGGACAAAGTTGAAAAAAGAGACGAACATTTAGAATCACAGTTAATTAATTTGATGGCATGTCAACGTGGCACTAATGAATATTGGTATCGACGTCATGGGGAATTAAAATGTATGTTAAGAAATTTAGGAACCCCTACATGGTTTGTTACACTTAGTTGTGCTGAGTACGCATGGGATAATTTACTGGATTTTCTACGAGAAGCAAATTCAAATATAGAAAATATTGAATTGAAGACACCTGGAGAACTGTGTTCCCTAGATCCTGTAAATGTCTGCAGATATTTTAATCATAGATTTGAAGCTATGATGTCTTTCATCTGTAATAAAAAAAATCCACCTATTGGAGAAGTTATTGATTTTTTGGGGAGAAAAGAATACCAAGCTAGAGGTGCTCCTCATATACATATGCTTTTATGGATCAAGGATGCACCCAAATTTGGAACTGATTTGGATGAGACTGTTTTATCTTTTATTGAAGAGTATGTTACCTGTGCGATTCCGAAAACAGGAGGAGAAAATATCTTAAGACAGCAAGTTTTACGGTTTCAGAGTCATCGATGTGGAAAATATTGCAGACGGAAATATAAGTCAAAGGATAAGTTTTACACAAATGTCGATTTGGCTTTCCACGTCCAGTAATTTCCAAAGGAAGAGTGAACAGTTTTATGTCAGCAGTGAGGCATACTATCACTCGGAAATCACCCAAAAATACTTATAATATAAAAAGAACAGAAGAATCGAAGTACATTAATGATTACAATCCGGTGATTTTGAAGATGTGGAATGCAAATATGGACATACAATATGTTGCAGATAACTCAATTGCTGTTGCTCGCTATGTGACGTCATATATTACCAAGTCTGAGAAGAGAGAATTGAAAGAAATGTGGGAGGAAATTTCACAGGAGAAGACACTTAGCAAAAAAATTGTACAGCTTCAGCTTGAAGATGCTTTCACATCGAGAAATTGGATCCTACGAATGTTCGGATCGATTGACATTTGCAAGTTTATATTCAAAGTCAAGAGGAATAATCTGGATAAGTCTAGGCCTTGCTACAGTACGAAATCGAGTTTTGAAATCTGTACAAGAAATTGAATACTTGGCACTGAATGAACCAGAAAGTACAGATATTCTGAAAACAAATATGTTGGATACGTACTATCCAAATAGAAGTCCATACCTAGAAAACATATGTCTATATGAAATTCTGCAACATTATAGTTTTTAAAAAAATGTTACGGAAAATATAAATGAAGGAAAATACGCTGTAATTGGATCTGAAGGATGTTGTTTGGTAAAGCATGACAAAGGAAATTTTATTAATCACAGGAAATTAAGTTGTGATACTCCAGATAAAAGAGAGTTTTTCTATTTAGCTCTTCTGCAACTATTCAAACCTTGGCGGACTGAAATGGAATTACTTGGAGATTTTGACTGCTATGAAGATTTTCAATGCATGTAAAGATAGCATTGAATGTACAATTTTTCCAAATTATCTCCAAATGTTGAACGAAGAGATTAATCAAGAAAGAACTATTGCAGCTGAAATTGCTAGAGATAGTTCTCAAGATAGTCAGAGTTCTGCTCCACAAAGTCAAGATCCACTAGGAGAAGCCATACTTGAAAATGAAGCGGCAATAGCAATGAGTGAAGTGGAAACGGTGATGCAGCAAGCACAACAAGACAATATTGATTTGGAAAATTTGGAGGAACGTCTCAATACTGAACAGAAAGAAATAGATCACCAAGTTACACAACAGATACAACATGGATTACTGCATGAAAAGAATGATTGCCAATGTACATCATTTAGACCTATTCTTATGTACATCAGTGGACAAGCTGGAACGGGGAAAAGTTTCTTGATTAAATGTTTGTCAAGTTATCTACAGAAAACAACGGATTCACATTTGTCTTGTGTTGTAACTGCTCCAACTGGGTTAGCAGCACACAACATTAAAGGGATTACATTACATCGTCTACTTATGTTACCAGTAGAATATGAAAATAAGTTGGAATACCACAAGCTATCTGGAGAAGCTTGTTTTGAAGTTTCAAGAGTACTGAAGAAAATGAAACTTCTAGTAATTGATGAAGTAAGCATGGTCTCAAACTTAATGCTTGCGTTTGTACATTTGAGGATGCAGCAGATTTTAAAAACAAATTACGATGTTTTATTTGGAGGAAAACATGTAATTGTATTTGGTGATCTACTACAACTCACACCTGTAAAAGGCCAACCAGTTTTTAAAACCCTTCTTCATGAAGGCACTAAAAAATCTTTGGGAAGTATTGGAAATGTGAACATTTGGAGTTATTTTGAATATAAGGAACTTATCAAGAACATGAGACAAGCAAATGATGTAGATTATGGAAATATTCTTCAAAATATTAGAATTGGTGTCTTAACAAAGGATGGAAAAGATGCTTTAGAAAGTCAGCTACTAAGAAACTTGTTTCCAAAAGAAAATATTGCAGCTGAAACAATCTACCGAAGAATTGCAGAAAAGGAATCTATAATTTGCCTTATGCCAACACTGAAAGAATGCTCTACATTCAATGAAGAACTGTTGAAACTGGAGAATGAACCGATAATAAAAATGGTAGCTATTGATAAAATAGAACATGAAGGAGTAACTATTCTTTTGTCAGAGAAATTGCAGTTAAAATTAGACTCTTTGGAAAAATCAATATCTAAGACTGCTGGTTTGGAAAAGACCTTATATGTATCTGTAAACTGTCGGGTAATATTACGGCGTAATTTAAATGTTGAGAAAGGTTTAGTAAATGGAGCAATGGGGAAAGTTGTTGACTTTGTTAGCTATGCAAATAGAGATGGAATTGAATTTTTGAAGATTAAATTTGATCATATTGAGGAGGTGAAACAGATTGGACGCAGTTCTGTTCGTTTTTGCTTGTAAAAGATTTGTATGTTCGTAGAAAACAGTTTCCTGTTTGTTTAGCATAAGCAGTGACTATTCATAAATCTCAAGGTTTAAGTGTAGACAGTGCTTTGGTAAATATTGGAAGTTCTGTGTTTAAGGAGGGTATGGCATATTTTGCATTGTCTCGAGTAAGAACGTTATCCGAATTGTATTTGATTGATTTTGATGAAGAAAAGGTTAGTGCAGATATAAATTGTGTAAAAGAATATAACAAGTTAAGAAGACTCTATGCTCCTAGTTTAGGTGAATATCCTATTTATGAAAAACGTTTAATACGTCCAAAACGAAAATATAATAAAGATTTTACTGAGGTTGCAAAGAAAAAAGAATTGAAAAGAATGATGAGTCTGGAAAGAAAATAGAAGGGAACACAGTTGCTAATATTGTAGGATATCAGTTTGAAAATAGTTCAGGTATCAACTGCTATGCTAATGTAATCGTCAACGTTGTGTTTTTTTTAGAAAACCTACAGCATGCAATTATGGAAAATCGAGAAAAAGATTTTGTTCTTTGTTACATTATATTTTTGAGAAGTTGAAAACTGATAAAACGAAAATCCATACTGCTTCTGATGTGCGGAATCTTCTGGATATATGTTCTGGATCTTCACAATTTACACAGAATGTACAGCAAGGTGCTCAGTAATTTCTTATGTTTATGCTTGCAGTATTAGAAGATGAAGGTATACAAATTGAAAATCTGTTTGGACTACGTTACAGATGGGTTCATACATGTGACAGCTGTTCATTTTCATCTATCACTAAAATAGACACTGAACGATTCATATATTTGACAATGCCAGATTTGAAAACAGTGTCTTTCAACGATCTAGTGAAATCAGCTAATCAACATATGGAATGTACTCAGTGCAAATCGGAAATATTGTCAACATTATTTATACAAAGATGTGGACAATATATTATTTTAATGCTGCAACGTTGTAGAGCAGATGGAACAAAATTGGAAACCAAAATTAAAAATGTTGTGGCAGGTCAAGTTTCAATTTCAGGTAGAACTTTTAAAACAGTGGCTATTGTTTTCCACGATGGAACTACTTCAACATCTGGACACTATACTGTATATTTAAAATGCAATAAAGGATGGACACTATGTAATGATGCACATTTAGAGTATACATTTCGGTTGCCTAATGAATTACCAAATTCATATTTAATATTTTTGATGCCAAAATTCTGAGAAGATATCAACATGAATTACTGAGTACATTTTAGACATTTCCACTACAAATGATTTTAGATACATCATTCACCCTATTGGAAGCATGTGAATATGATTTTAGAAATCTATCTTGGATATCCTGATGGCAAATGTTTTCAGAAACATCATTCAGCCTATTGGGAAGGTGTGTATAGGAATGCAAAAGTTTATTTTGGATATACTTAATGGAAATATTTTCAAAACATCATTCAGCCAATTGGGAAGATGTTGGTAATTACGGATTCAATTATTGATTCTGTTCCTTCATATTGCGTTTGGAAAATTGTGTTGGAAAGAAGGTGGTCATATATTTGATTTTTGTATTATATACTATGTTACTAAGGATGTTCAATTGTGAAAATGTAAATACCAAGTTGTGTTTGTTGTAGATATTTTGAAGAGAAATATGTTTTTTTTAACAATCTTATTGATTGTATTTTTTTGCCCGCTGTCATCTGATGATTAACATTGAAATCACTGTTTATGGTGAAATTCAATACAATCTGAACACAGCAAAAAAAGGCAAATTGAATATGTGATGTAATTGTATACTTATGTTTTGTTGCAAAAACTATAAAATTATATGTAATAACAGAATTTTTTCTTCTCTTTTACAGACCTTACTACTAAAGTTTAAAATATTTTAAATTTGCATTAAAAAAAAAGAAGTGAATATGTATTACTATTAATTTGATATCTGCTTGAAAACAGGTAAGATTAATTCACCCAGGTACTACCCTTGCAGTCTATCAAAGACACTGTCACTCCCTATGCCCATCTCCAGTCACCCAGCGAGTACTATATACTAATGCAAATCTGTCCACTAATACCCAAGCACTTATAAATACACTATGCACTCTCTTTACAGCACTATAATCATCCAGTTACTACTCACGTACTTATGGAATGGCCTAACTACTAATACAAGTACAGCTACAATATTCTGTACACTATCCATGCAGACCTCTAACCACCTATTTTCTTTTTATACACTCCTCTAAATACGCAGTTATTACCCATGCAGTCTAGGAATCCTCCTGTGAGTCCGCTGCACTTCTCCAATCACCCATCCAGCCAATATGTAAGCACTTATAAATTCACCATGCACTCTGTTTGCAGCACTGTAATTATTCCAGTTACTAGTCAAGTAGTTATGGAATGCACTAGCTACTTACACAAGTATCCGCTATTATTATTAATAGTAGCTTTCAGGGAGGATACAGTTAGAAAGTAAATTTAAATAACCTTTGAAATTCACTGAAAAAACCATAGGTTTTAGGGACGTTATAGTTAGAAATTAGCATTTAAAAAAACCTTTGAAATTCACTGAAAAAACCATAGGTTTCAGGGACGTTATAGTTACAAATTAGCATTTAAAAAACCATAGAAATTCACTGAAAAAACCATAGGTTTCAGGGACGTTATAGTTAGTTGGACATTTCACTCATACAAAACCATAGAAATTCCGCCGTTATAGTTAGTTGAGCTAACTATAACTCGCGCCCCCGCAATGCACTGCTGATGACGTCACATATTACATCATTCATGACATGGTCAGTGACATCACTGATGACATCACTGATGACATCATCTAGTGACTGTGTGTTTCTGTAAAGTTTAAATATGTTTTATATATATACCAAGCTGTATTGAAGAATGAGTGGTTGTATAAGTGTCTGGATGGAGGATTTAGTAGGTGTGTAACTGACTGTTTAAGTGAGTGATTAAATGTCTCTTACTGAATACATGGGTTAGTGACTAAACTGTGTGAATGTCTGTATGGGTCTGTTTGTTGTTGTATAACCTGCTGCATCGGTTGGTCAGTAGCTACATGAGTGTCTATATGGGTTATTGATTAGTTGCCTGAGTATTTGTATGGGAGACTGAGGGGCCGATTCCGATCTCGGTCGGAGGCGCACCCAATACCATTCGGTCGGGAAAAAAGCCATGCGAAAGCCTGTTTCCCGACCGATCCGTACAGCACACCGAGCGAGTAAGTACGATGCGCACAACAGCAAAGAATCCGGCCGAGCCGTACTCACCCAAACCAGGTCCTGTTCTCCGACCGAGGCGAATCCGGAAACGCCGAATCGAGTCGCACGGAAGGAAAAATGCAGCCCCGGCCGGACAAGTACGATGCGCTTTCCGTACGCGCCGAACCCGTCGCTACGCACGCCACGTCAAAGCATCCGGGAGAGGCGCACATAAGCTCCGATTCGCGCCACAACACGATCCACGGCTCCGAGACGAACACGGCAGCGACGAGGACGACACGAAGCGACGAGGACGAGTCGAAGCGACGAGGACGAGGCGAAGCGACGAGGACGACGCGAAGCAACGAGAAGGACGAACGACACGAACCAACCATGAATCCCTTCGTCCCGATCATACCAATATTCTACATATACTACCGTAACAGGCACGGACGCGTACGGCGCAGAAGGTAAGCCAGACACCAACCACAAAACACATACAACACGTACACGACACATCACACACACACACAGGGATGCAGAATATACTTACACCAGCAACAGCAGCACCATAGGGGCGGGATGCCCATCACAAATGCCACATATGCACACAGGGGCCTGAATGCGCACCACCACCCCTACCCAGGGGGGCAGGATGCCTACCACCACTACCACCCTTACCCAGGGGGCTGGATGCCTACCACTACTACCACCCTCACCCAGGGTGGGCTGGATGCCTACCACTACTACCACCCTCACCCAGGGGGCAGGATGCCTACCACTACTACCACCCTCACCCAGGGGGGCAGAATGCCTACCACCACCCTTAGCCAGGGGGGCTGGATGCCTACCACTACTACCACCCTCACCCAGGGGGCAGGATGCCTACCACTACTACCACCCTCACCCAGGGGGGCAGGATGCCTACCACTACTACCACCCTCACCCAGGGTGGGCTGGATGCCTACCACTACTACCACCCTCACCCAGGGGGGCAGGATGCCTACCACTACTACCACCCTCACCCAGGGTGGGCTGGATGCCTACCACTACTACCACCCTCACCCAGGGGGCAGGATGCCTACCACTACTACCACCCTCACCCAGGGGGACAGGATGCCTACCACTACTACCACCCTCACCCAGGGGGGGCAGAATGCCTACCACTACTACCACCCTCACCCAGGGTGGGCAGGATGCCTACCACTACTACCACCCTTAGCCAGGGGGGCAGGATGCCTACCACTACTACCACCCTCACCCAGGGGGCAGGATGCCTACCACTACTACCACCCTTAGCCAGGGGGGCAGGATGCCTACCACTACTACCACCCTTAGCCAGGGGGGCAGGATGCCTACCACTACTACCACCCTCACCCAGGGGGGCAGGATGCCTACCACTACTACCACCCTTAGCCAGGGGGCAGGATGCCTACCACTACTACCACCCTCACCCAGGGGGCAGGATGCCTACCACTACTACCACCCTCACCCAGGGGGGCAGAATGCCTACCACTACCACCACCCTTAGCCAGGGGGCTGGATGCCTACCACTACTACCACCCTCACCCAGGGTGGGCTGGATGCCTACCACTAGTACCACCCTCACCCAGGGGGGCAGGATGCCTACCACTAGTACCACCCTCACCCAGGGGGGCAGGATGCCTACCACTACTACCACCCTCACCCAGGGGGGCAGAATGCCTACCACTACCACCACCCTTAGCCAGGGGGGGCTGGATGCCTACCACTACTACCACCCTCACCCAGGGTGGGCTGGATGCCTACCACTAGAACCACCCTCACCCTGGGGGGGCAGGATGCCTACCACTAGTACCACCCTCACCCAGGGGGCAGGATGCCTACCACTACTACCACCCTCACCCAGGGGGGCAGAATGCCTACCACTACTACCACCCTTAGCCAGGGGGGCAGGATGCCTACCACTACTACCACCCTCACCCAGGGGGGCAGGATGCCTACCACTACTACCACCCTCACCCAGGGGGCAGAATGCCTACCACTACCACCACCCTTAGCCAGGGGGGCTGGATGCCTACCACTAGTACCACCCTCACCCAGGGGGGCAGGATGCCTACCACTAGTACCACCCTCACCCAGGGGGCAGGATGCCTACCACTACTACCACCCTCACCCAGGGGGCAGAATGCCTACCACTACTACCACCCTTAGCCAGGGGGCAGGATGCCTACCACTACTACCACCCTCACCCAGGGGGCAGGATGCCTACCACTACTACCACCCTCACCCAGGGGGGCAGGATGCCTACCACTACTACCACCCTCACCCAGGGGGCAGAATGCCTACCACTACTACCACCCTCACCCAGGGTGGGCAGGATGCCTACCACTACTACCACCCTTAGCCAGGGGGCAGGATGCCTACCACTACTACCACCCTCACCCAGGGTGGGCTGGATGCCTACCACTACTACCACCCTCACCCAGGGGGGCAGGATGCCTACCACCACTACCACCCCCACCCATAGGATGGACAATGCATGACACAACCAGCACACCACAACCTAGGGAATGCAAGAAGAAGACATCCCCCAACACCATGACAAGCGTGTGTAGACTGTGTCAAATGCCTACAACACCGAACATGACTTCGAACATACAATGTGACCCCCTAGCACATGTGCCACACAAATGTGTGTGGCACACACAACGCAAGCAGGCCATGACCATTGTGGCAATGGGGTCCAAACCCCCATCATCACAGTGACCAAAAGGCAAGTGTGGGGTCCATAGCTGCAGCACATTTTCAACATTGTGGCAATGGGGTCCAAACCCCCATCATCACAGTGACCAAAAGGTAAGTGTGGGGTCCATAGCTGCAGCACATTTTGAACATTGTGGCAATGGGGTCCAAACCCCCATCATCACAGTGACCAAAAGGTAAGTGTGGGGTCCATAGCTGCAGCACATCTTGAACATTGTGGCAATGGGGTCCAAACCCCCATCATCACAGTGACCAAAAGCTAAGTGTGGGGTCCATAGCTGCAGCACATTTTGAACATTGTGGCAATGGGGTCCAAACCCCCATCATCACAGTGACCAAAAGGTAAGTGTTGACAAAGTAAGAGGTGCAACTGCCAAACTGCATGGATGATTCCTGGTCACAGAACAACAAACACATCAGTGGCAAAGTAGTGTATGTGTCCCATTGCAACATAAATTGGGGGAGCCAAATCCTGCAGTGCAAATAAGACATAACTTTGGCCATGTGCAGACAAACAACACCCATGGGGGCTGACACCGTCAACAATCATCAATGACACAATGACAGAAGTGACCATCCGAATGCAGACCCACATATTTGCACCAATGGGCACACACATGCAGATACCCTGTGGAGACTGCAGATGTGAGGCGAACAGATACCATACCATGGCAGCAATGGGACACACAATCAACAATTAGCACCAAATGAGGGCTCCCGTCCCATCAGCCTGGTCATGGAAGTGCCAACGGAATCATCAGCACAGATCCAACACACTTGTATAGCAATGTTGCACTGACAACACAGATGAGTCCTTCCCCATTGATGCCCAAACCTGCATGTTCACTGGAGATGGCCACACGGTCAGGGAAGTAGACGAATAGAACAATGGCAGGCACAACAGATGTGCAGGGGTGGAAGCCACAGATGTGAAATTGCCAATCTAAGTAGGAAATCCCATTGCCAAATACTGAACACATGACACCCTCAGATGCTGCTATGGATGACATGGATACACCACGGCATAGGACACATTCCCCCGGGACCACATGGGTTCCTGCACAGTAACACTTCATTATCATGAGACCAAATATCACCATCACTGCAGCAAGGGCATGGTTAGCATCATCAACATCATGTACATCAGAAGCAAAAGCACTAGAGAACATAAAGTTGCTTTATTCAGCATATGTGGCATTAAAAGTAGAAGTCCGGTAGAACATAAACAAAGGCCAATGGCCAGTCCATCAACAAAGTCACAAGTGGGTGACAGTGGCAGATGCCACCCTACACATGCCTGCACAAAACCAGGGACAATCCACTAGGAGGGGCAACCGGGGGGTAGGCCAGGCACCGCAGGTACAGGATCAGGGCTCACCAGGAGGAAGCAGGGAATGGGTGGTGGGTGCTGAAGAGCCACTGACAACTGCAGTGGAGGTGTCTGACATGGTGTGTGCCGGCACAACTGGGGGCATGGCTCAGATGTTGTGGGTGCCGGCACGACTGCAGTGGACCCTGCAGATGGAGTGGACAGGTCCGCCACTGCAGTGCCCAAGTCAGACAGGGTGGTAGTGGACTCCACTGCAGTGCCTACCACCAGGGGAGGAGAATGGGGAACAGGCAAGGTGGGCTGGACAGAGGGGGAGGACACCCTCACCACATCAGTGGCACAGACAAGCGCAGCGGGGGTGTTGTTCCGGGAGAGCAAGTGGCAGGGGGAGAAGGCCGGAGCCTCTTGGGGATGGTATATCTGTGGGTGGGGGAACCTGGGGCAGGGTGTGGTGGGGGCACCTGTGGAGTGGGGGCCTGAGGGATGGAGGAAGGAGACCTGGTGCTTGAGCTGCAGGGCGGCGACTGGGTCTTGCTCTTAGCACTCCGGGGGGACTTGCGGGTGGGGGCCTCAGTCTGTCTGCGCCTGGGGGAGGGTGTCCGGGGGCGAGGGGCACTCTGCTCCGTGTGGGGGCTTCCTCTTCCCCCTGGATGCTGGGGCAGCTGGATCGGAGGGGAAGAGGCCGAGGTCACCCTGCCACTTGCAGGGTGACCTCGGAAGAGGCGCTGGGTCTTTGGGGTTGCAGGTGAGGCAAGGGAGGGTGCTTTGGAGGGAGAGGCAACTGAGGACTGCGCAGTGCCCGTGGATGCGTGTGTGTGTACCAGGGCCCCATCCCCTGTGAGTCTGGTTTCAGTCCCCTGACTGTGCGTGCGTGTTTAGTTTGTGGCGTGTGTGTCTGTGTGCTGGACGTGTGTGTGCTGGTGTGTGCCTTTGCCGGTGTGTGTGTGCTTGGGACGGGTAAGGTGCTGGGGAGTGTGGATGGAGCAGAGGCAGGAGGGGTGAGGGACTGTCTGAGGAGGGACACTGCTGCCGTCAGGGAGGAGTCCATGGACCTGTTGCCCCTCTGTAGGTCAGACATGCCCGATGAGATGCCCTCCATGAACGACACCAGCTGAGTCAACAGTGCGGTGTGCGCATGGAGGACACTCAGCATGGCTGTCTGCCCTACATGGAGCTGGCGAAGGAGGTACACAGACTCCTCACTCAGGGCAGCAGGGGACGCAGGGGGTGCGGTGCCTGGGCCAAAGGAGACACGCTCCCGAACATGGGAGCCTCCACGGACCTGGGGAATGGGAGCCGATGGGAGGGCGGTGGTGGTGCTGGTGGTGGCGGGGACAGCAACACTAGCTGGCGTGTGGTGGCTGCTGACACCCGCCTCCACAAGGGAGTCATCCTCCGAGTTGCTCTGGTCCTCAGCTGAGGTGGATGGTGCTGAGGACTCCTCGGTGTGGCTCCCCTCGCCCTCCGTGCCACTGGGTCCCTCCGACCACTCCTCGGCTGCTGACCCAGTCTGGCTCTCTGGCTCCTCCTGGTCCGTGGAGCTGTCCCCTTCCGTGGCCGTGGATGTATCTGCAAACAATGGGGAAACAGACAGACATCAGTCACCTGCACCAAACGCACACACCACTGTGAGCACAGCACATTACAGAGCAAGCCCTGGCATCATTAGTTGTACATTGCTAAAAGTGCCCTAACTG
Organism: Calotriton arnoldi; assembly: GCA_963921515.1. Taxonomy (NCBI): domain Eukaryota; kingdom Metazoa; phylum Chordata; class Amphibia; order Caudata; family Salamandridae; genus Calotriton; species Calotriton arnoldi. The sequence continues at coordinate 2,593,550 of CAWUFW010000115.1, forward strand.
AACAGGAGAAGCCAATTGTCAGTCTGATGCCAAGCATGGCACTCACATCCCACATGGCCTTGCACCCATCTGTCTGGTGTCTGTTGGATTGCAACACCCCAGTGTGGACACATGCACCAAGTACACAGTAGTTGGACAGTGCAGAGGACACGGTGTAGCATGTGGACATGCACACATCACAGCTCTTGCCACTGAGTCAGTACAGGTTTCCGGATGAAAGGGATGCCCAGAGTCAAATAGGAAATGCATGTGATGCATACCAGCGACAGACACCATGATGCACCCATGTCCTGATAGCCAGCGCCACTATGGTGTGCATGTAGCACATGTCACTCCCCTGCAGGACCACCAATAAGTTGACACATGCCATGGCAGAGGCATGACTGCTAAGTCATACATCACTGTCTCAGTGATGTATGACTTGGCAGCCAGACAACAACACTATGCACTGTGTCACAACAGTAGGTCATGGGGAATGCAAGTCCTGGAGCTGCACAAGTGCACATGTACATCCCCCACACAACACATCATCTTAACCCTCATCTGTCCAGGTCACACCTATTGGACATATGGGAGACCTGTGACACTACCCTTGGAACCTGAGCCCCTCACAATTTGCTGTAAATGGGGAACAGCTGCCTGAACTTCACATTCGCATACCCCAGTCTGCACGGGCAGCTGATCAAACACCTATGTGACACACAAGTATCGTCTGCTATGGTCACATCTCCAGGGGCATGCTGAGCCCCTACCAAGAAACACCCCAGCAGTCCTGGCGACTAATCCACAGCACACTGACACAGAGGCAGACACCTGAGGGGTCAAATCACTGTGCACAATGTGTCAGCTGATACACGGGAGTGGGAGTACAGAGTGCATTGCATGGCCTGGAGTAGGCATGACTGTCCTGCTCCACATGAATGAGGGATGTGCCCTGGACAGTGGATAGCTGGCCATGTATGTGTGACACACGTAATCTGCACACTCCTGGGGCCCAAACATTGTTCCCACCCGCTGCATGGGCGTGTGCCACATACCCCAGGCACATGTGGTGGCTCAGCTCAGCAAGTGGACCGCATATCAAAGCAACACGCAGATCACATGTCCAAACCCAGGCGTTGTGTGAACAATGGACCCACCCATGATGCCCACAACAGAGTTAGGGAAACAGATGCTGTCCCCCACCTTTAGTGAAGCAAACTGCAAGGACACAGTCCCAAGTGACACAATTCCCTGAATGTAAGGGCCACACCTGGGTATCAGATGAGCAGTGGGCAGTGCACAATAGAGGGACATGGCTCCTGGACAACATGACTGCTGCACTGTGGCAGTTGAACCAGGCCAGAGGAGGGCACAAAGCATGTAATACAGAGTTCACAGTGCAGTCTTTGACTCACCCCTCCTTGCTGCTGTCTGGCCTTCAGCTGCCCATCCAGGTCTGGAAACACCACCGCCAGGATCTGGAGCATGTGGGGGTCAGGGTCCGTGTTCCGCCCCTCCTGCGAGGAGGCGACAGCTTCAGCTGGACCCGTGCAATCCTCCGGGTCCAGCCCCGAAGGTCCTGCCACCTCTTCTGGCAGTTGCGGATCCGGCGCTTGTAGACCCCCACGGACCGGACAGCCCGGACGATGTCCTTCCAGATTTCCTGCTTCCGATGGGCATTAACCTGTCAGGATGACAAAGTGAAAAGGCCATTACCACACATGCAACATATCCGTGCATGACACAGTTGTATATACATGTCTCAATCACAGGGGCACATGATGTACACAGGCAGTGCAAAGCTGACCATGGACAGTTTGCCAGACGTCACTACATGGTATCATTGCATGGGAAGTAAAACCATGTTCAAATGCACTGTCACTGCACCATACCTGTCCAGTGCATGTCACTACACACTATGGGGGTGACAACTACTCAGTGAGCCTGCTAGCCAGTGGCGTGCAGACTCTCAGCCTTGCTAGTCACACAAAATGCACATTCAGAAAGGCAGTGCACAGAACACTCACCTGCTCCCCTGGTGTCCCATACAGCTTGCTATACTGTGGAAGTAGGCTGTCCAGCAGGGCCTGGTTCTCTTCAAGGCTGAAGGCTGGGGCTCTCTCCACAGTACGTGCCATTGCAGGGTCCAGAGGGGCAGAGACAGCAGCAGTGCAGTGGCAGATGTCGTCCTGGAGCATGTAGTGCAGGCAAGTGAGCTCTCAGGGGAACAGCCAGCAATATATATGTGCTGGAGAGGCAGATACTGTCCCTTGTGTCCAAAGTGATAGGTCCAAGTCGTTTGCATCTTCTGAATCTGGCCAATCCATGGAATAGCAGCACCAAAACACGCCCACAGCATCCTTCAAATCATCAACTTCATGACATACATGATTTTGCAACATTGTTGTGGGTGACCAACTGAATTTCCAGCAACCGACTTGTTCGAAATTCGAAACGCGTCCGTTGCCAGGCAAGCCCATTGTCAATGGGTGCGCACCGATCGGTCCATTGCGGTACAACGCGCACAGGGGTACAACGCGTACCCGCACACATTGAATGCAATGGGCCGGCCGGAGGCACCGATCGGTCCATTGCGGTTCAACGCGCACAGGGGTACAACGCGTACCCGCACACATTGAATGCAATGGGCCGGCCGGAGGCACCGATCGGTCCATTGCGGTTCAACGCGCACAGGGGTACAACGCGTACCCGCACACATTGAATGCAATGGGCCGGCCGGAGGCACCGATCGGTCCATTGCAGGTCAACGCGCACAGGGGTACAACGCGTGCACCGCACACATTGAATGCAATGGGCCGGCCGGAGGCACCGATCGGTCCATTGCGGTACAACGCGCACAGGGGTACAACGGGTACCCGCACACATTGAATGCAATGGGCCGGCCGGAGGCACCGATCGGTCCATTGCGGTACAACGCATCACTGTACATGTGACTGGCATATGTCAGCATGCCTGTCTCAGATGGACATATGCCAGCCACAGATAGCTCCCAGGGAGTGAGGGGCACACCTACATCACGACAGCCTGTCCAAACTTTATCATAAGGCATGTAAGGATGCATTTCCTATTGTGTGTATGTTGGTGTACATGTTGTCCTGTGGGTGTCACCTGTGGGCAGCCACCCCCAGGCTGTGCACGTGTTCATGGGGACAGGATCCTGGGTGTTACGTGTACATGACCACTGTGATGTGCAACTGTTCATATCTGTGCATGTGCCATGGTCACATTTCACAGTGGTGTATGTGTATGTCATGTCACATACCCCGTGAGTCCCATGTGGGACGGTATGTTTGAGCCAGGGTGTCCCAGTGGCACAATAGTGATGGTCCTCCACAGTCTTTGTGCATGTAGTGTTTACAATGTCTCTGATTTCATGTGCACAATGGGAGACAGTCTCCACATCCACGTTGTGTGTGCATGGACTTTGATGTTGTGCGTGTGTGTGTCACAGACGTCCATGTCTGTCCTGCAGTGGCAAGTGGGACCACTACCTGTGGGGGTCATGGTTGTTTTGCTGTGGTGTATACCTGATACTCCATGTAATGCCAGTGTCCATGTGGCAATACAGGGTCCCTGGGAATGTACCCGTCGTTGAGCTGTGGTGCCTGGGGCACATCTGTCCTCACATGTCACTGTGGGGGGTTATTGTGACACGGCAGCAGGAGATGGGAACTGTGACACGGCCTCATGATATCCAATGGGCCAACCTGGGACTAATTGATGCCACCTGTTGGACCGTGTTGACAGATGTTGGCCATGTATGTACCATACATGTCCTTCCGGTACTGCACACTTCATGTAGTTGTGCCTCATAATGATGTATGTTGGGATCTTGAGTGTGTTCAATGCCGCATATGTGGGGTGACTGACAATCTTGCTTACTTCTCCTCTGCACTGCAGGGCTCCTGCTGTCCATCGGCCATTCCCAGACCTGGCAACGATGGTGGAACGGGACAGCATCCGACGGTACCGCTTCACCAGGCAGCTGATTGAGGATTTTGCAGTGTAGTTGTCCCCACATTTGCAGCCTGGCCGGCCGTATCCTACAGCGCTGACCCCCAAGGTGAAGGTGATGGCAGCCCTACACTTCTTTGCCACTGGTACCTTCCAAAATACTGTGGCGACTGCTGGTGGGATGTCACAGACCATGTTCAGCCGTGTGCTCCGCGATGTTTTGGCGGCAATGTTGCTCTTCCTGAACCGGTACATCTATTTCCCTAGACTGCGACGACTCACTGACGTGAAGAGTGACTTTTATGCCCTGGGGAGGATGCCGCATGTCATTGGCTCCATTGATGGGACACATGTGGCTTTGGTACCACCACAGGCCCAGGAGCAGGCCTACAGGAACCGCAAGCACTACCACTCGGTCAAAGCACTGGTGGTGTGTCTTGCAGACATGACCATCACACACGTGTGTGCCCGTTTCCCTGGTTCAGCACCACGATGCCTTTGTGATGAGGAGTAGTCGCATCCCCAGGATGATGGCACAGATGCAGAACCAGCGTGCCTGGCTTGTCGGTGTGTACTGACTTTGTGCCATTGTGTGTGATCTGATCTGTAGTATTCCGCCCACTTTTCCAAGTCAGCTAATGTGCACTTGTCTGTCCGTAGGTGACTCGGGATACCCCAACATGCCGTGGTTGCTGACACCCCTCAGGAACCCTGTGACACCAGCCCAGATGCGCTACAATGAGGCACATGGTCGGACCAGGAGAGTGATTGAGCGGACCTTTGGTCTCCTGAAGAGCCGCTTCCGCTGCCTGGACAAGACCGGAGGGTCCCTCCCATATGCCCCTGCGAAAGTGTGCAAGATTATCATCGTCTGCTGCATGCTCCACAACCTGGCAGTGCGGAAGGAGTTGCCTCTCATCCAGGATGACAATGACCAACATCCGCCACCTGTGGAGGATCCTGGCCTGGACCACGATGCCAGTGACGATGATGATGATGATGGTGATGTCCGCACACAGCTCATCACAAACTTCTTTAGCTGAATGTGAGTATCCTGAGGTGTCATGTCAATGATGTGAGTTGGCATGATGTGTGGGTGGTGCTCTGGTGCTGTTGGAGTGTGTCCATGGGCTACTTGACTGGATGTGTGTTGCGATGTGTGGTGACAGGTGGGCTGTACTCCCCAACAGTGTTGACATGCTAACTTGGTTCTGGGTGGGTATCTTGTAACATGTATTGTGCATGAGTTTTGCTGTTCTGTCCTGTACTCCATTGCTTTTGACTGTGTGTCATTTCTGTCCTTCACAGGGTACTTTCAGATTAGTTTGGTCAACTGTGTCCACCGACGACGTGATTGCACATCCAGGCTGGTAGCTGTTGTGTCCCTACAGGTGATGTGCGCCACACCCATGGACTTCCTTCCGTCTACAGTTGTTGACTGTGTGCCCGCTGCCAGGTGGGGTTACCTTGCATCTGTAGTGGTTACGGCATGTTGCAACTGTGTAATAAACCTGTGCTCCACTTTGTGATGTGCGTTGTCTGTGGTCACACATTTGACTGCCATTTGCTTACCGCACCTGTGGGCTACTTGACTACAACTGGGAATGGGTGTGGTGTCTGTGCATTGCACCGTCTTCCCTGGCAACATCAGTGTAGGCAATGAGTCAGATGGCCTAGGTGTGTATGTGTTGTGTAGCCCTGGTGGTGTGTCTCCCTCATGTGTGTCACGTTGAGTGTACTCACATGCCTGTGTTGTCCTTGCTGTTGCAGTTCGCATACAGTGTAATTTTGCAGTTCATCATCCCCATAACAGCACCCACGTTGGAATCACGACAGAGGCAAGTATGGTGAATTAGTGTGTTTATTGTGATACATTTGTGTTAATAGTGCATAGGATGGGTTGTGCTGTACATAAATCTTGCAATCCCAAGTTCCTAGGTGAATTGAAAGTCCTGGTAGACAGGATCCCCAGTATCGGGGCCACAGTTGTCTGACACATTGGTCCAACTTGTACTCCCCATGCAATGTGTGGGAGTAGTGTTGCCGTCAACAGGGTGAACAGTCTGTGCACAAGGCGAACATCCAGAACAGGTTCAGGCTTCCTGGGAGTTGCGCTTGGCCATCGGCCTCTCACTTTTCCCTCCTCGGACGACCCCTCTTCTTGGGGGGGCCCTCAAGTACAGGCTGCTGCGGTGCAGGGGACTCTCCGCCAGAGTCCTCCTCCCTCCCTGTGGCAGTTGCAGTTTGTTCGGCACCAGATGTTGTTGGCACACAGGGAGGTGTGGACTGGTTGCTGTTCATCTGGCGGAGGCATTGTAAAATGTCCCTGTGCACCGCCGTCATCTCATGCAGTGCATCCCACTTGGACTCCACGCGGGACATGTGTGAGTCCACACGGGACATGTGTGACTCCATGTGGGACATGTGGGAGTCCAAGCGGGCATGATGGGCAGCCTGCTGCTGTTTAATGTCTCTGAGGAGCCCCACTACCTGGCTGAGCTCTCCGGTGCTGGACTGGTACGCATCAGCTATGCGTACCAGTTGTGGGTCATCATGCACACCAGCAACGTCTGCAAGCAGCGACCTCTGTCTCCCACCCCTCCCACCACCCCTGCTGACATGTGCAGTGTGTGCAGTGGCACGCACAGATAACCCTGGTCCACCTTGGGGGTTGGTGGTGGTGTCCATGGCCCCAGGTTGGTCCAGGGTCACTGTGCTGGTGTTGCTCCTTGTTCTGTCCATGTCGGCAGGGATGGTATTCGTGGTGACAGTCGTTGGAGGGGTGGGTGCAGGGGGTGCAGCTGGTGGTCCTGCTGGTGCTGCAGCTGGTGGTCCTGCTGGTGCTGCATGTTGACTTGCACCGGATGTGCCAGGTTGTTCTTCATCGTCCGAGGAGGACAGAGGCTGTACGACGCCAGTGAGCTCGGCATCCTCTTGAGCCTGGGACTGGGACTCCTCAGCGTCTGCTGCTGTGTCCCCATCATCACCTGTTTTTGGGAGACACAAACAATGTATGTTATGTTTCTGCAGGCATCAATGGTTGACACACATGACAGTTGTGACTGTGCCTCTGGGTGCGGGCCTGTACATTGCATTGTCCTAAGTCGTCACAGTCAGGGGTTGATATTGGTGTGGCACATTGTCCTGCATTATTTGGGCATTTCTATGTATTTTCTGGGGTGTGAACATGGTCTGCATTGGTTGTGTTTGGTTGACAGCCGGCCCTCCTTCCCACTACCCAGCCAGTCAGTTATCCCACCATGGAACGTGCTTGCGTTGCAGGGAGTGTAAGTTGTCTCTCAGGATGTCAGTCAGTGGTGTCCTGCTGTTTGTTGGTGCACATTTGCCAGCAGGGCCTTGTGCTCCCCACAGCAGTAGCGAGTGTCAGCCATCTTGTGAGTCCTTCTCCACTCCCTGTGATGTGAGCATGGTTCAGGATGGTGTTGATGGGACAGTTGTGGGGGTGAGCTATGTCTGTGACTACGACTCCCATCATGCCATTGCCTCCACCCCACTTCCCAGCATTCCCATACTTACTTGCATTTGTGTGGAGTTCAGTGTGTGTGGGTGTGAGAGCAATGGCAAGATGGCTGACAGTGGTGTCCTGCTGTTGGTTGGTGTGCAGTACCCAGCATGCCTTTGTGCTCCCCACGACACAGCAACAGTGTCAGACATCTTTGATGGGCCTTTCCACTCTCTGTGGGATGTGGATGCGTGAGTGTGAGCTTGCTGGGCCATGTGGTGGGGGATGTAGAGCTGTGACTACGACTCCCATCATGCTATTGCCTCCTCCCCCCTTCCCAGCATGCCCATGCTTCCTTCCTTTTGACTCTGGTTCCCTGTGGGGTGGGCTGGCTGTGCTGACAGGATGGCTGGGAGTGTTGTCCTGGCAGTTGTTTGGCTAAGAGTCCCAAGAGTGTCCCTGTGCTTCACACAACATAACCCAGGGTGGTGGTTCTTTGTGGGATCTTGTGTTAGGATGGGGGCATTGCATTCTACCAGGTGGGTTCTGTGGAGTTTGTGTTAGGGGGGTGTGAGGGGAGGTGCTTGTGACTATGGTCAGTGCTGCAAGTCCCCCTTCCCACCCAGCTAGCCAGATATCCCACCATGGACTGTGCTTGCATTGCAGGGAGTGTAAGTTGTCTCTCAGGATGTCAGTCAGTGGTGTCCTGCTGTTTGTTGGTGCACAGTTGCCAGCAGGACCTTGTGCTCCCCACAGCAGTAGCCAGTGTCAGCCATCTTGTGAGTCCTTCTCCACTTCCTGTGATGTGAGCATGGTTCAGGAGTGGTGTTGATGGGCCAGTTGTGGGGGTGACCAATATCAGTGACTACGACTCCCATCATGCTATTGCCTCCACCCCCTTCCCAGCATGCCCATGCTTCCTTCCTTTTGATTCTGCTTCCCTGTGGGGTGGGCTGGCTGTGCTGACAGGATGGCTGGGAGTGTTGTCCTGGCAGTTGTTTGGCTAAGAGTCCCAAGAGTGTCCCTGTGCTTCACACAACATAACCCAGGGTGGTGGTTCTTTGTGGGATCTTGTGTTAGGATGGGGGGCATTGCATTCTACCAGGTGGGTTCTGTGGAGTTTGTGTTGGGGGGTGTGAGGGGAGGTGCTTGTGACTATGGTCAGTGCTGCAAGTCCCCCTTCCCACCCAGCTAGCCAGATATCCCACCATGGAACGTGCTTGCATTGCAGGGAGTGGAAGTTGTCTCTCAGGATGTCAGTCAGTGGTGTCCTGCTGTTTGTTGGTGCACAGTTGCCAGCAGGGCCTTGTGCTCCCCACAGCAGTAGCCAGTGTCAGCCATCTTGTGAGTCCTTCTCCACTCCCTGTGATGTGCGCATGGTTCATGGTGGTGTTGATGGGACAGTTGTGGGGGGGGCAATATGTGTGACTGCGACTCCCATGATGCTATTGGCTACACTGACTTGGCCAGCATACACAGAATTCCTTCCTTTGAGTGGTCTTCACTGTGTGTTGGTGTTGTTGTGGTGGCTACATGTGTGGATGTGTTTGTTAGTTCTATCTGTGCCACTGCCTAGCTGTAGTTGTAGTTGTGTTTGTACACGTTTGGCACAGTTGGATGTGACTTTCTTGATGGCATGTGTTGTGTTTATCTGACTGACATACACATTTTGGGATGATTCTGTTCTGGTTGCTGTGTAATTGCTATGAGTGCATGGTTTGACTCTCCCCTTGACAGTGATGTGTGTGTTTTGTGGCAGTATATTGTGTACATTTGTTGTGTACTCACCAGGCTCTGGGATGTCCTCTAGTCCATATACGCTCACTGGCGGAAGGATGGCCCGCACCTTCTCCTCCCAGGGCCTGAGGTATATTGGCTTGGCAGGAGGGCCACTGCCGGTGTGTTGGCTGTTGATGTAGTCTTGCGTCAGCATTTTCCGTACCCTCCTGCGCACGTCATACCACCTGTTCTGGATGTCGGTCTTTGTGCGCCGACATGGTGATTGGGCGTTCACCCTGTTGATGATCCTCTCCCACATCTTGGTTTTCTGCGACATGGGGGTCTGTTGGACCAGTGTGCCAAACAGCTGTGGCTCCACCCTGAGGATCTCGTCTACCATGACTTCCAATTCACTATCTAGGAACTTGGGATTCTTCTTGGGGGCATGGTGATGGGTGGTGATGGTGAGTGATGTGTGTTGGTGTGCAGGTGAGGGTGTGTGAGTGTGTGTTTTGCTGGGTGTATGTGAGGTAGGTATTTGTTGGTGTGCTGATGGTGTGTGGCTTGTGTGAGGGATGAGCTGTGGGTGTGTGGTTGCTTTCTCTTGGGTGCTGGCAGTGGAATGGCATTTGCAAAGGCTCATGGTAGTGATTTGTGTCCTTTATACAGGTGGAGTTGTGGGTGTGTCTTTGTTCTCTGCCCCCCCCAGTATTTATTGGCTTGGTAATTGCTTGTTTGGCCTTTTTTGGGTGATTTTTCCTTTGTGCGGTTTGTGTATGTTGGAAACGTTCTTGTGACCGAGTCGGACCCTGCATTGGTCTCGTACGGTGTTCTCCGTTTCGTTCACGCTGTGTTTGTGCAGTTTACTATGCTGCGTACGCGTCCGGTCGCGGTGTATTGTGTTGCTTCGGCTCGGTTTTGTATGCGTGTCGGTCGTGCGGCTTGTCCTCCGTCCGACTCGGTCGTGGTTTTCGCGCCTTGCATCGTACTTTGCGTTTTGGAGTTCGCGTGTACGTTTGGTCGGATTTGTTCCGGGTGCGTGTCGGTCGGTTGGATTCGCGTGTTTTCCGGCCGGATTGCTGTTTTCCGTGCGGCTCGGTCGGTCGACTTGGTTTCGATACGTGTCTGTCGGATTTTCGCGCCTTGCATCGTACTTGACGTGTTGTGCGCCACGGGTACGTGTCGGTCGGTATTTTTTCCGGATCCGAGTCGGTCGGTGCTTTTTCCGGCCCGAATCGGAATCGACCCCTGAGTGTGTGTGTGTGGTTGGGTGGGGGGTGTGGGACTCTGTGCATAGATGTTTGTGTGGTTGATTCACTGGGTGTATGAGTTTAACAGTGAATGTGGAAACAGTTGTATGGGTGAGTGAGTGTGTGTATGCATGTGTTGGTGAGTGAATGGATGTGTTGGTGGTAGATGTCCAACTAAGTACAAAAGTTAAAGGCAGTGTATGTGAGAGTTGGTGTATAAAAATAACTATACGTGAGAGTGAGTGATTGTGAGAGTGGCTGTATGGATAAGTGTGTACTTGTATTAGTGATTATATAAGAGAGTAAGTATGCGTTAGTATCTGTATGAATAAACGAGGTGGTGTGTGTATAACTGTGTAGGTGGGTAAATGGAACTGTGATTGATTTTTTGCATGACTGACTAGGATGAGTGCATGACTGACTAGGATGAGTGGTGGTGTGTGAGGGTCTGTATAGGTGTATGAGTGCATATGATAGTGTTGTATTGATCAGTGACTACATGTATGAATGGTTGTATGGGTGAATGAGTGGATGTGTGTGTAGACCTAGGAATCAGTGCATGTGTGCGTACGTAGTAACTGGTATTGGTGTGTCGATGGTTTTTAAAATGGTAGTCTGTATTTTACAGTGGGTGTATCAAAGGTTATATTAGGGTGTGAGGAGGTGCATCAGATTTTTCACGTGGATGATGTCATCAGTGATGTCACTGACCATGTCATGAATGATGTAATATGTGACGTCATCAGCAGTGCATTGCGGGGGCGCGAGTTATAGTTAGCTCAACTAACTATTACGGCGGAATTTCTATGGTTTTGTATGAGTGAAATGTCCAACTAACTATAACGTCCCTGAAACCTATGGTTTTTACAGTGAATTTCTATGGTTTTTAAATGCTAATTTGTAACTATAACGTCCCTGAAACCTATGGTTTTTTCAGTGAATATATATCTCAAATGTCTCTGCCGCTTTAGATACAGGTGCCAAAAGGCCTTTGTAGATGAAGCACCACAGATACACACAGCACAGCAGATGTGCTAGGAAATGAAATGGGGTCATATTTGTGTGAACTAACAAAGGCTGCTAAGTTCTTCCCTAAACAGGTATCCTGGAGAAAGGTACTTACCAATGACCAACAGGTCCACCCCGTGATGACTGGCCAACAAGTCCACATTCGCAACTATGCTCACAAGTGGAAGATCAAAAATTGTAAGGGCCCTTCACAGTGACATTAACCATGTGCTCAATTACCAAAGTGGTTGAAAGGAAACAATGGATGATCCACCTTACAGATGTTCGCCTGGACCCATCAATATAAGCTCCCCAACAGACACAAAAGGGAGAAGAGGATCACCTGTAACCACCCATCCCCCCCCCCACCCCGCGCCCTAAGACAATTTCTTGGACTCTACAACTGGACAGTTATGTATTTCTATCGTCTTTTTCCTTTTTTTGACTTGCTGTTTTAATAATAATTGTTTTATATCTTGCATGTTTTCCCAATGATATGCTTCTTTTTTTTAAAAAAAATGTTTTATGTACACAGGATCTATGGCTGCACCCAGTTTCTGTGGTCCACCTTCAGCCACACTTGCTTTGATATACAACTTGGGATTAGGGAGGACTAAGTACTGGCACCTAATCATGGCTGCAATAGGACCCCAAGACTCAGAGGTGAGATGTTTTAGAAACCTGCAGGCCAGTACAAACAACCATTGTCAAATCCAAAAGGTTTTGCCTACGCAAGAGCTATTGGCTTTGCCAATGTCGGAGCATGGTGCCCATCATGGCTCAAAGTTGGGGGGGTGAGGGGGGGAAAGCTCTACGACGCAGCCAGTGTTGATCACTAGGGGTAGTGATCCGTTTTCTTAGTATGGGATTATTCTACATTAAAAAAAAAACTTTTCAGTAAGAAATGAGCACCTTAGAAGCAAAACCAAAATGCAATCCAACAAGAAATTAAAATACACATTTATGCATTATTCTCTTTTTAATGAGGGTAGGAAACTTGAGCCAAAGGCTGAGGGTTCTAGGCAAAACAAATATTAAACAATAATAACAAAACTAAATGATAACGGCTATCCATAAATGAGTGTGAGGCGTGCAATCTACTTAAAGCGGTCTGAAGTTGTCCAAGGCATGAAAAATCCTGGCATGGCTGCGATGTCTGAAACTCACAAATACAGAAAAGGCATACAAGGAAGAAAAAAAAAAAAAAAAAAATCTACTGTGTTTAATTATCTTACCTCCAAACTGAAATTCGCCGTGATGGCCCGCATGAAGACAGTGCCAAAAATGCCACACAGAGCAAGGAGTGGACAGTCGACTGCATTTTTGTAACAAGGAGGTGGATGGAATACTTGAATTAATGTCAGCCACTGGCGAGAGCTCGTGGCTACATCCCTGTTCATCGTTTTTTTCACCCACCATGCTGCATCCAGTTTGGACCCAGCCATATGCAAATCAGTCTTGAACCTGAAAACTTGAAACTGCCAGGCCAGGTCCTCCCTGAACCGAAACACAAACAATCCAAGACCAGTTTCTTCCTTATTAGAGATAATCAGTCAGGTATAGCTTGGTTCCAGTGGCACAGTGAGCACAAGACCCACGTCTGCATTATTTACCATCTTCAAACCTGTTGCCCTGACTTTTGGGTGCTTTTTTTTTGGTGGGGTGGCCAAGGGCAAGCATCAACGGGGGAGGGGGTGGGACGGAACAAGCAACAGTGCCCGAGGGGAATAAGAGGGTGCAAGTAACAGGAAAAAAGTTTATCTGAAAGCAGCAAGTAGTGGAATGACAGTGGGCAAGGGAAGCAGTACTTTGATCATGCTCCAGTGCAGGAACAAACACACAAAGAGAAGTGAAGCCGGCAATAGCTGAATAGCGGACCAAAGAGAAGCAAAGAAATGAGTGAAAACTAAGCCAAACAATGGTAAGCAATGTGCAGGCTCTAGACCTCCTGTAAGTAAACAAAATGTCTCAAGCAACAGCACATCATGCGTGGCACCAGGTGAACCCTAAAGTATAGGGCTTGGGGAAGGGGTACCAAACTGTCAGAGGTAATTGTGCCCACCAAACATACTTCAGGACAAAACAACTAACAGTGCCCCCCCAAAACATTTAGGAGTGCTAGGGTGAAGACAGGACAGAGTTTAAAGGAGGTGCAAGACTTGTCCTACCGGACCATGCAGTACTTTACCATGCAAGTAAGTACAACACAATCCGAGCGCAAGCTGCGTGAAAAAACAAACAAGAAATCAATCAGTACTTGGTCCATACTCCAGGGAAGAAAACAAACACACGGAGACAAAGTGAAGCCCACGTGAAGCTGACACACGCTCACCAATGAAGAGAAAGAAAATAAGGACAACAAAGCCAATCAATGATATGTAATGGCAGGCTAAAAGCTCCTTTTTTTTTTTTTTTTTAAATAAACAGATCAATACATCGGACAGCGCATGCACTGTCTCAGGTGAGGCCTAAAAAATAAAGACCAACTTGAGCACTACTAGCAGATACTCCCTTAATTCCGTAACAGCAGTAATTTAAATTTAGGGGTGAAATAGGCTGGTTAATTTCCTCTGACAATGTATTACAAAGTGCCCCCCGATGCTCTTGACTGCCAGCCAACAACGTTCCATCACTGCTGTACACTTTGAAATAATCCTTAATGTGAACTAAGCAGAGCTAGCTACTAAAGGGTCAAGTTAGAAGACAACAGAAAGGGGTGGCAAACTGCCTACCAAGTAACTATGAAGCGAGCTTTCAATTCAGGTACGTGGAGTACGATATGCCCCCTGAGAGTCTCAAGAAAGACTTATAACAGGCTAAAACTATTAAGGCACCTTGAATATTTCTTCAGACTTCACTTCTGACATTCCTAAGTAGCGTACATAGCAATGCCCATCGAAGAGAAACCATGGGAAGCAATGGTAGAAAGAGCATGGAAAACCTCCAGGAACGCGAGGTTCCAATTAATACACCTTTGTCCTTCACCGTGCGTACCTCACTCCTCAAAAAATTAACAAATATTTTGGGACCCGCGCGGTTTGCCCGAGATGCAATCTAGACAATGCTGAGTTTTTACACATGCTCTGGGCCTGCCCATCACTCCTGGGGTTTTGGAGGGAGATACTGACCAGACTGAATGGCATAACGGACCGGGAGATCGAGCTGACGCCGGGGACTTGTCTGTTACACTGGTTTCCTCACACTGCCAAGAACAAGATCACCAGTAAATTTATCGATCTAGGACTAGTATTGGCCAAGCGAGAAATTACCTGTCATTGGAAGGCGAGCACCCCCAAGTACCTTGAGGTGGACGCGGGAGCTTACAAAGTGGGCGGATAGTGAGGGTACCTTTCGGCTCCAAATGGCACACAGAACGGGTAACGACAAGACATTGGAGGCCGCAATGGCGTGGGTGGCGTTGGTGGAGGAGCTCAAGCGCCCGAGTGAGGATGATGACGAACCCTCAGTCGACTGAGCAGGGTAATACGGGGGGTCTGACATCCTGCCCCAACCAAACTTCCTCCGGGCCTTCTAGCGGGTTGGCGGATAAAATTTCCACGCGTGAGTGTGCTTCCACTTTTAGCTTGTCCCTACTGAGCGGATACTGGGGTGTTAGACTACCTGACAGACGGACTCTGTCTTTCCATGGGAGTTCCCATGGGTGAGCGACATGCCTGAGGGGAGGGATAGGAGGGGGGGGGGGGGGAAGAGTTGCGGGAAAGGGAGGGAGACTGCCTGCGAGGGTGGGTGGATGGGTATTGTTTTTGCATTTCTTACTGCGTTTCCTGTGGGCCTCACCGGAGTTGGCTTGCAGGATGTGAAATATTTATTGCGGGGACGTGGGATATGATTTATTAGCAGATTCTGGTTGAGTTGACAGACATTACCACCAATGTTTGCTATTTATGTGGGCTGCCCAAAATAGAGGTAAATGAGGCACGCACGGCAAAAGCCGACGTATAGGGGTGGATGGCTTACTGTCTGAACGTTGGCATCCAGTGTGCAGTTATCAATGTATGCTCACTGTCCCCGTACAGTGATTGTTTGAGTTGTAACGTCAACTGAATAAAATTTGTTTACAAAAAAAAAAAAAATAGCAAATGCTAAAATTACTCGATTTAACACTACTCAATTTACCGATCCTAGATTGAGCAAAGGCTGGTCAGCTTTGCTAAAATTCCAACTTGTGATTGCAGATCACTTCATTTCTCAGCAATATGCTTTCAGAAACCCCAGAGCCAGCTTGCAGAAACTTGCCTGAAGTCAAGTCAAAGATACTCCAGGATAAGTATGTGCCAGGTATCCATGGTCAATACGAACCAGCACAGGAGTGTTCTTACAATCGATATCTAACAATTCACACATCCTAGTAAATATGTCAGTGTCACTTAAATTTGTAACTCAATGATTTCAGACTCTTATTTAGCTGCAGATCTTCAAAGGCACTTTATATACAAAAACGGTCACACTTCTGTGCTGGCCTCCAGGAGCAATCCTAAAGAGGACATCTCTGAAAGTGCATAGGAGTAGAGGGTGTTCACTGCCAACTAAATTCCCTTTGGGCACTTCATGATTTATGGTAGGTCTGCCTGGTCACTAATCTAGCCAATCAGTTGATGTCTAGTGTTTTGCTATGAGTGAAATCGCTAGGTTTATCACATGCGGAGGGCAAGAGGGAATTCAAGATCATAGAGATGGTCAGCGCAGGGATTTACCTCTTAAGCATCTATCAATTCTTAAGGTGCTGCTTATGTGTGAGAATAGTATGAAAACCAAGTAAGTTAGCCTTTGACACCTAAACAGAAGTTTACTCTTGAGCTGTAGAGCACCATCCTTAAAAAGAACGTGCTGTGCTGCCAAACAATGCACTGCGTATGGGAGAGGATTTTTATTTTCCTCAATCATTTGTGGAATAAATCTGGTTGTGTGTTTGTAGAAAGTGGTATCCAAAGACTGTATGTATGTGTATATATATATATACTTTTTTAAGAACCATAGTATTTTGTGATATTTGGAGTAATTTAGAGATATAAAAAAAATTAAAAAAAATTTAACATTTTTTTAAAGTGTTTTTAGAAGGTATATGAAATAGGTTTAAAAAAATATATATGTTTTTTTGAAAAAATAATATACTATGTAGCACTTGCACTTTTTTGTCATTATGTATTATAGACAAATATTCAAGATTGGTGATGAAATGAACCCTTTCTTGTATATTAAAGCACTTGCACTTTATGGATAAGATATTGTGAAGTAATATGGTTCATGTTTAGAAATAGTCTCCCTTTGTGAGCATTTTTAATAAATATATGAGGTTTTTATTTTCCTAGATAGGTTATAAAACAAATATATTTATAAGCACTTGCAATAAGTATTATAGAATAATATATGTAAATCTCAGGTAGGAAAAGTGATTGATTTGCACTAAAGCACTAGCACTTTATGACCAAGAATTGTACTGTATATGCGTTGGTAAAAAGGTATTCTCTTCAACAAGTGTTGAATGAGTTTTGCATTTGCATTTTAATTTAGAAACCAACGGTAGGAATAATGATTATATGAAACAGATAAAAATTGAGACCATGGACAATGATGTAAATTTAAAATGATCAACAGAAATACTGGATTGAAAAAGTAAGAAACAAATATTTCTGCGAATTATATTTATCCTGATTAGTTGACCATTTAAACTATTAATATTGTTAAAATTGGAATGGTGTTTAAATACCCGTTTCTTTTAAAGCATTGTAATGATGGTCAAGTGTAAGTTTGAACTGTATGTATGAATCATTATGTGTCTAAACAAAACATGTTCCAAGATGGCAGCCGTTTCACAGGGAAAATAGGACTGCATGTAGACCACTGTGTTTTGAAGTCCCTTGTCAAGGTCCACTGTTGTATTGAGTATTTTAATGAAAAAGTCATGGCGCTCAGGCATCGTGAACAAGGCAGCGTGAGACTGCTGAAACGCGTAGATGTTGAAAACGTCACAAAATAAACTGCCGAGTGACCAGTACCTTTTGGAGTGCCGGATGGTTATTTGTTGATGGGATAATACTAACTAACTAACTAACACACACACTAACACACACACTAACACACACACTAACACACACACACACTAACACACACACACACACACACACACTAACACACACACACACACTAACACACACACACACTAACACACACACACACTAACACACACACACACTAACACACACACACACTAACACACTAACACACACACACACACACACAATTAAAATTAAAAAACATTGTAACAAACTGCATTGAAATTGATGTAAATGAAGGTATTGCTAATTGCAGACTCCTGCCTGCAAGCCAACACTTCAGTAGGTTGATCAAAGGTTCACCCTATAAAGATGGGAAAATGGACCAAGCAAGAAGGATTGACATAGGGTGAGTAAACCAATAATATACATACTAAAGTACCAACACATAGGGCACTACTTTTAGGCTTGCTAAATAAGCTGAAGAAAGGAGGTTAAGTAGCCAGGTTGGAGCTTGGAATGCTAACTTGAGCACATAGTAGGACATTACAAGATTTTAGGCAAATCATTTAATCTCCTTGTGCCTAAAACAAGTAAACATGTGAAACAACCGTTTAAATTATTATTATTTTTTTTCCTTCAAAACCTATATATCCACATCATGGAACCAGAGAGTAGGGCGGACGTCCAGGCCTAAATGGCTAGGGCCCAGCTCCCTTCTGTCTCACCCATGTGGAGATAACAAATAGATAAACCGATCTTAACACAGGAAAACCTACAAGCTATGAAGACCATGCACCCCCAACAACACTCCAGGCCCAGTTGGGCTCACAATAGGCTTTTATTGAGATTTTGCACCCCATCTCATGGAACCCCTTACTAAACAGTTCACCTTTAAAGATGAGCCAGGCATTACTCCCACTATGAGCGAGGTGGAGTGGTTGTAATCCCTAAGACGGGCAAACCATCCGTTGATTGTAAATCATATAGACAGATAGCTCTGCTGAACACGGATATTAAGCTCTGTACCAAGATCCTACCTTGTAGATTACACAAGGTTTTATTGGCACTAGAAAAGCCAGACCAAGTGGGCTTTGTTAGAGACAGACAGAATGCTGATAATGTCAGGAAAGTGGCTCATCGGATAAAATGTAAACGAAAATGGATCCAGACGTTCCTAGCAGCCCTCAATGCCGAAAAAGCATTTGACAGAGTGAGCTGGGATTTCCTCAATGTGATACTGGATAAAATTGGGTTCGGTCCAATCATGAAAAAATAGATTCTGCCAAACTATACACAGCTATAGCCCAAAATTAAGTCAGTGGATTTGACTCTGACAAATTTAAATTTCAAAGGGAAAATGAGAAAGCATGAAACCGCTCTGCCAGAGATCACAGCGCCCAGGAGACTTTGAGAGGGTTTCAAAGTTAAAAATCAATAAAGATAAATCATAGATTGTAAACACCTCGATGATGAAAAATAGATAAGTAGTATTACGAACCCTCTGCCCAATTAAATGGACAATATTTCTCATAAAATGTATGTGAGTGCACATTACAGGCTAAGTGGAAACATGGACAACAGCAAATTGGTCCTTTTGGTCCTTTTCTAAAGCCTAGATAATGTCATATCTAAGTATGTGGAAGGGCCACTACATCTCCTGAAAGGGGAGAATCAAAGCAGTAAAAATTAACCTCCTCCCCCACTTACAATATCTGTGTCAAGCTTTGCCTACATTGATTTCCCCAACAGACTTAAAAGCTGTTCATGATCTAGTGGTTAAGTTCATATGCAAAGTAAAGCAAGTGAGGGTTTATTTAAAAAAAAGAAAAACTGTTGTCCACAATGTATAAAGGGGGTTCAACCTGATCAAAGATCATTCAATACTGTAATAATCTACAGATTTGAATATTAGTAGGGCAACCCCTCCAGAAAGTCAGAAACGTGCTGACTATTTATGGATTTAGCACTGGTGGTTAACACCCTTTGGGTCATTCCATGGCTAACAAAACAAGTACACCAAAAATCACTTTACATCTTAGAAACAACTAAGACATCCCTAATGATATGAGATAAAAGTGGCAATACAGCACAGTCTGACCACAGCCTTAGTCCCCTACACTCCTTTCCATTCTAACCCCCTCTTATTTCCCAGGAGATGAACTTAACACAATTTATGGGCTGGCAAACAGAAGGCTGCGCAACAATAAGTGACATATTAGAGAAGGGAAAAATAAAGTCTTTGATGGACTGCAAGAAAGCCCTTTGAAGCATTTGACAGGGCCAGAAGGCGGTATAGCCAGATCAGGTATTGGATCAGGCAATGTTTTGGGGTTTCTGTTATACTAGGTTTTCTGATATAAACTGTTTATGTTTTAAAATCCATAAGCACAGAGCAAAATAAGACAATATTTAAAGAATGAAATGCAAGGATTCAAATATCAACTCTGTTTACCTTTTGTCATATATGGGAAAGCATGATCTTAATAACCTAACATGCACATTTGTAGGATTCATTATGCAACTGTTCTTGAATGTGTACCCTGAGATTTGTGCAAATTGTGTGGAGTGGCTGGAGCTAATATGGTGCATAGGCAGTGAGCTTCCTGCGATATCCTGTAATGACTTGCTAACACCAACACACACTCACCCAACGACAATCAAGTGGCGGTTTAGCTAGGTGGAACACTCACTAAGCTTCTTATAGGGAGACTGGACTCCAATAACCCTGGAGAAGACTTAAGGGGGGGGGGGCAAAAGTGTTCTATACCTCTGGGTAGCATCAACACCCTTCTTGGACCCAAGCAAAGCTGGAATCCATTAATCAAGAGAAATTTGTATAGCACTGTTTGTCACCTGTGAGGGTATCCAGGCGCTTGCTGCTGGGGTCAGTCGAAAAGCTAGGTCTTGTGCCCCTTCTTGAAGTTGGTGAGAGAGGGTGCAGTGCAAAAGTGGAAGGGGGAGGGTGTTCCAGGCTTTTGAAGCGAGATGGGCAACGGAAGGATCTTCCTCCGGTACAGCTGTGGCATATACGAGGGATCTCTGTGAGGGCGAGGTGTGCAAAGTGGAGGTTCCTAGGTGGTCAGTGGAAAGGCAGGCAGTGTTCAAGTAGGCAGGTCCTACGTTGTGGAGGACTTTGTAGGCATGGATCAGGAGCTTGAATTGGCCTCTCTTCCAAACTGGTAGCTAGTGGAGGTCCTTCAGGTGCTGGGTGATGTGGGTTCTCTTGGGCAGGTTGAGGATCAGCTTGAAACGCTAACTTGAGCGCATAGAAGTCTTTGCATGAGGTTGGAGGTGGTGCCTGCATAAAGTGTGTTGCTGTAGTCTAGTCGGCTGGTGAGGAGGGCCTATGTTATGGTCTTCCTGGTGCTGGTGGGTAGCCATGTGAAGATCTTGCGGAGCATGAGGAAGCAGGCTGAGACGACTGCGTCAACTTGCCGTTTCATGCATAGTTTGCGGTCGTGGATGATGCGGCGGTTGCGGGGTGGGTCTGAGTTCTGCATGCCACCAGGGGTCGTCCCAAGGGGCGGTGTGTTTGCCAAAGATAAGGACTTCCGTCTGATCTGTGTTTAGCTTGAGGTAGTTTTTGCTCCTCCAGGTTGAAGAGTCGGTAGGGACACGGGTTGGTGGGTGCTCCAGAGTGGATGGTGTTCATCAGAGTGGTAGTGTACAGAATAGAGCGTTGTTCCCACGCGACAAGTGAGTGGTCGGCGGAGGTGATCGATAGTTTACTGAGGAGGTTGGAGGTCTAAGTTTTTATAGACAGTTGCTATCTTGTTGTGGAAGTGGTCTGTGAGGGCGTCGCAAAGTTCCTGTGATGCAGGGATAACGTTTTCTTTGGCTGGCGGGCAGGTGAACTCCTTGCATCGCCACTGCCCGGCCGAGCCCAAGGTGTGCCTGTGCGATGTCGGCGGTCAGATTGAACCGCGAGCCAGCTGCCCCGCTCTTCATTTCCGGGTGTGGATTCCGGAATTGTGGGACGTGCTGCGGTGGGCCTGGGTGCGCGAGGCCTGCAACGGGGCCCTGAGCGTACGGCCTGTCGCCTCCCTGCCCACCTGCCTTACCTGGCGCTGACTGAGTGCCGTCCTGTAGGCCCCGGCTGAGACTGCGGGCTTCTCGACGGTGGTGAGTGGCCTCTCCGGATCCCCGGGGGCTGTCCTGGCAGCGCCCTCTAAGAGTCATTACTGCGGTGGTGGCTCGGTGTGGAGCATGTGCGCGATATGGGGCCTGCGCTTCTCTAGTGGGGCTCTGGTGAGTGCCCTGGGCCTCCGTGCTTCCCCTGCTGCTGTCTCTCCCTCCGGGACGCCTCTCGGTTGGCGTGCTGCCCTGGCGACTCCTGGCCTACGTGTTTGGTGGCTCACCTGGGGCTGGAGAACACCACCGCCCAGCTTTTTGTTGTGCGCCCCACGGACTTCCTCACCTGCTTGGACGGGGGTGACTCCGGCTTGAGGCCTGCTGTGCGACGGAGGGCTGGGGACACCCGCTAGGGGGGGGTCACCACCTATGGAAGCGGGCGGGCTAGGTCCTGGTGCGGTTTGTGGGTGTCGGGGGGCCCCCCCGATCGCTACTCCCAGCTGCCCTGGGGTATTCTCGTGCTTCGAGTTGAGGTCTGGAGACCTACTGGCACACCACCTGTTCTGGACTGGCATCCTTAATTCTCTCCCCCTCAGCCTGCTCCAGGATGGCCAATGATAAGCCTACCGGGGCCACGTCCAAGCAGTCAACTATGGACAAATACACGGGGGCTGCCGCCCAGCTACCGGGTCCTGAGACGGCTGCAGTACCTGTCCCCGACAACGCCGCACTCCTGGCTGCTATTACACAGAGGCCAAAA
This sequence comes from Calotriton arnoldi, assembly GCA_963921515.1. Taxonomy (NCBI): domain Eukaryota; kingdom Metazoa; phylum Chordata; class Amphibia; order Caudata; family Salamandridae; genus Calotriton; species Calotriton arnoldi. The sequence goes on from CAWUFW010000115.1 coordinate 2,615,795, forward strand.
TTGGCGCAGTGGGGTCCAATGTCATCCTCCTTCGCCAGGACCTTCGCAACGCAGTTCAAAGAATTACTGGAGCAGAAACGCGAATCTCTGCGACGGAGGATACTGTGACCACCTTTCAAAAGAAGGGGTCTAACCTGGAATCGTTGACGCGCGGCCTGGCGGCTAGAGTGGAGGACGCGGAGGGCCGAGCTCGACGAAACAACCTCCGCTTCGTGGGCTTTCCGGAGGGCTGTGAGACCAACGATGCCACGGCCTTCCTAACGAAATGGCTTACGGAGTGGCTTCCGGTTGACACCCTCTCTTCTTGCTTCATCATCGAACGGGCGCATCGTGTGTTACAGCAGAAGCCGCCCCCGGGGGCACGTCCCCGTCCGCTGATCGCCCGCTTTCTCAACTACAGAGACAGGGATATGATTATCCAACAGGCTCGGCTCAAGGGAGTCCTTACATATGCCTCCCAGCCCATCATGATCTTCCCTGACTACACAAAACTGGTTCAACAGCGGCGGCAGTCGTTCACTGAGGCCAAGGCCCGCCTACGCGGCCAGAAAATTCAGTACTCCTTGCTATTCCCGGCCCGTCTCCGTGTCTCATACAACTCGCGAACATACTTTTTTGACTCACCTGAAGAAGTCTTCAACTGGACGGACAAATCCATTCCGCGCAAGACCAACACCCCTCCTGGCGCGGACGTCTCATCGGTGGGTTCCGGCCGGGACCCGTCCAGACTCAACGTGAAGCAACAGCGCAGGTCACGCTCGAGACGGAAATCGCAACCTTGTAATAGTTCTCGCAGACGCACGACGGAAGGTCGCCAATCCCAGTCGCCTACATGAGGAAGAAACATTCTCGAATCGTACCTGTGTCATATCTCCCTCAATGGCAACTCATATGTGGGCTACTTAGGTTCCTGTACATTGGGGTGAGACTGTGGACGCTCTAATGTACACATTATGTTTTATTGGGATCCATTGGCTGGGAGCTGACCCTACCCCCTGTTGGGGGTGGGAGGCTCACTATGCCGCGACAGATGCTTCATCGTTATTGAGGTATGGGGGGGGGGGGGGGGAGGGGAGGGGGGGGGGTTTGGGGGAAACATATGTTTTCTGTTTATGTCACAGTGCTATACATCCTTTTTAGGCTCCGCGCGCATTATACCCGCTTGCTGGTCAAATTGCATGACATACACTGACATGATGGACGCTCAGGCTAGGTGCTTGACCATCATTAGTTGGAGTGTTCGCGGCTTACTAGATAAGATTAAGAGAGGTGCGGTGCTCCGCCAGGCTAAGCGACACTAGGCTGACATCCTAATGCTGCAACAGACACACCTCTTAGGTAATAAGACGCCCTGCCTAGCGCGCTTTGGGTTCGCTCAGACCTACCACTCTGGATTCACTAGGGGCTCTCAGGGGGTGGCCGATATTGATCCACCGCAGACTGCCATTTGTTCATGACCGGTCCTGGTTTGATTCTCAGGGCAGGTACTTGGCGGTGTCCGGCACGCTCTATGGTGAGGGTCTCACTCTGGTCTGTGTGTATGCCTCCTCCTTTATCGCCGTCCTTGGTGGAGCGGATTGCCTCCCTTTGGGCTGAGCTTCCAAAGGGTCTACTGCTGGCTGGGGGTGACTGGAACGACGTTATGCATCCCTCCATGGATAGATGGCGCGGCGTAGGGCAGCAGACTGACATGCGCTGAGTCAAAACTCCACGCGCGGACACAGGGATTGGGATGGATTAATACCTGGCGACATATGCACCCTACGGGAAAAGCATACACATACTTTTCAACCACACACAACTCCTTTTCATGCCTCGATTATATATTCATATCTGCTCATCACGCCCATAAACTCCAGACGGCAGAGATCTTGCCCAGAGGCTTGTCTGATCATTCTCCGCTTGCACTGGTGGTGCGTTTCGGCCCGAACCGTTCCCCGCCCCGCTGGCGCCTCTCGACATGGCTGCTACAGGTCCAACCCTATCACCAACAAGTGTATACAGCCCTTACGGACTACTTTATATACAATGTTGGTACGGTGGACTCCCCAGGGAACCTTTGGGAAGCCATGAAACCGACGTTGCGGGGGTAGACATCGCCTTCTGCACCACGCGGCATAGACAGCGACGCGAGAGGGCAGTCTGTACGGAGGCACAGATTCTGGACCTGGAACGTAAGGGCCGGGAAGCTGATGGCGCGGCGGCTCGCCGCCAACTCCCCGTAGCCCAACGGCTCTACGCCAGTGACCTCCTGGACGAAGCCAAACTATACTGGCTTGCTACGCGCATCCGCCTTTACCAGTGGGGTGACAAATCTAGTGCCCTACTGCATCGTCTGTGCCAACAGACGCTTCAAACGGCGACCCTCCCTGCAATCCGAGGATCGTCGGATGAGGTGCTCACAGACCCTGCCTACATCCCGACCAGCTTTGCCGAATATTATACGAATCTTTCCGCTCCGCGAGAGACGCTCTCAGCGGCCACCGTCGACCGTTTCTTGGCTGACTTGCCCCCGCAGTCCCTGCCAGACTCAGTGCGTTATGACTTAGATGCCCCCATCACCGCAGAGGCGGTCAAAAGTGCCCTCGCAGATATGCGTCCGGGCAAGGCGCCGGGTCCCAACGGCTTTCCATGTGAGTTTTATAAGAAATACTCATCCCAGCTCCCAGTGCACTATTTGGCTGCTCTACAAGCTGCCGCGGAGGACGGCCGTCTGCTGGCAGACTGGCGTCATGCCGAGATAGTAGTCTTCCCCAAGCCGGGCAGGCCCCCAGAGCTGCACGCGTCGTATAGACTTATTTCTTTACTCAATATCGAGGCCAAACTTCTGGCCAAAATTATTGCTAATCGTATAGTTCCACATATCACTGCCCTGGTGCCACCCGTCACAATATTCGTCGCGCGCATAATGCGATTGCCACCGTTAACCGACTGCAGGACCTGATGCGCTCCTTCTCGCAGACATAGACAAGGAATTCGACTCTCTTAGCTGGACCTACCTATATGCACTCCTGGACTGCCTGAATATTGGCCCTAAACTTCTGAGATATATTCGCCTCCTGTACACCGACATTACAGCTTCCGTAAGAATCGCAGACGCAACTTCACGGCCGTTCCTTATCGGAAGAGGTACTCGCTATGGAACCACTCGCGGCATGGGTGCGAATCGACGCCCAAATATATGGTTTCGAGTGGTCGCGCGAGGTATCCGACCGCATAGCGCTCTATGCTGACGACGTGCTGTTCTTTTTTACACGTCCGAATAGATTCGGTCCGCGCCTTCTTCGTATAATGGAAATCTTTGGCCAAAGCTCTGGTCTATATATGAATGCCTCCAAGTCCTATCTGTGACCTCTATGTGGTGGTGATCAACTCGGAACCTGGGTGCAGCAGGTCACGGTAGCCCCAGACGGCTTTAAATACCTCAGGGTGTTCCTGTCCTCGTCCCAATCCGGCTCCTGGACTAAAAACCTGGCCCCACTGCTACCCCGGATTAAACAAGTGAGCTCCTGGTCGCAGTTGCCACGGACGCTGCTTGGCAGGTCGGCCATCTTCAAAATGGTTTCATTGCCCTATTTACTATATCAACTCCAAAATCATCCCTACCCTATACCACATGCCTGGTTTCGGCAATTAAACTCGATCCTCAGCCACTTTCTCAGTGGGGGCGCTGTGCGGGTCTCGCTACGAACGTGCTACCAATCCACGTACTGCGGGGCCTTGCGACCCCAGATATTCAGTCGTATCACGCAGCATCACATCTCCTTATTCTTAACGATTGGTGGTATGGGGATCGCGGTGACCCCGCCTATGCGCTCGAAAGTTGGCTGATGGGCTCTAAATCGCTATACATGATTCTGTATGCCAGCATGTCTCTCAAATCGCTGCCACCTGCGACCCGGACCGTCTTTGCGACCTGGCGGCAGACCCTGCGCAGGATCGGGTAGTGAGGCAGACTTACAAAGGAGACCCCACTTTGGCGCAATGGCCTCTTACCGCAATTGCTTGACCTTTCCGGGTTTGCGGGCTGGGATGCCATTTGCATCTCAACGATTGGGGCTATTCTCCAAGGCCAGACCCTTAAATCCTTTCAACAACTACAATCCGACTTGCAAATGCCCCGATCCAATTTTACAAGCATCTCCAATATCGCCACGCACGATCTCCTTATCTTGCGCGACAAGACACCATCCCCGATTTCAACCCCATTGAGGCCAAAGTGTTTATGGGTGCGATGGGCACACACAAAATCACAGCGCTATACCGCACCCTGGTCACTAATAGCCACAACACACTACACAAGACTAGAGAGAGGCCTGGCAGGAAGACCTGGGTCCGCTCGATGAAAATGACTGGATGGAGGCTCTCGAATCCCCGCGGGGTTCGGCCATCGCGGCGCGCTTACGCTTTGTACAATTTAACTACCTCCACAGGGTCTAATTTACACTTTACAGACTTTGGCGTGCAGGCATGATTAACTCCCCCATGTGCCTGCGCTGTGGGCAGGCGGAAGGTACGTTCCTTCACACTATATGGGACTGCACCACCTTATCTCGGTTCTGGCGCGGGGTATTGACTTGTCTCTCTGAGGTCTTGGGGTGGGATATTCCGCGGTTTCCGCGCCTAGCCATGCTCCATATTACCGATGGGATCGGAGGTAACAGGTACAAAAGGCATCTGCTGTTTCTGGGGCTTACCTTAGCGAAACACGATATTTCTAGGGCTTGGAAGGCGACTCTCCCACCCTCTGTCGGGGCATGGAAGAGAGGCCTTGATTACTCCGTGGGGCTGGAACTTCCGATTTTCAAAGCGTGGGGATGTCCCCAGAAACATCCCAAAATATGGAAGCGATGGGCCGACTATCGAGGTATATATCTTGAACCTCTCCCTCCAGCCCCCTGTGCCGAAGATTTGCCGTAATGATCAGCAACTGGGTATGCGCACTTTGATTCACTGTCCATACATTGATATTTCGCGATCGGAGTCACTACCACAAATTACATGGATGTACGCTGTGACACTGTTGTTCATGGTTTATGATGTTTTCTTTTGTTTGATTCGGACACATGTATCTCTTATTCTTCACCGAACTTATTGTAAAATGTTGACATCTTTATCAATGCCCTTTCATGTATACGATGGATTGCCCTGGCCGCTCCTGGGCTCATTTTGCCCGTCAACAATAAAATTTTGTTGTGAAAAAAAAAGCATATCATTCCAGATATTGAGCTACACTTATTTGAGAAAGACCAACCTGTTGTTAAGTGTAACTTCCAAAAAAACTAATAGTGCTTCTTTTTCATAGAACAGTCATCGTCATATATAGTTCAAACAGGCTTAGATTTCAGAAACAGATGCTCCCATAGAAGTACAGTTAAAATTGTGTATTGGACATAATTTACATCTATGCCCCACCATAGGGTAGACCACATCCAGTGTTTGCACGTACCCACATTCATTAAACAGTAGGATCAACACTAGAAAGCTTGTTCAATCTATAAATGCCTCGGACCTTGATACACCCTGGGCGCCTCGTAGAAGCGCTGTAAGTAGTGGCACCTGATGCAAAAAAATAAAAGAATGTGGTCTCCCCGACGTTGGGGGGATAGATGTAAATTACTTTCAATACTCAATTTTGACTATACCCTTATGGGAGCATCTGTTTGTGAAATCTAAGCCTGTTTGGACTATATAGGATGACGATGTTCTAGGAAAAAAAAGCACTAATGTTTTTTTTTTTGGAACTTACACTTAACAACAGGTCTGTCTTTCTCAAATAAGTGTGGATCAATAACTGCAATGATACGTGTTAGACCTGGCATCTTTTGGCATGTTTCCCCTGTCTTTTTGCTTCCTGACCTCCTGTTTTGATGGTATGCTGGACTTTGTTTTGGCTGGTTTGTTGTCTCTGAGCACTTTACCACTTCTGATCAGTGCTAAAGTGCAAGTGCTCCCTCTGTAAGTTGTGTTATTGATTGGCATTTCCATTATTGGCTTTTTTAATTTACTAGTAAGTCCCTAGTAGTGGACACAGGTGTGCCCAGGGCCTGTAAATTAAATGCTACTAGTGGGCCTGCAGAACGGATTGTGCCACCCACACAAGTAGCCTTCCAAATGTGTCTCAGACCTGCCAATGCAGTGTCTGTGTGCACAGTTTTAAACTGCCATGCCGACATGGCAAGTGCACCCACACACCTGCCAGGCCTCGCCTTTCCCTTTAATTACATACAAGTCACCCCTAAGGTAGGCCCAAGGTAGCCCCAGGGGCAGGGTGCAGTGCACTTAAAAAGGTAGGACATGTGCTGGTAGTGAAATACTGTGCATTCAGTTTTTCACTATTGAAAGGCTATCTCTTCAATAGGTAACATAGGGTCTGGCTGAAAACACCTTTTCAGTGCAGCTTCGCATTGGAAGATAATAGAAAGTAGGAGTTTAGGATGACTGAACTCACAATTTAAAAATACACCTTTTAGTAAAGATGGTTTTTAAATTGCATGTTTAAAAATGCCACTTTTGGAAAGTGGGCATTTTCTTGCTTAACCAGTCTGTGCCTGCCTGTGGCATCTACGTCTGGTTTAGACTGCCAGGGGCTGTTTGTGCATTCACTCCAGACAATCACACAAAAGGAGCTGGCGTATGCCCTGTATATCCTGATGGGTCTTCCTGAGCTAGAGTGGTGGAAGGAGTTGTCAATGACATCTGAATAGGGCGGAGTCAGCCTTTCACAATGCGGTCTCCACCCCCTGTAGTGTGGCTGGACAAGGGAGGACAGAACTGGTTCTAGTAAGGCAAGAAAGACTTTTCTTTGACGTTTGCCATCTTCAAAGACTTAAACTGGTATAAGTATTAGGGCTCTGACCCCACAACTTTAGAACTCTTTTGGACTAAGGAACCTGCCAAGAAGAAGAGCTGGAGAAGCTGTCAGGAGGGAATGCCACTTTGCTGTGTGCTTTGCTGTGTTGGCCTGCTGCTTCTGTCTTGGGCAGTGAAAGGACTGGACTGAACTTTCTGCAACTTATTTCCAGAGTTTCTCCAAGGGCTTGATGTAGAGCTTGCTTCCTGTTGGAAGTCTCAGGAACATCAAAGACTTCAAGTTTATCTGCCAACAGCACTGGGAACTGTGAATTGTGTGCTGCAACAGAAGAAAAGCCACTACGACGCAGTGGCCGGCTCTGTGACCTGAAGGCACCGCCCGGAGCATCACCACGCTTCACAACGCAACCCTGGTTTCACCAACCCGCTGCTTGCAACACGAACTGTGGGCACCGCATGAAGCATTCCCCGCTTCGCATCGCAACCTTGGGTCTACTAACGACACCGCTTCGGCAACAACGACAACGCCCCTGCCTGCACCGTGACCTGTGGACACCGCACTATGCATCGCCCCGCTTCAGAACTCAGCCCTGGGGTCACAGACGACGTCCCAGAGCCACTGCCTGCAGTGTGACCTGTGAGCACCACACATCACATTGTTCCGCTACGCATCGCAGCCCCAACACCATCGACACCAGCGCTCCTGACTTTAACCTCACGGAGTTCAATCCCCAAAGCGTGTTACTTCAAGGGACCGACGACTCCTGCACCAACCTCCGGAACAGACGCCTACCAACGCCAGCGGCACCACCTCTTCGGAGCTCATCGCAAGGTCCACGATGCCCTGCATTTCCAAAGTACTGTTTGCGGGTCTTCCCAATACCGTAGCTGGCCCACGACCTCGCGGTTGACCTGAACTGTTGGATTTGTTGCTCACAACGCTGTGATAGCCCCAGACGGAGCTATCGACTTCAAGGAACTGTATTTTAAGTTGATTCTTGCAATATTCATATCTTCATTATTGCATGTTGGATTTTTATCATTTTGGGCTTGTTTTACACAGATAAATATTGTTTATTTTTCTAAAACTGGGGTGGTGTCCTTTTGTAGTGTGTTCACTGTATTACTATGAGTTATGTGCAAACGCTTTACACATTGTCTCAGCGATAAGGCTGACTGCTCGTACCAAGCTACCAATGGGGTGAGAGCAGGGGTTATTTTAGAAGTGTAATTCCCATATCCTGACTAGAAGGAAGGGTCCCTACTTGGACAAGGTACAAACCTGCCAACTAGAGACCCCCATTTCTAACATTGTTCGTCAGAGGTGAGGTTTGTACTTTACCCACAGTGATTGGTGTACACTACTACCATATCACAGACCACAACGTACCACATACTGGTTTTTCCTTTTGGTCTATTTTTGACTTTCTGTTTTTGAGCTTAAGTTTGAACTTCCTACTGCATCAAGTCTCAGACAAGAGCATCCTCCTCTGCATCCCTAGAGTTGGATTTTGAGGAGGAGAGGTTGGAAAACTACTCCGTGATGGAATTGAAGGCAATTTGCAAAAATCTCAAAGTCCAAGTTAAAGGTCTCGCCAGAAAGGAGGAGCTATAACAGGCGCTGAGGGCCTGGGTAGCAGCCGGGAATTCTAGTGGGCATTCTGAGGATCCGATTGGAGAGACCGAGGAGCCAAATCTAAAAGAAGATGTACTGGGGGGGTGCAGGAGCTAAGGCGGGGGGGGGTTTCCTCTGGGTCAGGCAGCAGTGGTGCTTCAAAGGGTCTGTCTCCAGAAGAGCTGGAGGAAAGTAGGGAAGCTAGGAGACATCAAATAGAGCTGGAGAGGTTAAAAATGAAAGACCAAGCTAAAAGGGATCTGGCCCGTCATTAGAGGGATACATCTGACCCCTCCTTTCATAAGTGGGAGAGGGGAATGGATCATTGTGCTATCATGAAAAAGTTGGTGTACAAATCATGTGGGGTCCCACAAAAGTACGAGCATATCTGGGCGCGCTGGAGGGGGCGGTGCCACTGGGCCTAATTAGATGCTCTCCTGGTGACCCGGAGGACTACCCAATCCATTGGGTGGGGGCAACCCACTGCTTCACGTCCGTGCAGTTTCTCAATGTAGGCCTCCATATGGAGCTCAGTGGTCATTCCTTGGACTGTGCATTACTGCCGATTTCCTGTAACTTCAATGAGGCACTGCTGTATACATTCCCCATTGATTTCTGTGTGTGCTGAGGCTATGCCGCAGGGGCTGTAACCATGATTGTATCAATGGTCTGTGTTTTTTTTATTTCTTTCATTATGTCAAAACTCAAAGTCTGTTATAAAAAAGTTTATTAAATATATATATATATATATATATATATATATATATATATATATATATATATATATATATATATATATATATATATATATATATATATAAATAAGACCAAAGAGAGAAGCGAGCCATGGAAGAAAGGAATATGCTTTTAGACCTTGAGCTCAGAGTAAAGGACCTGGATCAGAAGAGTAGGTACAGCATAGATGGTGGCAGCAATACCTCAGTGCACTCAGACAGAATATTACACATTCCCAAGAATGTAGGAAAGGAGTAGAAGAAAGTAGAAGATATCCAGAGGTGGTTTCAGGGATATGAGGCATCCATCCACATGAATGGGGTCCCTTAGAAGAATTAGGGAGCAGGATTGCTCACAGAGGAGGGGAGAGACACATTGCTGGCTTTGGGTAAGGGGTACAACCTCATCTATTCTGACAGGAAGGAGGCCCTTTTCACTAGGTATGTTCTCCCTCCTGACAAGTACAGCGATCAGTTTAGAGGAAGAAAACGGATTCACGGACCTGGTTCGAATGTGTAGATTCTTTTTGCAGATCACTGGATGGTTGGGTGAGGGTCAGTATTGTCACAGATTTTCAAGGGCTGCACAATTTGATTGTGTGGGTGCACTTGTCTAGTCTGTATTTTTCAGAGCTGCGCCAGCACTTGACTGATAGTAAGCGGACTGACCCCAGGAAGCTTGCTATGGAGGCAGACCACTGGTGTCCGTTTTGCTTGTGACCAGGTGGGTCACATGAGGGGGGAATCCCAAGTATCCCAAGCGGGCACAGCCACCCACTGGTGGGCAGTCTAAGGTGTTGGCTAGTGTAGTGCTTGGGGAGGGTTTGGTCCCAGGTGGCTGTGAGGAACCAACGGAGATAACCCTTGTCTCACTAGGGGACAGTGAGATGGTCCAAAGAAGCCTGGTGCCTGATAAAACTAAGAAGTACAGGCAATGGGTGACCATCAACGGGCAGAGGGTTGAGGTACTCAGATTCTGAAGCCAGTATGACCATGGTCCAGTATCACCTGGTGTCTGAGGAGCAGGTAGTCCCTGGAGTGTTCCACCGAGTAGTTGCAGTTAACAACTCTGAGCGCCAGTGTAAGGTGGTGCAGGTTCCCCTCAAAGGGGGGGGGGGGGGGTCCACAGGTTCCTCGAGGGTAGTTGTAAATCCCACCATGCCTGCTGATTGACTACTGGGCAATGACCTGGAGTTATCCTTGTGGCAGGATGTGGAGCTCAAGTCACACTTGGAGATGTCAGGGTTGCCAGAGTGGGCGTGTGAGACCACACGGTCCATGGCAACCAGATACGGTGATCGGCAGGACCTGAAGCTTGAAAAAGTGGCCCAGGTGCCTGCCAAGAGAAAGGGCAGGGGACGCGGGAAACTCCCTTGAAGCTCCCAACAGTCTGGGAGGAGGCGGAGCATGAGGGGGATGCCCGAAACATACAATGCAACAAGTGGCCGAACTAAGAGACTTACCTGAGCTGATACATCGGCAGCAAGAATGGGGTCCCACCAGGGAGGAGTTCTGCGTGGAGCAGGTGGTGTGCCCTACTCTCGTGGGTCTTAGGCAACAGGCCAAAGACCAGGCAGCGGGCGCTGAGTCCAAGTCTCACTTGATCTACCGGGAGAATGGTCTCCTGTATGGCAAGCCTAAGGTTGCTGAGCCTGGGGCAGCCCATGTGCTGGTGGTACCCCTGAGCTTCAGAACCTTCTTACTGGGTTTGGCTCATAATGTGCCTCTGGCAGGACATTTGGGGCAAGGCAAAACCTTTGACAGGCTTGTCATCCACCGTTACTGGCCTCAAATGAGGAAAGATTCAGGTACCTTTTGTAGATTTCAGGTTAGCCGACAGGGTGAAGGCCAGCATCAAGGATGAAGTATCCAAGATGTTAGCTTTAGGGGTGGTTGAACCCTCCAGCAGTCCTTGGTCCAGACCAGCTGTTATGGTACCCAAGGCTGCTGCGCCCGGTGCCACACCAGAACTGCGGTTCTGTGTAGATTACCGTGGGCTCAATGCCTTCACCAGGACTGACGACCACCCCATCCCCGGAGCTGATGAGCTCAGTGATCAGTTGGGAGCTGCCAAGTACCTCAGAAAGTTTGAGTTAACATCTGGCAGATTGCCTTAACTGATGGGGCCAAAGAGATTAGCGTTACCCGGGGATGCAAGGCGGGTGAGTGGGGCCCCTGCATTTCTATACTATAGTGCCCCGGGGAGGTGGCGGGCCCCCGGGGCTTTGCAAAAGCCTAGGAGGGAGCCCCATGAGCCTCCCTCTTTTATTATAATAAGCCGCATGCCCACGATTTGGCCCACCCTGGGGCTTCTTTCAAAAGACGCGCTGGAGCCCGCAAGTCCACCCGCCAATTCGCAGCAAAATAAAATTTAAAACAAATGCTTTTTTAACCCCAGCAGGGTCCCTGTTGGACCCACCCACCATATCTGGCAGGTCAGAGTATTTCTTCCCAGTCCCCATTTTCATTATTTTTTACGTGGGACGCAGCTTCAAGCAGAGTCCCAAGATGGCTGCCAACACTTCCTGGTTGAAGTGTTAGCAGCCAATCAAATTTTAGTAGGATCCCCGAGCCCACTGCAAGGACTCGTGTCCCCAGATATCTATATACTGAACGGATTTACACCAAATCACAAAAAGCACGCTTTCTGGGCCAACATCTAGCTTTCTGTCAAATTCTGTTCAGCGGTTCGGTTTGTAGTCATGTTAAAAAAAAATGAAGAATTCCCATAGAGATAACATGAGGAAAACGTGTTTTGGGATCCCCCCTTTTTTCTCAGCCCCCGCTTGACGGATCACCCCGAAACTTTCAACACAACAGCTGAACCAACAAGCATTTGCAATGCAATAGGTCTCGCAGTTACGAGAGTTTAAGCTATTTGCATTGTAAATGACAATGCCTTTTATTTATGTTTTTAAAACGAAAACAAAAATAAAAGGCATTGTTATTTGCAATGTCAATAGCTCAAACTCGCGTAAATGCGAGACCTATTGCATTGGAAATGCTTTTTTTTTTTTTATTCTAACGCGCACTGCCTCCCCGGGCGCGTAAAGAGGGTTCTCTGTTGGGAAGTGTAGGGCGGCAGATTACAATCTTGAGAGAATACAGTCACATTCTGCAACCGTCGCCTCACTGAGGGCACGAGGCGCATCAAGTATGCCCGTCTTTTACATGGGGTTCACGTGTTAACACAGGGGGTGCACTGAGGGCAGCGCCTTAATGCACTGGGTGGTCTGAGCGCTGCATGTTTAACCAGGAGGTGCACTGAGCTCAACGTGTTAATACACTGGGTGCAGCGTGAATGTCAAATGGGGTGCACAGAGCGCTGCGTGTTCGACACGGGGTGCTCTGGGCGCTGCGTGTTCAACTCACGAGGTGCACTGAATGCGAGAGTTTAACACAGGGGGGCACTGAGCGCGGCTGGTTAAAAAATACGGGTGCACTGCGTGGTTAACACACGGCGTGCCCCGACCGCTGCACGTTTGACACAAGGGTTGCTCTGGGAGCTATGTGTTTAACGTCAGGAAGTACAGTGAGCATGAATGTGTTTATGTATCCAGAAATGCAGGTCACAAGAAAAAACAAGCATTTGCAATGCAATAGGTCTCGCATTTACGAGAGTTTGAGCTATTGGCATTGTAAATGACAATGCATTTTCTGTATGTGTTGATTTTTAAAACATAAATAAAAGGCACTGTCATTTACAATGCCAATAGCTTAAACTCTCGCAAATGCGAGACCTATTGTATTGCAAATGCTTGTTTTAGCTTGTGTACTTGCTGCGGCACTGAAGGAATCCATTAAAAAACACGACAGCGGGCATTTCGTTAAAAAAAAAAACTAAAAAAGACATTATTTGCTTGTGAGGTGACTGCCCTTCTTGGCAAGCAAAATCATATACAGTTTAATTACGAAGCAGCTACACAAAAAGCAGGATAAAGTACTATAACATCTAAAGTGCAACAAGCATGTTGTGAGTAAACATATGAATTCAAAACTCCTTTTATTATCGATGAAAGCCGACTCTGCATTTCTGCATTTTATAACATTCCTTGTGCGAGGCTGGAAAAGAAGAATGAAGATGACAGGGGCAGAAGTTAGGGCACCTCTTTAGAACACTTTGCGTGAGATTTCAGACGGCACAGTGAGAAATGGGGTAAAGAAAAGACATGCCCCCAGGCCTCATTCCATACACAATTTCATGTTTAGTGGAACATTTCTGTGCTGTTTTGAACAATTAGTCTACTGGTAGCAAACCTTAGCACGGGGCAATTTCCTCCATATGTGTCAGTGTATTTTAGCTGACCTACCACGAGGCTTGCTTCACAAACATCTTGCATTTCCAATCTGGGGGAGGTGAGACAGAGCTAGAAAAATGCGCACTCATGGAATCACAAAAGAAAACCGGCAGAGGCTGCAGCAGCCATAGGAAGGCAGAAGGGAGGAGGAGGCAGCTGCAGCCAAAACAGACCTCGGTCTTTGAAATCACAGCAAATGTGGCAAGATAAGAGCAAGAGTTACAGCCCTGTTTACAACAGAGCTCTGTAAACCCCAAGCACTGGTCTCCAGTGGTCCAGGTTAAAGAAAGAAATAGTGCTCACAAGCTCTGAGTAACAACACATGTAACAGGGGCAGTCCCTGAAAATGGGAGTAGCTTTTAAGCCCATATCCTAAATACAGCATGTCTCACAAAGACAGCGCAAGCGCTGCCTAGGCGATACCTAAATAGACGCTAAAACTAATGCTCTGCAACTAGGAGGTGGTCATAAGTGACAGGTAATGGGGTGGCTCCAGTGGTGGGAGCAGCTGCACCCTGAAGCGTGGCAGTGCTATACGGAGATTCAACAGCTTTACTGCTAAATAAATCAAAAAGGTAACAGTACCTCAAAGGCGGGGAACGGTCATGTCTCTAGGACAGTTGCAAGCCTGAACAGCCTGTGATTGCTCCACCTAGGTGGGAGCTACGTTCCACTGCACTCCAGTTGCAGGGAAGGCCTTTGTAAGCCTGTTGCATTTGCTGCATCAGTTGAGCTGTCACAATGTAACCCTGATGCTGGCTGATTAATCAGGAGGGCAGCCAGCTTAGGCCATTTCTTCATCGCTGGCTGTTCTTTGGTGCAGTCAACTTAGGCCAATTCTTCGTCATTGGCTGCCCTTTGAGTCACTTGTAAGTTAACCCATGACCTTGTATACATATTCCTGCCACGTAATTTTCTCAAATGACAAACGTGTGCTGCTGCTTATTTTACTGGGTACGGAGCTGCCATTGTTGTGTTTACTACTGCACTGGGATTCAGGGAACATTGCCTATGGGACATCAGCGATATGCAAAACTCAGCAACCAGTCCATAAAAAAGGTTAGATAGGGAGAAAGAACATTCAGCTACCAAGGCACCCTTCTATGGAACTTTTACTACCCTGCAGTTAGAGAATTAGGATTCCTTCCTGAAAAGTCTGACAAATACACTTTTTAGGACTGGATGTTACTGGTAATTACCGCATCTACTCTGTCTACAGCTGTACCCTTCTTTTTCTCTTCTCCGCCTATCCGCCCCCTATCTATCACGTTTTATTGCTTCTCTGTTTTCAGAGCGCGCTGAAGAGGCACTATAAGTGGTATTGAGTAATTCTTAAGTCATTTAATAAAAAAGTTAAATACAAAACCTATTTATTTTCTCTGGATCGATCATGCAATTGCATGATTCCATCTATTCATCATCCTTGAACATATAAAAAAAGAAGTGTTGAAAGAAACTAGCTGAGACTTTTCTACAGAATGAACTGCACATGAAATAATAGCAAGAGTGAAAAATAAATATACAAATTGAGGTGAAAATGTCCTAATAAAGGTAAATTCCATAAAATCAGGATCCAAGATAAAAGTATTTTCTATCTATGGGGACGTTGCTAATTGAGTGATCGAGTTATAGTTAACATTTTTAGCCATAACCTTCTATACATTGGATTAAAAAAAATTAAAAATTCAATAAAACATGCTCTACCGACAATCAATCATTTACTGCTTTGGTTTACCAAAAAGAGCATATGCTGCACTGTTGAGGCCTATCACTGGTAATGTGCACACTGGCCAGGTCTGACATGGCGGGACGGTGGAGGGAGGTTGGAGGGAGTAATTCAAAATTCAAAGGGCATCTGCTTCGACTTTGGCCACCACCTCTGTCCTAGTCGGTGGTGAGGCTAGGGAGCTACTTAGCAGGTAAGCAAAATGCAGAACTCCTGTAGCGTGCTGGCTAGCTTCTAGGTGCAGCAGGGTGCAAGCGCTGAAACAACATAGTTTAAAAACATTGACAAAGTCAAATAATACAGCTATTTTGCTTTGTCAATTTAATTTTACACATGTACAACAGTGTGGCTACTGTGCAGAATGGTTGAAAGTACATTTTAAAAAGTGCTATTAAGTGGTCAACGCTGGCGGCATAGTGCTTTTTTTCTGAATGTCATCCATGCTGCACAGCAGCCGCACTGCTGTACAACAGGACTAAAAGAACATTGAGAAAGCCCAAAAAGCTCACATAGGCTAATCCTATTGTCTTTGTCAATCCTTGTTCTAATAGTAGTTAAAATCGGCAGTGGCTCTCTCAGATGTGCCTGCGCTTCAAATACAACACAAAAAACGAACAAACAAAATTACAAACAAAATCATGGGAAGACAATAATTAAAGAATTTCCAGTTTTCAAAAAGGATACTGCTAATACTAATGGCAGTCTATTTTACCTCCATTCGATAATAACATTTTCTTTGAACATTTCATCATTGCAAAAGGCATCAACACTGTATCTATTCAAGATTGGTGCCCAGTTCAATAATTTCACCTCATATTTAATGTTTACTCAGGTGCGAGGGTTTTTGTTTTAGTCCTCCTTCTGGTTTGCTATGCTTGCAAAGTGTGCTGCAGCTTAAAGCTTTAAGTTTCGGTTGGGTGTGCAAACACAAACATTACTTTTGTATTAAGACTCTGCATATTTATAAAATGATGCTCTAAGTTGTAATAGTCAATAAACGCACAAACCCTTCCAGTCGGCTTATTTCCTGTCTGATCCCTGCTCCCAGATAATACATGGTCTCCAGCTTTTTCCTCGCTTTCATTCTTCATTAAATATTTTCTGATGGGGAAAATATAGGGCGATGTACTTTTATAGAGACGTCATGCTCTGTAGACACCGTTTAGAAGAGGACACCAGATGACAACGTCTACGTCACTAGTATTGCCTCGCGTTCATTGGGGTAAAGTTCAGCAGCTGTGTCAAGGCTGCGAATAGGCTGAAAGCATCTACGAAAACATTATCAGCCCATGTATAGAGCCGTAAATGAGACATTGCATGGCTTGCATAATGTCGGTGTAGATGTGCCGCATGCATTTTCGAAATATTTTCATAGTAACACACACTAGAATTATGTTTTTGTAATGGATAGATAAACATCCGATAATTTTTGAACTGCTCAGAGTGTGCACGTTTCTGAGAGCAGAGCATTATTAAACACCCACTAAATAACAGGAGTGCAGCTCTGGGATGCAAACTCAATGCTCCTTTCCCGAGCTGATAACATTCCTGACAGTGCTGTGGAGTAGAGCTGATGTTTTTTTTTTAAAAAGCGTTGTGACGCGGTAAGTACTGGCCGCGCCATAGCACTTTCTTTGTTTATTACGGGGGAGGGCGGGTCGACAGGTAACCAGGAGGAAGGGATGGGGAGTCGGGGGGGGGGCAACATGAACAACAGAGGGTGGAAGGGGGTTGGGGCATAACGGAGGGGCTTCTATAGCGGCCACCATTGTCCTGGCTCCTTACTGCAGGCATGAAGTGCTTTGCTTACATTCAAGCACATCCTGTCTGCAGTAAGAGAAACTCAATAAAGAAAATAGTGCTTACTGACTAAATAAAGCAACCGAAGTGAAAAGGGCTGGTTGCCACAGCAGGTTACAATTGAAGACTTGGCAGTACTAAGGAGGGACCAGCAAGCCTGTTAACGAATCAGAAGCCAGCATTTACGAAGGACAATGACACAAGCCAATGACAAATATGGGCGGAGAGTGGGCGGGGCCTCTAATCCATACTCCACCACAACAAGTCTCGCAGAGCAGCGCATGCGCGCTGACTCTAGGCTCAACCTAAAAATGACTGGTTCAGGAACAGGCTGTTTACAGATTACAATAGAATTCATGTGTGGTGTGACCATGCATGTGTAAAATTTAGATCACTGTCAGTTCCCAAACCTATTTGTTCATTGTATCAAACAGCATAGGTGATATATACTTACTGCTTCTAGCATAGTCCTATTTATTAGATGCTGAAAATTAAGGTACCAGATCTGTCCAACAAAGGGTGTAGAAATACCACAGGACATTGGCGGCAGCATCTGCAAACTTTTGGGGGAGGGTAGTGTTGGGGGGGGCAGAAGTTCCTCTTAAACAGTTCTCGACATGACGCCATGGCCTATCCTCAAACGGTGAATAAACAAGATGGTGTCCTGCTCTTGGGTTTCTGATGTTTTATTTTTTTTACGGTTATTCAAGTTTGTTTAATAATAACTTAGGGTCAGTCAAAGAATAATTTCCTCTGATGTCATCAGGGTGAAATATCATGATTTGTTACTCCATGTGAAGTCATTGGCTCAAAGGGAGTGTGTTATCAATTCAGCTCTCCCTGGGGCTTTGCTGAGGCCATGTCACTGAACTAAAATGTACTGTTTGGAAGAACTAATACAACGCATTTGCTGCACTCCATTTTGATTCCAAATCATGATGTAAATAAACTAGATGAATAATATGAGCGCCGCAAGTAGGGGTTTGAGACAGAAGAATGCTCCGAAAGACAGAGAATGCCAACTGACTCAAATATGGAACGTATCGCAATAAGAAGCGGATTAAGGGAAGGTATTTTGACAATCTATGAATATCAAGTGGAGGAAAGCGACGTCGCACAATCTATCTTCACAGCCACTTCAACTTCGCCCTCTTGTCCTGACTCAATAGGTTCTAATTGTCTGAAAACATGATCACCGCATGTCTTAATGGGACGGCAATAAGAGCTTCGAGTGCTCTGCCTGTGTTTGATCTTTCTGGCTTCTCAGAAACATCCGCACACTCTTCTGAACCGGTAATCAATCGAGCACTTCTGTGCTGAGATAGCAGTCCTGCCAAGTATCACGCATCACGTGTGACACTAACGCATTTCAGTGTGGTGTTCCGCATCACCGCACTGAAATGCTTTGTCACGCATTTTTAATGCCACTGAAACTGGCTACCGCGCTGGTGCTAGCGCGCCGGCTCTGCTGCTCTGCTGCTCCTGACTTGCCGCCAGCAGCTCTGGCAGTGTGGCTCATAAACAGTTAAATTATTGTGCTCTCCTCAGCTCTGGTTGAGTGAGTCACTGAGAGTGCTGGCTGCAGTGCTACAATGTTACATTTGCGGCCTCAGCCGCCTGCCAGCCTGGCTGCATTAATTAATTAATTTCCGGGCTGCCCGCGGCGCCAGGCTGTCTTCCAGCCCACACTCTCTGCCGATTAACACTGGCGTGGAGCGCACCGCTGCTCGCACTGCCGGCCTGTATGGTGCGTGCTGCAGCCTCGACTCATCAAGGTGCTGTGGTCAGTGGAGTCTGGACCAGAGAGTTGAACCTGCTTCCGCTGCAGTCCTGGAGAGAGAGTTAACAGCCAGTGCTTGCAAGCAGCCACGCTTAATGAGTTTGTCCGGGCCGTAGCTGCCGGAGTCGAGTTTGGGGCCTGCAGCCTCTCATAAGCTTGTCTGCAGTACCGTGGCTCACTCTGCCAGTCTACTCACAGGTAAGGTAAATCCTATTTTATTTTTTTTACTTTTAAAGCGTCATGAGCATACGTGCCGAGAGCCTGTTACAGCTCTGCTCATGCCCTGTCTCAGTGTCCGGTGCCCCGTGTGCCACCAGTTCGATCCCGACTGGGACTCGTGCCCGGCGGCCTTTCATTTCGGTCCTGACCGGGACTCCCAGGCAGAAAGGGCCACTTCGGCATAGTATCGGCGAGCAGTGGTGGTGCCAGCTGATCCCGCCCACCCACAGCGAATCTCGGGTGACACAGGCCAGAGCACAGTTAAGTTACCCGGTGCAGGACAGAGTTTGCAGCTGTAAAGTGAATGCGCACTACACAATTGCAGCAGACATTCAAGCACCGAGAGCAGCAGATCGCTCCTCCTGACCCCAGAACTGCACAGCGAGGAAGCCTGTGCCCTGGAGGGTGGAAGGGGTTGTGTCTGGACCGGCCACAATGAGAGAATCTATAGCTAACTTGGCGCTGGACGGGTAGGCTGCCCGGAGCTTCAATGAAGCCTACACTGGCCTCAAGCTTTTGTCAGCGCACGAAGGGTAGAGCTGAGACCATGGCGATTTGCCCCCTGAGATGAGGTTGCAGCTATCTCTTTCGTTGCTGTTCTGCCACCAGTGCTTTCCGATCTTGAGGTGGCAGGTCAGTGTTTTGTCTGTTTGTGGGCTTATCGAGCTAGGGCTGGACTGGACTGCGGATTTTTCTGAAGAAAAAACCCCCTGCAGTAAGCTTAAATGGACGGAATCTGACATGCAAAACACGTACATAGCTATGAGGACACCCTGAAACCGTGTTTGCTATGGTGTACGTCCTGCTCTCCTACTGTTGCACTGACTTGCTATGCTATATAAAATTGCTTTTGGTGTCACAGTCACGTTGCTCAAATGGGTGTAGTTTCTGATATTTATGTTTCCCGCGTTTTCATTGCTTGGTTTTCCTTGCAAAGAAAGTGTCACTCATAGTCGTTGAAATGTCACTCATAATTTCACTAAAATTATAAAAATGTCACACATAGCGATCTGAAACCTTGGCAGCTATGAGATAGAGATCTCGGACAACCGGCAGAGCAATAACGCGGCGTGCTTGCTGCAAGATGCTCTCGGCGCCCTGACATTGAGAAATGAAACCGAGAGCTGTAAAGCCGTCTGCGGACGGGAGGACATCACTATTCGGCGAGATTATCTCAAACGAGAAAGTCTTGGGCACAAAGTAAGGCTGTTCATTCGAGAAGCAGTTTCTGTGAAAGCCATCAGCTAATGTAATCTTTACACGGTAAATGAGAAATATTAAGGACAACTGGCAAAACATATTGAAGGATAAGACGGTATTGGGACACAGTACATCAGATAACATCAAACTAAAAAAAAACAGCCCAGAAATGTTGCAGTCTCTATCCCGAATGAAACTGTCTAAATCAACCAGTGGTGCGCGCGCACCACAGAGGAGCGGGGGCCAGGGAGCGCGGCAGCTGCAGTGAGGCGAACGCGCGCTGCTGCGCGTTCTGGCCACCGTCGGGAATGGGAGGAGCGAAGGCGGGACATGCGCCCGCCTTTGCCCAATCGCATGCTGTTTTTTTAAAAAAAACGCACGCTACAGCCAATGAGGGCTTCTGAAAACAAAACCACACGCAAGAGCGTGTGGGTCGTTTTCAGAAGCCCTTTCTAAAGGTCTCGCGCTGCGCGAGCAGTGCTGCGCACTGCAACGCTAGTCGCGAGACCTAAAAAGAGGGCGTTGTGTTTAACTGCCTTATTTATCTAGTGGTAATGCGGGTGGTATAGAAAGTCTAAATTTATTTTAGAGATTGGTGTAATTGATAGGGTGTTTATTAGCGTAGATGTATTTTAAGGCCCATTTACGGTACTGCTTTTGTAAAAGCGCAGCAAAACATACTGGTATAATATTATAACTGGTATGTAGTCCAACGAACACGCGCCTACAAAGAATACATATGGGCACACAACGAAAACTACGGCGGTATATACTACTAGACACAAGTTATCGATCGCTCTATGCGCTAATGGTGACTATTACTGGGTTTAGGGAGGAGCCATGGCCCGTGAGAGGTGGCCACACATGAGTCGTGCTGCCTCCCCTCCTTCTGTTGGGAATCAGACTCTAACCCCCACTGGGCCCCTCGCCGAGTGTTTGTATTGATTCCAATCACCGAGGGCCGGCTGGCTCTCGGCACAAACACTGTGTAATGTGTTCAGTGCAGGCTTTCATTACATGCACTGAATGCGGCGCGGTCATGCTGCCGAGCACGCCTGGCAACTGGCTGGCGCTCTGTGGCGCAGCTCCCCCCCTCGGCACTCATCTCTTGTTTTCCTCTTTACCAAGGACGTGAAAACATCGTTCTCATCCCTTTCTATCTGGAAAGGCTCGATCTGTTCCAAATTCTGTGTGTTTTTGGCAAACTCTTGAAAACAGAGCACTTCAGAAAGTAAAGGCCCTGCGGAATGCTGCCCTTCTGCACACGATGGAAAGGCAATTAAGAAAACAAGCGGGAGGGGTTTGGTGCAAAGAAGAGGCGCCCTCGAAACAAGTCTTAACATTTGATCTCGGACTCCTCTGAAAAAGAAATAGATTTTTTTTTTCAATTTCTTTACTTTTGCAGCAATTGCGGCACCCGCGCTTTACCTTTAACCATGTTAAAGCAAAGTGCGGGTGCCGCGATTGTAGCAAAAGTAAACAAATAGCAAAAAAATCTATTTCTTTACTTTTTCAACAATCGCGGCACCCGCGCTTTAGCTTAACATGGCTGAAGGTAAAGCGCGTGTGCCGCCAAAGTGAAAAACAAAGTAAATAAATAAAAAAAATTAAAAACAGACATTAAAAAAAACAAGCGGTGTGCTACAGCGCGGGACATGGCGGCCCGTGAAGCGCGAGCACCCTTGCGAAAGCAGAATGAACACAAAAAAGTGCTCACCCACTAATTAAGGAGACAGTGTAACGCCGCAAGCAAAAGATCCAGTCCGGATGGGCCGTCCCAGAAGGAGACAGGGCGGTAACAAGGAGGGACTAAGAAGCCTCATTTACAATCAAAAGCCAGCGTTTAGCATGAACGATGACGCAAGCCAATCAAAAAGATGGGCGGGGCTTCCACTCCACTTCTAAAATCTTCTCTACTACAATATGCCTCGCAGAGCGAGCAGCGCATGCGCGTTGCAACGCTAGGCGAGACCTAAAAAGGAAGTTTTTTGAAAATTTTGTGAAGATTCGTCAAGTGACATTTAAGTTATTGGCAAAACAAAAAACACTTTTCCTATGGAAACTTTGGTCCCAACTATAACTACCTACTGGCGACCAAAATATGTACATCAAGCAAAGTGGTCCCAAAGCGGCGCACTCAAACTGCTGCTGCATGCGTGAGGGAGCTTTATTTATTTTTTATTTTGAAAGTTTTATATAGCGCTGGCTTGACCCAGAGGTATCAGAGCGCTTTACATGAGAGGATAATAGAACGCAAATATGGCATACAAATATATGAAGAGATAAAGAAACAACGTGTGAAATATACAAAAACAAAAAGAAGATACAGGTGCAAGAGCTGTACACTTCAAGTAACTAGGTATATGATGTTCGGGGGATGGACAGATAATACTGAACAAAAATGTAACATGGTGATTGGGGATCAGTTGCAGGTCGCAGGTTAGGACCCCTAGTGATAATTGGGTCAAACATGGCGTGTAAGCGGATAAAAGATAATGATAACAACATGTGAAATATACAAATCAAGTAGATAAACAAAACAAACAGTTAGATAAATGAATCAAATAGATAAAACATGGGCAGAAGCTATACATATCAAGTAATTAGGCCGATGATGTTCATGAAATGGACAGATATTACTGAACTAATATAACATGGTGAGATTGGAGATCGAGTGGAGGTCACAGGTTAGGATCCCCAATAATAATTGAGGAGGTGGATTTTTAGGTCTTTTTGAAGCTGAAATAGGAGGGGTTGCAGCGCAGGTTTTTGGGAGGGCATTCCAGATGATAGGGGCGTTCCCAGAGAAGGAGCGTGATTGTGTGGCTTTCTTTTTATGCAGTGGTGGTATAAGTAGGAGGGAGTTGGTGCTTCTCAGGGGTCGTCTGGTGCCCGCAATGATGAGTTTCTTGGAGAGGTACTGTGGAGTGTTTTGGTGGAGGGATTTATGAGTAATGCAGGCAGTTTTATATGCAGATCTGCCTTCAATAGGGAGCCATTTAAGAGATTTGAGAGCCGGGGATATGTGATCGAAGCGTTTGCAGTCTGTAATGAGCCTGGCGGCAAGGTTGAGCACAGCTTTGATTGGAGTAAGGTGGACCTTGGGGATTCCGTTGAGGATGGCGTTACCATAATCAATACGTGAAAGAACAAGTGACTGAACTACAAGTTTAAAATCATCTGTGGGTATAAAGGGTTTGATTTTCTTGAGGTGACGGAGAGTGAGGAGGGCTCCTTTAGCAGAGTTTTTGATGTGGACGTTAAGGGTTAGGGTGTTGTCGATAGAGATACCAAGAGATTTGACGGAGTTGGACAAGGTGAGTGAGCAGTTAAGTGCGTTGAGGTCAGAGATCCATGATTGAACGGGGAGAGGGTTGTTTTTAGGGGAGAAGAGAATGATTTCAGTTTTATTAGGGTTAAGTTTGAGATGATTGGAGTGGAACCAGGTCTGAATTTTGGTGAGGGTGTTGTTCAGGTGTAAGATGTCGGCATGAGTTTTAATCTTGTAATAGATTTGGGTGTCGTCCGCGTAGAGGTGGTAGTTGATGCCTGCTTGATTAAGAATGAGGGTGAGGGGTTCCATAAAGAGGTTATAGAGGGAGGGAGAGAGAATAGACCCTTGTGGGACTCCAAGGGAGACAGGAGTGGGGTTAGAGAGACAGTTTTGAATTTTGATTTGCTGAGTTCGGTGTTGTAGGTAGGAGACGAACCATTTGTAGGCGGTATCATTGAGGCCGAAACGGGTCCTAAGCACATTGAGTAGGGCTACATGGTTGACTGTATCGAACGCTGAGGAGAGATCAAGGAGGATAAGAAGGCAGGACTCGCCATTATCAAGTGAGTGGTGGATGTCATCGATGACATTGAGCATTGCCGTTTCGGTGCTGCAGCCTTTCCTGAAACCTGATTGAAAGGTATCAAGTAGGTTGAAGTTTTCGATGTGTTTGTCTAGTTGTAGTAGGACACATTTTTCAAGGACTTTTGAGAGAAGTGGGAGGTTAGTGATGGGGCGGAGATTGTTTAGGTCATTGGGGTCGGCATTGGGGTTTTTGATTATGGGAGAGATTTGTCCAAGTTGAAGGGAGGTGGGGACACAGCCAGTGGAGAGAGAGGTGTTGATGATTGTGGTCCAGTATGGGGTGATGATGTGCTTAAGGGCAGGGACAAGGTTAGAGGGTAAGGGGTCTTTTGTGTAGGAGGACGGTTTAAGATTACCAATTATTTTAAGGACTTCTAGCTCGGTCACGGGAGGAAGTTGAGCAAGGAGGCATTGTTCTTTAATTGTGAGTTAGGGGAGTTGGTTTCCGGAGAGATAGCAGGGTCAGTTGGTCGAGGGGATGTGGGGTAGGCATTTGAGGCGAGGACGGGTTGGGAGTTGGAGGGGAGCTGTGTGGAGTGGAAGGATTGATCAATTTTGGTTATTTTTTCTGAGAAGAAGTGGGAGATTTCTACACATCTGGCCGAGGAGGCGGTCAGATTTGGAGGTGCGGGGGAAGTTTGGTTACGAATGATTTTGAAGAGTTCCCTAGGTCTGTTTTTGGCATGATCAAGTTGAGTGCGGAAGAAGGAGGCCTTTTCCTTGAAGATGTGTTTTTGTACATGGATCTAGCATGTCTGAGGAGTGCAAGATGGGCGGGAGAGGGATGGTGTCTCCAGGTTCTTTCCGACAGTCTGAGTGACCGACTTTCGTTATTGAGCTCGGTATTAAACCAGGAGTTGGAGGGGTGGTTCTTTGGTTTTGAGTTTGGGCGGGGCTAGTTGGTCAAGAATACCAGTGACAGTATTGTTAAAGTGTTCGGTGAGCTCATTGGCATTTTGTGAGGGGGGAATGAGAAGAAGTTGGGCTTGGAGTTTAGACTCAAGAACACCCGGGGGATATGTTTTAGATTTCTGGTCAGTTTCTTGGGTCTGTTAATTTTGGAGTTGGGGGGTTTGCTTTGGTAGCAATGGTGAACAGTATGAGGTGATGGTCGGACCAGTCAATGGGGACGATATTGGTCACGGAGGCCAGATCTTCGTTGGAAAGAATAGCGTCTAGGATGGCTCCTTTGGTGTGTGTCGGGGACAGGCATAGTTGTTTGAGTTCATTTATCTCAAGTAGATTGGTAAGGAGGGAGATAGTGGGATCATCGGTATCGTTCCAATGGAGGTTGAGATCCCCAAGAAAGATATTTTTGAGTTGGACAACGAGGATTGTGTCAGGAGCTCAGATAAGTCCTCGATGAAGGGCTGGGGGGGCCCGGAGGTCGATAGATGTTGTGTAGACGAATTGGGTGGGAATTTTGGGTTTTCAGTTCAACTTCCAGGTATTCGCAGGAAGAGTAGCCAGAATTATTGACAAGGGATAGTTGAAGTTCATTTTTAAAGATAATGGCTAGACCACCCCCAACTCTGTCAGGTCTATCTTTTCTCAGAATAGAGTATCCCGGGGGGGAGAGTAGGTCAAGTATGCTCGTTGAGTGGGGCTTGACCACTGGCCTCAATTAAGGATGGTTGAAATGAAAATTACGCTGCACTGCCATGAATAAAAATATCCAATTTATTTGTTGATGTTATACATTCACCTTTTGCCAAACATACCAATGCGTTTCAACCATTACGGTCTTGTTAACGGTAAGAAGCACCAAGGAACTAGATGGGCTACATTGTCCAGCCAATATAGTAAGTTTGAGTATAATGATAACACCTTTTAGTTCTGCCAAGTTAGTGGCAGTAAAGTACGATTGATTTTGGACGTACGTTGAAACGCCCCCTGAAGGAAGCCCGCCCTTTGCTGATCTTATTGCTGGAGAATAATACTTAATGTAGTCTAATCAAGGAATTGAGCTTACTTGCCAACCCTCTTGTAGACAAATTATGTTAAAAGTTTATAAATTATTAAAATATTCAGGAGAAGTCATTAGATTATTATAGCCCCTGATGTTCCATGAACAGATTTTTAGCAGCAATGAAGTCTTACTAGGATTTAGGCAAGGTTGATGAGACAACACTGAATTGACTGCAGTTGCATTTGTTAAGCGACAAGCCCTTATGCCTGATCCAAAGTCTTTGTGCATTATTAAATTATTTTGCATTTTATAGTAGGATGCGCTGTCTAATTGTCCAGTGGCGCATCGCAGAACCAAGTTCTTAAAAAGGGACAAGTTTCATGCCATTGCGATCACTTGTGGGCTGTCTGGGAAAACCAAAGATCGGAGGATATTTAGTAATAATGGGTTGAATGATCTTTATGTCCCATTGTTCAAGCGTTTCTTTTTCGGTGTGAATGCGATGACCATTTCTTTTGTAAAAGAAAAAAATTCTGTTTTAACATTGCATTCATCATTTGGCCCTGCATTGAAGGCAATAAAGTCTTTATCACTTGAAGTTATATTTCTGAGGCGTGGAATGGCTGCGTATAGCTTTAGTAAGTTTCTCCTATTTAAAATGTCTTCTTTGCCACATGAAGCATTTTTGGGGTATAATGTAACCCAGTTTGAATTGCTCACTTCAAAATCAACAAGACTAGCCCTCGGGTTGCACTCCAAGGGACCTTCATCGTCCCTCAAGTAGCTGTTCTATGTGCTTGCCAGACCAGTCCGTTGCTGCTTGATGTCGAGGGGAGGCGGCAGCGTGAATAGGTTTTCCAGTGGCTTTACATCATTGTGGATGCCATTACTGACCACAGAATTTGGAGTACGGTTAGGCATATCTAGAGCATTGGGGGGCCCTGGTCAGTGTGCAATAAGACTGGTGCAGTGGCTTGTCCCCAGCTTTTACCATTTTTGGAGCAAGTGTTCGTGAACGTTCAATCCCCTTTGATAGGACAATGAAGTTAATCCATTAATCAGTTTGTGAAGACTGAATGAACGGACACTTGTTGTTGCAGGGTGTCTTCTTATTTCCTTGATCCACAGATGGAGGAGGCTCAGCGGACACAAGGTGGTCTGATTTGGAGGGAGGTAGCAGCTCTGTGGTGATGACAGGATTAGTTGGCTGTTCCACGACCCCTAATCCAGCCGAGCACCTCATGGCGAGAAATGTAATATCAGAGGACCTCTTCAATTATCAATCGTGATTTTAGATTCTTGGATGTTTTTAGTATCTTCACACTTCTGCCCCAATTTAAAGAAGATGGTAAACAAACTTTGTTGAGATGAGGAGCTTTTTCTTGATTTTGTGTTACGTTTTCTCTGGCGTTTTTTTATTTTTCTTTGACATGATTGGAGAAGTTTTAAATGTGCACGGTTTCTATTGGCTTGGTTGGCAGACTCAGCAAGTTGTACTACCATATTGTTCCATTTTCATAATTGTCTTTCCATACTGGAAGTAGAAGTATTGTCTGCCGGCGTCAACCCTTGCTGGATATGGGGAAATCGCCCACGCAGATTAGGATGCCATCTTGGAGGTTTGAGGCGTCTCGGAATCCATGGTTTCTTCCACTGAATGATCCGAGGGTGGCCTAATGGCCAGTTTATAAGTTTCAAACCTCCCTTTTCAGGTCAGCTGTTACGGAGGACATAACCGCAGGGAGGTCTGCCGTTTTTACAGAAGGTGAGAGCAAAAGCATGAGACCTCTTTCTCTGGCTTTCATCACTGCACCCGAGTAATTAGGGAGTTTAGGTCATCAAATTTTTGATTAACGGTTTAGGTATAACCTGCCAGATTTTCACAAAATCTTAATTGGAACATCAAGTTTATCTGCGTGCAATTCAGCCACTCTTCCTATTGAGGAGATGGTTTTTTCCATTAATTGCCACTAGGCAGTCTCATCACCTTGGTGTTTGCTTGATGACCAGGCTAAAGATGAAGTTATCAGCTGACAAGGAGGTTAGTGATGGCTTTGTTATTGATGATGCCTCCATTCCTAGGTTTTGGCACATAAGTGCATTAAGATCATAGTTAATATCTGCAATTGCACTCTATAGTTATAAAGGATTCAACCCGCTCCGCTGGGTGCTTTGATGACCTTCACTACTGGAGGCAGTGGGACTTTATTTACCAGTTGTACAATCAGAGCAGATTTCCTAAGTTGCTCAGCCCACCTCAGTGCCCCCGGTCTGTGATTGTCCATCTCGCCTAGATGATGTAATATATTTAATTCTGAGGGCGACAAGACCCTAATGGCGGCCTCTGATCTAATGGCTAATGGGTGACTGGGGGTGTGCGAGTGTATACAGTCAGTGGGTGAGAAGATTGGAAAAAAGATGTGAATTTAAAATTGACTATAGGCCTGGTGGGGCTATCTATTTAATAGGATTCCAAGTCTATGTAGAGTTAAAAACAGAGTAAGAGATCATTAGACAGAATGGTCCCAATCTCTTGAGTATGTACATGGTGGTGTAAAATCAAGTGAGTGTACCTGGAGCTTAGTCAATGTTCGACATGTTTCATGCCTCAAATATGTCGAAAAACAATCAGTGGCATTTCATGAGGGCCTTCGTGGCTGCACACCTGATCTTCTGAAGGGGAAAGGGGGGTAAATCCAAGTGTGTGTTGAGTTTCCTCTCCTCGTTGGATTGTGTGAAAGTCTACCCTAAATCAAACTAGATCATAAACACTCATGTCATTGTTGTGTGCATCACATTAAAACAGTGACCCCCCTCCAAATTGTAGGTAAGTTCCCCCTGGATAACAAGGATGTGACTCACGTTGTTAAGGTCTCCACACACTGGATCAACAGAGATCTAGAAAAGCCAAGTAGTACTGATCCCAAAAGTAATTATGAAAAACACACAAAGTACAACTGGCTAGGAGTGAAAAAGGTAGAAGTAGCGTGATATCAGAGCAAAAGAAATAGAAAAGGGAGAAATCCTTTCAGGACGAGAACCCTCACTCACTGTGAGGTGACATGCTTCAACATATGGGTTCCCTCCTCACACCGAGGTGTGGGCTACAACTCCCCTAGGGGAGGAGCTGAGGTGTTTTCTCAAGATGAGCGGTGAAAGAAGGTGAATGAGGGGCAGAGTGCAAAAAGATGTGGTATTCATGGTGACTAAAATTATCTCCGGGGGTCCACTAAATCTTTATTGGTGGCTTCAGGGACAAGGTTAAAAAGAGGACTGGGGATTAATCAAATATATCCCTCACGAGGGTCAACATGTTTCTGCCATAGATTGGTCCCTTTCAAGAATCCAGCGGCATTCGTCAGGACCTTAGTGTTAAATAGTCACTCTGCAACAGTGCGTATATGTGATTGAAAAAATTAAAGCGTGTTTATACTGGCCACCACAGGATCAGGGCGGTCAGGCTGACGATGACCCATGTAATTATTAGGGGTTCGTCTTCCTGAAAATCAAAGTACAGTCATAGTTTCATGTTTATCATGGTCTGACATCACATTGACAGAATATTCTTATCAAAATATAATAAAAGGATTAGAAATACAGAATGTATGCATGTTCTTAGTCTAGCTTACCTAATATGGGTATGAAAGAACTACTCTCCAAGCTCTAGGTAAGTCCCATAGTGCCCAACTAGAAGGTAAGAATGCACAGCAAACGTCTGTTACATGTGTATATGTACACACACACACACACACACACACACACACACACTCGTGATGCACATATTACAGCAAGCAAATGGCTAGAATTGGTACAGATTCATAGTGATTCTTTGAGCCAGAAACTCAGAAGTGCCTTAAGGATAAGTCAGACAGGAGAGGTAACTACACCCGGCAAATATGCTAGCAGGATTGAGAAACAGCAGTGCTGGTTAAGCGTATTAGTGTCGGCATCTATTGGAAGGTAATCGCAAAAGTATAGCGATTAGCCCATCGGCCTGAGAAAACTGAAAATGGCATGGCTGTTTCCTCTTAGTAACAGAGGTAACATTGAGCAAGATCAGCCTCACTGAACCGAGGTCGTTCTCTTAAGAAGTAAGACTCAAACCAGAGTGCCTCAATACTGGTACCGGTGAGTACGCAGTCCCATATTCAAACCCACTTACCTCAGTGTGTAAGGTGTACTAAACGGACATCCCAGCGAGAGTGAAACTCGACCGCGGAACCGTCCTATTTAAATGTTAATACCTTGCGTCGTCGGTGAAACGCGACATGCATCACGTGGGTCGCTACTCTTGCATTGGTGTCAGGGACACGTAGTCCCGCACATAAAATGTAAACTTACTGGTCCATAGTGTATCCCAATTACTGTTCTATCGATTTCTATGCGGTAAGAGGTTGTCAACATATCCCAGTTTAAAATGATTTGTCGGCCAAAAAAAGGGGTAGTGTCTCACTTGTGTTAAAGGGCATCTGCTAAAAAAGCCCGGGTTCATAAGATATATATCTTCTTAACCACTCCCAATTTGCAACATCACATGGTATATCCGGGTCTATAAATGTGGTTGTGAAGTACAGTAGTGTCTCCTTATTACTGTTCTGTCTAATTTTACGAGGTAGGTAACGAATGACAGGTCCCAAAATCAAGGCCTGTGTCTGGGCAAGTGCGTCTCGCTTGTGTTCAAGGGCATTCTGCGAAAGATGCCCAGGTTCTCCAAATACATATCTACATAACCACTCCCCCGTGTAATTATAACTAATTATATCAAGATCTATAAGGGTGATTAGATTCAAAGAGACAGGGTAACTCCTCAAGTTATTCATACTAGATCATGTGTCTGAGTCTTGAAGCAATTTTCAAGTGTGGGGTTGGGTCTTAAACGGACATGAACCGAAGGGTATGCTGCCAGTAGAGAGAAGAGAGAAAAACAGGTATCAAGTTGTTGGAGAGAAATCAACTGTGTCATCTAGATAGCCTAGACCATGGGATCTCATCATTAAGCCCAGTCTTATCACTTCTTAGCCTGAAAACCCAGCGTTGTTCTCTATGAAATAGGACAGATTTGAGTGGACCCATATTAAGATGTGTAGTAGGGTTTGTCAAGTATCATCCAGAAAATGTTGTTTGCGGTATGGCCTTGGTCCGAGAAGTGCCTAGTGAGTTTGGTATTCATTTTCCAGCATCTTACAGCACTCCTGTGTTCTGTAATTCTTGTCTTTACCATACGTGTAGTCATACCTACATAATTCAGATTGCAGGGACATCTCAGTAAGTAGATCACCCCCTCTGTATTATAGTTTGTATGTTTAACTTCCAAGGTGTTTTCAGTCCAAGATCAATCTCATGGGTGACACTGGTGTATGGACAAACTGCACAGGAGCCACAGGGAAAGTGTCCCGTAATTGGGGGCAGGGACCACAGGGTCATGGGAACTAATTTTTCAAGAGCGCGATGTGGTCTGGTGTGGACAATAATGTCCCTGAAGTTCTTTGTTTGTTTGAAGGCAAATGAGGGCTTTGGCAGAGGTTTAGTACCTGCATTCAGAATAGGCCAGTTCTTATTGATCACTTTTCTTACAGTGTCTGTGAGGTGGCAGTAAGTAGTCATACACACAACGCTTTCCGATCGCGGTTTTGTATGTTTTTCAAGTAGGGCATTCCTGTTGTTGTTCCTCGCTCTTTTAGCTGCTTTTTTGATTAGGCCTGTAGGATACGATCTCGGAGATAGGCAAGTGCTCAGTAAGGCAGCATGTTCTTAAATTTTTCCAATTCAGTGCAGTTCCTCCTGATCCTGAGGAATTGACCAACCGGTAGGTTGTTTCTCAAAGCCCGGGGATGAAAGCTATTGTAGCAAAGAAGCGAGTTTCGTGCCCTGGGTTTCTTAAAGCTCAGAACAAATCCCTCTGTCTTTAGGGTAAAGTAGGAGATCTAGGAATGGTAATGATGTCTTATAGTATTCACAGGTAAATTTAAGGTTAATGTCCCTTGTATTTAACCATCCAGAGAAATTTTGGAGGGAATCTAGGTCATCTTCCCAGACGACCAGAATATCATCTTCGTACCTCCTTCATGTTTTTAAGTTCCTACTGTATGGATTCCCTAGAGGGTAGATATGTTTAGACTCAAATTCATGCATATAAAGATTTGCCATGCTGGGCGCTAAGGTACTTCCCATGGAAGTGCCTGATGCTTGCCAGAAGAGAAGATCACGATACTGAAAGAAGTTATTTTTTCATTGCCCCGGTCGCACAGTCCATTATGAAGGAGGTAGGTGTCATGTCCCCCTCTGTTCTCTGTTCCAAAAGTGCTCTGATTGCTGATAGATCAAGACATTTGACAAATGCGCTACGCGGATCACCTGTATATTAACCTACCCCCATCTTCGTCACCTCTATAGAGGCTCCAGAACAAGCAATGATTTCATTCAATAAGTTCAAACATCTTTGAAGGAGGTCATAGCTGAGGAAGTATCCTTGATTGGGGGTATCTCTTTGTCCACTGAACCCCCGGATGTAGCTTTATTATCATGAGTATAAGGCTGGTTTGCAAGAATAGTGGTTGTTGAAAGCTTCGGAGGCAGTGGCGCCGGCAAGTATAGGTTCTGCAGAGAGACATCACGAAATCAAGGAGGCCAGCGGGGGCTGAATCCTCCCCAAATAACTTGCTCTGTTGTATTTACGCTTGAAGTACTTTTTGATATCAGAGACTTGGACTGCCTGCACCTTTGAGCTCTCAGGCTCCGAGGGTTACAAGATTTGGGCCTCTGGCAAGTTTGGTAAGAGCAAGGTGTTGTGTTTTTTCCTTTTTGTGTTAACTTTGATTTTTTTGCCCCTCTTCTTACTAATGTTTAGCAGCATGGAGCTGCGCATGCGGCATTTTGAAGCGGAGCTGAGCGGAGGTGGGCACCAGCACTCCCCCCACCGATGACCAAATAGCGCGGGTGGCACAAAATAGCACAAACACAAGCACAGGTGCAGACAAGTTGGGCAGCCACACACCTTGATGAGCTCCTTGGTGGCCTTGTTGAAGGGTTTTACCAGGGATCGATCTTCTCAGGGGCTTTTCTCCCCCTACGACAGCCTGTTTAGCTGCCTTCAGGTGTCTTCTGCCCTGCTTCACACTGCAGCTCAATGAAACTAGCTTTTTTCAGAGAACTGCATAACCACTGCAGGTTGAGGCCGGGTTTTCATGAGCTGGGCAGGCTGATGGAATGTTTGACCAATGAAAGCAAAGTAGTGGGGAAAAGGGGGCAGCGGCACTGGCATTGTAGAGCAATGTGTAGAGCAATGTGTAGAGCAGTGTGGAGCAGCACAGAGCAGAAACTAACAAAGTGGCAGAACAAGCCGCACCAACTACTAAGTTGACCGTCTCCGCAGCGCTCAACCTGCAACATCAGGCCCCTAGCGTGACTGACTCGCTCCTCGCTCACCTGGGAGGTCTGCTGAATGACTTATCTCAATCTTCCACACACAACTTACATCACACCCCACCTCAAGGAGAACCACTGGCTCCTGGTTCACAAATGCGCTCATTTCAAACTCCTCACATGCACATTCAAGGAACTACACAATTTAAACTGCACCCATCTGAACATTTGCATATCCTTCGAACAACCACCCAGACACCTCCGCTCCACAGGACCCATACACATTACACACACACATTACACACACATTACACACACACACACACACCCCCCCCCCCCAGGACAAGAGGACGGGTGTTCCCTTACATCGCGCCTAAACTGTGGAATGCCATCCCATTCCAGATCAGAGCCTCCCCCACTCTTCTTGAATTCCACATGAAGTTGAAGATCTGGCTTTTCACTTAACCAACCTAGCCTAGACAGGGCTAGACACACACAAAAACACACCTGCTCAGCTCCAGGATACCCTCGGAAATGATAGTGCACTTTACAAATACACATAACATAAGCTCCAACCAATGTTGTGTTCTCTCTGGAAGTAACCTTATGGTACCAAATAACCATTAGTCATTTAATGGGGGCTTTAAAATGTAATTCTAAATACTACACAGTGGACTAACCTTCCAGGACACCATGTGAGATTCTGAGTTACTTGGCACCAGGAAAAGTAAGTATATGCCAGACTAACAAATGCTGACCTGTCTCCCCCCCCCACAAAACACATTGCATTTAAATGACATCATGATCAAATTCATTGTCTTGCATTTTTGATTACTTTGATTTTTTTAGGGGTCCTATAAGGTTGATGCTAATCTTTGCAGACAAGTGCCCTGAAACTGCAGTAAATGGAAAATGGGGTTCAAGAATTTCGCAAATAGTGATTACACCACTAGACAGATGAAATCTCACTTCACAGGTGAAACGAGGGCTCCCAGAGTGGATGTTTTGCCATTGATAAGTCCCGATTACCTACCGGTAATTTACCCCAGCTCACCTTCAGCTGGAAGTTACAAAGATTAGCATTCCCCTCAGCATCTCCTGTAGAATCAAGCCTAGCCAAAGGCATGACTCCGGGATTGTGATGACTGGGACGAGGACTAAGAGTAATGAAGATTACCAGTAAGTAATCAAGCCATTAACTCTATGTTCCTCTTCCCGGTCTTCACCTTTGAGAGATACCCAACCAACAGGGCCTCTGACTTTAGTGTTTGACAATTACCATACAACTATGTATTCAGTTTAAAAAGTTCAACGCATAGCACTCATACACAGCCACACCTTGTGATTTAATAGAAAAAAATGTAGATAAACAAAGGGATAAATCATATAACTTTCCTTTTACTTATCGTAAAGCTTCTACACCAAAACGTTCTCTCTGAAAGAATGTTCTGCAAACAATAGTGCTTCATAAAATATTGTTCAGATGCCCAAGTCCCAAATCTACAAGTTTCCTCCATTGGTACACCTTCTAATTCTGCCCAAGCAGTTGCCATTCCTCTAGTAGAGCGCACTTTAATTTCTCCTGGATGGTGTACATCTTGGTTTCAATAGGCAAAACAAATTGTCTAATTGAACCAGTGATTCAAAGTTATTTTAGATGCCTTCTTATCTCCATCCGGTAAAACATGTGACAAACAAACGGTCAGATTTTCAGTACTCACTGGATCTGTTGATGTATACAGAAAAAATATGTTTAACATCCAGTAAATTCAATAGTCTTTCGTTCTCAGAAGAAGGATAGGAAGAAGGACGATCTCCTGAGGAACATGAAATTTAGAGTCTATTTATGGCAGAAAAGATGGATCTGGTTTCAAAACTACTGAATCAACCAAGAATTTTAAAAAACAAGAGGACGACACAGAAGAGACGGAAAGATCGCCTAGATGCTGTACAGAGGTAATAACCACAAGACACCTTTAAAAGGACAAAAACATTCAAATCTACTTTATCTAAAAGGTCACATGGATGAGATTGTAGCCATTACAAAACCAAAGGAAGGTCCCGTGGTGGAGCTAGATTGTGAGTAAGTGCTCTAGTAATTTAGAAACTATCGAATAATCTTGAAACAAGAGATTCAGCTCCCTCTACCACCACAAAAAGCTGTTACAGAGAACCAGGTCAACTTAAGTGTTGCAAAAGAAATATTCTTGTGAAACCCTTCCAGCAAGAATTCAAGACTAGGAGATCAAGCAAGAAGTGGAAGAAACACTGAGATAAACACCATGAATTGGAATGCTAATATCTGGAATAGGAATTTACAGTTAAAAACCTTAACAGCCTCAACAACCATAGGAGTTAAACCTTTTAGAAAAGATTCAACATTTCAACCTCCAGACAGAAAGAGTAATCTTTAAGTGATACAATGAGTTGACAGAGCTTAGGGAAGAAGGAAACGGAGGCAGAACCCAAGGAGGCTGAAGGGCTATTCAATTTAGGCCAGGAAACTAAGTTCTGTGAGTCCAGAATGGAACCATCAGAATTATTTTAAGTTTTCGTCTGAATTTTTTTAAACACTAGCCTTCAAGTCAATGAAAAGGCTTACATGGGTCTTTTTAGCCATTGAAGAAGGAGAGCACCCACTCCCCAGGCCCCTCTCTCTGGGAATCTGGAAGAGAAACTTGGGAGCAAGTGATTTGCCCAGGACGCACACAGGTCTACAAATGGAATCCTGAACTTGTTTCAAATCTAAAAAAATGCTGTCTTTGATAGGGCCAGATTTTATGAGGAGGAAAACACTCTGGTCAGGCGATCGATTTATGAACTGTCTTCGAAATATGCACTGCTGAAATTTACTTTTCTGCCCCTTTCCAGATTGCATGCTGCTTTATTGAGTGATTTTGAATGCATACTGCCCTGGTAATTTATATAGGCCACTGTCAGTGTGCTATCTGCTCTTACCAACACTTAGGTTTTCTGCAGATAGCACTTGAACTGGATGAGGGGTTGAAAAACTGCTGTCAGCTCTCTCTAGTTAGAAGACTTTTCTGGATCCATCAGGGTTCATCTGGCTTGCACATAACAGCTTTCTAGAGTAGCGCCCCATCCAAACGTGCTTGCATCGGTTAGGATCTTTGATTTGGTCCGGATGCATCTGAGTTCCACTGAGTAGAGTCCTTGGATTCATCCTCCGCTGTAAACTTGTAGATGTTAGAGGAATTAGTTTCTCCAGGTTTTAAGATATTTGAAGTAGATAACTGTTCAGGTGCCATAACAGAGGCCGAAGAAGTAATCTTGCCCATTGGACTGTCAAGTTGCCATATGGCCCCGAATCCTCATCCTTGCTAGAGTTTTATTCAGATGAGAGAATAAACAATTAGTGTAACGGAAGCACATTTTTCCTAATGTAATAGAGAGGTGCCAGGGTTAACTTCAGCGCTATATCGGATGAAAAAGTTACAATGAATAATCACAAAATGCTCAAAGGATAAGAAAACAGCCACTGATCGTTTCCAAGTTGGAGACAGAAGCTTCCACAAGACAGAAGATTATCCTGAGCAAATGTCCAATTCATAAATGTCCACAAGTATGCTGTAGTAGAAACGTTCTCCATTTTATTTTCAATCTTGCAACACATCGAAGAACGATACTGTAGCCAGCCAACATGTGTTTCGTCTGTGGTGTGTATCCCACTGACTTCCTCAGGGCAAATCAGAAATGTCATGTAAATTGAAGTTCAGCATATATAAATGGGACTAAATATCTCTTTGACTGCTATTATCTGTGGCTGCCGGCCCACACACCGATCCAGTATTTCAATTGAGCTGTACAAAATCTATATCTTCGTAATGCTTAGGGAGTGTGCTCCTCGTGAGTAACGGCGTGCTGATTTTGATATTGTGACCATGAAATTATCCTTTTGAACAAAAGGGATTATCCTTTGTGGTGTATCTTCTTGATGTACTTGTTCAACGATTTTAAGTCTATCACAATTGTGAAACCCTTTGGTCATTTTTGAAACAAGGAACACTATTGAATATACTCCCTCTCCTCTCTGTGTATGAGGTACTGGACAATTGCTCTCTTCTGAAGAATTAATGAAATTCCTTCTTTTAAAATGTCAGTTTCTGCTCTGGGAGGTGTTTGGGGGGGGCGGAAAATGGGTTAACAAGAATCCCAGAATTTTCTGGAAGGGAGATGAATTCCATCCGAAAACCATTTCCGACAATTTCGAGGACCCAAGCATCTGTCGTAGATGTCCTCCAATTTTCTATGAAGTAGTGCATCCTTTCTCAGCCTTGCAAAGGTAGACCAGACCTTTCCTAGGACTGGTCAGCTGGTTCTGGTGGCTCAGTGGACTAATGCACCCAACTGCAGGGGCCTGTGTTCGACCTCATGTTCACAGGTTAAAATCCCGGCGGGTCCACTCAGCCTTTCATCAATATGAGGTTGATAAAATGAGTACCATGGAGTTGGGTAACAATAAACATCTGTTATTCAGCACCAAGATACCCAAGGGCGAACGTGCGCTTTACAAATACACGTGTTATGTTTCCATCCGAATGAGGTTTCTTGGGATACCTTTTAAAGAAAGACTGAATGTGTTTCTTGTCATCATTCTGTCTTCTTGAAGACAGACAAAAAGACCCTTTGGTCTTGAAAGATGAAGAACCAGCATTATTGGTTTGGTGCTTTCCGAAGGAAAAAGAATGCCTCCTTTCTTTTGAAATAGTACGTGTTTTTTCCCCAAGCTGGCTCCCAAAAATATCTTCCCTTCAAATGTATTTTTTTTTTTTTTATAAAATGTTATTGTTAACAGGGAGACAAGCAGTATAACATACATTGTATCGCCTACAACCCCTGTCGGAATGGCTGCATATCCAAGAATGAGAAATCCAAGAAGGCAATGCAGGTGATACACAGCAAGCCGCCTACAACCGCTTTGGGCCGGCCGCGTTAACATGGCAAGTGCGGGGGCGTGGCTTGGAGCGTCAAGATGGCAGTAGCACTCAGAGTGCTCCGGATCCCTCCGTCATCCGCTCTGTGCATCCGCCACCACGGCAACTATCCTTCCCCACTAATAATGGCAAGCAACTAACTGCAACTAGGAGCAGGCAGTGGCGTGGAGCGGAGCCGCGAGGGAAGCAGTGAAACGGCTGGATCCATCCCGGTCCTCCCGAGTACACCGGAGATAAGATGGTGGATCGCGCTCGCCACAATACAATATGAAAGCCTGAAATCAGCCTCCCGGCCGTCGTCAACCTAAAGCAATCCACTGCACCCCATAAGTCCTGGCACTGAATAGGACTGGCGGCCTGTACCCAGAGTAGGTCACAAACATGAAGATGCGATGGCAGGCCCTGCAAACACACTCCAGCCTCCGGACCTGCCCGACGCCCTGATCAACAGCGACATGGAAGCCGCCCGCCTGGTGCCTTCCCGCCCTGCAGTCTGGTGAGTGGCAAGAACTTGCGCACGGCCCGGAGGAGGAACCCCCTCCAGCCGGAGCACCCCGGGCTTGGCGCGGCTGCAGCGGTGGTTCCGCATGGACTGGTGGGCGGCTGGGCCCGAGATCGGCCCAAGTACCGAAGCGTCCCGGAAAGAGGGTGAGGCTGTAGACGTGCTCACCTTGCCCAGATGACTCCACGACCTGGGGGGGGCGGGGATCGGCTGCAGTAGTTGCGCAGCGAGGGCCTCCAGAGGAGCTCCCCCCGCGCTCTCACCTTCCTCCCGATTTCTGGCCCCGCAGAACTCCTCTTCGGCCGCTGCTTCCTCCTGAGGGTGTCGGATCCTGGGCCGAGACCCTAGCGAGACCACAAGAGCCTCTGGAGCAGGGGTACCCTCACCGGATCAGATGTACCGACAGGCCATGGGAGGATGAACCACAGCCCTGGCGCCGCTGAAGGCGAAGGACCAGCCCGAGGGCCTGTGACTCCCGGGAACATCCGACCAACCTCGGGAAGGGGAGTTCGGTCCCCCCCTCCCTTGCTCTGTGAGCCTGGGCCTCCCAAATGCTCACAAACCAAAATGGCGGCCCACACAAATCACCCCAAAGCTTAAGGGCCTGAATT
Organism: Calotriton arnoldi; assembly: GCA_963921515.1. Taxonomy (NCBI): domain Eukaryota; kingdom Metazoa; phylum Chordata; class Amphibia; order Caudata; family Salamandridae; genus Calotriton; species Calotriton arnoldi. Next base: position 2,655,178 of record CAWUFW010000115.1, read on the forward strand.
CTCCCTCCTGCCCCGCAGCAACGTGGCGGTGGCCCGGCTCACTCCCTGAAGCCCAGTAACAGATTGTGGCAACGGCTGGGGCCCCTGAAGCACCTCAGGCACAACAACGGCCCCAGACTTACCCTCCATCCCGACGGGGCTGCTCCTCTTGTGGCAGAGTCGAGCGCTTCTGGGGGCCTGTGCGAGCTGGTCCTCATCTGAGCCCGGCTGCGCTGACCTCGGAGGAGAGCGGGCCCCAGGGCGTGCCTGCCTCGGGCCAACTAAGGCCACAAACCCCCTCCCTTCACCCCTATCTATCGCGCCTCCTTGAGACTCCCCTGCAGCTGCCCCTGCTCCGGGGGGAGACTGGTGATTGGTAGGGGCCACACCTCATGGATCGCGGGTGCCCCGGCTACAGAGATATCCACCCAGAGGCTGAAGGACGAAGGAGACCCGGGAGGGGAGATCAGTGAATACACTCCACAGAGGAGAGAAGCCAGCTCACTGTCCGAATGCATAACAAGCGGGACGGCACCTGAACATCTACAGGTAGGGAGATAGGCTGCGAACTCGCGCAGCGGCGGGTCCCTGTCCCCTCCTCCCTTTCCCGCTGGACCCCCGGAACTCCACGTATGGGCTCCTCACTGAGCTGCAGGGTACGCTCTCTGTTCCACCCTGCTGCTTCAAGAAGGGAAAAACCCCACCAGGCCTCTGAAGCCCAGAAGAGACCCAATACATCCTTCGGCGCCGCTCAGACAGTGGCCCCCAATCCCCCTTATCCTTCATCCTGCAGACAACAGCCGCCAAACAAACGGATTTGAGGTGGTCGCCTGCCTTGGCACCGTTCTCCTGCCAACCAGATCAGTCCTGAGCAAGACGCATCAGGGAGTCGAACAAACTCTGGGCGAATGTGGCCGTGTCCCAAAGGTTTTGCCTGCCCTCGCCCCTACTGTGGCGCTGACGCAGCGATGGTGAAACCCTCCTCTACCTGAAGTCGCGACCAACCTTGCATAACCAAATGACCTGGCTGGAGAGGTGCCGGGACGTCCCCCAGTCACGCTGAGAGATTAGCAAGGACCTACATAAATCCGCACGACGCCTGGACAAAACTGATCACAGTAGTCACAGTGAAGCCGAATGGCACCTTACAACACCGCCAACACCCGCTAACTACCCTTGGACTCTGCCAAACATGGGAAAGGACCGTGTTCCCAAAACACCTGCGACACAGACCAAAATTGATCAGTACACTGTCAATGATGCCAGGGCCTTATCCGGGGCCGCGGGAGGATCCGCTCCGATGGGATGCGATCTTAACACGATACTACAAGCCATTACCACCTCACAGGCCTCGGTTGCAAATAAGATCGGGGAGGTCCGGGTCGATATGGCCCTGCTTCGGCAGGATCTCTGCAACGCATCAGCCCGTATTACTGAAACTGAGTCCCGTATCTTCTCTGTTGAGGATGACGTCCTGAGCTTGAAATGACTCGCCTACAAACCCAAGCCAAAGAGCTGCACAGAAGGGCCGAAGATGCCGAGAACTGATCTAGACGCAACAATCTGCGCCTGGTGGGATTTCCAGAGGGCTCAGAACAGAGACCGATAGAATCCTTTATTGAACACTGGATCACCTCATGGATGCCTAAGGACACACTATCCACCTGGTTCGCGGTGGAACGGGCACACCGCTCCCTGGCTCCAAACACCCCCCCCCCCCAGGGGCCCCACATCGACCCATTATTCCTAGGATCCCCAATTTCAGGGACAGGGACTTGATCCTATGGCAGGCCCGCGTCCAGAAAACTCTAACCTACCAAAACCACACAATTATGATATTCCCGGACTATACAAGGGAAGTCCAGACCCAAAGACGGTCATACACGGAAGTCAAACAAACATTATGCACCCTCAACCTACAGTATAGACTGCTTTTTCCAGCTCAGCTACGTGTGGTCTTCCAAGACAGAACATATTTCTTTGACACCTCAGAAGCAGCCTGGACCTGGTTGACTGAAGAGCGCCCTCTTCGACTAAAAACCACAGCCCTGCCCCCAAAGGCCCAAACCACCTCCAACCCTACTCCAAGAAGGAGACGAACACACTCCCGCAAAGGTCGTAAAGCAAGCATAGCCAAATAGGGCTCACCGGCTGCCGGGACCATTGTCCCGGATTCACATTCAGTTCAACAGTCCAAAGTCCACAGCATGTCAGCCTTGTCCCAACACAGCATTACATTCCAATCGCATGCCAACAGGTGACACCTCCAACCAACACCACCCATCACCCAAACACCTCCACCACATGGCGGTTTCCCGCGATTCAGTGGGCTTCTCACATTGACCATGACACAAGCGACTCATAGTGGAAACTCTCTCCGGATAATGTTATGGAATGTTAACGGCCTGTTAGACAGAATTAAGCGAACTGCAGTTCTACAACATGCCCAAAGACACACCCTGACATACTCCTGCTCCAGGAAACCCACCTCATGGGTATTCTCTGTCCCTTCCTTGCAAGATACGGATTTGATAGGTCCTGGCATGCAGGCTTCACACGGGGTTTACGCGGAGTAGCGATCCTCTTGAGGCGCAACTTACTCTTCGTACGTACTCAAATCACCAGGAATTCCCACGGTCGCTTTGTCGCCCTCTCCGGAACTCTGAGTGACAACTCCTTCAATGTCCTTTCCATCTACCTTCCCTGTGCCACACATACACAAACCTTAGTCCGCATTGGGGAGGTACTCAAGCAATACTTTCTCACACAACAAGACTCCGTCTCCTCTCCAGGTACCTTGTGGGAGGCAGGCAAGGCCACCATCCGAGGATTCGCCAAAGGCCACATTAAAGCCCAGCGAGCTGCTCTGGATAGCAGGCTCGCCCTCCTTGAGGCCCAAGCAGCCCCACTCGAAAGGAGTTCTTCTGATGCAACAAATGAGTCCCAGTTGCGCCAATTAACATTGGTGAGAGATGAAATTAAACAGATCTCACTGGACTCAGTAAAGCTTCTATGGAGGTCCTCTAGTGCACGTGTATATGGATGGGGTGATAAAAATGGGAGACTGTTGCATAGATTAGTGTCATACCCCTTGGCGAACCCGATGATTCCAGAAATCCGAGATTCGGAAGGGATTACCCACCATTCTCCCAAAGCGATGGCCCAATCCTTCGCTGAATATTATGCTGATCTTTACACAGCCCAGAAGCCTGAACTCTCGCAATCGAACCTGACCACCCTGGAAAACCTCCACCTTCCTAAACTCAATGCAGTTGAATCGCCCAGAATGGAAGGCCCCGTCACACACGAAAAAATACGAGACGCCCTCTCACAGGTTGCAGCCGGGAAGACTCCTGGCCCGGATGGCTACCCACAGGAGTACTATTCCACCTATCGTGACATACTTTTCCCACTCCTAGCGGCCCTCTATGCAGAGGCCGTAGAAAGAGGCTTATTCCCTTTAGAGACTGGTGCGGCCACGATAGTTATTATTCTCAAAACACAGCCACCCTCACCAGCCCGCACCGACTACCGCCCCATATCCCTAATCAATACAGAGGTCAAAATTTTCGCCACAGTCCTGGCCCGTCACAAGCCATACCTCAACAAATTGGTCCATCCCGATCAATATGGCTTCATACCGGCATGGAGTACCAGGCTTTGCCTTAGACGCCTTCACCTGGCCTTGGCCAACCGGCAGGCGCTAACTCCTTCTTTGGCCCTTCTCCCAGTCGACTTCGAGAAAGCTTTTGACTCGGTCGATTGGGGATACCTGGATGATGTCCTGGCCGCTATGGGTATGGGCCCTGACTTTCGCCACTTGGTTCGTATCCTGTACTCCAAACCGACCACAAAGGTGCTGGTCAAAGGAGCACTCTCAGACATGTTCCTAATCAGGAGGGGGACGAGGCATGGATGTCCCCTCTCGCCCCTCCTGTTTGCCCTGGCGATGGAGCCCCTAGCCAACCTCATTCGTTCTGACGATCGGGTCCAGGGCTGGAAGTGGGCAGGCTCTCACAAGGACAAAATCACCTTAAATGCAGACGATGTCCTACTCTTTCTCGCAGAGCCGGCTCAATCCGGCCCCAGATGCCTACAAATACTCCAGGCCTTCGAACAAACCTCTGGCTTACGCTTGAACCCCACAAAATCAACCCTGGTACCCCTGCATTTATCTAGAGAGTGTTTGGACTGGCAATCTACAATCCCGCTCAGACGGCAATCGTTTAAGTACTTGGGAATCTGGGTTGCCTTGCTCCCCGAGCTGGCCTGGGCGCTTAATATCACCCCACTAGTCACAAAAGCCAAAAAAGACCTCCAGAAGTGGCAATCCCGGCCGCTCAACCCGCTAGGTAGAGTAGCACTTTTTAAAATTATGATTCTTCCCCGTTTTCTCTACGTCATTCAGAACACCCCATTCCATATTCCCCAGGCCTGGTTCAAGGGATTGTATAGTCTGACTGCAAGGTTCCTCTGGAATGGTTCACGGCCACGAACGGCCCTCTCTCACTGCCAAATTCCACCCTTCGATGGATTCATGGGGATGACAAATCTGTACTTATATTACCTAGCAACCCGCCTCCTAACACTGCAGATTGGTTCAACGAGGGCTGGTATGACCCTGCCTACAGGACCGAACTGTGGGATCTGGGACTCTCTCAGGTCCAAACTATGATGTACGGGGGACCCATCCCAGGAGCTTACCCACAGTAACCCACGCAATTCTGCTGGCTTGGCGTGCATCCCTGCGCTACACTCAATGGGGGAATAAACTGACCCAGCAAACACGCCTCTGGCAAGGCACATGGCTACGAGAGGTTGGGGGCCTGGAGGGTTTCAGAGGCTGGGATCTTATTGGCATCTCACAACTCGGCGACATCTGGGTCAATGACCATATCCGCGCTCTCAGACCTTCAGACCAGACACTCACTCCACCCGTCACAATTTTACAAGTATTTGCAACTCCACCACGCCCTTAGCATACACATAGCAACAGGCACGTCACTGCCAGAGCACAGCCCCTTAGAAGCTCAAATCACAATGGGCGACTTGGGGAGGGGGGGGGTGAGTATCCCGCATCTATCGATCCTTAACTAACAATGGTCCCACCTCCCTTGACCCACTGAGAACTAGATGGGAGACCTGTCTGGGTGCTCTGGAGGATGATGACTGGAGGGATGCCTTGATGGACCCAAGACCATCACTGTCTCAGCCAAACTCCGTTTGGTCCAATCATACTTTCTGCATACCTCCTACCTCACCCCTACCCGCTTACATAGGGCGGGCCTGCTGCCACACCCATCTTGTACACGATGTGGGGCGGAGCCCGCGGATTTTTCCATATGGTGTGGTCTTGTCCACGCATAGCTTCCTACTGGGAGTCACTGGAAACGGAGCTTACAGAGGTGCTGGGTTGGGAGATACCTCACAGCCCCTTGAACATACTACTGGGTGTCACAGACGGGTTAGATGGATCTAGAGCAGACAAATTATTCTTGGGCACTGCTCTTGTAGTGGCCAAGCGAGACATCGCAATGGCATGGAAAAATCCCGTTCCACCTAACATAGCCAAATGGTGTAGAGGAGTAGATTGGTGTGCCACTCAAGAACTGTCACTGTACGAAGCCAGGGGATGCCCGGCCAAGCATCGGAAAGTTTGGAGCAAATGGTTGGGAATGGTGGGCTCGATAGCTTCCCAGTCCTCTCTGAGTCCATTCCTAGATGTCAATTGGCGGGCGGAGGCATGTCAATGTGTGCCGATATAAGAATGTTTTGCTCGTCTAATGTCATGTATATTTATGCTGCTGAATATGCTGTGCTGTTTGTATTCTGGTTTTTTTACTATCTTCACACAAAATTAATAAAAATTAATTATCAAAAAAAAACATGGCAAGTGCAGCGTCAGAAACATCGCGCCAGGGGATATCAGTAAATATGATACAACCAGAGCTTCCTCGCCCTGACTGGAATGAAATGCATAAGGGAAGCCCTGACCCCCTGTAGCCTATGATGGTAGATCCCTGGGGCCATGTCTCCATCCACCACCCAACCATGGGAGCACGGTTGGTGTTGTGAAAATAGCAGCTGTACAGCCTCGTATGTTGTGGCATCAGAAAACCTCGAGGGGTGAACTAAGGTAAACCATCCAACAAAATAAAATAACTTTCTACAGGTCTGAGAAAGTATTGTCTGTGCGATAGTGAGGAGGTGCGGGGTCACGCCGCAAGCAGTGAGGGGAATGGGGCTCAGGCTCTGTCAGCCCGCGTGGGGAAGTCTCTAGGCAGCCGCGGGAGGTCGTAGGTCACTCGGGCCCGAAAAGCTGGAGCGCTCTGAGCTTAGGGGGGGGGGTTAAAACACGTAAATTCTATGCTTGTGAGATAGAGTACGAGGAGCTGCCATATCCGCTGGAACTTCTTATCGGTGTTCGCCAGGCTGCATCGCCAGGAGATGCCACATCCTAGCGAACCACTGCGCCACGGATGGAGGCAACTTTTGTCTCCAAGTGCATGCGATGAGCTGCCGTGTGGCCAGCAGTAGGTGGCTTGCTAATGCCCAGTCGGCGTGGGTCATAGCATCGGTGCCGGGTGGGCGTATGCCTAAGACCGTGATGGAGGGCAGGCCCGGGAGCGGAAAGCCCAAAACACCCTTAATGTGGCCCAAGACCTCCTTCCAAAAGGTTGAAATTACCTTGCAGGACCACCAAATGCAGCAGAGTACCGCCCTCCTGTCCGTAACGCCAACACACATCAGGGATAGCGCGGTAGATACTTGCTAGACGGGCGGGTGTATGATACCATTGGAACATTAACTTTTACGCAGGTTTGTGCGCCGCAATACTGCAGTATGTTTTAGGGATGTCTTGCCATAGTGTTTCCTATTGTTTAGTGGTGATTTCCCCAGAGATATCGCCTTGCCACGCGGCCTGGTAATTATGTGTAAGGGCCGGAGTGGAGTGTTGGAGCACCTGATAGGTTCTGGAGAGCAGCCCCTTCGAGCCATCAAAGTTACGCAATAGTTACTCGAAAGGTGTAAGGGGGGGCGCGTCGCTGCCGCGTGTGTCCTGGCCTGAGTTGCCCAATGTCGCAGTTGGAGGTATTGGTGGCGGGTGGCAGCAGGAAGAGCAAACCCAGCCATACAGGTCTCAAAGGGCTTGATGATGTCTCCTTTGAACAGGTCACTAATTGTCCGACAATCTCCCTCTGCCCAGTGGCACAAAGCGAGTGGCGGCTGGCCCGGAGGATAGGCCGGGTTACGTGCTATGGGTGTGTTGGGAGAGGGGAAAGAAGTGAGACCCCTCTTCACTGCGATTCTGTCCCAGATATCCAACACCGTCCTGATCGGGGCTGCAACATAGGCACTGGGTGGGCGTGCTCGTTTGGGCAACCAGGCCAGGTCCCACAGAGGTCGGCATGCCACAGCCCGGTACATGTGGAACCAGTGCTTCTCGCTTTCACACACCACCCACTCGGAAATATACCTCAGGTGTGCCACCCAGTAGTACTCTAACAAGTTTGGGCACGCCAGCCCACCCCTGTCTCGGGCCGCATCAATAAGGAGTGAGCGATACGGGGGGCTTCCCGTTCCATATGAAAGCGCGCAAGTCTTTCTGAAGACGTTGGATGTCCTCCTGCGGGATTGATGTGGGCAGCGTCTGAAAGATGTAGAGAACCCGGGGAAGTATATTCATTTTAATAGCGTCAACACGCCCCAACCAGGAGATATAAAGGGGTTTCCACCGCTGCACGTCCGCCCGAATCTCGTGACGAGGGGGGGGGGGGGGGGAGGTGGGACCAGTTAACACGAGACCATGTGGCGGAATTGGGGGTAATATAAAGACCCAGATATTTAATAGAATCAGTTGACCATTGGAAGGGGGTTGTGTCCTGCAATGACTTAGTCATATTGACCATGAAGCCAGAGATAACTGCGAAGGACTGTAGGTCGTCCATGGCAGTGGGGAGCGAGACCGCGGGCTGAACAAGGGTGAGGAGAAGGTCATCGGCAAACAGGTTGATCTTGTGCTCTTGCCCCCAAAGGAGATGCCCCTGATCCCCCTGGAGGCCCGGACGGCCAACGGTTCCACCGCCAGGGCAAAGAGCAGTGGTGAGAGCAGGCACCCCTGTCGCGTGCCACGACCCAAGGCAATATGGTCCATGGTCCTCCCATTTACACGAATTTGGGCGGTTGGAGCGACGTAAGACGCCATGATTTTGGAGACAAAAGACTGTCCCAGCCCCACCTTGTGGAGCACCGCCTGAAGGTATGTCCAGTCCACCCTGTCGAAAGCCTTCTCTGTGTCAAGCGAGAGAAGACAAGCGGGTATGTTGAGTCTGCGGACCTGCTCTACTAAATGGGCAATTCGCCGCACGTTGTCAGCCCCTTGTCGCTGACGGATAAACCCCACTTGGTCCGGATTGATGAGGCCTGGTAAATACGGGTTGAGGCGTGTCACAAGGATTTAGTAAAGAGTTTTGCGTCCGTGTTAAGGAGGGTTATGGGGCGGTATGAGGAGCATTGTGCGGCGTCTTTTTCCGCTTAAGGAATGAGCGAGATTTCTGCCATTGCCATCGTGGGGGTGAGTCCAGTGTCCTGTGAAAAGGAGTTAAAGAGGGTCAGGAGGTGCTCTTGCAGCTGGGGGAGGAACAAGCGATAAAAGAGCCTGTCGGGTCCGGGGGCCTTGCCTAGGGGTAAGAGCGAGGACCGCATCGCATAGTTCGTGTACAGTGATAGGGGCGTCCAGGAGGGCCGCGTGTTGCAGGGACAGGGGCTCCCAGTCGCACTCGGTGAGGTATGTGTGAAGCCGTAGGGGGGGGGTCTTCGAGGTAATACAGTTGCTGATAATAGGCCCGGAACTCCTCCAATTTGTCCTTCTCCACCATTACCCAGCCGGCATCACCCACCCGCAATTTGGCATTATGGGACTTAGCACGCTGGTGACGTAGTTTACGTGCCAGCAGCTTACTCGTTTTGTCGCCCCCCCTCGTATCGGTGACGTAAGAACAAAAGGGCGCACTCAGCTCAACCCGTGCAGTGGGCATGCAGTTGGCCGCGTAATAGGGCCAGCTGTCGCTTGGCGCGGTGGGTGGGATCTGCCTTATCCAGTTGCTCCAGCTGTTTAATCTCTGCAGTAGTTTTAGCTTCCACTAACTGCGCCTCGCACCTGCGTGCAATAGCTATGGTCGTGATTGTGCACCTTATGGTAGCTTTAAAGCCATCCCACAGTGTATGTAGGGAGATTTCAGGCAGAGTGTTAAGTCAAAAGTATTCTTCTATGCCCTTGCGTTTTTTCGCCACATCCACGGGGTCGCACAATAAGTGTAGGGGCATGTGCCAGCGCTGGGCCGAGTCCTGACGGGCGCCAGCGTCCCAGGTGAGGGCCAAGTGGGCATGATCAGATATAGAGATATCAGAGATCTTTACTTTGTGAAGACGTCACAGGACAGAAGATGAGACAAAGGCATAATCAATGCGGGAATAAGAGGCGTGGGCATGGGAGAAGAAGGAATAATCCCTCACGCCAGTGTGCCTATATCGCCACGCATCTATCAGTCCGTAGCTTTCGATGTCCCGTTTAAGATTCGCAGACATAGCGCCTGTGTTTTGAAAGGTCGCAGCACTTCTATCAAGGGAGAGGTCCCACACCAGGTTGAACTCCACACAGACAATGACATCTCCTTCTACCCCCCCTTGTTGATCCTGTAGGATACTTCAAATGAAGGGGTCTTGGGAGGTGTTGGGGGGCGTACATGCTGAGCAATGTGAGTGACTGGTGCCCCCGAAGTACCTGAGGAGATAGAAAGCGGCCCTCCCGGTCCCGTGTCTCTGATTACAGTGGTGTAAAAGGAGGCCTTGCATAAGATACCTTACTCCCAGGGTCTTAGAGGTGGTGTAGGCCCAGTGCCGCCTAGGGTATCTGGAATGTGCCATGCGGTGAAGGTCGGCCTTAATCAGATGGGTCTGTTGAAGCATCAAGACGTCAGGGTCTTGCTGCATTACGTAATTCCACAATTGCTTGCATTTGTTCGGGGAGTTCAGGCCTCGGATGGTTAGAGAAAGTAATTTAAGTCCACTCAGAGCTAAAGGGGGAGGGGCGGGGTCACTGGGATTATCAGTGGAGAGGCTGATCCACGTCGGCGACAGGGCTGGGGCACTCATATTATTCTGAGAGAGGGAGGCCATCTCTGTTGCCTGCATCCCATACCCTGGTCAGTTGTAGCCCCTACAGTAGGAGCCCGCCCGTGTGGGACCCCACATCCAAACCCCTAGAACCCCACGCCACCAGGCATGCCCCGCAGCCCCACCCTCCACTCCACGCAGCTGCCAGAGTTTCCGCACCATATGTCAGTGCTACTTAGAGTCCGACCTGCAAGAAAAAACAAAAAAAGAACAGGTGACAACAAGAGACCAACTGGGTCTAACTCTATACGTGGAGACCGGCGCCAAGGCGCTCCAATCCCGCTAGAGGAGTCACCCTCCGGAAGAATGAGTCTATGGGGGTCGACCATCAGCAGTCCAAGGGGAACCATAAGATTCCATCTTCAGAGCTCCCCGGGTCCCCCGGGGCTCGCCTCAATCCACACCGGAGAAGCACAGGAAGGATGCGGCTACTGGGTCAGTTTGGGTCCGCCTTTGGATTACTGTGAGCTCCCATGGGGCCAGCAGTGGAGCGATCAGGAGGGGACTCTCCGCCAAGCGCTCAGAGGTGATTAATTATGTCCTGCTTGGGATCTTGAGAGGAGCGACCAAATTGCTGTTTGCTGGCACGGCGCTGCGGGATTGTAGTCCATTTGAGCTTGAGATCGTGCCCCAGCTCGTCAGGTCGGCGAGGACCGTCACTGGTCGGCGGTTCATCCGGCAGCCCCAAAGCCCCAACAGCGCCTTGGCCTCTGCCAGCGAATGCAGTGAGCGGCATTTGCTATACCATTGGAATAGGAGAGCGAAGGGGTGGCCCCGCTGGTAGCGGGTTCCCTGAACGCGCAGCTTGTCTGTAACAGGCTTGAAGTCATGGCGCTTCCGGGGTGTAACTGGGGAGAGGTCTTGGTGGAGTTGGATCCTGTGGCCCTGAAAAGTGAGTTCAGCCTTATTCCTAGCCGCTTGCATGATCGCCTCTTTTTCGGTGAAAAAGTGCACCCTGGTCAGGATATCAGGTCCACCGCTCGCTCTCTCCATTCTCAGAGTCGATGAGCCCGGTCTAGGGCAGGAAGGGATGCGTCGTCATCTCCCCAGACAGCCTGTAGGAGCTCTGCCGTAAAGGCCATAATGTTCGATCCCTCTGCACCCAGTAGGACACCCCGGATGCGGATGTTGTTAAAGTGGCTCCGATTTTCTAAGTCTTCCTGATTGGTTTGCAGTTCAATATGCTGATCGTCTAGCGCATTGAGGCGGCGCCAAAGCATCTCCTGGTCCTCAGCCTGCGCATCGACAGTCCGCTCCAGGTCATCCACCCTGTCGCCGATCTCCGACACCTCTTTTCGAATGTCCCGGAGACCCGCTTTAAAGTAGTCTCTGAGAGGATAGATATCAGCTCGTATCTCCTGGAGAAAGCGGTCCATATACCCATGGGTGATTGGGGCTGAGGGTTCTCCCCCTGCCGGCGGCATTGAGGGACGCGATGCCCCCCGGATTGTGAAGCTTTACCCCAGAGGGACATTACTGAAGGGTCCTTAGATGCCTTGGAGTGGGGCATCCCATGCGGGGGCGTACCAAGTTCACTTCGGGAGGCCCACCTTCAAATCAGCCCACTAGTCGTCAGCTCTACACCAGCTGGTTCTCCCTGGGCCCGGATAGGAGTCCAACCAGGTTCAGCGGGATGCGCGCCGCTGCGGATCACCCCACCAGTAAGCAAGCCAATATTGGTGATCAGAGGCCTCCCTGGGTAGCTGGAATCAGCGGCAGCTAGAGTCTAGCAGAGGCGTGCATCACCACCCCCATTCCCGCTGCCAGTCCCAGACAGGGGTCACATGTCTGGGGCACCACTGCAGTCACCATCTTTGTCACTGGCGCTGATGTGGATCGCTGACGGGGTAAAGGCGCTTCAGGCTGGGGGGGGTCTGAGGACTGCCGCGCACCAGGCGAGGTGGTTCGTCACTTCACCCGTCCCCCCCTCAGGCCCCTACAAACAAACCAAGGCCTTCTACTTGTCCAGTGTGCGCAGCAATAGTGGATTGCCCTCTCAGTGTCCCAACGTGTAACCAGCACCGCCCGCTTACCAGGAGGAGACGAGCCCATCTCTGCTCTGCGGCAGGCTGCTTCACAGGCCTACCACCATGCAGCTCTCTATGAGTCGATGTGCCGGGTTATTCTCTTCCGGCCCAGGGTGCCCGGTGCCCGTGCAGCTCAATGTTCCGTGTGGTGCCGTCCGCTTCTCCGGTCCCGCGTGGAGGCGGGGGAAGTCTCGGGCTGTGCCCAGCAGGGGATAGGTGTATCAGGGCCCAGTGCAGGCCTATTCTCCAGGCAGCGCGGTCATCAACCCGCTCTGCCAGCTGCAGTCGCCGCTGTGCCGGCCGCCACCTCTGTCCATTTCACCAGCAGCTGGGGGTCCCCCGGGAAGGAACAGGAATGGGCTCACCTCTGGTGCGCTGGTCGGGAGGAGCAGAGTGTCGCCGTGCAGCCGGAGGGAACTGGCGTGCCGCGGGCGCCGGAGTCAAGATGGCGGCTGCCGGTCCCCTCCTCCAGCCTCAGTGCCCCAGCGATGAAAAATGCCACACGTCAGGCCGGCTGGTGCGCGGACACCCGCCAGCCAAGCTTCAGCGGGTTTCGGGGGCAGATAGAGGCACCCGCCAGTCACAGAGCCGCAGGCTCCAGTATCAAAATGGCAGCCGCCAGTCGCAAACCCCAGCCGCGGTGCTCCCACGGAGCAGACTGCCGTACATCAGGCTGGCTGGAGCAGGGGCAGCCGCCAGGCAGGCACTGGCAGGGTTCAGGAGCAGACAGAGGCACCTCGGGCCAGCCGCAGACACTCCGGTGCATAGAAATGCAGCACGGTGGGCCCCGGGAAGACGGAACGTGATGGAGACACGTCCTACTCCATTGCTCACGTGGCCACCCCACCCCCTTCAAATGTATATCTTAAAGAAGTTGCCCTTTGAGAGGAATGTGTGTTCCAATCCTTTAAGAAAAGGTTTCAACAATAAGCAATAGAGGGTACACAAGCTAAGGCTGAGGTTCCTACTGCGTCAAAAGAAATGTCTGACGGAAAGTGGTCTTGGAGCGAGAGGAGACAGCCAGTTTGGTAATTTGTTGTAAAATAATATAGAAGCATTAAAATATTATCAATATACTGTTAATAAGTAAAGCGAGGGGTGGCGTGGCCAACCATCCTGGCCGTGTGGCTCTGCGTACCACCCCAGGAATGCCTGCTTCTTAGCCCTGGTCAGCAGTTTTTAAGCACAGCCAGGACAAGCGTATGGTAGGGGGGCTCCACACAAGCTTTTTGTGTGGTCTCCAGTGAAGAGGCAATCCTGTGGTGTGAGGACAGAGAGGAGCGAGCAAGAAGAAAATGGTGGCCACGTCCTGTAGGCTGCGGTGAATCCCGACTACGGCAGACACCACTGAGCTGGGGAGGCAACGACGAGCCACTACGGACCGTGGGGGATTTATGTTCGCTGGAGGGTGCGGTGGATCACTGCCACCGCCGCCCCACGCCCCCTGTTGTGCGGCCTCTACTCGCGGGTGGCCCTGCCTTCAAGGTGAGAGTCATTTAAGCTTCCCCCTCGCCAATACCTGTAAAGTGCTCTGCAGTAGCAGTTGTATCTGGGACACTTTTTCTTCCTGCTTGATCGCTTCCTCATCGCGACCGAATGCTGCTCGATGTGGTGAGACATTGGTAATAACGTGGCTGCCCGCACTCGATGCCCGACTTCAAGATGCAAAAGAAACAATTGATGGACGGAATGCTGGACAATGCAAACATTCACCCCCAGTCACAAGGATCTGGGTTAAATCCATCATTCTTTTGCTCACCACACCACCCCAGTTTGGACCCAGCCATATGCAAATCAGTCTTGACCCTGTTCCTTGTGGGAACAGTCCAGCCCGAACTGCCAAGCCAGGTCCTCGCTGGACCGGAAACAAGCATCCTGGGACCGGTTTCAGGGCATCACCCTTCTTCAGCCAGGCTAGCTTGAATCCAGTGGTGTAGTGAGCACGGGACCCATGTCTGGGCATACCCTTCCCACTTAGGGCGACAAATGCAAAAGAAACAATTGATGGACGGAATGCTGGACAATGCAAACATTCACCCCCAGTCACAAGGATCTGGGTTAAATCCATCATTCTTTTGCTCACCACACCACCCCAGTTTGGACCCAGCCATATGCAAATCAGTCTTGACCCTGTTCCTTGTGGGAACAGTCCAGCCCGAACTGCCAAGCCAGGTCCTCGCTGGACCGGAAACAAGCATCCTGGGACCGGTTTCAGGGCATCACCCTTCTTCAGCCAGGCTAGCTTGAATCCAGTGGTGTAGTGAGCACGGGACCCACGTCTGGGCATACCCTTCCCACTTAGGGCGACAAATGCAAAAGAAACAATTGATGGACGGAATGCTGGACAATGCAAACATTCACCCCCAGTCACAAGGATCTGGGTTAAATCCATCATTCTTTTGCTCACCACACCACCCCAGTTTGGACCCAGACATATGCAAATCAGTCTTGACCCTGTGCCTTGTGGGAACAGTCCAGCCCGAACTGCCAAGCCAAGCAGCTCCGTTTCCCTGTCAGCGAGACCTGCGAGCTGCCTGGTCGAGGGCAAACTGGAGTGAAGGACCAGGAAGCCCCATGACTGTGGCTCCCTGGCTTCCCATTTGATTGCTGCCTAGCACCTCCAACCTCGGTTTGGCTCCTTGGCAGTACGTGTGGGAACTTTGGGGCAAATGAAACACTGAGTGAGGCGGGGAGCCTGGAAGTGCTGAGTGAGAGACATATGTACTCTGCTGAGAACCGCTGGGGGTCACAAGGATGGTTGAGAGCCCCCCCCAGACCCTCTTTGTTGAGCACGCAGGGGGGAGTTCATAGTGCCCTCCAACCACAAGCTGATCCCCACAATTAAATCTGATACCAATCGTACAGAGTGTCCAGCGCAGAGTACTTCGGGCCTTCTGTATGCTCCTATGTCGTGAAGAAAGATGTAGACCAATAGAGTTTCTAGTTATTTTGGACCAGCAGAGCCGAAAGTGGTGAGTGACATTTCACTGGTGGACGGCACCATGGCCTTGACAAAAGAGGACCTCCTCCTATCCCTTCGAGACTTCAAAAAAGAACTGAGAGAGGAACTTAAAGCGGATATCACTGCTTCCCTCAAATCTTTCAAAGCTGAAATCAATTCCCGGAGGGTGTCCCTTCAGTCTGATGTTGACTCGGTGGGCACCCAAGCTCTAGACGAAAATTCAAGACATGGAACGACGATTAACGCCAATGGGAGAGGATACACCACATCTCCAGTCCCAGTTGCAGACTGCCCTCCTCAAATGTGAAGATTTGGAAAAATCACTCCTGGCGCAATAATATCAGAGTCAGAGATTTGGAGGAGGGAGTGGAAGGCCTGGATTTTACAGACCTTCATTGTTGGTCTCTTCACCAGCGTTCTGGGCGACGACCTTCCGGAGATACAATTGGAGCGAGTCCATAGAGTGGGCCCACAGGTGCGCGGGGAAGGCTGGGACATCCTTGCTAAATTAAGCTCCTTTAAAATTAAGGAAAGAGTTCTTCAACAAGCCAGAAAGCTTGATAAGGTGGAGTTTCAGGGGGCTACCTGTTCCCTATTCCAAGACATCGCTCCGGCTACACTAGCTCGCAGACAGCAATTCTGCCCAGTGACGGAGGTGCTGCAAACAAAGCATATTAAGTAAAGATGGACATTCCCTTTTGACATCGCCTCTGAATAGAAGAATAAACATTGTCACTTTACAGACTTCGCAGAAGCAGCAGGCTTGCTGGGAGTTGATGGAGGTTGTAAATTCAGGGGTCTCCTTGGGTGGCTGGTAACTGGAGTTCTATAAACTGACAATGAAACATTGTAATGCCTAACCGGGTGGGTCGCTTACACTTTGGCTACGTTTTTCAACATTGGAGATCAATCTTGATATAATATAAGAGTCAACTATCTTTCTTTTGCTAAGCGGGGTGGGAAAGCGGAGGTGAGTCCACCCCTGTCACAATCAGGGAAGATGAGGACGGATCTGGACGAAGTTAGATTTATCAGCTCATGTGGTTATTCATTCGCTTGTTTTGAATATTTTTCTTACTTTATTTGCTGTTTTCACGGTGGGTCAAGGGGCGCCGGGCATTGGGGAGGTGGGAGGGGAGATAGGGATGACTAGGGTGGATGGGAATGTTGGTCAGCATCTTTTGGTATGCTGGTTGCAAAGGGGTTGTGGGAACTGTCCTTTACCATTGATTCAGAACACTTACGTTTTGGTCCTAGAAACTCAAAGGTCTAAACTCTCCTAACAGGAGGCAACAGCTCTGGAGGTATGTGAAAGATCACCATATCGATGTATTGGCCATTCAAGAAACACATTTGAAGAGGGGAGATGACCAACGTCTGCTATATAAACTATATCCCCTTATATATAGGTCCTCGGCTACCACCAAACACAATGGGGTGGCTTTGCTGTTTCGCTCGTCCGCCCACTTCCAACAGCAAGATAGCAAAAAAGATAAGGAAGGAAGGTTTGTGATGGTCAAGGGCACCCTTAATGGCCGTTTATGTACCATAGCTGGGATTTATGCCCCTAATACGGGCCAGTCGAAATTCATACTGTCCTTCCTGACCTCAGGGAGGTTTCGCTGAGGGAGATATACTCCTAATGGGGGACTTTAACCTGATCTGGGACACCACCCTAGATACTAACCATTTCCAGAGGTCAAGGAGGGAGTTTTCTCAAAAAATTGTAAAATCCGTGCTTCATCAAGTAGGGTTACTTGATACGTCGAGAACTCTCAACCCCACCACACACAGCTGCTCTTTTTTTCCACATTCACATAGGTCCTACTCTAGGATAGATTAGATGTTTTTAAGTCAACGGCTACTTCACACAGTTCAGAGGGTGGACATCCATTCTATAGTCATCTCCGATCACGCCCCATTGGAGGTGATCTGTGACTGGCCAGGGCCGGCCCCCAGCAGTTGTAGATGGTTTTTCCCCCAATGTACTCACACAAGATAGGCTATTTTGCAACGAATTATAGAAAACGATAAACTAATTCTTCCAGTTAAATGTTCCAGGCGACACCTCCCACTCTAACACCTAGGACACCTTTAAGGCGGTCATATGTAGTAAATGTGTTTCGCTCATCTCCACTCTCAGTCATCAAAAAGCTGCGGATAGACAAGACTTGGAGAGAGAACTTCTTCAAGCGGACCTGTCACTGATCCTACTAAGACAAGTAGCTGCACTGAAAGGGAAGCTTCAGGCGATCTATACTAATAGTGGCAAAACTACACCCTTACGCTTAAAAAGACACTGGGGTAATAAAATTGGCCCCATGCTTTACTAAATAGCTAAGAATTAAACAAGAACAGAACTATATCAAACATATTAAAGATGAAGAGGGACTACTGCATATGACTGAGAAGTGGAAAGCCCAAGCATTTAGACTCTTTTACTAACAATTATACACTGCAACTCCTCACCTTACGAAACTCAATCGGCTTTTTTGGAGACAGTTATGCTGCCAAGGGCACCCCCAGATGTTTATGCTGCCAAGGGCACCCCCAGATATCAATAAACATTTAAAAGCCCCTATTACAAGTGAATTAGTATTGGATGCCATAAACTATCTCAAACTTCATAAAGCCCCAGGCCCGACGGACTTAATGCCCACTTTTATAGCTTCTGACCTTTTTAATCATATTGCCATATTTCAAGAGGTCACCCCATCGATGAGTGAAGCAATAATTACGATCATCCCTAAACCAGGAAAAAGATCCCCAGCTTTGCGCTTCCTACAGGCCTATAGCATTGCTTAATTTGGAAGCTAAATTGTACACCAAGATACTGGCTACTAGAGTGGAAGACGTACTTCCTGATCCAATACACCACGCCCAGTCAGGATTTTTATTATAGGCCATCAAACGCATGATAATCTGAGAAGTGTCATCCATCTGATAGATAAAGTAAATAAGAAGCGAATTCCTTCGGTTTTGTTGGCACTAGATGCTGAGAAAGTCTTCAATCATGTAGACTGGGCCTTTCTACTAAAAACACTTCATCGATTCAGTTTTGCAGAAAGATTTATAAATATGGTCATGGCTATATATGGTCAAGGCTGTATACCATCGACCCGATCTAGAGTTCTGGTGAACGGCACAACCTCTGAGTTTTCTGACCTGACAAGGGGGACGAGACAAGGCTGCCCCTGTCTCCCATTCTCTTTGCACTATGTATAGAAACCCTAGCAGCTAGGATAAGAGCAAATTGCAACATCCAGGGAGTCCCATTTGGCCCGATGAGCAGAAAGTAACGTTATTCGCGGACGATATACTCCTTCCCGTCCCTTCTCCACACACCTCATTGCCTGCCTTACAGCAGGAACTCCAAACGTTTGAAAAAGTGTCTGGATTCAGAATTAATCTCTCTATATCCTCTCTCTTAAATTTGATGATCCCCACAATTGAAATGGAAGCCCTGGCAGCTACGTTTCCGTTTCAATAGGCTAGGAAAAAAATTACTTGCTTGGGGATCAAGCTTACGTCTAACACTACTGATCTATATAGAGCAAACTTCCCCCCCTATAATACGACAACTCAAAGCCGATTTTAAGAGGTGGCCCCCGTTGTACCTTACCTGGAAGGGCCACATAAACGTAATCAAGTTGACAGTTCTTCCACGCATCATTTATCTATTCCAGGGGCTGCCAATTGAGGTTCCCAGGGATTTTTTTCTCCGAAATACGCACACTGTTTACCAACTTTGTATGGTGCGGCCGATGGGCTAGAATCTCCTACAAAGTTCTAACCCAACCAAAGGATACGGGAGGCCTAGCTCTCCCTGATATATTAACCTACTATAGAGCTGCCCAACTCAGGGTTATATCAGTGTGGTCTCTTAGAGCCTCGGATAAACACTGGCTCCATATGAAGCAAGCTATAGTAGGACGGATTATCTGGGATGTCTTATAGAAATCTAACGAGACACCCCTCTAAACGCATACCTGAGTATACAGACTTCAACTACGCTTAAGGTATGGGGCACAGTGGTTAAATGATATGGTTTGATGTCCTCTCCATCCCCATATACTCCAAGCCATTATAACTCAGCATTTTCTCCTGCACTATCTCCAGGGCCCTTTGACAAGTGGCGGATGGGTGGGGTGGGGGGGGGAAATGTCTCACCATTTCCGACCTATTTCACGGCGAGGATATTCTCACATTTGATAATTGTTGCCGTAAATTTTACACTTCCTCCCTCCAAAAGATTCCACTATATTCAATTAAAACACTGGGTACTACAGTCTCACATGAAATTAGCAGCCACCAGGGACCTTATACCAATCGAGCGATTTGTCCGGAATGCGGGGACAACCAGGTGTTGTATTTCAGATTTGGCGCATCTTCTATTTACTATTAAACTTATACCCTCCCCCGCCATGTTATATTTTGGGAAAACATCCTAGGATTCACAATAGAAGTTAAACACTGGTGTATGCTCTATAGAGACATTTGTAAACATAGTCGGTCCCTGGGGTTACGCAAAGCACATTATAAATTCCTTCTAGATTGTTATTTATACCCCAACAAGCTGCAAAATGTTTTCCCCAAACGTGTTGAACACATGCTGGAGGGGTTGTGGGATGACGGAGACTTTCGACATATATGGGGGGACTGCCCATCTATTTGGCCATTCTGGAAAGAAATCCTTTCACAAATAAGGGAAATTTTAGGTTACCCGATTTCTAACGACCCGGAATACGTTCTGTTAGGCCTAAGAGACCCTTTATTGAAATACCCGACTTTGGGGGACTGTTCAATTCTATGGCTCTGCTTGGGGGCTGCTAAAATGACCATAGCTGCAGTTTGGAAGAAAGCTGACACGCCGTCGATCTTCCAATGGCATACTCTACTCTGGCAAGCCCAGGCGCTAGAACACATGGCCGATATAATGAATGATACTCGCGAGGGCTTCGACTATATATAATCTAGGTCTTGCTTTCAGGCCCCCACCCTTGGTGGATCAGTCGCACCCCATGCTCTCACAATATTCCTTTTTGCTACACCAGAGGCGAACATTAGCCATGTTTTAATATGCTTGGGCCAGGTTAGCTCTCCTGTCACCCCCAGTAAGTGCCATCGTGTCTCAACCGGAACCTGCATACCCACCACAGCTGCCATCACGCGAGATACCCCCTCCCAATACTGCTGAATCTTGGGACAAGCCCAGAGGATGTGAAAGAAGTTACCCTCCTCTCCACAGCTCCTAGCACATAGACTGGAGTTGCAGCGGCCCTACCTTTGCTGCAGCATACGGGTAGTGTATGACCTATGTAAAATCCTGAGCTGGATTAGCCTAAATCTTGCTCTCATAGCAATTTCTCTCTGGCTCTGTACAGCCTCCGCCCAGTCATAGTCCTCCAACAGTCCCAAGTCTGTCTCCCACGCCTCCCTCAAGGGGCCCAAGAGATCAGGTAAGTTATTCATAATCTTGCAGTATGTGAGCGAAACAGCCTTGCCCACCATTGGGTCCAACAGCAACCTGTCCTCTAGTGGGGAGTAGTCAGGGAACCGCTCTCCCTCCCATATATGACACCTTAGGGAATGCCTCAGTTGTAGATATCGGAACCTCTCTCCGTCTGCCAACTTGTATTCTACCTGCAGGTCCTCGAAGTTTAGACATCGGACTCTTAAGCTTCGAACACGAAGAGCCCTAATGCCCCCATCCTATAGAAGTAGCTTACGGTTACTGATCGAACCGTGCATATTTTTTTTTTCTTATTATTTGGTTGATTCTTGTTGTTTTTCACATGTTAAAATCTAGTTGGAAAAGGGGTACCTTATTGGATTGAGACTGGACATACTGCTCTACTGCACAGTTATTTTTACTAAATGATCTCAGTGAAATTGCCAAGTGTATCTATGATAAAATGTATCTATCATTAGCACACTGTTGATCGGATCTTGTATACTTTTGTTTTGCTAATGTACTGTGCGATATTGAATCCCTGAAATTTCAATAAAAACAGTTTGATAAAAAAAAAAAAAAAGGAATTGTCTGATAAGAATTCTACCAAGAGTTCAATTTCATCAAAAAGGTACAAGGAGTCTTGACCTTCCTGCATAGCTCTAAAAAGGATTTTAAATCTGATAGCAAATATGAAGATGTGCAAGCACTCTACACTCCGGGCCTCAAAGACAAATGTGCACAGACTTTTTCATAGCGGCATCAAATTTTCCTGCAGGATCTTTTAAAATATTGTCGTCCACCACTGAAGATCTGCCAAACAGGCTTGCCACAACTGAGTCCACATGTACACAATAGGACAAATTCTCGTCCATTTTTTCCAGAGGATACAACTTGGCCAAGAATCTTGGGAGATTTTATCAAGATCCTTCCATTTATTTGAAATAACCTCCATGACAATCATGAATTGGCATGGGGACGTGGCTTCGCCGAGCAGCAAGATGGCTGCTTGCTAAGAGGGCTCTGCCGGCCGGGCCCACAATCCTGCATGTATCTGCTAACATCGGGTGATTGGAACTCAAGCCATTGATGCACACATTAAGGGGAACATGGGGGCTATGACAAGGTGCTTGGCGTGATGATACAACACAGGGAACACTGTAAGCTGACCCTTCAGCGCCCGCGCAGTAACAAATGCAGCGCGGATGAGGCCTGCTCCGCCGTGAACCGCTGCGATATATCCCAGGATCAAGTTTTCAGGCGGTGTTGTACACACTGGGATACAGAGAGGACCGAGCGAGCAATACAGGCGCGGAGCTGGCAGAATCCTGGGACCTGGCAACCGGGGTCTGGCGGAGGCCGGGAGCGACGTGGAGCCAGCCTGAGAGCACGGGGTGCTGCGTCACAAGCAGATCGGCGGAGGACCACCAGGCACTCACCAGGACTGGAGTCAGATGAGCTTCGGAGACACGGCGACCTGCTGGGCAGCAATCAGCACCTACCGGACAGCGAGTGAGGTAGCTGGGCAGACGCAGACCGCGTGAGTACGCCTTAGGGCCTGGGGTGTTGCCGACTTGGGCGCGGGTGGGCGGGCCTCCCTTCCCACTCGGGACACCGTATATCGGTCTTCCCCTTGGGGCAGGGAGAGCCCGTGGACCAGCGGCTGAGGCGGGAGACCGAGGGGCTCTGAGGTGAGGCATGCGGTAGAAAGCGGAGCAGTGCTGACGCGGGCGGGACGCAGCTCGGAGCACCCAGCACCCAGGTGGTCCAGCATTGCCGGCTCGGCCAAAGTCCGGAGAGCGGCCGCGTGCCCCCCCCCCCAGCCCAGCACTGGACGCTGACCCGCTGCTCCCTGGGGAGCTCTAAAACCTCAAGGGTGGTTTGCCGGCTAGGAGCCACAGGCACTGAAGTGTGCTTTCCCATCGGACCATCGCACGCTGATACACAACCTGAAAGACCCAGGAGGCTGTTAGAACTACCGCCGAGGTGTGCTCTGTGAGAAGTGGAAACCAAACCAGACCTACATCCGGGAACCCCCAGTCGCCACAAATATGGGGAAAAACGATCCCAAACAGTCCAAACTCCCTTTCGAGAACAAGCGCCTCACCCGCACCACAGAAACATGTTCAGAACCAGAAATAAACAATGGGGATAGCGGAGACAAACAGGAGGAAGACCTGCACACGATAATGCTTGAGGTCCGCACCAACCTAAAATACATAGACACCAAAATAGACGCTCTCACCTCCAGACTAGACAAGGTAAAAAACAACAAGTGGACTCCCATGAGACCCGCCTGGATGTGCTTGAAAATCACGCCTCGGATGCGCACGACTACCAAGTAGAAGCCAAGGAACATCTCCTTAACATACAAAAGATTTTAACGGTAATTAAAGCAAAGAACGAAGATTTGGAAGCACGCTCCTGGCGCAACAATCTAAGAATAGCTGGAATACCAGAGACTACAGCATACCCAAAATGGAACCATACATCGAATCACTGCTTTGTGAATTGTTAGGGCCTAAACCACCAGTTGGTGGCACGCCTAGGCCTATAATTGCGCGTCTGCTAAACTACCGAGACCAAGACTCAGTGATAAGAGCGCCCAGAGAACGTGGCCCTATCAACCACCAAGGCAACAACATCTCCTTTTTCCCCCCCAGACTTTACCCCGCTGGTACAGGCTGCACGCAAAGAATTCCTTCCCACTAAACATCTCCTGCAACGAGCCAAAATCCCATATGCCATGCTATGTCCAGCAAAACTAAAAATATCACACGTCGGGCAATCCCACTACTTCACTGATGCCAAATCAGCCCTCAAGTTCGCTAAACATGTCAGCACCAAGAAATAATCGCCCGCTCCTCCCAACAGACTGGAACTGATCAGGGGCTCAGTGATAATGATTGAATGCACCATGACAGAATTACGTTGACGGAAACAATACTTGATAAATGCTACCTTAACTAATATATGCTCTACACGTAGCAGGGAGATATACCCCACTATTACTGTCAAAATTTGTGCTAACTAACTACACGGCTCTTCACACTACGTGAAACCCCGAACTGGAAACAAGACCCGGCCACCCTGCCACCAGTGTAGGGCAGTATGCCGGCGACCCATGCCCCAGATGGGAGAACTCCCATGCCTGAATATGTTTGCTTTTTCTTATGGGACTGCGGGGAGGGGGGAGGAGAGGAAATCACAACCTAGTTGGGGGGGGTTGGTGTGGGTGGAGGGGAGGCCAGGGTAGATAGCGAAGGTGGGGGGGGTAAGGGTTCAAAGTTGTTCGTTTGTCAACTATGCACGCAGACACAGAGGCAGAACACACAGCTCAGGAAAGGCATTTTATCGTTGCAATGGCACACAGTACCTGACATTAGGCACGCGTGTAACAGAGCATAACATGCATATCTACCATATTACAGATCCAAGTAGATGACAGCAGTTAAGTTCCTAACATGGAACATAAGGGGATTAAATGACCACAGGAAAGCTAGGTTGGTGCACTCCTACTTGATCAGACACAGGATTGACATTTGCTTTTTGCAGGAAATGCACCTCAGAAGGGCTACAGACCCCAAACTGCATAATAGATACTGGGGGGAGTCACTCTCAGCGACGTATTCTAATTATGCGCATGGAACAGCAATACTGATCAGACGCGACGTTGGCTGGACTACCACTTGCAAGGTACTTGACCCTGAGGGTCGATACATTATATTAAGTGGCACATTGATCACTACCCCAGTGACACTGGTTGCCGTCTATTGCCCTAATATAAATGCACCTGGATTTTTCGACACCATCTGGTCAAAAATCGTACTGCGGGGTAATGACACGGTGGTGTGGGTGTGGGGGGGTGACTTTAACGCCATTCTGCAAGACTCGCTAGATCGCCTGGGATCGTCCCGCCAACTGCAACCCAAAGCCAGTCACAAGATTAACTTCATAACCCAAGAGAACGGACTGATAGACATATGGCGAACCTAGCAAACGGGCGCAAGGGAGGGTACGTGCATCTCCTCGTGCCATAACACCTGGTCTAGGCTAGACTTTTGGCTTGTCACCGGAAATATAGCGACTTGGAATACAGACATTCGCCACATGCCACACACTTTGTCTGATCATGTCCCAGTCCTGCTCAGTTGGAACATTCCACAGTCCATCCCGCTGACTTTCTGCTGGCGCCTGCCCCCAGGCGCCCTAAGTGACGCAGCGTTCAGGGAAGAGAGAAGCTCTGAGCTCATACAATATTTTTCCATAAACGAAGTCAGTGGACTCTCCCTCCACACTATGGGAGGCCTTTAAGGAGGTGATAAGGGTAGCATGCGTAGCCAAGCCATCTGGGGTACTAAAATCAATTAGAACAACACTGGAAAGGATAGAAAAAGATATTCGCATGGCCGAACTTCTATACTACCAAAGTGGCACACCCAAGCACCTTACAACCATTCGAGAGAAAATTACTGACTACGACGAAGAGGCAGTTAGGGAGACACTCTTTCTGGGGAAGCAGGCCCGCGCCCGCAGATATGAAGAGGGAGACCGCCCGGGCAGAGCCCTAACCAGTACACTCAAGCAATCACGCACCTCGTCCTAGATCACCGAACTACTAGATAACGACTAATCCAAAGGGAGCGCAGACTGCAACACTAGAAAGACTAACTGACTTTTACACCTCTCTTTACACTGACACACAAGACAGCCCGAACTGAACTCCTATCTAGACTCCATTGAGCTGGTGTGATCAAGTGATGCACACCGTGCCTATCTTGATGAGCCATTTACCGTGGAAGACATCATCCAGGTTATAAATGGCATGCCAGGAGACAAAGCCCCGGGACTAGATGGACTGCCAACTTCATTCTATACAAAACACACAAGATGATGGACGGAATGCTGCACATTGGCAAACATTCACCCCCAGTCACAGATCTGGGTTTAATCCATCGTTATTTTGCTTCACCACGCCACCCCAGTTCAGACATAGCCATATGCAAATCAGTCTTGACCCTGTGCCTCATGGGATCAGTCCAGACCGAACTGCCAAGCCATGTCTTCCCTGGACCGGAATCAAGCATCCTAGAAACGATGGATTTAGGCCCAGATCTCTGTACTGGGGTGAATGTATGACATTGTTCTGCATTCTGTCCATCAATTGTTGTTTTTGCATTTGTCACCCCGAGTGGGACGGGTATGCCCAGACGTGGGTCCCGTGCTCTCCATGCCACTGGAATCAAGCTATTCTGGCTGATGAGGGCTGAAAACCCGAAACCGGTCCTAGGATGCTTGTTTCCAGTCCAGGGAGGACCTGGCCTGGCAGTTCGGGCTGGACTGTTCCCATTGGGCGCAGGGTCAAGACTGATTTGCATATGGCTGGGTCCAAACTGGAATGGCATGGTGAGCAAAAAAACGATGGATTTAGGCCCAGATCTCTGTACTGGGGTGAATGTATGACATTGTTCTGCATTCTGTCCATCAATTGTTGTTTTTGCAACTTCATTCTATACAGCATATGCACCAGAACTCGGCCCCCACCTACTGGCAGTATATCGGGAATCGCTTGAGCGCGGCTCTCTACCCCAGACAATGCACGAAGTCGTGATCATTTCGATCCTAAAGCCAGACAAACCAGCTAATAAATGCGACTCTTACCGCCCACTCTCACTTATTAACATTGACTCCGAAATTCTTGCCAAGCTGATTGCTGCTAGACTGCAACCTCTTCTCCCACTCATTGCCAGGCCAGACCAATCAGGATTCATCCCGGGCAGGTCCACAGCACATAATTTGCGTACCTTTTTCTCTATACTACATCAACTAGACCCGCAACTGCCAGCACTCACAGCCTTTCTGGACGCAACCAAAGCTTTCGACTCACTAGAATGGCCATATCTATTCACTATACTGCCCAGAATGGGAATTAGCCCCAAATCTTCCTTTTGAGAAAAGCCAATATCTTTAATTTAATTCTTCTAATATTTTCGTCAGTCATTGGTAGTCCTGCCCTTCCAGCACCTAACTGGAGAGGCAGAACGTAATCCTGATCTAGATTTCCCTGAAGAAAAAGGAGACGAAGAGGGAGACATGCCTCCGCTTAGATGGCTATTTTCCCATTGCCACTCAAACTTGAGAAACACAAAGTAACAAGCAGTGGCACAGCCAATAGGTCATGCCTTTGGGACCTTATAAGTGTTTAACTTTGCAGCACATTATCCTGGGTGTTGTTCCGCAATTATGGTCATGATTCTATGAAGTGCACATGGGTGATAACGCCCTTCCAGTGACACCCCTCCAGTAAAACAGCATATGAACAACACATGGACATATTTTTGGTGGAGATATTGCTATAACAACATTTCCAGTCAGGTTATTGAGCTTTTCAGACTGTCCATGGGTCATTTAGCGGTTAGCTCGAGCTGTTCAGCCAGTGCACAGACGAGCACCACAGGCACAACGATTGCTGGTGCAGTAGGTATAGCAGCACCGGGGCCCAGTGCACCCCAAATATGGGTGTATTTTGCTATGCAACCCTGTGGTGCCTGTGGTCCTTGCCTGCATTATCAATCAGCATTTCTATACCGCAGCTGTCTCTTCGAGACATGCTGTATGTACAATATGGGCTTCTAGCACTGACTATCCTTTTTTATTGGTTCCTCTACTGTCCTTTGTAAATGCCGGCTTTTGTTTGGTGAATACGCTTAGTAGTCCCTTCTTTTGGACTTTTGTACTCTCCGATGAGGGCTGCTCCTGTTACATGTGCTCTTACTATTCATGTTATTTAGGATACTTTAAGAGCACTATTTTTGTTGGCCTGCCCCTGCTCATGTTAAGTGTTCGCGTTTTGTTTACTTTGCGCGCCAGCCTCATGAAAGGTTTACGGCTGCTTCATTTGCCGTGCTTGATCTTTCTTCACGACCGCCACGCTCTTGTTTTTTTATTTACTTTAGGAGCTGTGTTTGTGTTTTACTTTGGGCAGCTGCTTTATTTGCTGTGCCCCCACCCGACTTGTTTGTTTATACTGAGAATGTATCATGTTTGAAATGGAAAACGCTGCAACACCGTTTTCTAATATGCAAGATGCTGTAAATTGATTGGCTGGAGAAAGAGCAATGCCCTTACACAACGAGTATTCCATTCCCATGTTGCACTAAAAACAAAAATGCATGACCCATGAGTCATTGTTTATAACTTTTGTTTCACTTTTTACAATTTGCTAGCTTTCAGGTTATGACTGCGGCTTTAAAGGGCATGCCCTGGAGCCGGGACATGTCTCCCGGTCTAGCCGACGCGCAGGAATGTTGAATATTTACAGCCTGGGCTGACTGGCTCCGGAGAAGGCAGTCTGCTGCAGACAGTGGACTCCCCACATAAACCCACACCACATGCTCACCAGCACATAAGCCAACCGCGGATAAAATTACACCAAACCGCAAAGAGCACTTTTTATCGCAGCGCCAAACAGGGTCTTTGTGAACCAACATCTTCCACACCACGGCCACTGGCAGGTCTAGCCTGTTGACTACATTGGATTAAGGACATTCGCAAGCCCCTTAAGAGACATTTATTCTGCATGATCCGGATAAAAATATACTGCAGACGCAAGCATGCATGTTACACATGGAGGGCTTGCCTGCACAATCACAATCGGGGTGATTTATTTAAGCTGTCAAACGCCGCAGCATCGGGGGCACTAAATCAGAGTGCGACAAAATAAAACAAACATCCTTGTTATGAAGGAACTAGCAGAGAGTTTTGTGCATTTTCGAGTCAGAGTGTCTCCGAGAGGCGGTGGCATATCAGAAAATGAAGAAAGTGACTAAAAGAGGTAGATCTCAAGACGTTTTGACAGGCGAGGGGTTGGGGGGACCAAAATAGTAAGCATCAGGTTGGCTACATGTTCTTACACTTTTGACAACTCTCTCTATGTATAGTAACAAGATTTACAACCCTTCATAGATCACAAATATTGGCTAGGACACCATGCCATTCATGGATGGCCGCTTAAGGGTGTGGATTGAGCTATGCTGCCTCCCGAGAGATACCAGATGAGGGCAGATCTGCAGACACACTGTCATTTCTTCTTCATGCTTCAGTTTTCCTATCACTGCCCACAAACACAGTGCTGTACAAGAGCGTTCTTATGAATGACAAACATAAGCCACCATCACTAAGAAAGAAACGGACAGAACACCCCCCCTCCCTCCCCCCAAACCTGAACTTCGTGAACACCGGCATAAAGGGCCGTCTGGCTCCAGCCCCCATTATTTGTGCAGCAGACACTCCCAGTACTGTACAACCTCTTACCAAGTCGCACTCCAGGATACAAGTAGTAAGTCGCATAGCAATGGCAGCATGTGCCCTAATGCAGGATTGCGGCAAAGGAAAATTATTTATGCTGCATTATGGTTGCAAGTCAATGTACATTACTTAAATAAAAATTAAATCCAAAGTATTGATGAGGAGTCACCATACAACAACAGGTAATGTATATGGTTTGCGTGTATGTGTATTGCATACACATATTAATATGCAAGTTAAGGGCAATTTAAAATATTATGTGGCTGTTTTAATGTTTAGCGTGCTGGTCAGGAGCGTGTGACTGCCTAGCACACGAATAATAATGCTTCTTACTCAACGTGTCACTAGTCACTTGTAACCTGGGCACACAGCACTTGAATCTATCAATAATGCTTTTATACATAGCATTATTTTGTATAAAAACATTATTTATAGATTCAAGTGCTGTGCAGCCAGGTTACAAGTGACTACACTTGAAGTAAGGAATATACATGATTTGCCACATCCACGCAGAAGGTGTAACTATATATGGTGAAGCATGTGTAGTTGCACCATGCATTAATGGAGAGAGGTTGCAATCAAAGGAGGGGAAGTTATATGTAGCCTTTGTGGATCTGCGTACCGCCTTTGATCTGGTCCCCGAGCTAAACTCTGGAGGGTGATGGCAGAGTTGGGACTCCCTTAGAATTTGCTTTATATTTTAATTTGTCTGTACTCAGCAAATAAAGCCCAAGTTAGGTGGGGGGGAAGATGGTCAATTAACTGGGCCATTTACGATAAATTGTGGAGTGAGACAGGGATGCATTTTAGCGCCCACCCTATTCTCGCTTTCTATCAATGGGGCAGTAGGCTTCCTCGATAGGGATGGGTGCGATGCCCCAAAAGTCGGGGAGAGAAGAGTGCCCGCGCTTCTCTTCGCTGACGATACACTACTAATATCAAAGTCCTCACAAGGTCTTCAACAGCTATTAAACGATTTTAAACTCTTTTGTGATGAGCGTGGCCTGGAACTCAATGAGACAAAAACAAAATATATGAGATGTTCTAAGGAGATTTCGAAGCCCTCTAAGAGAGGCATGCATGTAGGGGACCGTTCAATAGAACTAGTCAGAGTTTTTTTACTATCTAGGGATCCGTTTAACTCCACTCTTATGCTGGGCATTACATATAGACAAAGTACAGTTGTCCCTAATCCAGCAGACCGCCCACATAAACACGATTCATAAAAATACAGTGTCTAGGAAAGTTGCCCCAGCATTAGAAATATATAATATCAAAGCCCAAAGAAAATTGGCCCACAAGCTGGTCTACAAGCATTTAATGTTCTGGCATCGCCTATGGACAATTGAGGAGCTTGCCCCCTACCGAGTGGTGATTAGTGACCTTCTGACACAGTCCAAGGTTATAACAATCCCCTGGTATAGTACTCCGAGAAATCTGTTGAGAAAATTAGGGATGGAGGTTTATTGGTCAAGTCCTGAGGAGTTGCGTTCAATTCCGAAGTGCAGGGTCAAAACCCTCTATTGGGAGTCCACCCTGGTGAAAGATGTGACAAATCCGGTGGGCAATCTGACCCAGGAGTTTCTGAACTTTAAACCTCTTCCATTGTTTGAGGAAACAATCAATGAGATTGTTCCTCCCCTCGCACGTAAATTATTCCTCCAATTCAGATACAAGTCCCTTCCCACTAAACTGTTTTGTAATAAGTGGCGCACTAATGATCCCTCTGATGATACATGTCCAGCTTGTAAAGGAAGCCCGGAATCCCTAGCCCATCTGTTATTCTTCTGCCTCCTTTATAAGACCTTGAAGAGAAAGTGGATAATTCCCTTGTGTAGGCTTATCGGTCCTGGCCACTACCTCGATGTGCTGAGAATTTTCTCTACAGAAACCCGTAGAATAATAGTCTTTGACTTAGCTACAGTTTTGTTAGCTCTATGGATCAATTATATCCATATATGGAAGAGATTTTATTTTTTATTGGCTCTTATGTTTTTATGAATTTTTAACTTGTTTCTTTTTCAATGTACTATTAAAGATCCTTGTGATCGAAATAAAGTTATGATGATGATGTAACTATCAATGGTGTAGCATGTGCAGTCGCAACAGGACCGTGGATTTGGGATGGTGTGGGTCAAGTACATCCACATTTTTACTGACTCTTAATGCCCAACAAGAGAATAGGTGGCACCTTCCTTACTTTCACTAAGGCCCATGACACCTGCACTTTACTACTGCATTCACATGGTTAAATGGATAAAGGTAACAAGTAAATCTAATAATATATTTAAAGCAAAACTTAAAGCCCACTAATTTTCTCACACCAAAAAATACACTGGCCTTCGGTGGGAACTGTGCACGGATCTAGTTGTATGTGACCTATCTGGAAAATTACTTCATCCGCTCCTCACAATCACCGACCAGGAAAACAATGTTGCCAGAGTAACACTATTACCAATCTTAAATGTTAAGTAAGAGCTGCCTTCCCAACCTTTCGCTACTGCAAGAATTTTTGCTAACAACCTAAAACATTGCAAGGACTGGTGAGGCCTACTACATTCAATGCACATGCAAAATGGTCTCCCAAAGACGAAGAATAAGTCGTAGAGATCAAGCCTATTTTACCACTCGCATGCACGCAGAAACTCCAAACAGGGGCCCCTGGCATTGTGCTGTGGCACGAGATGCCCAGGGATGGAACCGCCTCAGCGCGAACCTGTCTTTCTGCTCTGTACCCACACGATGACAGTAGAGTGCTCCGCCTACTAATGGGTTAGTGTTGTATTCTCCAGCACCACGATCTGATCCCCGTCACAAGCGCGGGTCTGGCACTAGTGGACCCCTGTAGGAAAGGTGGCAATATGGACCAACTCGGATACTGAGCCTCTCACCTGCATTCAACGCACCGGGGTGTACCCTCCGACTGCTGCGGGCACCGAGCAGACAACGGCTATAGCGACAAACACTGCGCATGTATGCAGATTACCCCAATACAAGGGTACTGACTTCGGAGGCAGAACTTTGCGCAGATATAACCCCAGCTGCTCCGGACCTGGATGCCAATGTTGCTGATTCTAAAAATACAGTACCAGCGCAATCCCCTCTGGAAACAAGCACAAAACAAGCGGTAACCCTACTAAAAATAGCCCAAACCATTGCATGCTTACTGCCCTTTCAACAATTTCAAACAAGCACTGGCGATACTAATAGGTCTGGCATTAAAGGAATGTTGCATGGCAATGTGAAGCATTACAAGTAAATAGCATGGGTATGGATATCATTCATGCCAACATTTTAGAAGAGGAAAGTGAAAGATTTTAAAATATATTCGGGAGAATGCCTTTCTCCCACTGACTTTTATTGAAGCAATAAGTTCAAACTTAGGCAGATCGATAAACAATCAAAGTGATCACAACTGCCTGGAGGGGAAGCACTTTTTTTGTGGAAGCACACAACTTCTGCCCAATCAAAACATGTACTACTGCCTACCAAGGTATAGGCAGAGCCAAAGCCCCTCTCTAGATATGATCACATAATTGTCTGGTGACAGCTGTGCTGTCAAGCCAGACCATAAAAATGCTTACAAACACCGTGATGTACATTTAAGAGCTGTACTCCTTTGAAAGATTCTACATTTATTTAACATGTATTAAAATATTCATTATTATTTGCAGCCATTTTAGTTACATATAAGACAACAGGCCAATTCAGGTGGGAGACTCACAGTTGTTAAAGCCAAAATGGCTTTAATTTAGCTGTTTCTCGCTCGTAAGTGTCCCCGTTTTAATGCAAATTAATGGAAGATAAATTCTCCAGATTTTTTTTTTTTAATCTCCCTCTTTCTGCTTTTTCAGTGTTGGATGGTATGTGATTCATGCAGCCAGCTGCTCTGTCAGATGTCAAAGAAGTTTGACGCGTCACCCCTGTCCTCCACACTCTAGAATAGCTTCTCATCGAAGCATGGGCTCAATTTGAGACAACATGCATCACTCATGGAGCAGCACACATTATATGCTCCATAATCTTTATTAACCATGTATTAATTTGTGTGCAATTGTGTGGTCATACATGTATACCAAAGTCACAATTAATATACAACCAAAGTATAATAATTAGCTTCTTATATACTCATGCTAACTAAATGATCATTTGAAGTTGTCCTAACTGTGTCTAGGCCTCTGAAGCCTGAAGCTTTCATTGCTGATTTAAAGTTATTTTTGAAGATGTGCTTTCACGTTTTTCTTTTCCTTGGATGAATGTGATAACCTTAGATAGCTAAGAAGAGTAGCTCATTGTTTTTCTTGTAGAGAAGTTCATTTAAATTATAGTCTGCTGTGATTTACACCGTGCATATGGGATTAGAAGAGCATCCTGTACCAGGCAATCTGGGCTGTCGTTACTTCCAAGGTTGTGCAGCTGTGTGCGCCTTCGTTTGCCAATGGGAAAAAGGGGAGTTTACCTGCACCAAGAGGGCAGCGTAACCTGATTTACCCCATCTTTTGGGAGTTCATGGGGAAGAGCACTGAACTAATTGAATTATTATTACTGTGAGTCTTAGTTAGTGGGGGCAGATTCTATCCTGACTTCGCTGAGTAAAGACCTTTCCCTACAGGCCTCGAAAAATCTACTCATCCACTCGCTATGGTGAGTCAGATTGTATCACGTTTAGCTATTTTTAGGACCTACTGGTCCGTTCTGGTGAGTAAATTTGACCTGGAAAGGAACAGGTGTTCTGCTCATTCAGAAAGTGAATGAGCAATAAAGATGCCTTTAAATCTTGTTTTTATCTTGACTCATTTGTTGTCTGTTCCAGGACAGAGGTCAAATGTCAGTTTATCGTTTTACCAATTGCTGCTTATCTTGTCCTGGAAACTTGTGCTTACTTTTCTCTTACTGCAGTTAGAGAATTTTGTAAAGTGAGCTGTCTGACAATAATTGGGAAACCAGTAGTGTAGGAAGGTAGGATCCTTCTGCATGGATACCCCCACTTTTTGCCTGGTGCTATGCTGGTTTTTGACTAGTCTGACTGGGATCCTGCTAATCAGGACCTCAGTCTATCTGCTTTCTCCCTAAACTGTTGTGTTCAGTACCTAGGTACATCCCAGATTGGATACTGGGGTACTCTTGTCAGTCCCTAGTATATGGTACCCATGTACCAGTATAGGTACCCCAGAGGTCCTCCATGGGCTGAAGCATGTATTATGCCACCCACGAGGGACCATTCAAAATGGACCTACAAGCCTGCCATTGCAGCCTGTGTAAGTTGGTGCTTGCACCACTTATTAAAGATATAGGTTTACTATATCTAAGGGTCACTGCACTTAAAACCTATAAGTCACCCCTATAGCAGGCCTTTGCAATCCTGAGGGCAGTGTGCTTGTTTCTAAGTGAGAGGGTGCCCCTGCATGAGCAGGACACCCCTGCAGCTTACGGAGTCCATTCTCCTGGGTTGTCAGTGAAGCAGCCATATACTATAGAGAGGGGCACTGTGTAATTACATGATGACCATCTCGAAACTGGCTGCAACAAATCCTATCATGTTTGGTATCAAACATGTGGGAATCACACCCCCACACCATAAACGGTGAGGGAGGTATGATTCCAAGCACTGGAAGAGCCCTTCGTTAGGCTCTCAGTGTTCCCGGTACCAGCCTTCTTGACCCGGATAGCACAAAATGGTTGCTGCCGACCAGAGACACATTTCTGCCCTCCTGCTGCTGAGCCAAGCTCGAGCAGAGGAAGGTGGAACAATAGGCATCCTGTCACAGGGAGGTGTGACCACCTCCCAGACAGGAATTAGTGTATTGGGGCTGGGTGGGTGCGCTTGCCAGTGCCTGAAAGTCTGCATGAGGGGCACATTTGGTGTCCCTGTGCATAGTCCAGTTCAAACCAGTCCTGGGAGCCGTTGGCTCCTGTCCTGTTGCGAAACTGGACAAAGGACATGGGAGTAAACTCCCCCCTGTCCAGACCCTCCCCTGGAAGGGTCCCCTGAATCGTCCCAACCCTTCACTTAGGGTACTTAAGGGCTTACTTGAGTGTAGGTCCCTAGATTCATCGCGGGATAGGATTCAGAACAGATACCACTGCACTTCTACCGTCTGGGCACTCTGGACTTCGCCAGACTTTGTTTGGGCCTGACTTCGTCTCCCTTCCAGTCTGCTGCATCGTCTGTGCCTGTGCATCATACAGGAACCTTCCAAGGCCTGTGAAGCATCAAGGACTACCGAAGTAATCTCCCTTGGAGTGAAGGAGTCACTCCCCTGCATTCGCAGGCACGCAACACTGCTGACCGGTCTGCTGATTTCGAGCTCCTAAGGACTCTGAAGGGTTCAACAACACAGGAGCTGGGTTTCTATGTCCCTCGAGGCCTGAGCTGTCCTCTCACCAAGTTTGAGGCCAGTCTCCCTCGTGGGGGCTGCAATACCCGAACCCCTGTGCACCGTGTACTTTTGCAAGTGCAAATGCTTGTTGGCAATTCTGCAGCAAGTGCATTGGGCTCCAAGTAGCCCCAACCTTTGGCAACTTCTCCTGCAAAAATCTTCAACCACCTCACACCGTGTGCTCCGTGGCCTGTTGTTTTGTAAAGCTGCACGAGGTCCTCCTGCGACTCCAGTGTCTGCGACCTATGGGTCCTGTGGGGGGTCAACTATGTCTTCTTTGGGCTCCCCTGATTGCTCTGGACTTGCCCTGACTCCCCTGCTTGTGGTGAGTCTCCTGGACCTTGCTGGTCCTCTTCCTGCAACTTCTTGACCTCCTGCATGGGTTGCTTTTGCCAAGGCTTGTTAGTGCGCCCGCCGGACACCGACCCCTCAGCACTCGACATCCTTTGTGGGACAGCTCGTATCTGGCTCCTGGTTGTCGTCAGCATCGCCTGGTCCCCACAGTTGCAGAGTCAAGGTCATCGACATCTGTCCTTACTCGAGTCGTGGTTCTTATACCACTTTCTTTGTATATGGTTTGGTTCCCCCGTGGGGCCCACAGTGTATTAGTGCTATTTACTGTGATTTCTTTGCTAAAGTAGTGTGTGCTTTGTGTATATCTCCATGTGGGAGATACTTTAATGTACTAGAGAGTGTTATATAATAAATACATATTTTTATAAATACTTTGTGTGGTTCTCTTTCATTTAGTCTATACTATAAGATTGCATTCTGGTAAAACAAGCTGCTTTACACTCCTTCAAGACTAAGCCTGAAGGCTGCTCTCCACAGCTACCTTTTAGAGAGCTTTCTGTGGTTGTCTAAGACCTCTTAAATCACCGTAAGGGTTGTCTGGACTGGTGCAAGGGGCCCACTTACATTAGTGGACATCATATACCAGGCCAGCTTCTCACATTGGTGTGTAGCGGTTGGGATTCAAGCCTGCATTGTTTTACCAGCTAAATCTTTGTATTGATTAACTGAAAAACCACTAGTACTAGGCACATATAAATACAAGCTTAGAATAGTAAGTTATACTGAACTTAGGGGTGGGTAAGTCAAGGATCTAGCACACCCTTTCTCCAACCTCAGAGAGTTTAGTTCCCACTAGGTTAGGTAGGTGCAACACCGCACCACACTTAGTATGTCTACTAAAGGAGATGCCAGTAGCTCTCTGCCTTCTAGATACAGTGAACTTTCGTTCCAAGAACTAAAAGCACTGTGTGCCTCTAGAAAGCTGAAGACAGGGAGAAGTGCCAACACCTGTAGAGGTGTTACTGTTAGATGACCTGAGGATAGCCTCTGGGTCAGATGAACAGGACAGAGTGGGTGGGCAGGGGACTGAAGATAGGGCAGGAGGGGGAGCCCTCTTTGACCTTGAATCTAACCCTGACCAGGTGGAGCATGATAGCTTTCACCTGGATAACTCAGACCTCCCAGAGGAGGCAGTAGAGGGCCCAGAAGGTGCCCCCTTTGTTCCTCCTGGGAGAGTGCAGAGTAGACAGTGGAGGTCTAGATCCTCCTCTAGAGAATCCAATGCCTCAGGACAGTCAGTAGGAACCTCCATTTCTAGTAAGGGAGGGAACTCTTTGGATAGGGAGTACAAACTGCTTGAACTTGAGAAAGCTAGGCTTAGGCTCAGGCTCAGGAAAGAACAGTTGGCCCTTGACAGAGAGTCCCTAGAAGTCCAGAAGGCTAGGAAGAAATTGGGACTAGAGTCCCACGGTGGCAGCAACAGTGTCCCTAGAATTAAGCAACATTCCTTTGACCAAAGGAACCTGAGCAAGATTGTCCCTCCCTACCATGTTGGGGATGACATCTACAAATGGATAACTGCTTTACAGAGGGCGTGTAAAGTGCAGAAGGTCCCTAAAGAGCAGTGGGCAGCTATCTTGTGGCTCTCCTTTGCTGACAAAGGTAGAGATAAGCTCCTCACTGTTAGAGAAGAGGATGCTCACAATTACTCAGTTTTGAAGAGTGCTCTCATTGATGGGTTTGGCTTGACCACTGAGCAATACAGGATTAAGTCCATAGACACCCAGAAGGCACAGAATCAGGACTGGGTAGATTTTGTGGATAGTGCCATGAAGGCTCTGGGAGGTTGGTTACTTAGAAGCAAAGTGCAGGACTACCAAGGATTGTACAATTTGATTATGAGGGAGCAGATCCTTAATAATTGTCAAAACCAGCCTTTGCACCAGTACCTGGTGGACTCAGATCTGACTTCTCCCCAAGAATTGGGAAAGATGGCAGATAAATGGTTCAGAACCAGGGTTAAGCACAAGAACCAGGGTGGTGGTGATCAGAAGAAAGATACTTCCAAAACCCAAGAGAAAGGTGGGGATACGTCTAAGGAGAAGTCCTCTGAAGGTCCCTAAAAGTCCTCCTCTGGGGGTGGTTCCCAAACTGCTTCTTCCCCTGGGAAGAAACCTTATTGCTTTGTTTGTAAAAAGCGAGGCCACAGGAAACATTATTCTGATTGCCCCAAGGTCAGCAATAAGGAAAATATTCCTCCTCCTACTACAGCACCCTCCAGTGCTCCAAGTAGCAACCCCCCAAGTAGTAGTAACCCACCCAAAAGATTAGTTGGGTTCTCAAGGGGTACAGAGGTGGAAACTGGCTTAACCAGATCCCCCTACAGGCCTCCTTAGCCTGTGATGGTGGCATGGGGTTTGCCACTTTTACTGTC
The DNA here is from genome assembly GCA_963921515.1 of Calotriton arnoldi. Classification (NCBI taxonomy): domain Eukaryota; kingdom Metazoa; phylum Chordata; class Amphibia; order Caudata; family Salamandridae; genus Calotriton; species Calotriton arnoldi. Next base: position 2,693,189 of record CAWUFW010000115.1, read on the forward strand.
AGTCCCAATACTTTGGGCAAGTACAGACAGGAGCCTCTGACTAATGGTCAGAAAGCTGTGGCCTATAGGGACACAGGGGCTAGTGTCACGATGGTGACGGAACCTGGTTCCCCCCTTCAGCTTTTTCCTGAGTACAAGTACCAGGTGACCAACACTGATGGTGTTAGAACAGATCATCCCATGGCCATAGTCAATCTCAGCTGAGGAGGGGGTCACTGGTCCTAAAAGGGTTGCAGTGATGGAGCAAGGTCTCGTAAGAAAGACACTTGCTCGGAGGCAATCCTCTCGTTTAACTCATTAACAAATTACTAACCATGTCTCGTGAATAATGACACGCACCACAGAAACACGTGAGTTAGTGAAGCTTGCTTATGTGTGTATTAATGCGGATAACAATGAAAACGGACTAATAGCGCTTTAAACGGGGAAACTGTTGTGCGCATGCGTCAACTGCATCTACGCAGTATGACGAACTAATGCTTGGAGGGAAATTCTAGCGCATGGGCAGAAGGCATTAAAATGGAGTCTTGAAGACTCACGTGCATGGCATCTGCTTAGCTGAAATAAACAAGCTATTTTATTAAATGCTAATGCGGGGAAAGTATTAATAAATAAAGGGGATTAGAGTAGAGGTGGGAGGTATACAGTGTGACCATTTATTTGAGAAATTAATATTTGTCTTTTTGACTTTATTATTAGTGCGCATTTGGGCCTCTCACGTATAGCCGAGTTGAGCTGAGTAATTCAACGTCTGTGCATGTCCATTGAAAGTTAACCCGGAAGGATGACGCGAAGATTGAATGACGGCCAAGGTCGAAAATGATGTGCCCTGAGAACGGAGGGTGAAGAGTTCAGCAAAGAAGACTCTTATTCATGCTTTAAATAAAATGTTGCAAAATAAAGTTTGGACATGTATGGGAACGCAAGAGATGAATAAAATTTAAGGGGATGGGTTTGCGAACAATGGTTTAACAGAATAAAGTGATATGTAAGCATGGTGTGATGATCTTCCCCCCTTGCCTGACCAATCATATTTCGTATTTTTACGATATTGAAACTTTAGTGGGTGGTACATGAAGAACGAAAAGTATAATTGAGGTAGCTTTAGTTAGTTAATTAGCAGAGCTCGGGATGCTGTCTGGGAGTTCGTGTTGCTGAGATGCTGATGCAGGGGGAGATGCTATGAAATGCTGATGAAGAATCGAATGACAGAACCTGAAGCAGAACTTTCTATCCTAACTTAATTGGGTTAGATCAGAAGATCGCGGAAGAATCTCGCGGAGGAAGAGAGTGTCAGAGAGGGGTGCGACGCAATCGTCGGTATTCTAGAGAGGTCAACTATCCTGTCCTGAATCCTGTCCTGAGGTCTTTGTCTCCTGACCTATCCCAGGGGACCCTTACCAGCCCTTTGGCCAGGGGGTTGGTCTTCACACCATCCTTGGTAATTATAATTTCATGTTATTAGGAGATGTTCTTTTCTCTCTGTCCTCTCCTTTTCTGTGTATTAGTCATTGTATGAGTCCGAAATATATGTTTGATGTTTAATCAATTGAATTTTTTAAAACTTCCCGAGTCTGTGATCATTTATTTTATTTTAAATAGTTAAGGGTTATGTTAATTATCATCATCAATTAGTTCAACTAATAGTCCATCGACCAGAGGAAAGAACTTTTTGATCAGTGGAAGGTTAGTTAGGGAAATTAAATAACTAATCCTGAGAAATATGAAATTTTAAACTAAACCCCAGCGGTCTACTCGATTGTGTGTTTATGGGCCCAGGTGAGTATATGGTAGCGGAGTATCTGTTGTTAGTATATCGCTGGATCCGTTTTCTGGTAGCAGAGGATGGTTATTATTGACTAGTTTGGTGATAAGTATTGATTATTAATTATTGATCTATGTTTTAACAAAAGAGTTAGTGTTTTGTTTTATGTTGTCCAGAATCCCGGGAAATGAATAGCGAGTGGTAACAGAAGTCATACTGCAGTAAGGTTACTCGTCTGTTGGAATAACACTGAGAAGCTACGCAGGGCTGGCAGTGTTAAACTAGGGAATATTTCGTATAAAAGTAGAGTGCGAATGATAGCAAAAGGGGTTCGCTGGTGAAACTTTGGTCTCATTTCCCAATACGGGTGACACTGGAGAAGTAACGGGTTCTCCTGAGCTTGAATGAAGAGTAAACAGGGGTTTTACTCGCAGTAGCTGAAACTCAAGAATAAGTCATAATCTATCCTTTGTTTAGTGGAACAGACAGAGTAGCGAATGTTTTTATGTTGTTATTAACAAAGAATTTAATAAAAAGTATTATGAAATAAGTTTCCGTATTACCTTGTGAAGGGAGGGTCAGTCGCCGGAGTTATACTGACGTCACAGAGAGCCGCGCTGGAATTGGTTGAAACAGCGGGCGTGTGACAGAAGCAGATTGTAAAGGAGGGGTCAGTAGTAAGGAGTAATACGGACGTCACAAAAGGCTGCGCTAGCATTGGTCAGACCACGAGCGTGAGCCTGAGTCGGATTGGTTAATAGATAGAAGCCGTTCTAGGATTGGTCGGAAAAGAATTATATGTTGAGTCCTGATTTGACTGCGGGTGTGAGTCGTGTTGACATAGGACGCGACGTAGGTAATAGAGCTAGAAGATATACGGAAGACTCTTTCATATATCGGTCATCTGAAATGTTCGGAAGACCAAAGAAAATGGCGTTAATGAAGAAAATTAAAAATTTCTTTAAGAAAGACAAGCCTGGGGGGCGTGGCCAAGACCCGGAGTAACATGGCCGCCTAAGACGCGAGCTCCGTGATACCTGATCCCCCCCATATCAATCCGTTGCACTGAACCGAGTTCCCGAGGGTGGACGAAGCACCGGAGGACGAGCGGAGTCGGTGGAGCCGATTGCGGGAGCGGAGACTTACTCGTACCGGCTCCTGCTGACCCGTTGCAGTTAGGGCCTGGTGGTGCGGTGAAGCCGGGACCTCGATTTTGGTGGCCAACTGCAGGAAGGCATAGCGATCCGGACCTCGGTCCCGGCGTCGGCCGGACGGCGCGGGGGCCTGGACTCCATTACACAGCAGTCGCATTGGAGCCGCGAAAGGACGAACTGCGGCCCGCGGACGTCGAGACGCCGGGGGAGAGGTGAGGAGAGGGATGATTTCCCCCCCCCAAGACTGTAAGTGGCGGATTGGAGGCCCAGTAATTGCGGCGGAGCCTGCCCTCGAGGGTCCCCGTCTCTTCCCTCCCCCCCGTGGGGCCCCCGCCTCTTCTGAACGCCGGACCATCAACATTGTGGGCTACAAGGGATAAGGGAAGCCCGATACAGAAACACGACCCAGTGGATCTCTGGTGTGTGACTGGAGGTCCGTAGGCGGAGTGGGGCTCCGACATTGACGTCGGTTGCGTCCGTAAATCTGGGACCTGGTAGACTTGTGTACCGGGGGCTTGATTTAAGCTGTTGAACTCGGACTTGGATTGCGCTTTGAAAAACTGAGACTGGGCCTCATTGGGTTGCGCACAAGCCCGAAATGTGAACCAGACTGCACGCATGGTTGGTGGCGGCCCGCAACGGACAGTGGTAACTGCGCTGAGAAACCACACCGGGGATCTGGAGGGAGTGATGCACTTGGCCTGGAAACAACGCAGTGAACTTGGGACATCCCGGGGGTGACAAGACGGCAAGGGAGACACCCTGGGAAGGTGAGTGATGTCAAGGGAGCCAGCCATTCGGAATATCGCCCGTCCTGGGGAGGGGCCCCCCTCTACACTGGGCAGACGCCACGATGGGACCTCAATAGGCAGCAAGAGCAACACATGGGACCAGACTCCAGAACTAATCGGAGCGAACTTTGCAAACCAGCGGCAGAACGGAAGCAGGAGCGGGCAATAACAGCAGCACTGTCGCCCGGTTGGGGCCCTTTGCCTGAAGCTCCACAGACGGCTATCCTTGGCACGGTGTATCTGGCAGAGAGATAAGGGCTATTGGTCAGAAGGGTGACGATAATATTGTGCCAGCTGCCCCCGCGTCGGACCAGTAACCAGCCGTGACACAGGATTGGGTAGAATAAGAAACTGTGAAAGGGGACAAGAGCGACCTTGATAGTAAACTACCTTCAGCAGTAATGGAGAAGAACAGGTCAGCTAGTACAAGGGGGTCCAAAGCGATACAATCAAATAAGTTGGACCGATACGCCCTCCCCAAAGACATGATTCAGAGCCGGGCGTCTAAAGGTAGCCCAGGGAGGGAACACGAAGGAGACGAGCAGGAACTGTCGTTGAAAGATGTGGTAGAAGCCATAACCAGCATCAAGACCTCACTGGAGCACAAAATGGACACTATAGCCATCGATGTCAACCTAATCCGGACCGACCTATCCAAGCTCAATGAAAAAGTCAAACAGGTGGAAATCACCACTGCTAGCCTGGTTGGGGATGTGACTCAGCTCCAGGGAGAAATGCAAGACATGAAAACATTCTGTAAGTTTGCTGAACTAAAGATGGACGACTATGAAGGGCGCTTACGCCGTAACAACCTGCGAATCATAGGGGTACCGGAAAAAGCGGAGGGACAGGCCCCGGACCTCTTTGTGGAAAACCTTATCCTGCAACATCTACGCCCTAAGGGCCTAAGTAAGTTCTTTGTGATTAAGAGAGCGCACAGGGTACCTGGGCGTCGCCCCAGGCCAGGAGCACCCCCGCGTCCAATGTTAGCGAAAGTTCTGAATTACCGGGACAGAGACGCAATTCTACAGAATGCTAGGACAAGTACTGCTCTTCGATACAAAAATGCAGAAATCTCTTTCTTCCCGGATTTTACACAAAGAGTGCAAAAACAGAGACGATCTTTTCTTCCAATCAAACGGTTACTGAGGGAGGGAGGATTTAAGTATTCTATGCTGTTTCCTTCACGCCTGCGAGTAGAGGCGGAAGGGAAAACTTGGTTCTTTGAACAACCAGAGGAAGCAACAGAATGGTTTGAACGACTCCAGAATCGAACCGCCCGGGATCGAGATGCTGAAGTGGAGGCCGCCTCCCAACCACATGGCTGATTGGACTGTGCCACGACCAGAGGCTCCGTTGAGAAGGTGTATCCTCACTTGGGCCCGAGCCAGGTAACGGGCTAACTGTCATTAGCGTGCCCTGTCCAGAACTATGATGCGGGACTTTCTGAAGGAACTGTATAGTAATTTCCTATTAACAGGGGGGGATCAGGCAAGCGGCATGCCACGACCCTCAGTTTTCTACGTTTAAATGCAGACACTGGGCAACAGGCACTCTGCAGAGTTTTGTATGGGCAGTTTTAAGCTCACAGTGCAGGGCAGCAGGGAGGTGGGTAGTTGGGTGGGGGATTTGTATGTATATGTTGTTTATGTTTTCACATCGGAACTTGCATTCGTCTCAAAAACAGAGGATACCGTGATCATTGTATTGCCAAATGGGTACACAGGGAGACAAACAGATTAAGATATTAAGTTGGAATGTTAATGGTCTTGGGGACAAGATTAAATGTAGCATAGTCCTCCAGTATGTGAAAAGACAGGCCCCAGATGTGGTTTTACTGCAAGAAACACATTTGATAGGAAATACATGTAAAGCAATGCAAAGATGGGGATATAGGATGGTGGCACATGCCGGGTTTACTACTGGTTCGAGGGGAGTGGGCATTATGATGAAGAACTCCTTTCCCCTCACAGTGACTGCCACGTGGATCGACGATAGGGGTAGGTACACCGGGGTGTCTGGTATGTGGGAGGGGCGTCAGACCACATTTATTTCCATTTACGTACCACCAGGGTTGCAAAGCACTACATTTGCGGATTTGAGCTCTGTCCTGCTTACTATACCGGATAGTCTCTTAATCCTTGGGGGTGATTTTAACGCAGTGGTATCAGGAACATTAGATCGATACCCCCCTCGGGAGGTGGGACAATCGTTTCAATGGTTACCGGATTTTCTCGAATCCATGGGGTTGGTGGACGGATGTAGGACTCACCATCCATCAAATACAACACACATTTCACTCTGGAGTTCACCATAGTCTATCCCGCCTGGACTACTGCTTAGTCCCAGCGGCGCAAGCCACATACATACAGGAAATCAAACACCTACCCAGGGGAATCTCGGACCACTCACCGCTGTGGATACACATCACCCTAACCCATACTGCAGCGGGCAGAATAGCCCCGATTAACCTGTGGCACCTCAGAGATCCTAAAATCCGCAAAGACCTAATTAAAGCCACTGACAGATACTTTTTAGATAATGTGGGGTCAGTGTCCTCGTTCCAATCATTGTGGGAAGCTTACAAGACAGTAATCCATGGCCAGGCTCTATCCCTGATCTCAGGTATGAAAAAAGAAAAACAAAAAGAAGTGATAGACATGGAAAATGAAATACAAGGGCTAGAGGAGGATCTCGCATCAGATATCACGCCGGAAAAGCTCCATTTACTAAACTTGAAGCAGCACGACTACAAAGCGTTAGTGACAGACAGGGCAAAGGCGTTGGGCAGGGAGAGACAGGGAAGGGTGTACGACCTAGGTGATAAAGCAGGGAAACTCATAGCATGGCTTGATAAAAAGGAACACGCGAGCAGACTGGTCCCGGAGCTTAAAACTGATGGAGACGTCTCCCTGACAGTTCCTCAAGCTATAGTCGACAGATTTGCCGGCCACTTTGCCTCAATATATACGACAATATCCCCACATACGGAGCAGGACTCCCGGGATCTACTGAGAGATATTAAACTGCCCAGACTCTCCCCGGACGACAGGGAATACATGGATAGTGACTTAACGGCAGATGAGATAGCACAGGCGATCTGATCCTTGAATTCTGGGAAGGCCCTTGGGCCCAATGGACTCCCAATCGAATTATACAAACTCCGACCGGACAAGTTGGCGCCATACCTGAAAGCTATGTTTGAGGAGTCCAGAGACAACGGAATGCTACCTAGGGATCAGAGGCTCGCCACAATAGTTACAATACATAAGGAAGGCAAGACTAAGACCGATTGCACCTCATACAGACCCATCTCCCTCCTCAACGCCGAACCTAAAATACTGGCCAAACTCTTGGCAACGAGGCTGGTCAAACTGATTGCAGCCCTGGTCCACCCGGACCAATCAGGGTTTATGCCACATAGGAACACGGCCTTAAATTTGCGTAGAGTCCACGGAGTAATCAGCAGAGCCCCAAGTATTCAGGAGCCTGCAGCTATAGTGTCATTGGACGCAACCATGGCATTTGATACTATAGAATGGACTTACTTGTGGGCAGTTCTAGATAAGTTGGGCTTCGGACCCAAATATATACAATGGGTGCGTCTCCTCTATAGTGCACCTATGGCCCAAGTAGTAGTAAACAACAAAGTGTCAACGACATTTCAACTCAGCAGGGGAACCCGTCAGGGTTGCCCGCTTTCACCACTCCTATTTGCCCTCGCTCTCGAGCCATTGGCGGCCTGGATCCGTGCAGACCCCAGAATACGGGGGTTGAGATGGTCCCCAAATTGTGAGGACCGTATATCGCTATATGCGGACGATATTTTACTGTACTTAGCTGCTCCCAGGAAATCTCTGATAGTCGTATTAGATATATTGGCAATCTTTGGAAGATTCTCTGGCTTCGCTGTCAACTGGAATAAATCCCTGTTGTATGTTTTGCACGGGGACCCGCCTGTCCCGCCAAGAAACTGCCCCATACAAATTAACACTGCGGGGTTCAAGTACTTGAGGATCTTTATTTCCCTCGATCCCCCGACCCGTTATGCCCAGAATCTCCTTCCTCCCTTACTTAGGCTCCGGCGAGACATCGCCAGTTGGAAGGCACTCCCCCTCTCGCTACTGGGCAAAGCAGCTCTATTTAAAATGATGTCCCTGCCCCGGTTCCTCTATGTTCTACAAAACACCCTGGATCCGGTTCCCACTAAATATTTTAACGAAATTGAGAGCCTCCAGAGGGACCTCTTATGGGAAGGACGACCACGCATTGCCCTGAATAAACTGACACTACCGTGGTATGATGGGGGGATCAGTCTGCCGGATATCAAAAAATACTATTGGGCTGCGCACTTAGCGACTATAAACCATGCCACTTACGGTCGTCCTGACGACCCAGGCTTCGCTATGGACAGATGGATCCTTCCGGGAGGAGGGTATGGCAGGGCATTATATTCAAGACCTAAACGGTACAAATTAACAGGCCCAACCGAACACTCTGTCCAGATTTGGCACAATGCAGCCAACTCGCTTGGATGGGGACACAGACTAACGTTAGCGACACCACTGTGGGACTCTGAGAAACTCGGCAATTTGTGGAAGACTAAAGGGTTTGACAAATGGGATCTTATTGGAATCTCCCATATTAAAGATATGTTGGGGAAAAACGGAATAGTGTCCTTTACTGAGTTACAGAAGGCATATGGACTGGCAAACTCTGAACACTTCCGATACGCACAGGTAGTACATTCCCTTCGTACTCACATACCACGTGGCACAGTCCCCCCCGAATCGTCACCGTTAGAGGATAGAATACTCGACGGACACCTACCTGACAAAACTATTTCACTAATATATAAAAAATTAATAAACAATAGGGAAGACCCCCTCACATCACTGCGGGAGAAATGGGTGCAAGACGGCATAGAGCTGGATGATGAGGACTGGCAGGAGGCAGTCTCCTCCCCCAAGGTAGTTGCCATACCTGCGAGATTACGATTAGTTCAGCTTAAAATCCTGCATAGGGTATACGTTACCGGAACCCGCCTGCTCCTAATGGGGGGGGGGCGGAGGGAGGGGAATGTAGAAGAAAATGTGGACACGTGGGTACTTTTTTGCATATAATTTGGGAATGTCGCTATATAAATACTTACTGGAACAAGATACACGACATTATCGCCACAGTTCTCTCAGTCTCACTTCGCTCGGAGGTGCGGAGATGCCTCCTGAATATTTGGGAGCCGACAGATCTCAGTGTCCACCAAACACAATGGGCTACATTGGGGTACATGTTGGCGAAACGTAATATTGCACAGCTCTGGGGAGCAGTCCAGCCACCTACAGTGGAGGCATGGAGGAGGGATCTAGACTGGTGTATGTTCAGAGAGAAGACGGTGTACTTAGCTAGGGGATGCCCCCAAAAATGGGGTCGGATCTGGAGCCCTTGGAATACATACCGTGGAGATATATGCTCACCACCCAACAGAATAGACTTAGATGAACCCAACTCACCGTAACATTCCACTTGTGAAAATGAATGTACCATGTATTGACAATATTGTACTACAAGATACAGCTGTTTTATTCCTCTGTAATGACTATGTGTTCCGATGTCTGTTTAATAAAAAGAAATATAAAAAAAAAAAAAAAAAGACAAGCCTGTAATGACTAGAGAGGGAATTCCTATTCCGCCACCCAAAACACCAGCTTCCTTTATGATGATGGAGAAAGGATATCACACGTGTATGGTTGGAAAATTGGGTAGAGTATACTAAAGGTGATGGAGTTTTGGCTTTTCCGGAGCATGGTACTTTCAATTTAAAGATACTTCAGAATTTGAGAGATCGAATGAATATGTCATAACCAAATCCTAGAATGACACAGTATGAAGCTTTGGAAGAATGGGAAATTGAGACATTTGATCATGAAAAATTTAGGAGTGGTCGGAGATTTAGAGGATTTTTGCCTAGATATCCGTTTGAGTCAAGTGGAGATCAAATGAAACGTTGGAGAAGAGCTGTGGTGACCGAGGGTTTATATCCAGTAATAATGGCTGAAGAACAGTTAGGAGGAAAGTGTAAAGAAAAAACAAACACATGAATACAACAGGATATGGTGAATCAGATGATGAGCTACTAGAGGATATTTTAATTAAAAACCCTCCACCGTATCAAGAAGCACCTAGTAAGGTTACCCCAAGTGCACCATTGATAGGAATGCCTTTAACCCCATAAATTTTACACGATACGTCATTTAATAGGGTGTTGCAGGATAATGAGAGAGATGTTTTGAATAAAACGAGAGAAGAACTAGTTCACAAAGTAAGTCAATTGAATTTAAATGCTGAAGCTTTGACAGTACCAGTGACCACTGGTCCTGTAATCCCATTATATGGAGATAAAAAGACTTGCCAGAAACCACAAACTGTGACAATTCCATTAAACAGTCCCAGAAAAGAAGTAGTAATTACAGATGATCAGGTCAGTGAAAGTGAATCAGTCATTTCATTAATGGATCTCCCAAATGTAGAACAATTAAATGAAACTCCGAAGAGAATAATACCACCAAATTTGAGAGAAAAGAGATCTTTGGTTCCTATAGGAACTGGAGGTTCAACAGCAGTTACCCCTGAAGATTTGGAGAGATGGGCACAGGAAATAGACAATCGAAACCCACAACCAAAGATTCTAGATATCAGTAGATTGAAAGTAGAGTTGGAAGAAATGATAACTGGAAATGTGAGCATAGAAAGACTGAGCGTTTATAATGATGAGGAGTTGTTATTTTTATGTAAGAGTATAACCAGAAGAGCAAGAGTATTTCATGAGAGATTAACAGAAGTTGCTTCGGAGATTGGAATAGATATAGGGAAATCGAAATTATTGCAGAAACCATATCGAGTGGATTTTACTGACAAAGATTTAGAAAGTGTCAATGCGTCTGGTAAGAGACTACAGATAAAAGAGTTGATGAATATTTTGAGGAAATGGGGAGACATTGACAAATGGAGAATTAGGTGGATAAGAAAGAAAGAAGAGGTGCAAGCAAGAGAAGCATCAGCTGCATTTCCAGTGAGAGAATCAGATAAGGTTGAGAAAATGTGCCCAATGAGAGAAGTTCCTGGTGGTGGATATGTTCATGTTCCTTGGAGTAGACAGGATATTTTGTCATTTACGAATGATTTTCCCAGATTGAGAGAAAAGCCAGTTGAATGGTATAAACAAGTGGAAAGATTTGTGAAGGTTTCAAAGGTTTTATTGAAAGATCTGGATGGTTTATTTGACATCGTGGTACCTGCTGATTTATGGACAGAATGTAAGATCACAATTGATTGGCCAAGTGAAGAGTATGCTAGAGATTCAAAGACAGGAGCACCCTCAGAGGAGGTGATGAAGAAATATCATCAAGTAATTACTTTCCTGAAAGGGAAAATCCCTCCTAAAGAAACAGATTGGGTAAAGATAGATAGAACAACTCAAGAGCCAAATGAGTCCGTACATGCATATTATGAACGGCTGCTACAAGTGTTTAAGCAGTATAGTGGTTTTGAGAACATTGGTGATAAGGACATGGGACATTTTGTGTATCGGTTTGTTTATGATTTGAAACCAGAGATTAGTCAGATGATTCAGCAGCACATGTTGTGCTGGCAAAGCAAGACAGTTGATGAAATTCTGAAATATGCAAAATATTGTGGAGACGACATTGAGGCGAGGCGTAGAAAGCTAAAAGAGAAAATGATGTGGGCACAAGTAAAACTGGCAGAACAGCAGGAGAATAAATTAAATACCCAGACTGATAATCAAGTGAAAGAGCAGAGTCAGAATGATCAAGTGGCGAATGGTAGCAAATTAAGAGGACGAATGAATAGAGAGGAGGCAAAGAAGAAGTTTCCTTGTCATGCGTGCGGAAAGCTTGGACATTGGAAGAACGAGTGTAAGAGTATTCAGAATAATAATCGGCCAAACCAAAATTTAATTTCACAGATGCAGAATGAAGTACTTATGAATCAGCCGCAGCAGGTAGTTACTCCACAGTATCAGGTGCCACCAGCTCCTATGCCAAACGTTGTGGTTACACAATATCTTTTACAAAATAATGAAGAAAATTCGGACAGCGTGCAATGACGGTGCCTGAGGGGGGAGGAAGAGAGGTGCGTGCTTGGCGCATCCTTGCCGGTAGATCAGTCAGGTCCATTTGTTGATGGGAAAGTGGAAGGTAAAGACATCACTTTTCTATTGGATACTGGTGCTACCCGGTCTACTGTGAGAACAGCAGACATCCCAAACCTACCCCTCTCGGGAGAAACCATCCAAGTTGTAGGAGTGTCAAATCAACAGATTAGAACCCCAATCACAAAACCGATGGAGGTGCACATTGGAAATTTTAAAGAAATGCATTGGTTTGTAGTTTGTGATTCCAGTCCAGTAAATCTGTTGGGAAGAGATCTACTGTGCAAAATGAATTGCACGATCTACTGTACACCAGATGGTGTCGCTTTCCAAACCCCTGATGAAGATGTTATATACAAAATGATGCTGGCCAAGCAAGGTACAGAAGTAGAAGTAGATGGGATGTTTTCATTGGTGACTGAAAGTGAATTGCCGGAAGAGTTGAGAAACACAGTGAACCCAGAAGTGTGGGATTTTACAGGAAAAGATATTGGACTAATGTCAAATGTAGATCCAGTTAAAGTAACAGTGAAAGAAGGTGCAGTTTATCCAAACACACGACAGTACAAAATGAGTCCAGAAGTAAAAGCAGGAATTGCTCCAGAAATTGATCGAATGATTAAACAAGGCATTTTAAAAGAAATAATGAGTAGTCCTTGTAATTCACCAATAATGGGACTTAAAAAGCCTAGCGGAAAATACAGAATAGTACAGGATTTGAGAAAGATTAACAAAATTGTAGTGCCTTGTTGCCCAGTAGTGCCAAATCCAGCAGTGATCCTTTATCAGATACCTTGGAATGCAGGTTGGTTTACAGTAATTGATTTATGCCAAGCATTCTTCTCTATTCCTTTGCACCCAGACAGCCAGTATCTTTTCGCCTTTAGGTTTGAGGATCGTATTTTGGCATGGTGCCGAGTTCCTCAAGGGTACACAGAAAGTCCCTCAATTTTCAATCAGATACTGAAAAGTGTCTGGAGTCATTAGTCATGCCCAGGAAATCAGTTCTGGTTCAGAACATAGATGACCTATTGGTGGCATCAAAAACACGAGAAGATTGTGTCACTGATACAATTGCATTACTGAACCATTTGGCCAAAGGAGGACACAAAGTGTCTCCAGAAAAATTACAATTCTGTCAACAAGAAGTTAGATATTTAGGGCATAAAATAGAAAGAGGAGTTAGACAAGTGACACCGGAAAGAATAAAAATAATCAAAGAGATGAAGCTACCTCAGACACAAAAGGAGATGAGAATGTTTCTGGGAGTGGTTGGGTATTGTAGGCAGTGGATTAATGGCTTCTCCATGCTAGCGAAGCCATTAATACAATTAACTCGGAAAAGAGCGAAAGATCCAATTGATTGGAATGATGAATGTTTGGAAGTCTTTGTGAAATTACGAAATTGTTTATGTGAGGCCCCTGCCTTAGGCATGCCCGATTATTCAAAAGAATTTGCGTTGTTTTGCTGTGAGAGAGAGAATTGTGCACTTTCAGTTTTAACACAGAGACATGGACTGAGCCGACGTCCAGTGGCGTATTTCTCTGCCACCTTGGATCCAGTGGCTTCAGCTTTACCTGGCTGCTTAAAAGCAGTAGCTGCTACTTGTATGAGTCTGGAGCAAAGTGAGTCAATAGTGATGGGACATCCTGTAAAGGTTTATGTTCCACACTCAGTTGAAATTCTTTTGACAAGAACGCAACATCTCACTCCTAGTCGGCTGACTAAGTATGAAAGAGTGATTTTGGGAGCAGAAAATGTGACAGTGATAAGATGTACGATAATGAATCCTGCCACACTATTACCAGCCCCATGTTGTGAAGAAGTGAAAGATGAAATTGATCATGATTGTCTGGATGTGACTGAATTGTGTACCAAGCCCCGCCCGGACATAAGAGAAACACCATTGAAGGAAGCTGATCATGAATTATTTGTGGATGGGTCTTGTCTGAGAACTGAAGAAGGAGGATTAAGTGCTGCTTATGCTGTCTGTAAAATAACAGGGGTAGTTGAAGCATCCTGTTTACCAGGGAGTCAAATCTGCACAAGTAGCCGAATTGGTGGCCTTAACAAAGGCATGCAAAAAGGGGAAAAATTGGAGAATAACCATATTTACGGACAGTCAATATGGTTTTCGGGATTGTGCATGATTTTGGCCAACTCTGGATGCAAAGAGGATTTATGACTTCTTCAGGATCTCCTATCAGAAACAGTAAAAATGTAAAGGATTTGTTGGAAGCATTACAATTGCCAAAAGAAGTAGCAGTTGTTAAATGTGCTGCACATCAGTCAGGAAATGACTATGTGACTGCTGTTAACAGATATGCTGACCAAATTGCTCGATATTGTGCAAGAAATACAATGTCAATTAACAGAAAAATTGAAACGGGTGAAACCAGCTGCCAACTTATGTTTTTCTCAGTTCCAGAAATATGGGATGAGGTTAGACAGTTGCAGGAAGAAGTTGAGGAAAAAGAAAAGAAATTTGGATAAAATCAGCTTGTACAAAAAAAACAGAAGATGAAGTGTGGGTGTACTTAGATGGCAGACCAGTCATGCCAGATTGTCTTCTCTCTCAAATGGCAAGAGTATACCATGGGACAACTCACATAGGCAGGGATTCAATGATCAGATTATTTAGACAAAGTTGGTACAATCCAAAGTTTTGGGTAGTCGCAGAGAGCCTTTGCCAAAGATGCTTAATCTGTCAGCAGCAAAATCCAGGCAGGAAGACAGTGGTCAGTTGGGGAAAGATTGGAAAGGCAGAGGGACCTTTTACCAGATTGCAGTTAGATTTCATTGAGTTGCCTCCTTGCAATGGATTAAAATATGTACTTGTCATAGTGTGCCTGTTCTCGAGATGGGTAGAGGCATACCCCACTAGAAGAAATGACAGTCTTACTGTAGCTAAACTACTATTGAGGGAGTTGATACCTCGTTTTGGTTTTCCAGTCACTTTGGAATCAGATAGAGGACCTCATTTTAATAATGAGATAATTCGATTAATCTGTGCTGCATTTAACATTGAACAAAAACTGCACTGTGCTTATGATCCAGAGGCTTCTGGAATAGTTGAACAGCTAAATGGCACAATCAAGTCAAGATTAGGGAAGGTGTGTGCATCCACAATGCTGAAATGGCCAGATGCATTGCCTCTTGTACTGATGGGTCTCAGAAGTATTCCTGACAGGAAAACAGGATTGAGTCCACATGAGGTACTCATGGGAAGGGCAATGAGACAAGCATTTATTCCTGGAAACAAATTAATGAATATAACTGATGATCTGGTACTGGATTATTGCAAAGGATTGGCTGAAATGGTGCGTTCTGTCTCTCACCAGGTTGGAGAAGACGCAGTTGAAAGACAGCCAGACCAAGCACATGATTTGAATCCTGGAGATTGGGTGTTAGTGAAGAAACACGCAAGGAAGTCGTGCCTAGCACCCAGGTGGGATAAACCACGTCAAGTCATACTAGTCACTACCACAGCAGTGAAATGTGCAGGTTTACCCAATGGGATTCATGCTAGCCATACCAGAAGAGTTCCGAGCCCATCTGAACAACAAGAGCAGCCACTGACTGAACAGGCTGAAACGTCAGAAGTTGAAAGCTGTGAAATTGAAGAATCTAGAGTAATAGATTCTGAAAGACAACTATATGACGAACAGCCAAGTACAAGTCAGGAAGAGTGGATACCAGTAATTGAAATACCTGATGCTGCTGTTGAAACAAGAAGAACAACTGAATTAAGGAGACAGGAAGGTAGAGAGGAAAAGACAGGGAAAGAAGAACACACTCAGGTAGGAATAAACAAAGACATTCAGAAACCTGAGCAGGGAAAGGTAGATCTAGAAGAACAAGTTCAGGCAGAAGAAGAACAAACTGAAATAAGACCTGAACAGGATCAGGTAGAAATAGAAGAACAAGTTCAGGCTGAAGAAGAACAAATTATAATAAGACCTGAACAGGTGCAAGTAGAGGAAGGTCCAAACACAGAAAATACAGAACAAAGACAATTAGAAAGGGAAGAAGAACAAGGACAGATTGTGCCTAGATTAAGTGAAAATAAAAGAACTTTAAAAAGAGACAGAGAAGGTGAAAGTGCAGTTCAGGTCAAAAGAGTTAGAAAAGGAGACAATTGGCCAGAAGGAGTGAAGAAATTAAGGTATTATCTAAGAAAATCAGAAAAGAAACCAGAGCAAGTGAATGAAGTTACGAGTCAGACGCAACCTAAACAAACCTTAATAAAAGTTACACAAAGAGGCCCAAGATTGAGAAATCTGAACAGAAAATACAAGGCCCCTGAGTGGACCTACGTTATACTAGAAGAATTTGAAAACTTAGATTTAAGTGAAGAATCAGAAAGAGTTCATGTTGCACAGATTGATGAAAGCAAATTAAGACCTCCTTAAAATAAAATAAAATTAAACAGACAAAGAAAGAAAAAGAGAAAATACATTTTCTCAGATTAAAATGGCAGAAGTTGGAGACACTGAAAGACCGAAACGAAGTTTGAAAAGAAAATGTTTAAGATTTTGCTTATGTAGTATTTCATTAGTAGTATTAGTATGGTTATTTTTAACAATAGGAGTACCTTTGTTGATGGAAATAAGTAACAAAAATAATACGATTACTAAGGGGAAAGTAGATGGAATAAAAGAAACTAGAATAGAAATAGGGGTAGAAGATGAAACAAATTATCATAATGAATCAGACAATGATTCGTCTTTAAATGTGTTTACTAAATTGTTATTTCAGTACGTTAATACAATGGAGATTAGTAATTGTTATGTTTGTATGAAGTTACCCTCATCAGTGTCAGAAGGGGTGACGTATCACCATATACCTTTAACATATGGTGTATCATGTAGGGTTTTATCAAGTTTATTTTATGCAACAGGGAGACTTCAGTATTTTTATTCAAATTTAGATGTAGTATTTTCAGAATTACCTATAAGAAAGAGTATGAATCCAGTAGTTAGTAGTAAAAATGCACAGTTCATGGGTGAATTTTTCTTAACAATCAGTTAGATCGACCTAGTTCAAGCACACAAGAATAACTTAACTTGCACATTACGTGAAGAAGAAAAAGAGTTTTTGAATTTAGTAGAAGAAAGGAGACAGGATTTAATAAAGAAAGCTGCTGAACAGAAAACTCATGTACCTCCATGGGCTGAGAAAGAGGGAATTTATGCAAAGGGCGAAGCTCATGCTGTGATGTCCCTAGACTTTGTGAAAAAGGGAAAATTCTGCCTCCATAGATTAAAGACAGATTACAATAACAATTTCATTGGTTCCAGTGAATGTGAACACAACTTCCTAATTCTAGGAGGGTGGGGACTAAAAGGGAGAACTGATCCTGTGTTTCCAGGAATTTATTATGTTTGTGGGAACAATGCCTATTATAGGGTACCTGCAAGATGGTTCGGAAGCTGTTATTTTGGAATAGTCTTTCCAAAAATGTATCATGTGGAGAGAATCAATGGAATCAATGGAAAATCTAATAGACTAACACGGAGAAGAAGAGCTAGTTTTTCTGAAATAGTAGGTGATATATTTAGTGCATTGATACCCTCAGTTGGAGTCATTCTAAATTCGCGGAAAATTTGCAAATTATCACCCATAGTTGATCGTCTTTCTACAGATACTGCAGGAGGATTCTTAATGATTAACACAGAGATGGTTGCAATAAGGTCTATGGTTTTACAAAATCGTCTTGCTCTTGATATTTTATTGGCAAAAGAGGGCGGAGTCTGTGGTATGTTGAAAATTCAACATTGCTGCACTTATATTCCGGACAAAAGCAAGGAAATTAAAGGGTATATTGGAAATATTACAAGAATGCATAATGACTTGACCCAACTGGTGGTTGACAGTGTATGGGGAAAACTAACAAAAAGTATAACATCAATAGGGAATTGGTTTACTGATTTTGGAAACAGTTTTCTAGGTCAAATAATATTGCCAGTAGTTATAATAATGACAATAGTTATGATAGTAATGATCACATGTAAATGTTACAGAAGCAAGGGAAAGAGAAGGATACATGTAGGAAGGGAAGGAAAGGGAAAGAAACGAAAGAGGGAATATGAAGAAATTCAGCTTGAAGAAATGAAAGGAAAACTGTACAAAAAGATGAAAGATTTAGAAGGAAAAGAAATAACTGATGACATAAAAAGAGGAGAAGGAGAAAACTGAGATGTGCTAAAGTTGGCATCTGGGAAGGGATGGGTAATTTTGTGAATGCTCAAAATGCCATCAGAGAGGGGATTGATGGAGCAAGGTCTCGTAAGAAAGAGACTTGCTCGGAGGCAATCCTCTCGTTTAACTCATTAACGAATTACTAACCATGTCTCGTGAATAATGACACGCACCACAGAATCACGCGGGTTAGTGAAGCTTGCTTATGTGTGTATTAATGCGGATAACAATGAAAACGGACTAATACCGCTTTAAACGGTGAAACTGTTGTGCGCATGCGTCAACTGCATCTACGCAGTGTGACGAACTAATGCTTGGAGGGAAATTCTAGCGCATGTGCAGAAGGCATTAAAATGGAGTCTTGAAGACTCACGTGCATGGCATCTGCTTAGCTGAAATAAACAAGCTATTTTATTAAATGCTAATGCGGGAAAGTATTAATAAGTAAAGGGGATTAGAGTAGAGGTGGGAGGTATACAGTGTGACCATTTATTTGTGAAATTAATATTTGTCTTGTTGACTTTATTATTGGTGCGCATTTGGGCCTCTCACGTATAGCCGAGTTGAGCTGAGTAATTCAAAGTTTGCGCATGTCCATTGAAAGTTAACCCGGAAGGATGACGCGAAGATTGAATGACGGCCAAGGTCGAAAATGATGTGCCCTGAGAACGGAGGGTGAAGAGTTCAGCAAAGAAGACTCTTATTCATGCTTTAAATAAAATGTTGCAAAATAAAGTTTGGACATGTATGGGAACGCAAGAGATGAATAAAATTTAAGGGGATGAGTTTGCGAACAATGGTTTAACAGAATAAAGTGATATGTAAGCATGGTATGATGATCTTCCCCCCTTGCCTGACCAATCATATTTCGTATTTTTACGATATTGAAACTTTAGTGGGTGGTACATGAAGAACGAAAAGTATAATTGAGGTAGCTTTAGTTAGTTAATTAGCAGAGCTCGGGATGCTGTCTGGGAGTTCGTGTTGCTGAGATGCTGATGCAGGGGGAGATGCTATGAAATGCCGATGAAGAATCGAATGACAGAACCTGAAGCAGAACTTTCTATCCTAACTTAATTGGGTTAGATCAGAAGATCGCGGAAGAATCTCGAGGAGGAAGAGAGTGTCAGAGAGGGGTGCGACGCAATCGTCGGTATTCTAGAGAGGTCAACTATCCTGTCCTGAATCCTGTCCTGAGGTCTTCGTCTCCTGACCTATCCCAGGGGACCCTTACCAGCCCTTTGGCCAGGGGGTTGGTCTTCACACCATCCTTGGTAATTATAATTTCATGCTATTAGTAGATGTTCTTTTCTCTCTGTCCTCTCCTTTTCTGTGTATTAGTCATTGTATGAGTCCGAAATATATGTTTGATGTTTAATCAATTGAATTTTTTCCATTCTAAATGATGGTGAATGCACTGTAATTTTGAGATGGTTCACATGCATTTAATTTAGATAAAGATTTTAAAACTTCACGAGTCTGTGATCATTTATTTTATTTTAAATAGTTAAGGGTTATGTTAATTATCACCATCAATTAGTTCAACTAATGGTCCATCGACCAGAGGAAAGAACTTTTTGATCAGTGGAAGGTTAGTTAGGGAAATTAAATAACTAATCCTGAGATATATGAAATTTTAAACTAAACCCCAGCGGTCTACTCGATTGTGTGTTTATGGGCTCAGGTGAGTATATGGTAGCGGAGTATCTGTTGTTAGTATATCGCTGGATCACAGTGTCTCCAAACTTGCCTGTAGATTTCCTCTTGGGCAATGATTTGGAAACTTCAGCCTGGGCTAAAGTGGAACTGAAGGCCCATCTAGGAATGTTAGGCCTCTCTGAGAAGGTTGGTGAGACCCGGAGGGCCCAAGTCCAACCACAGAGAAATTCAGGAGCAGTGGAGCCTGAAGGAATGGCCCACTCTGCTCTACCAGAGAGCCCCAGACTTTAGGTGAGGGTCAGCCTCCTCAGGGAACTGACCCTACCCCTTGTGAAGTAACTGCCCCAGAGGAGGTCAGGCTTGTCCTGGCAGAGCCACTGAGGGCAGGGGAGCCTTCCAAGGAGGTACCCAGTCTGGAGCAGGTATCCTGCCACTCTCTACCCAGCCTCTGTCAGCCTAGAGCTGCAGAGGCTAGGGATGTCAGTGGACCCCTAGTGGCCCACTGCCAAGAGGAATCTCCTCATCCACAGATTAGGGACCCCCATCCTATTAGTACTAGCCAGGTGGATACCCCTCAGCAATCTGAGAGATCCCTCTTACCCTTAGCAAATGACATCCCCCATGTGGACTTTGTTGGGCAAAGTAAAACCTGGGACAAGGCTGTTCCAAACCTTCACTGGCCCTCCATTGCTCCAACCAGACAGGGTCAACCAAAAGCTATAGGCAGCCAGAGGTTGACCCCTAGTGAAAGGTATAAGTCAGTCATGAAGAAAAAGGCCTCAATGGTGGCCAGTGCTCTGAGGAAGCTGAGACCTACCCTGTTAGGGCCTCACTTCCCTAATCAGACACTCCACCAGCCTCTTTCTTGGCACCAACAGATGTCAGGTAAACACCCCAAACGTTTGAGAGGATCCAAGACCCTACAGGGGAGGAACTTCTCAGTGGTCCGTAAGATAGAGAGTGTCCATGCACATGCAGGACCTTCCTTATATGGCCACTTAGGAAATAAAGTCTCAACTAGGCAAGGTTAGCCTTATCTCCTTTCGTTTGGGAGGGGGTTATGTAGGAAGGTAGGATCGTCCTGCATGGGTACCCCCACTTTTTGACTGGTGCTATGCTGTTTTTTGACTAGTCTGACTGGGATCCTGCTAATCAGGACCTCAGTATATCTGCATTCTCCCTAAACTGTTGTGTTCAGTACCTAGGTACATCCCAGATTGGATACTGGGATACCCTTGTCAGTCCCTAGTATATGGTACCCATGTACCCAGGGCATAGGTACCCCAGAGGTCCCCCATGGGCTGAAGCATGTATTATGCCACCCATGAGGGACCATTCAAAATGGACCTACAGGCCTGCTATTGCAGCCTGTGTAAGTTGGTGCTTGCACCACTTACTAAAGATATAGGTTTACTATATCTGCGGGTCACTGGATTTAAAACCTATAAGTCACCCCTATAGCGGGCCTTTACAATCCTGAGGGCAGGGTGCTTGGTTCTAAGTGAGAGGGTGCCCCTGCATGAGCAGGACACCCCTGCAACCTACAGAGTCCATTCTCCCGGGTTGTCAGTGAAGCAGCCATATACTATATAGAAGGGCACCGCGTAATTACGCGATGACCATCTGGAAACTGGCTGCAACAAATCCTATCATGTTTGGTATCAAACATGTTGGAATCATACCCCCACACCGTAAATGGTGTGAGAAGAATGATTCCAAGCACTGGAAGAGCCCTCTGTTAGGCTCTCAGTGTTCCCAGTACCAGCCTTCTTGACCCGGACAGCACAAAATGGTTGCTGCCGACCAGAGACACATTTCTGCCCTCCTGCTGCTGAGCCAAGCTCGAGCAGAGGAAGGTGGAACAATAGGCATTCTGTCACAGGGAGATGTGACCACCTCCCAGACAGGAATTAGTGTATTGTGGCTGGGTGGGTGCGCTTGCCAGGGCCTGAAAGTCTGCATGAGGGGCACATTTGGTATCCCTGTGCATAGTCCAGTTCAAACCAGTCCTGGGAGCCGTTGGCTCCCGCTCTGGCGCGAAACTGGACAAAGGACATGGGAGTAAACTCTCCCCTGTCCAGACCCTCCCCTGGGAGGGTCCCCTGAATCGTTACAACCCTTTCCTTATGGTACTTAAGGGCTTACCTGAGTGTAGGTCCCTAGATTTGTCATGGGATAAGATTCAGAACAGATACCACTGCACTTCTACCGTCTGTGCACTCTGGACTTCGCCAGACTTTGTTTGGGCCTAACTTCGTCTCCCTTCCAGTCTGCTGCATCGTCTGTGCCTGTGCATCATACAGGAACCTTCCAAGGCCGGTGAAGCATCAAGGACTACCGAAGTAATCTCCCTTGGAGTGAAGGAGTCACTCCCCTGCATTCGCAGGCACCGCAACACTGCTGACCTAGAGCTCCTACGGACTCCGAAGGGTTCAACAACACAGGAGGTAGGTTTCTACGTGCCTCGAGACCTGAGCTGTCCTCTCACCGAGTTTGAGGCCAGTATCCCTCGTGGGGGCTGCAATACCCGAACCCCTATGCACAGCGTACTTTTGCAAGTGCAAATGCTTGTTGGCAATTCTGCAGCAAGTGCATTAGGCTCCAAGTAGCCCCAACATCTGGCAGCTTCTCCTGCAAAAATCTTCAACCAACTCGCACAGTGTGCTCCGTGGCCTGTTGTTTTGTAAAGCTGCACGAGGTCCTCCTGCGACTCCAGTGTCTTCGACCTGTAGGTCTTGTGGGGGGGTCAACTATGTCTTCAATGAGCTCCCCTGATTGCTCTGGCTTGTCCTGGCTCACCTGCTTGTGGTGAGTCTCCTGGACTTGGCTGGTCCTCTTCCTGCAACCGACCATAACTCACATGCGAATCCGCTGCCAATACTAAATCGTTCAAAACACATTCTGGAGGCTAAGTCAGGTTCCCCAGAGGACCCCTGCCCACCTGAGCTGCTGAAAGAAGTCTCTGATTTGGTAAGCCCGGTGTTAACAGATATTTTTAATTCCATGTTCTCTTCCGGCAACTTCCCAGCCATTTGGAAGGATACGTCTATCCTTCCACTGCTGAAAAAACCAACTTTGGATGCAGCCGATCCCAACAACTATCGCCCCATAGCTCGCTTGCCGCTGCCCGCGAAGATAATTGATAAAATTATGAATATCCAACTTTCCCAGTTCATTGGTGAACATGATTTGTTGGACCATTCTCAGTTCGGTTTCCGTCGGGAACACAGTACCGAAACGGCACTTATTAAAGCCACGGAGGAAATAAGAGCGGTGATGGATGGAGGAGGGTCAGCGGCCCTGATACTCCTCGATCTATCAGCCGCATTTGACACGGTTGATCATTTCCTCCTACAACAGCGGCTGAAGATGCTGGGAGTCGGGGGTTCAGCACTGGCACTGGTGTCCTCCTTCCTCAAGGACAGAAGACTGGTAGTGTCGATCGATGGATACCAGTCCGAGCCATACTTCCTCCCTTGTGGAGTGCCACAGGGCTCCTCCTTGAGCCCCACCCTTTTCAATATATACGTCTCTGAACTAGCTCCACTTATCCGGATTTTTGGCTTCAGCCTTACTTCTTATGCGGATCAATCAATCACATAATTTGTAGAGCGCACTACCTACCCGCGAGGGTCTCAAGGCGCTGGGGAGAGAAAGGGGGGGGGGGGTGCTGCTACTGGTCGAACAGCCAGGTCTTGAGTAGCCTCCTGAAGGTCAGCAGGTCTTGGGTCTGTCGTAGGCTTAGTGGAAGGGTGTTCCAGGTCTTGGCGGCGAGGTGTGAGAAGGATCTGCCGCCGGTGGTTGTTCTTCGAATGCGAGGGACGGTGGCGAGGGAGAGGTCGGCGGAGCGGAGCTGGCGGTTGGGGACGTAGAAGAAGAGTCGTCTGTTGAGGTAGGCTGGGCCAGTCTTGTGGCGTGCCTTGTGTGCGTGGATGAGGAGTTTGGAAGGAGATCCTCCTGTCGACGGGGAGCCAGTGCAGGTTCCTCAGGTGGGGGTGATGTGGCTGTGGCGTGGTATGTCGAGGATCAGGCGTGCGGAGGCGTTTTGTATGCGTTGCAGTCGCTTGATGAGCTTGGCCGGGGCTCCCGCGTAGAGGGCGTTCCCATAGTCAAGTCTGCTACTGACGAGGGCCTGGGTGACTGTCCTTCTTGTGTCTGTCGGGATCCACCTGTAGATCTTGCGAAGCATGCGGAGGGTGTTGAAGCAGGAGGAGGAGACTGCGTTGACTTGCTTGGCCATGGAGAGCGTTGAGTCGAGGATGACTCCCAGGTTGCGTGCGTGGTCGGTGGGTATCGGGGCTGCTCCCAGCGTCGTTGGCCACCAGGAGTCGTCCCATGCTGAGGGGTTGGAGCCGAGGATGAGGACCTCTGTCTTGTCCGTGTTCAGCTTTAGTCGGCTGATCTTCATCCAATCGGCGACCGCCTTCATTCCTTCATGGAGATTGGATTTGGCGGCGAGGGGTCCTTGGTGAGGGAGAGGATCAGTTGAGTGTCGTCGGCGTAGGAGATAATGTTGAGGTCGTGCTGTCTGGCGATGCGTGCGAGCGGGGCCATGTAGATGTTGAACAGTGTTGGGCTGAGGGAAGATCCCTAGGGGTACGCCGCAGATGATCTCGGAGGCTTCGGATCGGAAAGGTGGGAGGCGGACTCTCTGGGTTCTGCCGTCGAGGAAGGAGGTGGTCCATTCCAGGGCCTTGTCTCGGATCCCTGCGTCGTGGAGGCGTGCGCGTAGAGTGCGGTGGCAGACAGTGTCGAAGGCGGCGGAGAGGTCCAGCAGGATGAGGGCTGCGGTCTCACCGTTGTCCAGCAGGGTCCTGATGTCGTCGGTGGCGGCGATGAGGGCAGTCTCAGTGCTGTGGTTGCTGCGGATGATTCCCAGATTGTAGTAGCAGCATACAAAAATCAGACCTCCCCTGCTCTGCAATTTAAGAACTGCATGGGTGCCATCACTAACTGGATGAGCACACACTGCCTTAAACTTAATTCTGGGAAAACTGAAATCTTGACCTTTGGGAACCTGCAACCTAGTTGGGGCAGTGTGTGGTGGCCCGCTGGCATGGGTGATCCACCGGAACCAGCAACTAAAGCGAAGAACCTGGGAGTATGGGTGGATAGTAAACTTTCTTTTGTTCAACACACTAATGCTGTGGTTTCCTCTGCCCACTTCCTTATTAAGAAAATCAGGAAGATCCTCCTTATCTTCCAGAGGACACGAAAAGAACTGTAGTCACCTCATTAATCCAGTCTAAATTGGATTATTGTAATGGGCTGTTTATAAACGTCCAGAAGCATTGCCTGAAAAACTACAGAGCGTGCAAAACTCAGCCGCTCGACTTCTGTCAAACACCCCTTGGTTCAAATCGGTATCTGGAGAGATCCGTAATTTGCATTGGCTCCCTGTAGCGCAGCGAATAAAATTCAAGGCTCTTAGCCTGGTGTTCAGGGCCCTGAATCATACAGGGCCAGCCTTTTTGCAAAATCTTCTTGTTTGGTATGAACCAACTAGACACCTTCGTTCATCTGGTGCTAAACTCTTGAGAGTGCCCAGAATTCGTACCTTACTCTGGGGTGGTCGCAGCTTTCATTACTGCGCTGCTAAACTCTGGAATTCCCTACAGACTGACTTAAGAAACGCGCGATCTCTTGTCTCTTTCAGAAAAGAGCTAAAAACCTGGCTCTTCCGCAACTAGAGACTCACCAGTGACTTACCTTGCCCGTAGCGCCAAGACACCTCCGGGTATTTGTGCGCTTTACAAATCTCAATAACATAACATAACATAACATAACATTGCGGCCCCACCAGTCCTGGAAGTGCGATTCGTTTTGAGGGCAATTTGTTTGTTGGATGTGTACGGCTAGTACAGCCGGGAATTGCGCCGCCGCAAGAGACAGCGGATCTGAGGTGACTACGAGCGACTGTCACATTCGTACTGGTGGGGCCGCAATGAACGATTTAGTATTGGCAGCGGATTCGCATGTGAGTTATGGAAGTCAACCCACTGGGGTAGAAATTTGCTTTTAAGGCGGGCCACACCAAAACCCACTGGGGTAACACAAGTGCAGCACTATAAATACCAGAAGGCACTGCATCTAGCAGGGAGTGTAGGCGGGACATCCCCCTTTAAAAATGTAACAGGTGACTGCATCGTTTGGCTGTTGGACTCTAGCAAGGCCTGTGAACAAGGGCGTGGCAGCCCGAAACACGTAAGGCCTCCGAGTATGGATGTCTTGCTCATGGTGTTTCCGCTGTAATCCTCATTAAAAGGCTGTAACCTACCTGGAAGTGCGATTCGTTTTGAGGGCAATTTGTTTGTTTGTTGTATTTATTAAAAGTTGTAGTTTTTACACATGATTTGAGAAACATTCTTGCCCCAGTCCTGATGACAATGCTGTTAATAAACTAAGAGGCAAGTCAGAGGTCATGTGTATCCTAAATGCTGCTAGATTTGTATTATATATGGAGCAAACATTTAGCCTATTAAATCAAACAAAAGAGTTTTTCTACAGTAGACATGCTGAACAAACATATTTGAAGGTGCCATCATATTTTGATGAGGAAGGAAATGTTGGCTCAATGAATTAAAATGTTTGCCTAGGATCACATGATTTGAAAACAGATTATGGGTCAAGAGCATTACAATTAGGTTGAGTAGATTATTTAAGTCACTAGACTTGCAGGTCTGGTAACATTATTATGATTTTTCAAGGCCTGCCCTAACTCTGCTACTGGATACCCCATATTCCTAAATTCTCAAGTTAGACTCTTGAACGTTTCTGCCTTTTACCCTGAATCTTTACTTGGTTCACTGCAGGCTGGCACCTTTTCTACTTTCAGATGTTAGAGCAGATCCTTTATGGAACCAATATATCTTCTATTTTACATTTTGTACTTTATAATGATTTGCATGTCCTTTACTTAATATTTCTTGGAAGACTGATCAACAATACTGGATTTTTATCCTTATTTGATTAATTGATTACTGAATGAATAAACTTGTAACTTTGACTAATTTGTTAACAAACCTTTAAGGTTGGAAGCCATCCTCTTTGTCATTCTTGTGGAGCAAATTGGTTTCACTGTAATTTGAAACTGATGTTCTGTCGTTACCTACAGGAATACACTTCCAGGTAGTAATCAATGATCCATACGACCAGTGGCGCATATCTGTTTGATGACTACACCAGAGCTGAAAGGCACAGAAAATTGCACAGAATCACTCACAAGACTCATCATAACTCTATGCCCTCCTATCTGTCCAGGAAGCTTAAAGTCTTGATAGAGCGCTTTGCTCTGTGCAAATTATGGTGCAAATTCAGTTTCATGAGAAGCTCTCTGATTAATCTTTAGTTCTGACTGAGACTAACATCAAAATACAATACATTTCAATAAAGTGAAGCACTTTAGGCTCAACAAGGAAGACAGAGATTGGTTAAGTTTCAAACCATAAAGGTTAATTAAAGGATTAGCAAAGTGATGAACTCAAATCATCAAATTAGTCATGATCAATAATCAAGACATGAACGCATTAGTCAATATATTCAAAGAAATCCAAAAGTATTAGACAAAGACAAACTATTCAAAGTTGTCTCAGAAAGGAAAGTTAAGCAAGATCAGTTTTCTCATGAAGGGGAAACCCTACTCTGTTAAGTCAGGGAGAGGTTCTGCTGAGAAATCTGGAAAAAGGGTATCAGTCTAAGAGTCAGACAAAGAAGATGCTGCTGAATATTCTACATTGTATTAGCTTAAATCATACAATTTTAACATTTAATACATCTACACATTATTTATTCAAACTACTACACAATGAGACTACCCTTCAAACTTGCAGTTATTTGCAACATAATGTGTTACATTGGACCAAGCTGTGCTCTGCAGGTGCATCACAACAGCTGGCAAGTACAGTATACTAAGATTGCATTAACAGAAAGCATTTCACATGAGAACAGAACACCAAGGGCACACTGAGATAATACTAGTGGAGTCGACTTCTCTTGGAATTAACAGACATGTTAAGAAAGCAAGATGGGAACCAGAAATTAGACATTTTAAAAATGGGGCCTACATTAGCTATGGTCAATCTAAATGAACTGAAATACATTTATAAAAAGCAGGTGAATACCTGAAGGCTCAAGGCCTCAGTGCTAGACCAGATGAAGGGACAGACTATCAAACTAGAGTCCTCAGTAAGGCCTGAGGCTTATATAGTGAAGAGCTAAGTTTTAAGGGCTTTCCGAAAAGCCATGTGGCATTTCAGGCTCGTAAGGTGACGAGGAAGGGTGTATCATAACTTAGTGGCTACTGAGAAGGATCTGTCACCCCATTTCGCTTTCCGAAATTTGAGGACCTCCACCAGGTTATGTAGACAAGCAAAGAGATCTGGTTGGCACATACTATGGAAACATTGCTCTGATTGCTTTAGGCCCTGAGTTATATAAGGCCTTGTGTGCAATGCACATGGGCTTGAACATGATGTGTTATTTCACTGGGACCCAATGAAGCTTGATTAATTCCTCTGAGTTTGACTGAAATTTGGGGATACCCATTATCAGTCTCTGCTGCATTTCGACAAGTTTGGAGCTTGGTCAAAGGTTTAAGTAAAGCACATTACAATAGTCAGGTCGTGAGGAAATCAGGGCCAGAAAAAACTACTTTGCGCGCTGACACCAGGATGTAAGGAAAAACTTTGCGGAGAATCCTGATGATGTTAAAGCATGTAGGTATGGCTCAGTTAACTTTCAGATCAAAAGCAAGATGTAGGTCTACAAGAACACCCACATCTTTTGCCGAATTGGCAGGTGCGGCAAGGTTGCCAACATATCTGCACTCCAGTTATTATTCCAAATAGATGGTTGACCTAAAAAAATGATGGCTTCCATTTTGTCAGCATTTAATTTTAGACTAATTGCCCTCATGCATTTGGCAACATCCTTCATGCAGTTGTTGAAGCTGGCGGATGTAAGATGTCCTTCATCTGTGATAGACATAATTATCTGTGTGTCATCTGTGTATGAGAATGCCTGTAAGCCAAAAGACAGAATCAATTTAGCCAGCTGGGATACAGATTAAACAATGTTGGGCTTCGGAATGATCCCTGAGGTACTCCACACGGCAGAGTAAAAGAGCTCGATTTAAATTGATTATAGGTTACAATTTGAGATCTCTTTGTTAGGAAAGATTCAGAAGCTGTAAAGGCTGAGTCCTTTATACCTACATGTAGTAGTCGGTCAGTCAGTAGGGTTGGGGAGATGGTATCAAAGGCAGCGGACAGATCCAATAGGATCAGTGCCGCAGCCTGACCCATATTGACTAATGTTCTAATGCTATCCATAGCTGAGACCGAGGCTGTTTATGTGCCATGGCTGTTCCTGAATCCAAAATAGGAGGAGTCCAATAGTTCCTGCTCCTCAATAAAGGACATTAGCTAGACATGCAGATGTTATTAAAAAAATGTTGTGGGTGCAGGGAGCAGAGATATAGGGCGATCGTTTTTTAAACCGTTGGTATCTAAATTAGTTTTTTCCAACAAGGGCCTAACTGCTGCTTCTCTCCACAAGCATGGGTGGTGATGGTCCTGTTCATGATTGAGGTCAAAGGTGGGGTGATTGTGCTGGCAAATAGCTGGATGGCTTTAGGTGGGCACGGTTCGAAAGGGGGCCATGACTTGACGTTAAGAAGGTGGAGCTCTGTTTGATCTTCTGATATTTGTATGAAGGAAGAGAGAACCACTTCATTCTCTGTAGTTCCATCTCTACTTTCTCTAAGGTTTAACTTTGCCTGTGAATCAGAGTTTGCAGAATTTTGTGTGTCATGAATAGGAGAATCAAATTCTGAATAGATGGTAAGGATCTTCGATTGAAAACAGTTTGCCAATTTATCACAGGACTCCTTTGGATCCATCCATTTTGATAGGATCTTTAGGTGAGGACAAAAGGTTTACCACTTTGAATAGTTCTCTAATGGAGTTGGCGGTATTCATTTTGTTGGTGCAAAAGTTTGATTTCTCCTTTCTGATTGTTAATTTGTAGTCCCTAATGAGGGCTCTATGTGCAATTATTTCCTGGGCACCATAATATTTCCACCAGTCTCATTCTTACCACCAACATGCTTGTCTAAGCTGTCTGAGCCGGTTAGAGAACCACGGGGCTGTTGGCAGCTCCCTATGCCTCTGAGTGGCCTTAAAAAGGGAAACCAAGGCCAAGGCAGAACTGAGCCAGGATGAGACCTCCACTGCGACCAGATCAACATCCTCAGGTTCAGTTCTGTTGCTAGTTCTAAGGGCAGTAGAGAAGGTGTCTTCTGATAGACCCTTCCAATCTTGATGACCACTCTGTTGTTGGCTCTGCTCGAGTCATCATATACATAGGCTTCCAAGAGAGTGTAAAACCAACATCATAGTGGTCCGACCAGCTAAAAGGGAGCACTTCACCAAGTTGCAGCCAGGAATCATTGGAAAAGATTTCAGCCAGTATATACCCTGCGCTAGGTGTGGGAGCATCTACCAGTTGGGAAAGACCGAAACAAGACATGGTGTCAAGAAGTGACACAGATTCTTTGCATGTGGCATCCTCTAAATGAAAGTTATAATCGCTAATATTGTGAAATGAGCTTTATCTAAGTATGGTTCAATCAATTGGCCAATTTCTAGAGTGAAGACTGATCTGGGGCCTGGTGTTTTATAAACTAGTATGCCAGAGAAGGATTTTGTGGGCTAGATTTTTTAATGTGAAGTGTAAAGCCTCACAGGGAATCAAATCCCGTAGAGATTTCATAAAGAAGTGGTACCTTACTTTATGGATAATTACAAGACCTCCTCCTTGTCTATTTTCTCTGCATTGTCTGAGTGTCATATACCCTGGGGGAATGGCATCCACCAACTCAGGGCCAGAAGAGTCACAAGGCCATGTTTCCATAACTAGGACACAATGAGGGTTGTAGGACACAAATTCTATATTGTTTTTGATAAATGACCTAGCGTTGATCAGGAACTCTCTAAACTTCTCTTCTTTGAAGCTACTCTCCTTCTTTAGTGGCCCACTCTCTAGATTACTATGGGGTTTGTTGGGCGCACCAGGTGAGGGAAGAGCAATCCAGGTTGGGAACCCGCATGATTTGCAGGTCAGTGCCTCTCTCCGACAGAGCCCGTTAATGTCAAACACAGAGCAGCTTAGTGTTGTTTTACCACAATTTCTTGCGCACCCGCAAGTAAGTTAACATGGGGCCTCTTCTGGTGCAAAACAACCAAGGTTTCTGGCGCATGGTGTAGTCATGGACAGGCGCAGAGGGACTTGCCTTGCCCAAAATGGCGGCTAACACATCAACCAGGAAGTGGGACAGAGGACAATTGCTCTCTCCGCACAATCGGACATGCCCTGGATGACCGGCGAGCAAAAGTGAGGCACAATAAGAGGCAGTGCCCCCGCAATGCACGGGAGAGCACAAGTGAGCAAGTTTTAAGTATTTTGGTTTTTAAGGATTAAAAGCAGTATAATGGTGGTCAGAGAAACACTGGGCTTTTGGCAGCTTCATATGTCTCTGAGTCACTTTAAAAGGGGCAACCAAGTCCAAGGCAGAACTGAGCCAGGGCGTGTGACATTTACATAGGACAGCACATCATGACTCCTTCAAAAAAGAACTGAAAATCCTCTTATTTCAGAAAAACTTTAGATGAAGCAAACCAGGTCTTAGTGATTTGACTTTTCTTTTTTTACTAAGGCTATTTTCTCTGCCTTATTTGAACAATAACTGTTGCAAAATAACAATCCTTTATATGTTATCTACCCGTTCTCTAAAGAAGCATTCTAAGGCCCTTGGGTCAAGTTTGTTCTGTACTGAACCACAAATAAAATAAATTGATTCATGTGAGCAAAAGGTCCAGACTGCAATACAATAACTATGTATACCAGATATTAGGGCTATTTAAGAGGTCCTTTGCACTGTTTTCTGAATTCTCTTTTAAAAAACATTTCTTTGATGCCCATTGATTCTGATTTAACTCCATTGGCTCCCACTGCAAACCCACATCATCTTTATAACTAGCGGCATCATTTACAAAGCCATCATGACTAGCACCTCGCTTATCTTGCAGACAAGCTCACCATCTCTGATGCTTCTGGGCATACCCATAGTCAAGGCAGCACCAGACTGCATATTAAGAAGGGTGAAAAAGAAAAAAGGCAGTAGGCCCTTTTCATCAATGCACCCAGGATCTGGAACAAAATTCCCTATCGATCAAGTCCTGCTCCAACACTGCTCCAATTTAGGAAAGAGTTGAAGACTCACGTCGCAGTTAACCCCTTGGGTGCTAAGGATGTGCTGGACATGTCCTCAGCTTTGGCGCTTGGGTGCTAAGGACTTGTGCAACACTTCCTAGCACTTCCTCTCACAAGGGAAGCACTGGTGGGCCAACCTCACCGCATGCCCCACCAAGGATGCCACCCCTGATCCCTCCCCATGCGATCTGATGAAGTCAGTGCGCACAGTGCCAATGTCATAGCCGGGGGCGTGCTGAATGCCATTTCCTTTTAACGTTTCCAGGAAAGAAGGTAAGTTTGCTCTCCCAGAAGGGATCGGGAGGGCGGAGAGACACCGGGGGAAAGGAAAGAGTTTTTCCTTTCCCGCCAGTGTCTCTCTTCAGTGCATTCCAACTGCAGGATCACAGGTGGGACGCCGACCA
Organism: Calotriton arnoldi; assembly: GCA_963921515.1. Taxonomy (NCBI): domain Eukaryota; kingdom Metazoa; phylum Chordata; class Amphibia; order Caudata; family Salamandridae; genus Calotriton; species Calotriton arnoldi. Next base: position 2,725,604 of record CAWUFW010000115.1, read on the forward strand.
CCTTGCAGCAGGAATGCACCCACTAGACATCAGAGATGTCTTTTTGTTGCAGGGAGTGGCCCCTTGGGCAAGGATCACTCCTCATTCTTTGGGCACATGTTTTGGCCAGTTTCCGCCCTTCTGGGTGCAGAACGGCCATTTTGTAGGTCGATCTGCTCCCAAAGGGGGTGGCAAACTACCAGACACCAGGGAGTGTGGAATGTGTGCACATTAGGGAGTGGCCCCTTCGGCAACAGTCTCTCCCCGTTTTTAGTGACATGTTTTGGCCATTATCTAGCTCGCTCATTTTTTAGGCCAATCTGCCTCAATGGGGCATAAAATGACTAGACACCAGGGAGTGTATTGTTTATGAATGTTTAAGAGTGTCCAATTGGGCAAGGGTTGCTTCCCATTTCTAGTGATATGTTTAGACTGTTTTCTGTCCCCCTGCCTTAAAATGTCCGATCTGCCGCCAACGTGGGGGTGGAAAACCACTAGACACCAGGAATTTTATTGTTTATGTATGTTGTTGATTTGCTCCCCAGTATTGCCCACACATGTCCTTTGTTTTCTGCTCTGCCTGGGGGCAGATCAGGCATGGAAGGGGGGGGGGGCAGAAAACAACTAGACATCAGGGAATACGTTTCTGTGTGTGTGTGAACTGGCATTTGGCTGGAAGTGTGTGTGTACTGGTATTTGGATGGCAGTGTGTGTAGACTGGCGTATGGCTGGCACTTGGTTTGATGGTGTGTTTGAACTGGGGTTTTTGCTGTGGGTGTGTGTGGACTGGCTTCTAGCCAGCAGTGTGTGTGGTTGGCATTTGTATGGTAGTGTGTGTGAACGGGTGTTTCACTTGTGTTTGGCTGGCGGCTGGGGTAAGGGTCACTCCCTTCTGGGGTACTTATTTCTTGCTTTGCGCCCTCCTTGGGGGCACATCAGGCGTTTGGGAGGCCGATCTGCCCCAGGGGCAGTCTTCCTAGTATTTTATTATGTTAACTGTTTTATTTCTTGTCATCATTTGCATTTGTGATCTTAATGTTTTATTTCTCCTTTTTATTGTAGTGCAAAGCTTTTGATTTCCTTGGTGGCAACTCCTGTTTGCGGTTTCGGCACTGGTAAATATGCAATTTTGTAGTTGCATGTGTTTGGTAAGGAAACGTTTTGTAATGTTTACTTCAAATGAGTATAATTGCCTTGCTTCAATGTTTTTTAAAATTTTTGTAATAATTGTAGCATATTTAGTTTATGATTTTGTTTTTTCATATTCATGTTTAGATTTGGGAAATATCTGTATTGTAATTGTGTGTAATTGTTTGGGGTTTTTCCTTTTTAGTGGGATATCTTTGATGCCTGTCAATACAGAAAAAGTTTTGCCTTTCAATTTCTTCCATCTGTTTATTGATGATGTGTTTTTGGATGATATTGTTGAGCAGACTAATTTATATGCAGTACAGTTTTGGAGGGACAGCAGTGCCACACTTAAGACCCATTTCAGAGCTACCCAGTAGACTACCACAAATCTCCATGAGATTAAGCAGTTCTGGCTTTTAACTTTTTGATGGGATTGATAAGGAAGCCATCACCTTTATATTGGTTAACTAGTCCCTTGATGGCAACTGTTATATTTTCAGCAACTATGAGTCAAGGTAGGTATTTGCTTCTGCAGCGGGTGCTGCATTTTGTGGCTAATGCTACAGCATTGCCACAAGATCACCCTGATTGATACTGTCTCTTCAAGCCTCTGCCTGTCCTTGACCATTTAGTAGATTGTTTCTCAGAGATTTATGTTCCAGGGAAAGATAGATAAGTCTCTGGTGTTGTTCAAGGGACATTTAGTTTTCAGACAATACATTTCCAGCAAGAGAGCACATTTTGGTATTAAGCTGTATATGCTGTGTGATAGTGCCACTGGATATGCATATAATTTCATGGTGTACACTACTAGTGATTCTTCAGATGGAAGAGAAGTCCACATGGTCACAACTATTCATGATGAAAGTACTGGGCCATGACTGGGGTCATGTTGCAGAATTGCACAAACTAGTGTGAATTCTAGACTACAACAAGCACATAGGAGGTATAGACAGAGTAGATCAAAGGTTGGAGCCTTACAAAGCTTCTTGATAGTCCTATATCTGGTACAAGAAGTTGGCTGTTCATCTATTTCATTTAGCATCCTTCAATGCTTACGTAGTTTTCAAAGATCGTTCTCTAGAATCCATGATGTCCTTTGTACAGTTTCAGCAGTCTGTCATAGGCAGCCTTGTTGCAGTTGAGCAGGCAAGTATTCCTAGTTTGTGTGGACTGACATTTGGCTGCCAGTGTGTGTTTAGTGACCAGCAGCAAGTCAGTACACACATAGCAAAATGCCAGTCCACACATTCAGCAAGCTGCGGGGTGGTGTGATTGCTGTGTCTGAACTGGCGTCTGGCTGACGGTGTGTGTGTCTGTCGTCTAGCTGGTGATGTGTGTGAGCCAGTATTTGGCTGGCGGTGTGTATGTGTAGTTACTTGCTGCTGGTCACTACACACACACTCAGGGCCGGACTGGCCATGGCAGGCATCAGGCTTTTGCTCAGGAAGCTGGAAGGGTGGGGGCCAGTTCTGTTACTTAGGCCGGTTTTGCAGCGATGCTGCAATATCGGCCCCCAGTAACAAAAGCAGCAGAGCTGGGGGCTGGTTTTGTTGAGCAGCACTGCTTCACGCTTGCCCCCCCCCGGGGGTGGGGGCCGGTCCAACAAAATTGCCAAGGCTGCTTTGGGCTCCCAGTGTGGCCCTGCACACACTGTCAGCCAAACGCCAGCCCACACACACTGCCAGCTAAACAGCAGTCTACACACTCCGCCAGCTGCCAGGCGGTGTGATTGCGGTGTCAGTCCTGTGGGGATTTGATAGTGATTTGCCCTTGAATGGGGCCATTTGTTCAACTGAGTGTTGCAGTGTGCTGGGTCCATGGCTGGCGGTGTGAATGGTCTTGTGTGTGTGACGCATGAAAAATGTGTGAATGGTCTGTAAAGGGGTTGGTGCCTTGTTGTGGCTTTACATCTTATGAGCTTTAAGTCACTGGTTTAGTCTTACCAATTTAAAATTTCCTTATTAACAGTGATTTCTAAGCTTTCTTTTGTTAATAAAATATATATTTTGAACTTTTCAATCACCCTAGTGCTAAATCCAACCAGTATGTGTGTGTACCTGAGAAGTAGATGGTGGTGCAGTAATATTTGTCTTTTCTGTCTTTCTCTGCCAGGGTATACATTGCCTCTAGGGAAAATTAATCCACCCAGATATTTCCATAAACTTGACACCAGGGGGACTGCAAGAGGGTGTGTCTTGCGTGGATCCCACAAGGTGTTTTTTTACCCAGAAACCCTTGCAATCCTTTAACATAGGCTAAACACACAACTTTTCTTCCAATTTCTGTTCTCAAAAATCAGCAAGGAGCCACAAATGTCCTGCCACCCTGAGTACCCACATGTTTCCCAATAAAAATGGCACCTCACCTGTGTAAGTGGGCCTAGCACCCACAAAAGAGCAGGGTCCATGACGCAATGTGGCAACATGAACAAAAGTGGTAGCTACAGTTTTTGGGCCTGGGCTCTGCAGCCACCCAGGGAAAACTACCAAACCCAGGCATTCCTGAAAACCATACACACGGGGAAATACAGGGTGGTGTGTCTCTTGTCGATCCCACAAAGTTTTCTTACCCACAAGGCCCTGCAAACCTTACAATTTGCCTAAAATCACACGTTTTCCTTATATTTCTGTGACATCATCTTCCTGATTCAGAAAGAATCCACAAAATTCCTACCACCCAGAGTTCCCCCACTTGTCCTGATAAAAATGCTGCCCCACTTGTGTGACTGGGCCCAGTGCCCGCGATAGGAATGGATCAAACTAAGGTCAATAGGAGTCTTCGCAAAGGGACACTTATTGACCTTTGTTTGATCCGTTCCTGTCGCTGGCACTCGGCCCAGCCACACAAATGAGATATAATTTTTATCAGGACTGTAGGAAAGTACGATCTTCTTTTATGGTTACCCCCACTTTTTGCCTGGTGCTATGCTGTTTCTGACTAGTCTTACTGGGATCCTGCTAATCAGGACCCCAGTCTCTGTACTTTTCCCCCTAAATTGGTTACGGTGAGTACTTAAGTACCTCCCAGATTGGCTACTGGTGTACAATTATAAGTCCCTAGTATATGGTACTGAGGTACCCAGGGCATAGGTACACCAGGGGTCTCCCATGGGCTACAGCATGTATTATGCCACCCATGAGAGACCACTCACATTGTGACTATGGGTCTACCATTGCAGCCTGTGTAAGCTGGTGCTAGCACCACTTACGACAGATGTAGGTTTCCCTATATCTGAGGTCACTGCACTTAAAACCTATAAGTCACCCCTAAGGCAGGCCTTTCAATCCTGAAGGCAGGGTGCTCAGTTCTAAGTGTGAGGGTGCCCCTGCATGAGCAGGACACCCCTACAACCTTCGGAGTCCATTCTCCCGGGTTGTGAGTGCATCAGCCATTATCATATATAGAGTGGCCATGCGTCATTACGCGATGGCTAACTCTAAACTGGCTGTAACGAACGCGCTCATGTTTGGTATCACAAGATGTTGGAATCATACCCCCACACTGTAAACAGTGTGGGAGGTATGATTCCATGCACTGTAAAGCTCCTCCGGGAGGCCCTCGGTGCTCCCAGTACCAGTATTCTAGACCCGAACAGCACAACATGGCTGCTGCTGACCAAAGACACAATTCTGCCCTCCTGCTGATGAGCCAAGCTCGAGCAGGGGAAGGCAGAACAATAGGTACCCTGTCACAGGGAGGTATGACCACCTCCCAGACAGGGTTTAGTGTATGGGGCCGGGTGGGAGCACTTGCCAGCGCCACTCAGTCTGCTTGAGGGGCACATTTGGTGCCCTCCTTGCATAGTCCAGTTCAAACCAGCTCAGGGAGCTGTTGGCTCCTGCTCTGGCGCAAAACTGGACAGAGAACATGGAAATATCCTCCCCACTGTCTGACCCCTCCCCTGGGAGGGAACCCTGAATCGTCCCAACCCTTTCCTTAGGGTACTTAAGGGCTTACCTGTAGGTGTGTCCCTAGATTCGTCGTGGGACAAGATTCATTTCAAGACACCACTTCTTCTTCGACCGTCTGGTCACTCTGGACTTTGCTCTGGGCATCAAGACTGCAACTAGGAAGACTCCTGCTGCTCCTGGTCTCGTCGCCCTGCTCGTCTGCTACAGCTTCTGTGCCTGTACTCCATATAGGAACCTACCAAGGTGTGTGGTCATCCAAGACACCCTTGAAGTGAAGGAGTCACTTCCCTGCATCTGCAGGCACCGCAACGAAGCTGACCGGTCTGCTGATCCCAAGCTACCAAGACTCCGAAAGGCTCAGCAACACAGGTGGTGGTTCTTCACATCCCTCGAGGCCTGCCCAGTCCTCTCACCAAGTTTGAGGCCAGTATCCCTCGTTGGAGCCACAGGAACTGAACCCCTGTACACCGTGTCGACTTGCTGTTGCAGCGGCTTGTTGGCTTCCTTCCTCCAAGATCTTCAGGCTCCAAATAGCCCCAACCGCAAGCCTCTCCAGTGACCAAGATCTTCGTCCTCACTGCAACTCTTGCATCGTGGGCTTGCATCTTTGGTGAGCTGCTTGAGGTCCTCTCGCGACTCCAGTGCCTCTGGCCTGTGTGTCCTCTTGAGGGTCATCTTTGAATTCAGCGGGTTCCCCTGATTGCTCGGGGCCTGCTCTGACTCCCCTGCTTGTGGTGAGTCACCTGGACCTTGCTGGTCCTGACAATGAACCTTCTTTACTTTCCACGTTGCTTGCAGTTGCAAGGCTTGTTGGTGCTCCTGACGGACACCGACCCCTCAACTCTCGACATCCAATGTAGGACAGCTCATGCATGGCTCCTGGTCTTCCACAGCATTGCCTGGTCCACACAGCGGCAATTTCAAGGTCAGCGCCAGCTCTCCTGTAACACTCAACATTGGAGGGCATTTGTCTTCTGTGCCTCCTGGTCACTCCTGAGTGGCATAGACTCTGTCCCCTCTGCTTGCCGGCACTTCTGAACTTGAATCCACCTTTGGGTTCCACCTGACACTTTCACCTTCCCCAGCAGCGGCATATTCCTGAAGTCCTCCATTGAGTTCGACGGCGGTTTCCGACGCCACTTCACACCTATGCACCCGGCTTCCCTGGTGTATGTATCCTGGTTCCGAGGAGATCCCCGGGTGGGGTGGCTCTCCAACCTCCTGTCCTCCACAGGGTTTCTTCAGGGTCCACTGGGAAGGGTACTTCTTCTTTAAAATTGCAACCGCAACTTACCTATTGACTTGTATTGAGCCCGCGGTCGTGTTCCCACTCTGCACGTCGCCTCCGTGGGGTTCCTGGTTACTTACCTCGGGTGGTTCCTTGGGTCCCCGGCACTTCTACGCCTTCTGGGTATAGTCTTGACATAAGTCGTGGTTGACATGAAAACATAAAAGTGAAAAGTAATCTGTAGAAAATAGTGTCATTTCAGTGCACACCAGTAACGTGCTCACAGTTCATGAATGAATCCAGTACTATTGAAATGCAAATTGATGACAGAAACCACATGAGCAGTCAGAGTTCAGCTGCCATATTGATCTAATATTATTATTCACATGAAGGTTATTCCGTGTTTAAAATCCACTCCAAGTCTTCTGTTAAGTGTGGGTTTGATGGGGGTAGAATACGTGTGTTTTAGAGTCAATTTATTTGGTTTGGTGGTGACAGTGAAGTGTATTGTGGGATTTAGAGTTCATATCATTATGTTTTTGCATACAGGCATAGACATAGGAGGAATAGATGATTGGGTCAGTTTAAACTAGCAAATCAGGATGTAGGGAGGGGCACATGTGGGAGGATACACCTTAAATAATGGCTTGAGCAGCAGGGAGGGTTTACTGGTTTTTGAAGATGGAGTGAAGTGTACGAGGTTGATCAGGCTGCCGATTGAGGCTCTGAAGAGGTAACTTGTTTTAGCATAGATTTAGTGTGACACGGGGCAGCCAGGCTGTTACGGAAGGTGGGGTTGAGTCAATGGTGTAAGAGTAATTGACAGAGGGTTGAGTACTCTTTAAAAAAACGGGGTGTTGAGTCGAGTTTCGTTTTCTTTTCTTCTCACTGTCACTAGTTATTTGACTGATTACATGGAGATGTGAGGCACTTTTAGCGTGGGGGGATTGAGGGCATGGGTTTACATGAGTTGGAGTAAGTGGGTATTGTTTAAATTATGAGGCTGGGGTAGGTAAAGAGGGTCGTTTTGGGTGAAGAATTGGGTTTTGTAGCACTTCATTTCACATAGCATGTTTGTATTGAGCAGTAAGTTGAGTTGTTTTTTTCATGTGTTGCAGTGACCCCTGACGAAGAGCCAGCAAGGCTCGAAATGCATTGGGTATGACACAAAGAGCTTTCTTTAAAATATGGTTGATCTCACGTGCCACTGTTGAAAGCTTGGATGGGCGGCAGGCGGCATTTGAAATTGGCGACTAAAGTATTTAGGTGCAACCATTCTGTCTCCGTGGTAACTAAATGTGAAAGAACATTGGTAGAATTGTTCGGCATAAAATTTGGTATACAGTTATATAAAATAAATGGTGAACTTTGGAGCAAGTGGTTTACTTCGAGGGATTATTTCCCATTTCAGCAGTGCGACGGTTGGGTTCGTGAATAATGTGCCCGCTTTCGGAATATTTTGATATTAGCTGGGACCTGGGACGGTTCTCAGCAGCTGTTCGCACGCATTATAAGAGCATTATAAAATTACGGATGAAGTAATGAACAATAAGGGAAGGTGTGCACTCTCTCACATATGTTTGTTCGAATTTGCTTATCAGCCACATTTTAGGTCATAGAGAAACCAATCATCTCCAGCAAACGTTCATCACAATGTCATCAGGTCAAATAGATGGAACCTACCTGTTATCAACCTAATAGCGCATTTGCAAAACCCATATGATAGTGCTGACTGCATGCAATCATTCTCTGACTGTTTAATTGAAATTAAAACTGAATGACACCAATGAGAAAATATCTTCTCCAACATGCAGCTAGAGTTTTTTAAAACACATTTTTTTTATTCCATATTTAGACCCCAGTTCTGAAGAGTATTGTTTCTGACTTAACCAGTTAAAGTTTTTTTATTACACAACTGTTTTATTTTTATTTTGTTATATCTATGATCATAATACCTTTATTAGCTCCATCCCAATTATTTTTCAGGAGATAATGGAAGTGCTCCCAAGGCCAGGCTTACATCCCCCTTACTCGCCAAAAAAAGGTAACAAAATGGGGAGCAGCGGCCAATGGCAAATAGGTCAAGGGACCCGCGGGTTGAAAAAGTTTGGGAACCACTGAGTTAAAGTGTGAGGTTTGCAAGGGCTTCTGGGTACGAAAACCTGGTAAGACCCATGCAAGTCATTCCACCCTGGATTCCCTTAGGTATCTATTTTTAAAAAATGTACAGGTTTCTAGGTTTCCCTACGTGCCAGCTGAGCTAGAGCCCAAAATCCACAGTTATCCTCATTACAAAAAAAAGAGTACATTTTCAGTGGAAAAATGTGATATGTCCATAGTGTGTTTTGCCACACTTTTTCTATTGCGGCCACTAGCCCTACCCACACAAGTGAGGTACCATTTTTAGCTGGAGACTTGGAGGAAGGGTAGGTGGTAGTAAATGTGTTGCTCTCTGCAGATTCCAGAACTTTCCATCACAGAAAAAGGAGGACTATGTGTTTTTTAAAATCAAAGTTTGATATTTCCAAGGGCTTCTGGTTAGGAAAACCTGGTGGGAGACACACAGGTCACCCTACTCTGGTTTTTCCTAGGTGTTTAGTTTAAAAAAATGTATAGGTTTGGTGTGTATCTCGTGGTACTGGCTGACCTAGGTCCCAAATTCCACAGCTACCTACATTGGAAAAAAGGCAAATTTTTCAATGAAAAAAATGTGATGTATTCATGTTGTGTTTTAGGCCCTTTGCTGTTGCAGATACTAAGCCTACCCACACAATTGAGGTACTATTTTTATCGGCAGACATCTGGTAATGCAGAATAGTAGAATGTTTGTTATTGCCAATTGTATTTATCTGCATTTGTGCCTTCCAAATGTATGCCAGTGTGTAAGAAAGAAGACATTTTGAAAATTTCTCTCTGAATCTCATGCTATTATGTGTACCCACAAATTCAGAGATGTACAAATACCCACTGCTCATAAACTCCATATCTGGTGTTGATTTCATAAATACATAGGTTTCCTTGATACCCATTTTTCAGTGTTTATATTTTACCATATGAATTGCTCTATACCCTGTACACAATGAAAAACCATTGTAATCTACAGTTTAGATGTGCTCTGGGTACCTTGCGTTCTTGAAAAACCTACAAACCCTTTATATCCCCACAACCATGAGGCCTAAGGGGGAACTATCCCAAATACCCAAAAAAGGGAAAGAGCACTACATCACAATGCATTAAAAATCCACAACCCAGGTACCTTTCTTATCACTCGTTGAACTTGTACTTACCTTTGACCATGTACCGTACCATGCAGCCTTTTGGCTAGTATAAGTAAATGCACCTGATCCACTGAATTTACATTAGACATGGATATGTACATATTTTCTAGCTTGGAGGGGGCGTGGCCAACTGCCTATCAAGATGGCTGCTTCTAGATGGGGCTCCTGGCGCCGCCGTCATATTCCCCCAAAATATCAGTTTAAATCTCAGTAAGCCGTTAATATTATAAAGCAGAGCAGCTGCGCTACCCCTTGGGGAGACCGGCTAAGTCCCTCAATCCATGTTCCAGTGCCCTAAGGAGGGGTTGACAGTCAAGGCCTATGCCATGCGGCTTGACCCCGGACTGACGTGCTATTCCATCCAGTGGAAGACGGCTGATTGGAGTGGCGACAAAAGCCGCAAGTGGAGTGAGTTCGAGCCACTGCGCGGAGTGCGGAAAAGTGATGCTGGGGCTCCGCTGAGGCCGACTGTGGAGGAGAAGTCGAGCTGGCATCCAATTCCAGTGGAGAAGAGGCCCGGGTCTCCGAGGCCTGCGGGGGCCCTGGGTAAACCGGGACAGACCTGTGAAGGGAGAGTCGGGGCCTAAGAAAGTGCCGCCCGTCCCGGCAAGGCGCTCGGGGGCCTCTTCGGAACAATCTTTCTCCTGCCGGGGGATTCTGCCCTTTACCAGCAGGCCCTCCTACTGGGAGGACCGGCCGTGGGCCAGACAACTCTCATAAGACATCCTCCTTGTGCCTGGACCTAACTGGCGGAGCTCTAGTTGGGAGCAGCTCTTGGCTGAACTGTCCCTGAACTGTGGAAGCAGCCCCCCTGAACCCCGGGGGGGAGCACATTTTCTTTCATTAGCCAGAATGTGTAGCTGCTGCCAGCAACAGTCCTCACAAACTCACCCCTGATAGAGAGGAGTAGTGCTAATTTGGGCCTCACTGTGACAACCTCAAGGGCATCTAATAGGGAGCTGAGCTCAACTGTACCACACAGTTGCTTGTGGGGTGGTGGACGGAAACCCGACAAGCCACAGAGGTGCTTTTCCCTGCACTCTGGTGGGTGGTGGTGATTACAGAGCCCACCCCAGATGTGACTCCGCACCTGCGGTGTGACTCGAGAGGTGACTCTTCTAGAATTTAGGGAAGGAGATGTCGGGCAAGGGACCTCATACAGCCCACCAGACAAACATGGAAAAATATGCACAGCTCAAGGCAGATGCCCCAGTCTCAACATCGGAGGGACCACAGTCTTTGTCAGGGACGGCTCCAACGGTCGAGGAGACCCCAACTCTACAGGACATTATGACAGTGATCTAGGACATTAGAACGGTCCTGGAGGTCAAAATAGACTCAGAAACAACCAAGGTCACACTAATGCATGCCGATCTGCGGAATATGGGCACCGGAGTCAAGGAAGAGGAGGACTCTATAACCTTGTTGCAGACTGAAACGAAAACTCTAAAGGCCCAAGTCAAGGAACTGATAGCCAGAACAGAGGTGCTGGAGGCTAGAGGGGAAGACTTTGAAGGGCGATCAAGCTGTAACAATGTCCCCATAATTGGAACTCCAGAACGACAGTGCACCTATTTGTGGAAGATTTAGTACTCAAACATTTGCAACCTCGTGGCCTATCAAACTATTTCTCAGTACAGTGGGCGCACTGAGTGCCTGGAGGCCCGCCGAGACCAGGGGCACCCCTGCACCCCATTGTGGCACATATTTTAAACTACAGAGACAGACATATCATCCTGCAGACGGCTCGGAGTGCATCACTGCTCAAGTGGGAAAACAGTACCATTTCCTTTTTTCCAGCATTTACCCTCTGGGTACAGAAGCTGCAGTGCTCCTTTCTGGAAGTCTAAAAAGTCTTGCGGCAACGCGAGCTGAAATATGCTATGCTCTACCCTGCAAAATTGCGAGTGGTGGTGGAGGATAAGACTTGGTTCTTTGACAATGCAGAGGAGGTCTGGAGCTGGCTTGTTGGCTGGTGGACAGTCCGCGATAAGAGATCTCACCTAAAACAGACCAAGCGCGGAAAGGGCCTGAGAGCTCACTGCAATGTCGACAAACTACCAACAACTCGGGCACCCTAAGGATCCTTATATAAGAGACATGGGCCATCGAATCGCCAAGGGAAGCATCAGCTGGTTCTCTACACAGCTATATGGGCTGATCCTTGAGTGACACAGGATGAATCTACTCCCTACCTCACTTAAGGTGGGGGTGATCTGGTGTGGACATTAAGAACTGCTGTAGGACTGAGTGCAATTAAACAGTAACAAATAATGCCTGTTATATTGAGGGGTATGGTGGAGCGGTGGTAGAATGGTTCCATGCCTTCCTCGTAATAAGTTGCATGTGTTGGGATAAAAGGCACTCTGCACAGTTGGGGGGGGGGTAGTTTTAAGTCTGTCATGCAGAGAGGCAGGGAGGGGGGTTTGCAACAGTGGTTTATGCTATTTGTTTGTTAATAATATGTGTGTTAGTAGCTGCGATGACACATTCTGCCAGATGCAAAGTCCACTAGGGCCTGCTCTCTTACCCTGACCCCCACTCAAAGGTAGTCATTATAATATAAGCTTCCCCAGTAGATCCCGCGCACCAGGTGCTTGAGAAGCTTCCACATTGTCTCGGTTTGTCCACCAGTGATCCCTCCCTCCTACTCCGGGACCGGGAGAATGACAAATGGTCCCAACTCCAGCAGGGCATCCCCATTGACAAGGTCTGACGACGGCTATGTTACCAACACCCAGCTTTAAAGTACTCTCCTGGAATGCAAATGGCCTGGGAGACAAAATAAAGAGGAGTGGTCCTGCAATATCTGAAAAGACACTCTCCAGATGTAGTACTACTTCAGGGAACCCACCTCCAAGGTACAACTTACTGTGCGATGAATAGGTGGGGGTACAAAATGATTGCCCATGCTGGTTATACAAGAGGCTCTAGAGGTGTGGGCATACTTCTTCGTAATTCGTTTCCTTTTATGAGTTTAAGGCTCTTTGTATCGCTTTTAAGGCCACGCATGATATAGGGCCGGGCTTTTTTTAGACATAATTTACAGCCTTACATACCTGCTCACAATCTTCGCTCGTCTCATTCCCATAACCTGATAGTTCCCAGGTTTAAAAAATGCTCCTGGGGTGGAAGAAGTTTTCTGCTCGGCACGACCAGACTGTGGAACTCCCTTCCACTGAGGCTGAAACAAGAAACGCATCTGTTGGCCTTCAGGAAGGCCTTGAAGACTTGGCTGTTTAATCTTTGATGTGGCCTTGAACCGTCCAGTTAATCCTGTCTGATGAGCTAGCACCTTGACACCTTCGGGTGATTGTCTCGCGCTTAATAAATTTCTTTTTCATTTAATTTAATTTCATTTTATTGTTCAACATGGCACACATGACACACATGGGCTCTATGTGGCAGTCACAGGACACTGGGAGGGCCAACTGTTCACCATAATTTCACTTTACATACCTCCGAGATTACACAACCTGGCGTTCTCGGATCTGGAAGCACTACTCCTCCGCCTCCCTGAGGGTAGACTGTTAATGGCAGGAGACTGCAACGCAGCTCTTTGCGATGCCATCGACCAGAGGTCCTCACATCAGAGGGAGACCTCTAGTAAAGTCCTCACAGACTTTCTGTCCACGATGGGCTTAACAAACACATGGCGAGCCCTCAACCCTACAACCTGTCAATATACCTTTCACTCAGGGGCACATGGCAGTTTACCCTGCATAGATTATATGGTCACATTGGCCCACCAACTTGACCAGAGGCAAAGGATGGTGCTTAATCCATGGCATTTTAGGGTGCCCTGTATTCGAGCGGGACTTCAAGAAGCCACTGATCACCCAAAAATAAATGTGCATCATACCGCCCTATATCGCTGCTGAACGCAGAAGTTAAAATATTGGCCAAACTGTTGGCCACCAGGATGGTCCGGGTAATCTCCGGCTTGGTCCATCCTGACCAGTCGGGATTTATGCCATCAAGAAACACATCCCTAAATCTACGACGGCTGCAAGGAGTAATGGGACGAGTGGACACTATCCTAGAAGAGGCAATGGTGGTATCCTTGGATGCTACCATGGCGTTTGACACCATAGAGTGGACATACCTCTTTGCTGTCCTTGAGAAACTGGGATTCGGCCCTAAATTTATTAGTTGGATCCGACTCCTATATGCTGACCCCTAGCGCAAGTCGTAGTCAACAATACGAAGTTCGCTGTTTTCCCTCTCCATCGGGGAACACGACAGGGGTGCCCTTTGTTCCCACTTTTATTTGCACTCACCCTAGAGCCTGAAGTAGGGTCCAGTTTTACCATATAATGCCCCAGGCCCATTCTGTCTACACCTGAAGCATGAGACCCTGATAAGGCCCCACCAGCCAGCATACAGAGTGGTGTTAAGTTGACCATACTGTCTCAGTTGTTCTTTTAATGTAGTAGGCCCAAAATGCCTCTCTGCTGAAATACAAGTTATTTCTTCTGCCACACACACGACGCTTCAGCTCTGACTTCTTCGTAAACAAACTGCCCATAAGGCCCCCACTCCCTCGATGTCCTCTTCTTCTCTTACACCCACGTAGAAACCGCAAGAACAGGGAACTAGGAGGAACATCAACCGATACCTGATGGTGGGGGCCACTTGCCACCTGTCAATCTTTCATATTATTGTATTTTGCATTATGATTTACGGTCAAACATCAAGTGACCTTTTGGTAAACTTTTGTAGTGTGGGTGTCACTTCTGTGTTCCTGAATATTTCCGAGAAGTGACCTTAGTGCGTCATGTTCTGCGGTTAAAGCACCTGTTGATGTCGTGATTCTGTGGTCAATAGTTCTTCATTAAAAGAGTATAAAAGATCTGCTCCTCAGTCCATTCACCGGACTACCTCGCAGAAGTGACCCCTTGGGTCACTGACGCATGTGTAGTCTCCCTCAGCCATCATCTTTGCCTGAAGCTATAATGCTTATTGTATTTTGAAATTGTCTCTTTCTCTCTCCTCTGCATTGCCGTTATTCTAAACATTATTGCAATTGCATGTTCTTGCTCTCCAAGAGAATTTTCATTAAGGTTGCATATTTTCTAGTGTATTCTGAATGGCATTTCTCTCTGCAAATGTTTCATTGATCATGAAATGCATTTCTCTCCTTGCGTTATTTTAACATATATCCTTCTCATTGCTATTATTAAGAAATGTATTTCTCCCATAGCACCTATCAAGAAAGGTATTTTTCTTCTTGCGTTCTTGCATATATTGTGACAATTGTCTCTCTGCGTACATTATCATGAAAAGTATTTCTCTATGATTTTAAGTCTCATTGCAATTGTGTGTCTTCTGCTCTCTAAGACAAACTTGACACTGTTGCATATGTTTAATATATTCACAAATGTTTATCCTCTTGTTCCTGTATTCCTATTGTTCTAAAAGCATTCCATTATATGCCTTTGTTATATTTCTAACATGTGTCCTCTGCCATTTATTCTTTGCTAAGACACAGCGTCTTATTATTGCATTATAAAGTGTTTTCTTTACGCTTCTTGTTGAAGTGGTTTCAGTGTAATAAAGCACAACATTCCCTGATTCAATTCCTGTCACTCACACGTGTGTTTTCTCATATTATGTAGAGGCACCCCCTCAAATTAAGCCGCCATGGTCCAGTGCCCCGAGACCATAAAATTTCACCCTCCAACAAGCCCCTAGCCTATTGGATCCGCAAAGATCCCGTAATTCGGGGATTGCGATGGACAGAGGAGTGGGAGGATCGAATCTCACTCTATGCAGACGATATCTTGCTATATCTGGCCTCTCCAGAGAGATCCCTGCATAGAGTTCTCAATATCTTTACTAATTTCGGAACCTACTCCGGATACACCATCAACTGGTGAAAGTCACTCATATTTGTACTAAAGGGAGGCCAGCCTGCTCTTCCTAAAGGATGTAAGATTACGATAGCTACAGAGGGATTCAAATATTTAGGACTGTTTATTACCAAGGACCCCAAATTATACTTCACATTTAATTTGTTGCCACCGTTACAGCGACTGAGACATGATGTGGAGCACTGGAAGTCTCTACCGTTGTCATTGCTGGGCAGAGCAGCACTCTTTAAAATGATGTCGCTGCCTCGCTTCTTATAAGTCCTTCAAAACTCACCCGACCCTGTCCCCGCATCATACTTTGGAATGGTGGAAAGTGCACAGAGAACACTGCTCTGGGGGAATAGTCCCCCAAGAATCTCATTTCAAAAGTTGGTAAAGGGCTGGTATGACGGGGGTATCGGGCTGCCAAATATTAAAAAATACTACTGGGCAGCGCAATTGGCGGCCATTAATCACTGTATATACCGACCCCAGAATGACCCAGGATATGTCATGGATAGATGGCTCTTGCCCGGTAGCAATCACACACGGGCATTTTATTCCAGACCCACGAAACTTCATCTTACCGGCCCCACAAAACACTCAGTGCAGGTGTGGCATTCAGTTCACAAGAGTATGGGATGGGAAAAGACCATAACACAAGCTACTCCGCTGTGGGACTCTGAACAACTGGGCTCCCTCTGGAGAACGAAGGGCTTCGGCAAGTGGGATACCATTGGGATCTCTAGGGTGGGAGACCTTTGGGAAAAAGGGGAGGTGGTACCCTTCATGACTCTCCAACAGAGTCATGAACTGGCGGAAACAGAGAGACACCGATATCTGCAGGTACGACACGCTTTACAGACAAAGAGCCCTATGGGAGAGACCCCCCCGGAGGCCTCCCCTCTCGAAGACAGGATTCTGGATGGATACATGCCACGAAAAGCAATATCCCTGACTTACTCAAAAATTATCAATCATTCATCTGACCCTTTTCCCAAACTCCGTGAAAAATGGGAAAGAGACTTGGCAGGGCTGGAGGAGGAGGACTGGCAGGAAGCATTGGCATCCCCAAGGGAGGTGGCGATATCCTCTAAACTAAAACTGGTACAGTTGAAAATATTACATAGAATATATGTCACAGGGCCAGCCTTGGTCAAGATGGGATACAGAGACGACCCTAGCTGTAGACGATTATGTGGGCTAGAAGGAACGTTTTTCCATATAATATGGGAATGCCCGTATGTCAGTAAATACTGGAACGAGGTCGCCGTATGCATGGAGGAGGTAATGGGAGAGAGAATTAAACCCGAGGTCAAACGATGCTTGTTAAACATATGGGAACCAACAGATTTGAGGAGTAAAGAAAGAACATGGGTGACATTAGGCCTGATGGTTGCGAAGAGAAACATTGCTAGAAAGTGGGGGGTACCAACAGTCCCGACACTGACGGAGTGGGAAAACGATATGGACTGGTGCATGTTCAGGGAGAAAACGGGGGTGCCCGAAAAAGTGGATGCAAATATGGGGGAAATGGAATGAGTACAGGGGGAATATATGTACCCCGCCCAAGCTGCCGTCGCAGCTCTCCCCAGATGAGACTGACGTTTAATATACAGAGGTACTTCAGCCAAGAGAAGTGTTATTACTGGAAATTAACCCATGTGTTGCGCATAACTGAACAATGTAAAGCCATGTTGGCAATAATCGCAAAATCTGTACTGCTATTGTTTTTTCTCTTTATTTTAATAAACAATAAAAAGAATCTTTAAAAAAAAAAAAAAGAAGCCACTGATCATTAGTTTGCAGAGAATGAGGGAACGGTGGACTTGGCTCGGGGAATATGGGAGGCATTCAAACAGTCATTATAGGCCAGGGTTAATCCCTAATCGTGGTTCATAAAGAGGAGAAAAAAAATCAAACTAGAAACTTTGGAATGAGAAATCCCAGAATTGGAGACTCTCATGGTCTTGGGCGACCACGCCGCAGTGCTGCATCGCTTGGCTTTTAAGCGGAGGGAGTATAAGGACGACGCTGAAGAAGGGTCCAAGGTCAGATGTCGTGCAACCCAGCACTGGCTCAATGAAGTAGCGGCTAGGGCGAACAAACTCTTGGTATGGCTTGA
Source organism: Calotriton arnoldi (assembly GCA_963921515.1). Classification (NCBI taxonomy): domain Eukaryota; kingdom Metazoa; phylum Chordata; class Amphibia; order Caudata; family Salamandridae; genus Calotriton; species Calotriton arnoldi. The sequence goes on from CAWUFW010000115.1 coordinate 2,743,111, forward strand.
AAGGCGGGAGATGGCGTTGAGATGGGTGTTTGAAGTGGTGGGGAGAAGGGCAGCCGAATCAGAGATAGACAGGGAATAGCCAACACATTCTCGGCTTATTACACGCAAATATACACACCGTCCTCTGCTGCCAAAATTGAAGAGGCACAGGAGTTGCTGTTAGACCTCCGTAGACCAAGCCTTGCACCAGCCGACAGGGACTTCCTTGAACGGGACCTCACCGAGGAGTAGGTCTTGCAGGCCATACCTGTATTGAACCATGGGAAGGCTGGCAGACAGAACGGCCTGCCCATTGAACTGTATCAACTCACTGCAGCAAACATTGCCTCCTACTTCCTGCGTATGTTTCAGGAGAGCCAAGAGGCTGGAATATTACCGGCAGATCAAAGACTAGCTAATATAGAAGGAATCCATAAAGACAGTAAACCGCCTGACAGCTGCGCCTCTTACAGGCCGAACTCACTACTAAATGCAAAGGTAAAAATCTTAGCAAAACTATTGGCAACCTGACTGACTTAGGTCATACGGTCACTGGTCCATCCGTACCAATCCGGCTTTATGCCAGGCAGGAACACGGCACTCAATTTGAGGTACCTACACGGGGTGCTGGGTTGGTAGGCTACGATCCGTGAAGTGAAGATGCAGCAGTGATATCGTTGGATGCAAGGATGGCCTTTGACACAGTGGAATGACCCTTCATGTATGTAGTACTAGAAAAACAGGGGTTCGGCCTGCGATTCTTGGCCTGGATTCAGCTTTTATATTCTGGTCTGCTGGCCCAGGTAACCGTGAATGGGGTTATATCGACGGTTTTGCCGCTGGGTCGAAGCCCAAGACAGCGATGCCCCCTCTCCCCATTGATTTTTGCTTTAGTGTTAGAACCACTTGCGGTTTAAATAAGGGGGACCTGCTAATTAGAGGACTAAAATGGTCGTAGGAGTGGGAGGATAGAATCTCCCTCTAAGGGGACGATATTCTGTTATATATACCTGATCTGTACCCTATGCTGCATAGAATATTACATATATTTGAGCTGTATCGTAAATACACTGGATATGCTATCAACTGGGACAAGTCACTAACTTATGTACTCCACGGAAATCCCCCATGCTTCCCTAGAGATTGCAAGGCAAGAGTGGTCACAGAGGGGTTCCCCTATCTGGGGGTCTACGTTACCAGAGACTCTGATGTTTTTTATGAACGTAATCTTGAATCCCCACTCTCTTGTTTGCATAGTGATGTCCAGCATTCGAGGACTCTGCCGCCGTCGCTCTTGGGTAAGGCATCACTTTTTAAAATCATGGCCCTTGATATCAAACATTCCTGAAACAGGCCGATGGGGGTCTTGGGGTCCCACACTTAGAGAAATACTTCCAAGCAGCGCATGTAAGATATATGATCAAGTGGTACAAACTAGAGTCTGAAAAGCATTGGTGTTTCATCAATCGCACAATTGCAGGGATGCACATATGGAAAGTTCCCTAGCTCCCGAAACGGCATAGACCGGCTGGTGCTTACATCTCACCGGTACTGAGGGCGACAATTGGGGTGTGGGACAGAGTACAGGAACCCTTTGGCCTTTCAACCCCTGTTTCTCCACTAACACCTTTCATAGGCAACCCAGGCTTCCCCCAGCGCGGGAAGATTCTGGGTACCTGAAATGGTAAGAAGCCAACTGTAAGAGGATAGGTGACTTATTCGACGAGAAGGGGATTATGGATTTCCCCGAGTTGGTATCAGGCTTTGGAATTCCCCAAGATGCCTATTGGCAATATCTGGCGATCCGACACTGGGTAACACAACCTCAGGTGCGACCCCATGATGGCCGGCCCCTTACAAAATTTGAGACATGGTACATCACACGCACTTCAGACAAGCGCTTGCTCTCAGATATTTATTCCTTTTTGAATACACCCAAACATATCGTTAAGACCCCAGCGCAGCGTGGATGGGAATCAGAGATGGAACGGGAATTTTCCCCCAAAGAGTGGCAGGATATAATACACAGGGCCAGAGCCTCCTCCTGTAGTACCTCGGGGAAAGAAATGTTCTTAAAGATCGCACATTATTGGTACTATACCCCGGTTAGAACTGCAAAATGGAAACCCAGGGGAAGCGATTTGTGTTGGCGCAACTGTGGGCAACCGGGCACCCTTACCCATATTCTCTGGCAGTGCCAGAAATCACAGGCCTATTGGAACACAGTCCTGCAGGATGTGGACTCCATTCACCACACCGAAATACCCAGATTTCCCAGTTGCACCCTACTGGGGCTGCCAAACCCCCTTACATACCCTCTTAAGTCAAATCGGGGATGGGCCATCACTCTAACACTGGGCGCCGCTAAGCAAGCACTCCTGTCCCATTGGGGAACGGAAGAGGTTCCGACTAAGATAGACTGGCTATACAAGGTATGGGCAATATTGGGCATGGAAAATATCACGGCTGGTCTGTCCCGCACTCTACCCAGATTCGACAACACATGGGGCACTACCATCGAATTCCTCTCCTCCGAATTTTTGGAACTCACCTGCCCAACATACCTCAGAGTGCTCCGACTCCCCACCATGACCTCCCACTCAGGAGACCACGCCCAAATAGAAAAATAATCCCACCTGTGGCTCTATGTCAGCCATGTGTAAACAGAAACCCTCCCCTGGCACCAGAACTCTCATCTTTCCTCTCTTATACTTTTGCTTCTTGTTCCTTTCCTGTCATCCTATCTTTCATAACTCCTTCTCTATTGTTTCCCACCGGCCATGGGATGTAGGTGGCGGCTAATGTTAATCTATGCATCTTCAAAATCAATAAAAAGATTTCAACCATAAAATGATGCCCTGCTTTCTATATTTTCTCCATAACACCTCATACCCAGTACCACCTTCATACTTTTTTGCAGTGGAAGCCGCGGTACGTAGACTTCTTTGGGATGGCGTTGCCCTCAGAATATCCCGCCCCAAACTGACAAGAGGCTGGTAAGATGGTGGAATAGCACTGCTGGCCCTTCAAAAGTACTACTGGGCAGCCCAGCTCACTGCAGTCAATCATTGGGTTCACTTACTCTATGATTAGCCTTCGAATAGAATGGACTGACGTAACATGCAACCGGGAGACTACCTCAGAGCACTCTATGGCGGGACTGGGTACAAATCATTTCCCACCCGACCTCAGTAATGATGCAAATATGGCAACACAGAAGTCTTGTTTTTTAGTCAGGCATCACCCCTTCCATCTAATCTCTGGTGGCCTATAGAGCTGAATCTGCCCCCAATCCTGGCAGATTCAGTTAGAAACCTGGGAATCAGGCTGGATAAGGACCTATCCTTTACTACTCAGGTGCGTCACATCTCCTCTACGTGCTTCTGGAAGCTGAGACCCATTAGGAAATTTATACGCTTACTGTCGGAGGAATGGCGTAAGATTATGGTCCATTCTCTGGTGACCTCACAGCTGGACTATGCCAACAGCCTCTATCTGGGGCTACCCCCATACCTGACTCGCAGGCTACAAATAATTCAGAATTCTGCGGCAAGACTGATTCAGCGGGTACCAGGGTCGGATTGGTAACGCAGGCACTCGGGAACTGGCCAAAGGGCCAGTAGCCGAGTTTTAGCTGTGGGCTGCTTTTTTGGGCAGCCTGGGGGCTGTCTGTGCTGTTAGGATGCTGCCAGCAACCCAGTGGGTGCCTGAGGGGCCTTTCTAGAGACAGATGGGTGGAGGTATCACTCCCTTTCTCTTGCTGGGTCGTCCCATTAATGTATGGTGATTAAGCGGGGCCAGGGGGCCTGAGCAGAAGTGGTCTCACTTGCATTCATGTGTGGCTCAGCAATGTGAACTAATCTGTACTTTAAAAAAAAATCTAAGTGAAGTTAATAAAACATGCCCCCTACCCCCTTTCTTTTCATAAAACTTCGCTGAAGCAGTGTTTCGCTGAAAGGCAATACGCAAATGTGGGCCACTTTTTTTTTGGTGTACCCGGGCCGATTTTTTATCCCAATCCAACCCTAGCGGGTACCACTCCAGCATCATACCTCCCCTCATTTGAGACAACTTTACAGGCTCCCAGTAACCAGGAGGATAGAGTTTAAGTCATTGACCTTGGCCTTTAGAGCCACCAGAGACACAGGCCCTAGGTATCTCAGGCAGAGGTTGCATTTATATCATCAGCAGCGGGCCCTGAGATCCAACCACCTGTAGCTCCTTCGGGTTCCACGCTTCTCAAAAGCCTGGCAAGGTGGCAGGTCCTTTACGATAAAAATATCAAAGTTTTGGAACTCTGTGCCTGTCCACCTTCGTCTGATTGAAACAGAAATAGAATTCAGGAGGGCTCTAAAAACCTGGCTCTTTATTCAGGTATAACTGCCGGCTTGACCCTCTCGTTAGTCTACTGTTAGCGCCGGGACACCTCTTCTGAGGTAGCTGTGCGCTCTAGAAATGTTTATTACAATACATTACATTACATTACATTACAATCTACGCTGGCGGCATTGGGGTGGCGAGGTAAGATCACTCAGGTAACCCCACTATGGGACACAGCGCAACTGGGGATGCTGCGAGTATCAGGGCTTAGACAAGTGGGACCTAATAGGCCTTTCATGAGAGGGAGATCTGAGGCATGGGGAGCAGTGATACCCTTTGCGGATCTACAGAGAGACTATCAGCTAGCACACACTGAGACGTAATGCTGCCTCCAGATCAGTCATGCACTACGAAGGGCACTACCAAGGGGAGAAGAACTTCCTGAGTCCTCCCCTTGGAAGAGAGACTACTTGATGACTATATGGAGAAGAAGGCGATCTCCCTAACTTACTGCAAAATCCTAAACAACTCCCCTGACATCTTGTCATGTCTTTGAGAAAGGTAGGAGGGTGATGTGGGACAGTTGGAGGATGACGAATGGCAGGAGGCAATGGCATCCCCTAGGGAGGTGGCCATACATTCCTGTTTTATACTCATACAGCTCAAAGTCCTACATAGAACATATTTTGCCTGTACGACACTGATTAAGATGAGCAGGGCTGAGTCGGCGATGTGCCTCATGGGGTGTGGACACAAGGGCACATTCTTTCATATGCTGTGGGATTGCCCGGTCCTCCAAGAATACTGGGAGGCGGTGACGTCCTGTGTCATGAATGTGCGTGGTGGAGACATGACAAAAGAGGCAAAGTGGTGCCTTATGAATATATGGGAGGCTACGGATCTGATTAGCATAGATCTCCTCTGGGTGACATTGGCTTTATAGTGGCCAAACGCAACATAGCCAAGATGTGGAGGACTTTATCCGCCCTTACCCTGAGGGAGTGGAAGGAGGCTATAATTTGGTGTATGCAGGCAGAGAGAGTGATTTACAAGAGTAGAGGCTCCCCGAACAAATGAACTCGCTTGAGTTGATCCAGTGGGGATGTCGGAAGAAACTCTGTTTGAAGGGGTGGGAAACCTCTGAAATGTTGGTGAGTTGGTGATACATTGACTGTCTAGACAGTGATACAGTTCGCCCATTGTTGGACTATGTCTCAATATACTGTACCATGATTCTTGATGTCATTGCAATGTTATGTTTGATTATTGCAGTTAAAAAAAGTTTTTCATATTTTCTAGCACAGGAGATTAAGTGATTTGCCCAGAATCACAGAATGTTGGGCCAACGCTGAGATTCAAACCTGGTTCTCCAGCTCTAAGATAGGCAGCTCTGGCCATTATCACTTTCCTTCCTTACTACAGAAGTGACTAGTGCTTTAAAGAAAAAATGCCATTTTAACACGGCCATCACCTTAGAAATGGCTGCCTTCTCAATATTGGGCAAAAAGAAGCTCAACATCACTACTAGTATGCACATTTAGCGATTGCACTTTTGTGGATTTGCTTTCATAAATACGTTGCACTCACCCACAGTGCGATTTACGTGAATTTCTGGGGTAAAAAAGTCGGTGAGGACAGTTTTCAGTTCTTGACTAAGGAGGAGGAGATGCTTGATTGGAAAAAAAAGTTTTAAACAACTGTTCAGCGGTATCGCACACAGGTATTTCCCCAGAACCCCACACGGTGCTGCCTACATAAAGCTTATTTAAAAACTTATTTCTAGTTATTTGGCAAATTCCTGGGGTTTTGCTTATGTTGGGTTTTCAATACACGTGTTACAGCGAAGTCGTGAGTAGCAGGCGTTTTATGTCTTTCATTTCCGCTTCAAACGAGCAACAAGCTGGGACAAGATCCTGGCACTCTGAGGATGGCCACCCCAGCGCCTCACAAACAAGAACGGATGTACTGAGGAAATAGAGGGAGCTATTCCTTCAGCTTCCTTTATGTATCTTGTTTTTTTTAATAGCAGTTTAATATAGCGTGTATATGGCCCAATGGCACCACAGCGCAAAATTACATTAAGTTGTTTTTAAGTCTCGCCTAGCCAGCGCATGCGCTGGATACAATCAATCAATCAATCAGGGAATTGTAAGTGCGCTACTCACCCGTGAGGGTCTCAAGGCGCTGAGGGAGGGGGTCCGCAGATCTGTTTAGCCGAAGAGCCAGGTCTTGAGGGTCTTTCTGAAGGTGTTCAGGGAGGGGGCGCGTCTGATGTCTGCCGGTAGCTCGTTCCAGGTCTTGGCTGCAATGTGAGAGAAGGATCTTCCGCCTGCTCTGGCTCTGTGGATGCGCGGGGTTTTGGCCAGTGCGAGGTTGGAAGATCGGAGGTTTCTTTTGGGTACGTGGAAGTTGATTCTGTCGTTGAGGTATTTGGGTCCGTTGTTGTGTAGGCATTTGTAGGCGTGAGTGAGGATTTTGAAAGTGACTCTTTTCTCCCCGGGGAGCCAGTGGAGACTTCGTAGGTGTTGGCTGATGTGTTCATATCGGGGGATGCCGAGGACGAGTCTAGCGGCGGTGTTCTGTATTGTCTGGAGTTTGCGGAGTAGGGACTTGTTGATGTCGGCGTAGAGTGCGTTTCCATAGTCCAGTCTGCTGGTGATGAGTGCGTGGGTGACTGTCTTCCTAGACTCAGGGGGGATCCACTTGAAGGTCTTGCGGAGGATGCGGAGGGTGTTGAAGCAGCTGGAGGTGACGGCGTTGACCTGTCGGTTCATGGTGAATGATGAGTCGAGTACGATGCCGAGGTTCTTGGCGTGGTCTGAGGGGGAAGGTGGGCTTCCGAGGGCGGTCGGCCACCAGGTGCTGTCCCATGCAGAAGGGGTGGTACCGAGGGTGAGGACTTCTGTCTTCTCGGCGTTGAGCTTCAGGCAGCTGTTGGTCATCCAGACTGCAACGTCTTGCATTTCTTTCTGGAAGTTGAGTTTGGGAGTGGTGGGGTCTTTGGTGAGGGAGAGGATGAGCTGGGTGTCGTTGGCGTAGGATACGATAATGAGGCCGTGTTGTCGGACGATGGCTGCGAGGGGGGCCATGTAGATGTTGAAGAGGGTGAGGCTCAGTGATGAACCCTGTGGGACTCCGCAGGTGATTTTCGTGGGGTCGGAGAGGAAGGGTGGGAGTCTGATCCTTTGGCTTCTTCCGGTGAGGAATGATCGGATCCAGTCCAGGGCTGTTCCTTGTATGCCTGCGTCGTGTAGTCTGGCGACTAGTGTGCGGTGGGAGACGGTGTCGATGGCCGCTGATAGGTCGAGTAGGATGAGGGCTGCGGAGTGACCTTGGTCCAGGAGTGTGCGGATGTTGTCTGTGGCGGCGAGTAGGGCGGTCTCTGTGCTGTGGTTGCTTCGGAATCCGGATTGGGACGGGTCGAGGACGGCGTTCTCTTCAATGAATCGTGTCAGTTTCCTGTTGACTGTTTTCTCTGCAACTTTGGCTGCGAAGGGGAGGAGCGAGATGGGCCGATAGTTCTTGAGGTTGGTGGGGTCAGCTGTGGGCTTCTTGAGCAGGGGTCTGACTTCTGCGCGCTTCCAGTCGTCTGGGAAGGTGCCTGTTTTGAAGGTGGTGTTGATGGTGCGTTGTAGTTCGGGTGCAATGGCGGCCGTGGCTCTGTGGTAGATGTGAGGAGGACAGGGGTCAGTGGGGGCCCCCGAGTGGATGCTTTTCATGGTCGAGGCGGTGTCTTCAGCCGTGATCGGTGTCCAGTTGGAGATGGTGGGCTGGCGTTTCTAGGGGGCAGGGGCCGTCTGTGGCGCCTGGTGGATGGTCGATGAAGTTGTCGTAGAAGTTTTTGATCTTGAGGTGGAAATAGGTTCCAAGCTTGTCGCAGAGGTCTTGGGATGGGGTGATGTCTGTGGCTTCGCTGCGTGGGTTGGTGAATTCTTGAATGACACTGAAAAGTTCCTTGGAGTTGGCCAGGATTTTGTTGTGGATGAAGTTCCTCTTGGTGGCTCTGATCTGGTTGTGGTAGTCCGTCATGGCGTCCTTGTAGGTGGTGTGGTTTTCGGTTGTCTTGGTGTTTCTCCAGTTCTTCTCCAGGCGTCTGCAGGTGCGTCTGGCTTCTTGGAGAGTGGTGGTGAACCAGGCGGCTTTCCTGGGGCATTGTCTGTCGGGGTTGCGTAGCGGGGCGAGCTCGTCTGCGCAGTTGGAGATCCAGGTGTGGAGTTCTCTGGCTGCGTCGTTTGCGTCGTTTGCGTCGGGTGCCCAGGTGTGGTTGTCTCTTCGAGACATGCTGTATCTACTATATGGGTAAGAACACCTCCCATCTTTTTCATTGGTGCCTGTTACTGCCCTTTGTAAATGCCTGCTTTTATTTGGTGAATATGCTTATTAGTCTCTCCTTTTGGTGTTTTGGAACCTCCCATGCCCCTGTTACATGTCTCATTTTGCTTCTGTTCATTTCAGTTTGTTTTGTGCACTATATTTTTTTATAGCCTTGGCTTATGTTCTTGGAAGGCTGTTTGTTGGCTGACAGAGGCAAACACACGCAGCTTTGCTACCAGTGTTACTTGTTTCCCCTCCCACCCACCGTTTATCCTTGAGCTGTCCCCTTTGCACCACCCCCTACCCCGTCCTTGTTCTCTCCCCACCACCCTCCTTGGTATCTTCCAATTCCCTCTTCTCTTTCCTTCCACTACCAACACACTTCCTACATGTGCGGCCACTCCCCTCCTCTTTCTCCTTCTCCCAGTGTCTCTGTACACCTTGTTTACTCTGTGGCTCTTCTCTCCGTTTCCAATCTCTCTGCATCTCCTCCACTTCCCTTCGTACATCTAGTCTTCCCCTCCTCTCTCCCTACCTCCATCTTTAACCAGGCGACTCCCCCCTCATTTTCTCTCCATTCATCTGGTAGCCCCCCCTTTTCGCTCTACACTCGCCTCTTTATACCCACTGCCTGTGGACATTCCTTGCCCCTGCGCCCTCTCTCGTGCACATCTCCTCCCTCCGTCCCCTCACTGCACCAGCACTCCATTCTCCCCTCTTGTCCTGATATATCAATAACGCTCCACTGCTCTGTCTCCCATGTTCTTCTCCTCCAACTCGCTATGTCACGCCCACAGACACCCCCTCCCAGTTTCCTAATTTGTAACACCACTCTATGTCCCCATTCCCCCCGCATCACATCTAGCACTCGCTGTTTCTTTCAGTTTCATTATATCTATCCCCCTCCATATCACTTATTCCTTCCTATCCCCTCATCTGGACAACACACTTTTCTCAGTGACTAAATTGTAGACTTATGAGCTATTGGCTTCATCGCTAGACCACTTGGGTGATCCTGGACAAATTGCTTTCCCACGTGAATGAACCCTTATCTCGTTTGTCTGCCTGAACTGCGAGCACTTAAAAAGTCTTGTATGCCTCCTTGCACAGAGCTTTACCCAGCTATGCTCTCTCCCATCATATTTCTCAACCCGAGAATTTCCTACTCTGCCCTCTCCTCCCCAAATCTGATTCCCTCCAGACCCACTGACTAATCTTTGGCTTTCTTCCTTCAACAATCATAATTCTATAATCTATACCTTGCAGTTTGCATGCAGCTCTTTGATTACAGTTTGTAGCTCACTGTTCCATGTTAGGATTTTAACATCTACACAGCTAGTAACAAAGGGATCTCTCTGACAAAAGCACTGACCTATTTAAGCTATATGCACTTTGTGATCTGCATGGTTCTTTGCAGCAGGCATCTTAACCCTATGTGCTAACATAAAATGAGTTAAAACTTCCACTAGACAAAACTCCTTCTCTTTTCAGGAAGAACATTAATCACCAGAGTTATCTTGACATGTTTATTGTTGTATGAAAATTGCCGGAGGCCAGCAATGCATCAGCAGGTGCTTTTAACACCATAAAATACTTCCAAACACAGCGCCCCCTCGAAGAGTCAGCACCCGGTGCTGTGGCACCGGTCGCACTGCCCTAGAACCGGCCCTGGTAAGGTGCACACGCGTGTACACATCTGCTCTCAAGAAGGGGCACGCACGGGTGCCATGGGCCCTGGTGCAAGGACGGGAAATGGCCCAACTATTCCCTCGTTTAAAAGTAAAAAACATCTAAACTTTGTTTCAGAAGCATGGTTGCGGAAAAGCACAGTTTCAATGTAATCAATACACAATAAACTCCACAAAGCCAGTTTCGATGTTCTTTCATTATTCTTGGTTAAAGATACAACAAAAACAGTCAACGCATGTCGTTCCTTCTGACTGTGGAACTTCTTCAGGGTGAGAGAACGTTTTTATCCATCACTTTGAAATGCTGATGCACTAATTCCTTGTCCGTGTGTTTTTACAAGCAGTCACATGGCAATCAAGCCGCATGCGCTCCACATCTGGGTGATGTCGGTCCCAACCACCTAATAGCGTTTTTTATGCACAATTGGTTGCAATGGGCACCTCTGACCTGGCGCCAAACAGTGCCTGAGCTCTCTTCCGAAAACCCTTTTCTGCACACAGTGTGTACACAGTGACCCTGCTTTCAGACCCCCGATACCAAACATGGAGGCCTCCCTCGAGCACTTACAACCACCGTACTCTGCACACAGACAACTATGCACAATTCTATTACAGGACCGGAGGCTTCGTATTATGCTTCTCTTTCTATTTATTGCCACTCACAGCAGCCAATGAAAACTTTGTATTTCTAAAACAAACTACATTTCCCATGATGCTCATGGCATACATCAAATCCTGTAGGGCTCCATAATAGCCACCACCACCGGAACTCGTCCTCTTTCTTTGCTGCTCACGCAGACAGTTAAGTTGGACATCGGTGTTATTATCGCAATTTGTTTATGAGCCTAATGCCGCTTGTTTTATTGTGCGCGCTTCGTTAGCGCTGGGATTTGGGATTGTATCCCTACTTTTATTGTGCAGTCTGCACGCAAGCTCAGCGCTCCATTTCCCGGCGACCGCGGCACCCCGCTGCCATCGGGAGGTGCACGCGTCTGCCGCCGGGCCTCCAGTCTTAAAAAGCATCTTTGAATTTCCCGCTCGCGGGACGATACGCTTGTGAGCGTGACTCACCTCCTCAGCTTCCCGGTACCGCACCGCCTTCGGCGGTGAATGCATGCACTGTATTTGGGCGCGGAGGCCTCCCTCATCGGCCGAGTGCGCCAGGAGCCAGTTTTTTAACCCATTTGCTGCTGGTTTCGACGTGCGTAGCCCAATTGGGCTATTTTTGGTAGGATTGGGCTACGCACGCCGCTACTGCCCGTTTTTCCACCATTTCGATTGTTTTTTCCCTTTGGTTTGGTCGACTTAATCCCTTGAGCAGATACTTACGCCTCACAGGCTGGAAGAACGATTTGGACCTGGAGGGAGCACACCTCCTACATATTAACCTGCTCTATTGGCTCCAATTACGCCTGTGGGCTGCAACAACTATTATTACAGCTTTGCTGAGGAGCCAGGTACCTCTGTTTATAATTCACGTGTGCTGGGGGTTGGCTCCCCCCTTACTCCTCTAGAATATATATATATATATAGTTATACTTTGCTGTATAAACACTTACAGTCACTGATTGATCCCACAATGGAGGAGTGGGTGCAATATGAAGAGGATGATACCCTTTATCAGGAGGAAGTGCAAAATCCTTCCTTAGAAGATAACATTGTTGAAGCCCTGGACGCCTCAGTCCAGGAGTCAGTCAAGAAGGCCCTGGAGAAGGCAGTTCCAGGAACTGTACAACAAGCGCTAGCTTCTGCACTGAAACCAATAACTAAACAATTAGAAAAGTTTGCGAAACGTCATGGTTTCACTGCGCCAGTCAACGCCCCCAGCGGCGAGCCTCAATCTCAATCCTGGCCTCATTCTGCCTCCTATTCGTCGCTTCCCCAACCTACTCTCGGAAAATCCAGGGACCCGGACACTGACACCGACACTGATACCACGGGTACTGACACCCCAAACGAGTCTCCTCCTCAGAAAAAATCAAAGAAATCAAAACATGTGGACGTACCGGCTATTTCCACCCCCTTCACGTTTAACCCATCAGAGATCATACATCCCAGGTCGTCGGATTGGTTGCCTGCTCCACAAGTGGCAGCCTATTTGCACGAAAACCTCCGCAAAAGTTTTGACAAGGAGGTACGTAACAGACTACGGTCAGAATGTCCCCGGCCAGACATCTCCGACAAGGTGGCTGAAACCCCGGATATAGATGCAAGCCTTTTGACATTCCTAAAGAAGTTCGCAAAGGATCCCAAAAAGGGCATCGACCGAGCTTGGCGCGGATGCCAAGACAAGCTTTTAGACGTCGTTGGCCCTCTGGCAAAAATTCTAGAGATTGCGTTAGAAGCGCAGGAATCGGGGACTGCAACAGACCCCCATGTCCTGGCAGGCTGGACACAACGAGCTATCTGCCTTTTGGGCAATGCCAACTGCGCCATCTCCACGGAGAGACGCAAATCTATCCTCATGCGCATGGACTCCAATCTCACGGAGTTAGCCGCAGCTGAACCAGGCCCTTTGGCGGACGGGAACCTGTTTGGGGACCGTTTCGTAAAAGATGTAGCCAAATATGTCGGTACTTTTACTACTCTAGACAAAGCACAGTCAGGAATTAAAAGAGTTTTTCAGACTGGTGTTTTCAACAGGGCCGGACGAGGCCGTGGACGCTCGTTTGGCCGACATTTCTCCCAAGGTCCTCAGAGAGGAGACTTCGGTCGAGGCAGAGGAGAGTGGGACTCCACCCGGGACGGCACCTTTTACCCCACAAGGCAACGCTTCAACAGGAGGCGTTTTAACAGAGGATCATACCGTGGAAACTTCCAAAACAATGAATCTTCAGGTGAGTGCCCCAGACATTTTCATGCTACCTCTGGGGGGACGTACTCAATACTTTTATCACAATTGGTTTCAACTATCTCAGGATGTTTGGATATTACAGACAATTCAAGGTTTTCACCTCGATTTCTTTCAGACCCCCTCTCAAGTCAGGCAACCCAGACAGCTTTCTTTTTCCCAAATAGAGTGCGATTTCATAGATTCCGAGCTCGAAGAATTGCTGCAGAAGCGCGCGATAGCGTTTTGCAACGAGGGCCCTCACGGCTTCTGCAGCAATATTTTTCTGGTACAGAAGAAGGGCGGAGGTTACAGGTTGGTACTCAATTTAAAGGATTTCAATCATTATCTCACCTACAAACACTTCAAGATGGAGGGCATCCATCTTTTAGCGGATCTACTCAAGCAAGGAGATTGGTTGGTCCGCCTGGACCTGAAGGACGCTTATTTGTCCATTCCCATCTTTCCTCCCCATCGCCGATTCCTGCAGTTTCAATGGCGGGGTCGATGGTACGAATATTTGGTCCTACCTTTCGGACTTTCCTCGGCTCCTTGGTGTTTCACCAAGGTGCTGAAGCCTGTGATAGCTTATCTCAGGGCACAGGGAGTTCGCATGATAGTGTATCTAGACGACATTCTTATCATGGCACAATCCCCACTTCTAGCAGTACAGCAATTACGCATGACCATTGTTACCTTACAAAACCTGGGTTTCGTCATCAACGAACCAAAGTCTGTGCTGTGCCCTACCCAAACGATAGATTTTCTGGGTTTCGTTATCAACTCCCAAACAGCTCAGTTGAGTCTCCCTCGCTCCAAACTTCGAGACATCAAAAAGGAACTATGCTCCCTGCTAGCCAAACGAATGGTCTCTCTCAGGCTATTAGCCAGGGTTGTGGGCCTCCTGGCGTCTTCCATTCAAGCAATTTTTCCGGGCCCATTACACTATCGGGCCCTTCAGAGACTCAAGATTCAACATCTGCAAAAGGGTCTCTCTTACACAGACCTAGTCCCCCTTACCCAGGAGGTACGGGAGGAGATCCAGTGGTGGCTGGCCCATGTACAAGCTTGGAACGGCAGGGCCATTTTCGGCTCTCTGCCAGATGTCATCATAGAGTCCGACGCCAGCCGGTGGGGCTGGGGAGCACGCTGCGGAAATATTTCCACAGGAGGGCGCTGGTCCTTAGGCGAGCTGGACCTACACATCAATTGCCTAGAGCTCCTGGCAGGGTCATTCGCGATTCGGACTCTGTCACCCAAACAGGTATCGTGTTGCATCCTTCTCAGGATGGACAACATTTCAGCAGTTCAATATATCAACAAGTTGGGGGGCACGAGGTCTCCCATGTTAGTGGAGATAGCGAAGGATTTTTGGCATTACTGCCTCAATCATCAGATCTCGATCATAGCCGAGTACATTCCAGGCAAATCCAATGTAGTGGCGGACTGGAACTCTCGTCATCTCAGGGATTACAGTGACTGGCAGCTGCAACCTCGGATTGTTCAATGGTTACAGGCAATATGGGGACAGTGCGAGATAGACCTCTTTGCCTCCAGACTGAATCGTCAAATGACCAAGTTTTTCAGCTGGAGGCCGGATCCGTTGGCTCTGGCGACGGACGCCTTTTCCCAGGATTGGGCTCGGGACCTGAATTATGCTTTTCCCCCCTTCATTCTGATTCCCCGAGTGTGCACACAGGTAATACGTCAGCAGGCAGAAGTGATTCTGGTCACTCCCCTGTGGAAGTCGCAACCTTGGTTCCCAATTCTATTGGAGGCGAGTTGCGACTTTCCCAGGAGGATCCCATGGTCCTCAGCGATGCTCCAGGGCCCGCACGGAGAAGTGCACCCGATGGTAATAGCGGGGCAGTTGTCCCTGATGGCCTGGAGACTTTCAGGCAACGTTGGCACTTGCCAGGATTTTCGGAACAAGCTTCGGACTTTATCAACCAAGCTTGGGCCCCATCCACCAGGAAACGATATTCTTCAGCCTGGAAGTTTTGGATTCGTTGGTGCGTGGAACAACACGTGGATCCCGTGGGGGCAGACTTATCCTATGTTATAAATTTTTTGTCCCAAAAAGCTTCAGAGGGTTTAGCTTATCGTTCCATCAACAATTTCCGTTCCGCCATATCGGCAGGTCATTCTCAACTGGAGGGTAAGCCAGTTGGCATGCACCCGTTAGTTTGCAAACTCTTGAAAGGTATTAGGGTAGCTAATCCGCCTAAGCCAAAGTATTCTTCATTGTGGGATGTGTCGATCGTTCTTTCCCTGTTTAATAAATGGCCCAATAACAATATGCTGTCCAGGAAACAACTCTCGGCCAAATTGGCTATGCTGCTATGTCTAGCCGCGTGTAGACGATCATCGGATATCAAAGCGCTAGACCTTACAGGTAGAGTATTTACTCCTGAGGGAGTCTCTTTCAATATCACTTCTAGGACAAAAACTATGTCACGTAATGTGGAATATCATGCTTTTCCCAGCAATCAAAAACTGTGTGTTGTTCACTGCCTTAAAGCATACGAAGAATGTACCAGGCCTCTTCGGCCTGCTGATGTGGTTCAATTGTTAATTGCTCTGCAGAGGCCTTACAAACCTGTCACGGCAGCTACAATAGCCAGATGGTTAAAATCTGTTATGCAGGAGGCAGGTATTGATACTCAGGTGTTTGTGGCACATTCTGTCCGGGGAGCCATGGCCTCTAAGACGTTCATGTTGGGTTCTACTGTTCAGGATATTATGCATTCTGCAGATTGGTCCTCTGAGTCAACATTTAAACAGTTTTATTATAAACCGGTGGGTGATATATCTTCTGTGGTATTTAATCAGCGTTAAACTAGCATAATACGAAGCCTCCGGTCCTGTAATAGAATATAAAATTGGCTAGCATTCGCGCCAAGAATTTTCAATTCTATTAAGGACACGGAGGCGAGGATTATCCCACCCGATTACATTACAGTATTTGTAATTGTTACCCTCCCGTTGTGTATATATTCTGGTTATGCAGAAATTACGGGTTGTTTTGTCTCATTTTTTCAGGATCTGACAAGAAGACGGATTAAGTGTAATCCTGGTTAAGAAGACGTATTTCCCAGCTGGCCTGGCCTTTTTCTTCCACGTTGGAGGATTGTGTTGGACTTAAGTTATTATGTTGGACTTTATTGTTCGAAGCAAAGAAAGAGGACGAGTTCCGGTGGTGGTGGCTATTATGGAGCCCTACAGGATATGATGTATGCCATGAGCATCATGGGAAATGTAGTTTGTTTTAGAAATACAAAGTTTTCATTGGCTGCTGTGAGTGGCAATAAATAGAAAGAGAAGCATAATCCTCGCCTCCGTGTCCTTAATAGAATTGAAAATTCTTGGCGCGAATGCTAGCCAATTTTATATTCCTGCTGTCACAGAGACAGTATTCAGGATGCACTCTTCTGCTATCTCCATGCCCAGACCCTAGAGTCTCTCACTTCCACAGTTTTGTTCACATGACACGTGCACACAACTTTATCATATTTTCATGAAATGGCATGGAAGCCCATCCTTGGGTGTGTGTAGCTGTTCACCAGTGCACGCATACATGCTAACTCTCCCGATTCAGACAGGAAACTACTGATTGCAAGGCTAGCCTCCTGTTTCCCGATTCCTGTCTGCAAAAACCCGATTCCTCAGCAGGCTTTCATACATGCCAACATTTTGGAAGAGGAAAATGGATTTTTTTTTTTTTAAATAATCCAGAGAATGTATTTCTCCCATTTACTTCTATTACGGCCTGCATTGGGTCTATCGGCGTGTATGGGACTTGCAAGTGTGCTGCTGCAGGATCGGAAATAAGAAATTCAAATATCGTTTTTTTTTCATACCTGTCAGGAGCACTGAGAAATCGCTATGGCAGGCAGAGAAAGCGTGACAAAAATGTTGTGCACTTGCTTGCAGGTTATTGGCAGTGCATATTCCGAGTTACACAAGTCCAGCCCCTACTATCTGAAGCCTGCCGAGGAATCGGGTTTTTACATGTAGGAATTGGGAGGCAGGAGACTAGCCTTGAAATCAATAGTCTCCCGCCTGAATCCGGAGGGTTGGCATTTATGGGCTTTTGTAGACAGGAACTGGTCTTGTGTGGCTTTAAGTATGCACTGCCAGTAAGTCCAGTGCTTAATTTGTAAAAAGAATAAGTGCCAGGGCTGTCGGCAGGAGGCCACTGCAGTTTGCACCACACATTGCCCCTGTCATGCTGCCAATGATAATAACAACACAACTACTAACCATTACACACCCACAAGTGTGACAATTTTGATTATTTACAGGCCTCCAACGATATAAGAATGTCTTGGGCGGCAGTCATCGTCATTGTTAATGTATATCGAAATAATAATGAACTGTTGTTGTGATCATCTCTAAATTAGCCAGTTAGCGCCATCTTGTGGCAGACTGTAACAAGCGCTGGTGTTGACATTTAAGTGCAGGTGTGGGATGCCGAGCACCAGAAATCATTGGCTCAAACTGCAGTAACCTGAAGGCCAGTGCACAGTATGTATGTCACGCTCTCTCAGCCTGCCAGTTTTTTCTCAGTTCTCCTGACAGGTAAGGAAAAAATACGGGTATTTTCATTGAGTCCCAGTACATGACATTACACCAGATTCAGGCCTTAATTGAAGTCAATGGGAGGAACACATTCTCCCGATTATTTTTTTTAAACCTCCCACTTTCCTCTTCTAAAATGTTGGCATGGTGCACGTCACTTGAAGTAACAGCAGTAGTTTTCACCCAGGATAATGAACTGCATGGCTAAATACTTATATGGTCCAAATGACGAGACGTACTGGCTATGCCAATGCTTGTTTTTTTAAATTGTTTTTTTTATAGCACATGAACATTAATTGAGTTGCCCCAGATTACGAGTTTTAGCTCCTGGGGCATAACGTCACTCTCACTCTATACGGGCACCTCTCTCGCTGTGCACAGTGCACTTATCTCGCCCTGTTTCCGGTTGGTTATATTTTCACTGAGTGACGTATGCTGAATTCCGGCCATTCACGCTCCGAACATTTGACAAGATGGCGACTCACATCCGAAGACTAAGAGGAGGTCAGTGTCAACTTTGGCAGTGCAACATTCTGTTGTGATTACAGACATTGTGCTGGGTGTGGGTTTGTACGGGAGCATATGAAAGGTGCCGAGAAACAGCTTCACACTGAGAACAATGTGAACGGGGCTTTCTTTCTTCAGAGGATCGCTCCAGAGTGCAGACCGAATAAGCATTGGCAAAGCCAGTGGGTCTCGTTTTAGAGACCTATTGGCCCTCCCAATAGATTTTCTTCCAAGCACGAGCCAACAAAATAGTGCGGCCTCGACACGTTTTTTTTGATTTTTATAATGTTTTGAGAGGCGGGTCTGTCAAGGGGAACCAGTGGGGTCGAGGGGAGGAGGGTTTGAGGGGTGTGGATGATAAAAGCACACAGTGTGCAAGGGTGAGGTGAGTGTGAGCTAGAGGCACATGAATGGACGAGAGTATGGGGGAGGGCAGCACATGGGCAAGAGAGGGCAACATGAGCACAGATGGAGGCTAGAAGCACACGGGTGACAACGATGCGGGGGTACAGAAACTCACAGGCGAGAGAGGGCACTTAAGTGCGGGTGAGAGAGCGACAGGGATTGCTGGGGGGAATAAGCACATGAGCGACACGTGCACTCATGGACTGCTTCAAGAAACAAGCATTGGCACGGCCAAAAGGTCTCGCCTTTTGAACCTTATATGTTTGTAGTAGCCATGCAATGATAACCTAGCACATAATTATTACACTGATATATTGGCACTTGAGCAATTGTTGGCAATGTTGCCCCCTCTGAATGGCGGTGACCTACAATCCACATATAAAAAAAGTAGGGGGGGTGTGGGGAATGAAAAAAAAAAAACATGTTTCCTAATGAGCAATAATGCCCCACACATACTTGCGACTGAAAGCACATCCAGCACTAATACGAATGAATGAATAACTTTTTATTTGCATAATTACTTAAAATCATTTCAAAGTTGCAGTACATTATCAAAATTATGCTAAAATACGTGTGTCACACCATTATTATACAAATGCCTAATCGTATATAAAAAATTAAAAGTGTAATTTAAACAGCGGTTGCAGCCCATTTCTAAAATGTATGTTACATTCTAAAATTCATTCGTTTAAAAATTACGTATTAGAAAAAGTCTCTGTTATCTATCTGTTCTTGAGACAGTCACTTGGTTCGTTGTGGATCTTGTGAGGGCCGCGTGATCCTTTCCTGGCGGGGGCTCTTCACTGTTTGCCTCCTTCTGTTACTCCCGGAGACACAACAATTGTAACCGCCCAATTTTCCTCTGTGCTGTTTACAATTGGGGCCCTTTGTGTCATATTCATGAATTTGACAAATTTGGCCAGGTCCGAGGGCTCCGTGGTGGACTGGAGCAGGGCCACTGCATCAGCGCATTTTCTGATCCCATGCCTTAAAAACATTGGTTTTAACCATCTACATCGGTGTTGCAGTAATGCCGGGCAGCAACATAGTAGGTGAACCAACAATTCTGCTCTATAGTTGCACAGCCTGCATCTGACTATGTTGCTGAACGATTTCCAGCCCTGGTTCAGTTCTTTTATTGGCAAGTGGACTAGGCGTGCCCATTGAATTTCTTTCAAGCACTTCTTTCCTAGGGCGTTGTTTATATATGGCTGAATTTTGTGCGACTCGTATGCTTTGGCTAGGCCGATCAACCCTCTGATGGCCTTCAGTCTTGCTATATCTTCACTCCTTGATATCTGGGTGGTTTGATTATTTAGCGCCCTCTTTATTGCAGGATAGTTTAGTTCTTCTTGGGACCAGGACGTTGTGGATAAGCCCAGCTCTGCCACTGTCTCTAGACAGTACTTCTGCCATGGGTTCGGTGCCCCCTCAAATATTGTTCTCAATACCTCCTTAAGGGATCCTTTCTGGGCTTTTACTGTCTTGAACCAGAATTTAACCAGTGTGCTCCTGCATTCATATTTTTGTTGTACCAGGCCAAACTCGAGCCGAATCAGGGTGTTTCGTTTATACTTGGGGAGCCTAAAAAGCCTTTTGTAACACTGGCACTGGGCTTTTTCCATCATCTTTTCCATCTTTCCTGGGAATGCATGTGATGCGTGACCAACAACAGCGAGGAGTTTAGATTTTTTTAATCTCATGATAGATTTCGTGGTAGGGCTGTGTAGTTTACCTTGAAGTTTGCACAGAGCATAGATGGTGGCTTGTATTTTGGCTTGTGTCTTGGCCTGGTGCAAGGTTGCCTTGCCTTTGTCATTTAGCCATGCTCCTAGGTAGTGGTATGCTCTTTCTGTGGCTATGTTGTTACTGTATACACAAGAAAAGGGGGAGAAGGACACAACCTTACCTCTTCCAAGACGATATATATATATACACAGAAGGAGGTAAGGTGAATACCAGTCGCAAAGTTTTAAGAATATGAAGTTATGTTAGGAGCACAATCACTTTGTAAAAACTGCCCTCACCCACAACAAGTTGTGGCATGCTTCATCATAGGGCTGCTACTAAACGCCTCTGCGCTGACCAACGCTAGAGGCGGAGCAATAGGGAGGGGTAGACAATACAAACAATAAGAAACAGGAAAAGAAAAGGATCCTAAATAGGTGCAGGCAAATAGTGTTAAAACTCACTAAGAGATATCGTCATAACAATTTTATTCCTTGATTCCCTTGTCAGGTATAAAAAAAGGTATAAGAATACCCTCGGATGGTGGTGGCGTGAGTGAATTATGCACTCACCACCCCTCCGTTCTGCATAGAGGTCAACATGTTTCTGCCGGATTCCGTCTCTCTACCGGCATTCATCAGGACAAACAGGATCCCTATGCTACTTTTCCAGTTGTTATAAATCCCCCTTGGTATTTACACTGTACTAAGTATTACTCCACCTGTAAGTTTGGAGCAGTCCAGTACACTTACTCATCAAATGACATCTGTAAGTGGAGAAAATAAAAACAGTGATAGCTATCTGTACAGTGGTATACCAACACATACAAAAATTAAATAATGCAAGTGAAAACATGGTGCTCTCAGTGCTAACTTCATAAAAACAACCCATTTGGTGCGACTAGGGTGTTTTATAAATCATAAATAACACACCCTCAAAATGGGCAAACAATGGCCCTCTCTCTTTAATCAGGAACACTTATTGTGAGTTTCTAATAGCCAAAACATGCTGTGCTTAAATATCGATGCTAGGGTGAACACATCCGTAATGACAAGGTGTGGTGGCACAACGTGCCCACACCGTACTCATAGTTTTAGACGTATCATTAAATGTGCTCTCTTAGGGTCATACATGTATCTTCACTCTGCACACCTTACCGAGTTTATGATGAGCGCTAGAATAGGCACGGGAGTAGAGGGCGACCCCCTGTAGTCACACTCTGTGAGGAGAAATGGTTAACAGGTAAGTGCTAATATCTCCAGAGTACACACGTTTATGGGACACCATTGTCCACAAAAATGCCAGAGTTAAATAGTACCGATGCTGATTGGTACAGAGATAAAGCCATTCACAACAGCTGATTACATGGCTGACGCCGAAAGAGACTGCTCGTGTCCCCAGGCGTGGTGCGAGTGCACCCAACTGCCTGTTGTTCAGAAAAAGTAAACCCCCACCCCATTCCTCCTTACTTCGTCAAGGGTGGTCAGCCGCCACCTCATCGGTCTCTCCGGGTGCAGCGTAGATACACGGGCCCGTGAAAGACCAGCGTCCATAAATGGATAATCGCTTCCCGTCACGTGGGGTGCGTGTGACGTAAGCACAACGTGTTGCGTCACGGGCAAGGTACTCGCGACTAGCGCGCTAACTTGCGTTCTCCGTTGTGATCTACCTCCGCGAGCGTGATACTTGTGATAGTGAATATCACAAGTGTAAGGATGGAGAAAGAAACTTAAAACACCGCCCGAATTCCGTGATTAAATCTAGGGCGTGTAGCCTGTAATGTATATTGACTTGAGCAAGCTAAAAAGAGTTTCTATAAGCGGGCGAGATGGCTCGTGACCATTAATGGCTCAACCATGGGACTGATGGAGGACATAGCCACGCCAAACCACCGAACCTCTAGGTAGAGCTTGTAGCCTGTTGTGTGTGGTAAGCATAAATAACAACAAAGTGTGGCATACATGAGTGTAATGATGTAACTATCAACCAAAACTTTATTGTTAACATAGTGGGTACAGCCAGTGGCTCACACCAAACAGGTTAAAACAAACATCGATAGTAAGAGTTTCCCTACTCATGGAGTTCATCGAGAAACCGACTGTTGTTGTAACTACATCATAAATGGGGCATAGGCTAATAGGCAGTACGGACAACATCTCCAACTTAATGTGTACCAGGAGACAGTAAAGACAAGCACTCGGGCATAATATTCCTGAACAGTCATAGTGGTACTGGGAGGCCACAGTAGCAGTGTGGGATTACAGCATAGTTTTTAGACACCAGATAACAGTCCTCTGGTGCTTACAAAGTAATATATATGACAGAGGAAGTATATACGGGAGTCTACTAATAAGTAGGGAGATAGCCTTACCCCGAAGATAACAGAGAAGGAGGGCTATCGTCATGAATAAGTTATAGGGAGGCTATAGAGTCCTATGTCCTACCCAGGGCAGTCCATGGGATGTCGTCATTTAGCCCTGTCTCATGACTACGAATCCTGTAGACCCACTTCTGTTCACGTATGAACAGGGCACGTGAGGGGTCCCTGGTGTTGGAAGAGATGAAAGGTTTATCCAACACGGTCCAATAGATATCCTCAACAGTGTGGCCCTTCTCCACATAATGTAATGTGAGACGTGTTGTGGTCCTAGCACAGCGGATGTTGCTCCTGTGCTCCATTATTCTCACTTTGACCTTCCTACAAGTCATCCCCACGTAGATCATGCCACAAGGGCATCAGATCATATAGATGACGTTAGTGGAATTGCAGTTGGTGTGCACTCGCTGTTCCCACGGGTAGCTGAGGCCCACGTCAACATTCTTGCTGTTAGTTGTCAACCTGCAAACATCACACGAGCCACATCTCGTGTGGCCTGTGACTGGTGGAAGATCCCAAGCTCCACGAGGAGCCCCTCGAGGGTAGGTTTGCAATCTAGAATGGACCAGATGATCCCTGATATTCGAACTTCTTCTGAAGGAGAACAGGGGTTTCTTGAGGCTGAGGCCACTGGAATTCAGTATCCGCCCATGTTTTAAGATGATACGTTTTATTGCTGTAGAGGCTGTGTTAAATGTTGTGACACAGATAGTGTTCCTCTTCTCTGGTCTCTCTACTTTTTCCAAAAGGGCTTCCCTCTGGCAGTTCCATGCTCTCTTCTGTGCCCTACTTACCACTCGTCTAGGGTACCCTCTGTTGTTTAGTTTATCTGGCAGGAGGGCAGCTTCTTCCTTGAAATTCTCTGGTTCTCAACAGTTTCTACGAAGGCGCAGGAACTGCCCTACTGGGAGATTTTCCCTGAGGGATTTGGGGTGGAAACTCCCAAACTGTAGTAGTCCATTCATGTCTGTAGGTTTGTGGTGGACTTTAGTAGATAGTTTCCCTTCATGCGGAAAAATTACTAGGCCCTGGATGAACTCAAAAATAATCATGAATTGGTTATTAAGCCTGCAGATAAGGGTGGGGCCATAGTGATCCAGACTAAAACAGCATATGATCAGGAGTGTCAAAGACTACTGGGGGATGAGAGAAACTACAAGGTCCTACCTAATGACCCCACACCTGATCTAAAAAAGGAAATTTCTACCGTGATAGAGGAGGCCCTAAGCAACGACTGGATCTCAGAACATGAGGCCAGTTTTTTGCAGCAAAAAGATCCTGTCATACCTTCATTCTATACACTACCGAAAGTACATAAGGCCACAAGACCACCTCCGGGCAGACCAATCGTTGCGGGCATAGGCTCTATTCTTGAACCTTTGTCACAATTTTGTGATTTCTTTTTTAAACCTTTGGTTCAGAGTTGAACTGCTTACCTCAAGGACACCACAGAGGTTCTCAACCTCCTCAGTGATATGGACTTCAACCCTGATGAGGAGTATTTGGTGGGATTAGACATAGAATCCCTGTACACCGATATCCCTCAACTGGAAACACTATGGGTTGTGGAGAAGATACTCTTTGAACAGGACTGGCAGTATTATACCCCTAGGCCCTTCATTTTACATCTGGCCGAGATAGCACTCACAAAAAATTTCTTTGAGTACAGGGGAACTCATTACTTACAAACCCATGGCGCATCAATGGGGAGTGCTTTCGCGCCTAGCCTGGCGGGGCTGTATGTTGCAGCTTTTGAGCAGAAACACATCTTTGATGCTGGGAACCCATGGACACGTAAAATCTGTGTCTGGAAACGCTTCATTGATGATGTTATCCTCATATGGAAAGGGAACGAAGAATCCATGACAGAGTTCATGCAATGGCTCAATACTCGGAACACTTTTTTGCATTTTACCACTACTATCACCAAGGAGGGCCTCCCATTTTTGGGCCTAGTAATTTTTCCGCATGAAGGGAAACTATCTACTAAGGTCCACCACAAACCTACAGACAAGAATGCACTACTACAGTTTGGGAGTTTCCACCCCAAATCCCTCAGGGAAAATCCCCCGATAGGGCAGTCCCTGCGCCTTCGTAGAAACTGTTGAGAGCCAGAGACTGGCTGTACCCACTATGTTAACAATAACGTTTTGGTTGATAGTTACATCATTACACTTATGTATGCCACACTTTGTTGTTATTTATGCTTACCACACACAACAGGCTACAAGCCCTACCTAGAGGTTCGGTGGTTTGGCGTGGCTATGTCCTCCATCAGTCCCATGGTTGAGCCATTAATGGTCACGAGCCATCTCGCCCGCTTATAGAAACTCTTTTTAGCTTATTCAAGTCAATATACATTACAGGCTACACACCCTAGATTTAATCACGGAATTCGGGCGATGTTTTAAGTTTCTTTCTCCATCCTTACACTTGTGATATTCACTATCGCGAGCTATCACGCTCGCGGAGGTAGATCACAACGGAGAACGCAAGTTAGCTCTCTAGTCGCGAGTACCTTGCCCGTGACGCATCACGTTGCGCTTACGTCACACGGTTCTCACGGGAAGCAATTATCTATTTATTGACGCTGGTCTGTCACTGGCCCGTGTATCTACGCTGCACCCGGAGAGACCGATGAGGTGGCGGCTGACCACCCTTGACAAAGTAAGGAGGAATGGGAGGGGGGGGGGTTACTTTTTCTGAATAACAGGCAGTTGGGTGCACTCTCACCACTCCGGGGGACACGAGCAGTCTCTTTCGGCGTCAGCCATGTAATCAGCTGTTGTGAATGGCTTTATCTCTGTACCAATCAGCATCAGTACTATTTAACTCTGGCATTTTTGTGGACAATGGTGTCCCATAAACGTGTATACTCTGGAAGTATTAGCACTTACCTGTTAACCGTTTCTCCTCACAGAGTGTGACTACAGGGGGTCGCCCTCTACTCCCGTGCCTATTCTAGCGCTCATCATAATAAACTCGGTAAGGTGTGCCGAGTGAAGATACATGTATGACCCTAAGAGAGCACATTTAATGATACGTCTAAAACTATGAGTACGGTGTGGGGCACGTTGTGCCACCACACCTTGTCTTTATCGATGTGTTCACCCTAGCATCGATATTTAAGCACAGCATGTTTTGGCTATTAGAAACTCACAATAAGTGTTCCTGATTAAAGAGAGAGGGCCATTGTTTGCCCATTTTGAGGGTGTGTTATTTATGATTTATAAAACAACCTAGTCGCACCAAATGGGTTGTTTTTATGAAGTTAGCACTGAGAGCACCATGTTTTCACTTGCATTATTTAATTTTTGTATGTGTTGGTATACCACTGTACAGATTGCTATCACTGTTTTTATTTTCTCCACTTACAGATGTCATTTGATGAGTAAGTGTACTAGACTGCTCCAGACTTACAGGTGGAGTAATACTTAGTACAGTGTAAATACCAAGGGGGATTTATAACAACTGGAAAAGTAGCATAGGGATCCTGTTTTTCCTGATGAATGCCGGCAGAAAGACGGAATCCGGCAGAAACATGTTGACCTCTATGCAGAACGGAGGGGTGGTGAGTGCATAATTCACTCACGCCACCACCATCCGAGGGTATTCTTATACCTTTTTTATACCTGACAAGGGAATCAAGGAATAACATTGTTATGACGATATCTCTTAGTCAGTTTTAACACTATTTGCCTGCACCTATTTAGGATCCTTTTCTTTTCCTGTTTCTTATTGTTTGTATTGTCTACCCCTCCCTATTGCTCCGCCTTTAGCGTTGGTCTGCGCAGAGGCGTTTAGTAGCAGCCCTATGATGAAGCATGCTACAATATTGTTGTGGGTGAGGGCAGTTTTTACAAAGTGATTGTGCTCCTAACATAACTTCATACATTCTTAAAACTTTGCGACTGGTATTCACCTTACCTCCTTTTGCGTATATATATGCTATGTTGTTACTGCCCAGTCTCCACTTTAAGCATGTTTTCTTCACATATTTACCAAACGCCACGACTTTCGTTTTGCTGGGGTTGGCCACAAGCTCGTTCTCCTGGTTTTAGCTGTTTAATGCATTCAACCCTCTTTGCAAAACTACTCTGGTGTGATCGAGAATCACCAGGTCATCAGCACACTGGAGTATGTTTAGCCATTGCTGTCCGATTTTCGGGATTGCCAAGCTTTCTCCTTGTATAGCTTTCCCCAGGTCTGCTGTGTAAAGGTTAAAGAGTGTAGGTGCTAAAACACAGCCGTGCTTTAGGCCTCGGTCAGTTGGCAGCTTGTGTGTGACCATATCCCCCGCCAGTTTGATTCTCACCCAAGTGTAGGTGTACAGTGACATAATTGCCTTCAGTAATTTGCCGGGGATCTTCCAGCAGGACAGTTTGTGCCATAGCTTGCTTCGGTTTACCCCCGTCGAAGGCTGCCGAATAGTCTACAAAGCATGCAAATACTGGCAGGTTTTTACTGGTGTTTGCCTGTAGTGCCAGGAACGAGAGAGCCATAATCTTGTCTATAGTGAAACAGCCTTTTCGGAAACCAGTCTGGTAAAAAGGTAGTATTTCATTGTCCTCGATCCAGGCTGTTCGTTCCTGTAGCAAAGTACTGGCATATGCTTTACCTTCGATGTCTAACAAGGCAATGAGTCTATAGTATTTTGGGTCGGTTTTTGCTCCCTTCTTGTGTATTGGCTGCAATAGCGAGCCGCGCCAGGCGTCTGGCACGTCTCCCAAGGCTCTGCATTCCATGTACAGAGGTGATAGCAACTCCGCCCACCCCTTGGGGTCCTGCTTGAACAATCTTCCCGGTAGGCCATTTGGACCAGGGGCTCTGTCCCTTTTTATCCTTTTTATGACCTTTAAAATTTCTTTCGGGTCCTGGGCTTGGCCCACCTCGTCTGTCCGGTCTTCTTACTCCACTTCGGCCCGTTCTAATCTAGGGGACCTGCTGACATTTTGGCCCCTGGTTTCATTGTGTATATTTCTGCCGTATGGTCTAGCCAGGCTTCGGCTGTGACTGCATTTCGCCTGTCCGTTTTTGTGTTTTCCATCTTGGCTATGTACTCCCAGAATTGCTTCTGTTTGTCCGGTTTGCATAAATCAAATAATTTGATCCATTCCTTCTCCATCATCTGACATTTTTCTTTCCATATTAAATGTTTGTGGTTCTGCTGGGCTTCTTTATAAACTCTCTCTGCCCCCTTGGAGCCACTTTTTTGATATGCCCGTCTGGCCTGTCTGAGGATGCGGGTGCTGTTCTTCAACCTTTTGTTGTATTTTCTGGTTTGTTCTTGGTGCCCCACCAATTTGGGGGCTGTGTTCCGCGCCCCTTTCAGTAGGGCTGCCCGCAGTTCATTGATCCAGTTGGCCCAGCTCCGGATGGCTGGGGAGGGAAGCTTCTTATGTCCCTTATGTGCTAATCCCAGCTTCCAAGTTTCCCAATTCGAGACCGTGAAGTGGTTCCATCTGATCCTCTTCACTAATTTGTGCTTCTCCCACCCACGTGTATTGCTTATGGGCACCAATTCTTCACGGCAGTCGCACTGTAGATTAAACTCTGCGATAAGCATTGCGTGGTCACTTGTGTCATGTTGATGTATCTGGAAGTCCAGAATTCTGTTCCACATGCCTTTCCTGATTAAGGTATAATCCATTATGGTTTGATTATTGAAGGTCAAAAAGTTTGAAACCTTGGGGCTGTGTTGCTCAGCCCAGGCCTGAACTGAGATTAGACCATACGACCTTAGAAAGTTGCCTTGACCGTTGTCTGGACTCAGGTGGTGAAGATTGAAGTCCCAGTAATAATCAAGTCCAAATGGGTGTATTCACAGAGTACTTCCTCTAGAGTTGCGATAATCCGTTTGGTGTTTGCCAATTTTGGAGCGCCATTATGTTTCAGATATACCTTGATGATTAGGAGTTCTTTTCTGGATTTACCATCCCATAGACCGTTTATCACAATACACTGTGCCATGTCCGTTGGACTCCCAATCTCTTCAATTGAGACCTATACTGCATGTTTGACGTAAATTGAGAGACCTCCCGAGGGCCTACCGTGGGCATGGTTTCCTGGCTGGCATGTGGATACCGGCAAAGCCATGTAAGGGATGTCCTCTGTGGTCCATGTTTCTTGCAGGCAGAGAATGTCCCCCTCCTGGATCTTTTCCATTGCAGAAACACTAGTTACTGTGCTTAAGATTCCTGCCACGTTCCATGTTATGAGCCTCAGGCTTTATGTTCTCTATTTGCCGATCCCTCAAAATGTTTTTGTAATGGAATTATGACGTTTGCCTTATTTTGCGCTTTAGGGCTAGGAGTACCGCTTGATGTGACCTCCAAGCAGTGTAGTGGCTTTGCAGGGTGCCATTCTTGTCGGGGGTCTATGCCAGCCTCCGTTCTGCTGTGTTCCTTTCAAATACTTTCCTCTCACTGTGACCCTTTTTTTCACTCATTTCAATTGGGAAGTTGTGGAAGCTCGACGGCGTGTCTACGGGGTGGGTCCCTTTTAGGAAGCTTTGTGTCTTTGAACCGTTTCTATGTTGTTCGGTCAAGCCACCCTCTTGTGTGACTAGCATGTATGGGTATTTTTCATCTTCTAATTCCCGGACCACTATGCCCCATTTTCCAAAACTGGTCTTTTCTCTTAAAACCATGTCAGCTTGGGTAGATGACTTCCATGTTGTTAGTGGGTTTTCCATGGTGGGTTGCTGCTTATTCACCTTGAATTGTATACTGAGGAGGTCTTTGCTTGTTATTTGTGTTAGCGAGGGGATGTGATGAAGCAACTTCAAAATATTTCCCCTATTGAGGGTGTCTGCCCTTCCGCGTGACCTGTACTGGGGGCAGAACATGACTTTATATGAAGTCAATGTATGAGCTATGGGGTTTTCTTCAGTGTTTGTCTGTGCTCCTGAGGCTCTGTTCTCTGTTGAATGAACTAGGGTTTGCTCAGTTGGTGTTCCATTTCTGTCAGACCCTGCACCCTCGACGGTCATTTCCTTTCGTCCCGTCAGCTCTTCCTGCGACGCCTGACAGGCAGCGTCTATGCCCTGAGGTCTTGTTTGTCTCGGGCTTCCTCTGCTCGCCGCTGGCATGGACGTGTGAACGGGTTTCGAACTACTCCTTGTTGCCCCTTGAATTGGCCCTGGCTCTGTGCCGTCGTGGGTTTGGATCGGAGTTGGATTCCTACATACTTCGTCATCCTCAGATGGTGTTGGAACATAGATTTGTGTGTTCTTCGTCGAGTGCCTTCTCTGTTTTTCAAAAATCGGAATGAGCTTCCTGCTAGGAGGTGTTTCGTTAGTGGCGGTTGTCCTCCCGATCGTGGGTGGGTGCTCCCAGATCCTTTGTGCTCGAGTTTGCCTATTAGTTTTTTGTCTTCTTTAGTCTTTTTTTTCTCGCGTCTGGATAGGGGCTTGCTATCCTTAGTAGCGGGGGTGGCGGACCTTAGGCTGTTGGAGCATCCGGTCCTGGGGGACTCTTCCGATGTAGCCACCCGTTGACTCTGGCTGTTAGCACTCCGTTTTCGTAAGTTGTGGGCATTCTTGGGATTCAAGTTGGCAATGAAGGAGGTGTTAGGACTGCTAATTCTGTTTGTCCTGATCGTTATTGCCTTGCACGGACTCTCTTGGGGGTTGGCTATTGCTAGGGCCACCTCTAGGCTGGCTTCTTTCCTCGATGTTATTGAGCTGGATTGTGTCCCGTGCACCTCTGTGCTTTCCGCCGTGGCCGTAGTTTCGGCCTTTGTTTCTGAGTTGACGTTTTATCCATTGTTTAAGGTGAGTTTTTTTCAGGTCCGTGATCAGCGTTGTCAAGACTTCCGGGAGTGGTGAAATTTTTTCCACAATGACTTTGCAGTGGCAGTCCTTGGTGTTTGCACGTTTTTCTAGCATTTCAAGCTTGAGGCTTATGTTTGCAATGGCCAAGGCTATAGTTTGCATCATGTCCATTTGGACCTCTCATTTGTGTGACTGCCAGTTGAGGGCGTTCGTGGCTGCCATAAGTGCATCGTTGATCGAAGCCAACCAGTTGCTTTGTTCGTTAAAGTCAACCTCGCTGGTCTCTGTGCCTTCCACCTGCTTGATTTCGGGTGTCCTGTCGGTTGGGACCCTCCTGGCCGAAGACCAGGTAGCTTGCTGCTGCTTCTCCTCTGAGGACCGTGCCTTAATGCTGCCTCTGCCGGCATCTTCCCACCCGCTTGAGTTCTGGGTACTGGTTTGGGGAGGATCCAATTCTATTGTGTCGCAGCCTTTGTCTCGCTGACCTTGTTAGTCTGTCCCCAGAACCCTGCATATTGTCATGTAGAACAGGCTGGGACTCAGTCTTTGAGAGTGATTCCCTAGATCAGTCCTGCTCCATACAGGGCATGCCTGTCAGCTCAGAGGAGAGTTCAATCACACTATTCTCTTCCCCGCTTGTCAGTAGGCATATACTGCAGGTGGGCCCTTTGGTGGTGGTGTCCGTATTGTATGTACTATGTTGACCCCACACTTTGCCATCGTTGGCTCCATGTCCGGCCTCTGGAGCGGGCATTGGGGGTGTATTCTCACTGTCTAGGGGAGTCTGTTGTTGTGCGTTTCTCTCTGGTTGGCCGTCCTTTCCACTGTGGTTGTTTCTAGGCGTGGCTTCGAGGTTTTCATCCGGGGTTGTGTCTATCCTCCTGTAGTAGTCATCCAAGGTTTTTACCCTCTTTTGGGCGCTCTCTAGGGCACCTCTCCTTCCTCCTGGTTGACGTCTTTTGCCCCCTTTTACCATGATCGCTGCCCTGCTCTGCTGGAATACTGGGGGGGGGCAATTTTCCAGCCAATTTTCCAGCCAGCTGTTGGAATGCCCGAGGCCTTGTATTTGGGTCTTGTGGGTCTTCGGGCGCCTCCCAAGTTCCCTCTCCCTAGGCCTGTTGAACTCTGTGGTCTCCGTGGGGGACGTTCCAGGTGGTCGTCCAAGTTGCTCATTTGGCTCAGGTGAAAGGCTTGCGTGTGGACCGGGGGTGGGTTCTCCGGCTGAGCGGTGTCCTGGGCGCTCTTTTCATCTCCGGTATAGCTGTGCTGCTGTACCGACTGTTGGCCTGGCTGATCACTGGGGGCGGGAGCACACCTTGGCTACAAGCTGCACCCACACCTGGGCGGGCCACCTCCGCAGCTCAGGGGTTCTGCCGTCGCCGCCTCAGCGGGGGGCGCCTTGGCTCTCTCCCCTCTGGGCATCTGTACTTATTGTGGCAGTGGCTTGTGGTATCTGGTGCGGGGGATGGCTGGGCTGGCTAGAGGTCCATGAGCACCACGGGAGCCAGTGGAGCACGCAGCGTGTGTGCGTGTATGTATGTGGCAGGTGGAGGGCAGATGAGAAAACCGGGAACCCCCAATAAAGCTAATAAAGCAGGTGGAGCAGAACGGGACGGAGCAGCGCGGGCATGGGCCGGGAGCAGACCCAGGCGCCGAACCGGAGAAGAGCAAAACGGGGCTCGTGTGAGCTTGAGCAGAGCCGGGACGGGCACAGACAGGGCAGGCACAGGTAGGACAGGTGCGGGCAGGCGCGGGATAATCCTGAACCCCCTCGTAACTCCGACCAGCCCCTGCCGTGCCCCACCCCCACCCTAGCGCCAGCAAACGCTCACCAGTGTAGGCGCTCTGTGCTCTCCTCCTAGGACCGACCCGCTCCGCACAGCACAGTCTCACCATCTCAACGAAAAGTCAACCAGCAGCAAACGCAAGGCTGTAAATGTAGGAGGCAGGGGTTAGATATTTGGAAACCTGTTACGACACAATGTAAATTGCCAAATCTAATAGCAGCCCTTCTATCAATCAACACCATGTTTCCCTTGTACCAGATGCAGAGGGTAAAGTGTTCAAGGAAAAGAAACAGAAGAAAATGTCATTAGTTTTGTCATTCCCTCATGCTAGGCAGAGGGCAGTATGACTCCTGGCTGCATTCCATGGGTATACAACGCTGATTGCACCGCCGTCGCTGCTACCAGTATAAATAATAAATTCTTCACATTCTTGGCTCTATTTCCAAATCACAAACAAGTAGGGAAACGTTTTCATCCATTCCCACTCGTGACAGAATAGCCCACTACAAATGGCACATAAAGAAGTTTTGTACACTGGTGCTACGTAAACGCACAACTTGCCACTGAGGCTGGGATAGGGCTACTGAGTGGCTCCAGGTTACCAAGGGCACAGTGCTCCAATCTTAAGCTTTAACAACCTAATGCATTCTGAGAGTTGAAGTCCTACTTGACCCCAGTATATTTTCTGTTCAGAAGATGTTTATTTTCCATCCCAGAAAGCCCTTCCGACATAACCATAAAACACATGTGATTTTAGAGTGTTAATTGCACTCTCGCCTCATTCAAATAACCGACTTCCTAATTGACAGTTTGCATTTCTTACGTGCAAAAATTGAAAAGCATAATTTAATGACTCCACACTGTTGCATCAAAACCTATCAGTTTAAAGGGCGAGAAGAGGGGTCCACTAAATTAAGGTTAAATAAATGATCAGTTAATAAACAGTGAGCGAACCAGCAAAAAAAAGAGACAGACTTTCTTTTAAATAACTTGTCCAACTAGCGCAAGTGACGTACATCGTAATACGCCAATGCCCAAAACCCTCACCACAGGCAACAAACACTTCATTATTTGATAATGCGAGTGCATTAGCACAGTCACTCCAAAACGTAAACAAAACACTGAAAATCACAATGATTACTGATAAACACGCAACGCCGGAGAGATTCAAATCCAGACACTAACATCCAGTACAAATGGTGAGGCATTGAGGATTTCTTGATCTCAGTACACAGATCCTTGCCCCAGCCCCTCCATTCCCTGAATGCTAGCTTCCAGCTGCTGTGCCTCACTTCCCAGTCTACCCCCCCCCCCACGCCCACATGCACCAGACAAAGATCACCTCCAGCTTTTATCCCTTGTCGGGTGCAGACACCGCAAAGAAACTGCGAGATGCCCAAAAACAAAGATAAGTTTAAGAAAACCACAACAATCCCTTTCACCAGACTTAACTATGGAAGAATAGCCAAGAAATTAAATTAACAGACAAACCCAAAACTGATCAGCATGGCCCTTAACATTTCTCAGTGTAGATTCTAACTGTATGGAAGAGTTGGTGAGCTCAAACAGTAGAAACAATCATTGGCATAGCCAATAGGTCTCGCTATTGGGGCCTTATAAGAATCTTATCTGAGCCTCTTGTCACCATCATGCATTTAGGAATAATCAGGGTGACAGAAGAAATGTTGCAAAATAAAAATGTATCAGACTCGCTGAGTTACCAAGAATGACTCAGCGAGCCGGTCTGCCTCTGTCCGCTATGGAAAGTTAGGGAAGGGATTAGCAGAAAGGAGCTTCTTTTACCCGCATGGGATCTCAGAGAGCATAGGAGATACAGCGGCCCGGCTCTACCCTGCCCCCTCCTCCAATGGCCTCGCCGGCAGAGCCTGAGAGGCAACAACGGAGGAGCAGAGCGGCCTCCAGGAATTGTCCAGGACGGGAAAGCAATGCATAGTTGAAATGTAAACTCAACGTCTGCCACAGAAAATAAATGCATTCAACCTGTGAGGTGCGCTGGGGTGAAGTTACCATAATGCAATACAGGGTTGAAAATGTAAAAGCAGCGTCCGAGACAGGAAAGCAGTGCCTCCTTAAAATGTAACCGGGAGGTATGTAAGCTTAAATGCAAAATATAAACAAGGCGTCTGCCACAGAAGAGTGATGCCTCCTTTAACAAGCCCTCACAAAGGAAAACAAGACGCGCGGCCGCGAGACGCGCTCTGTGGTGGGGGAGGGGCGGAGCGAGGCGCTTGGGAGAGCAAGCAAGAGAGGAAAGCCAGATGGCGCCTGATCGCGCGCTGTAAGGGTGCCGCGAGGAAAGCCAGATGGCGGCTGTGCGCGCGCGCGTAACCGCAAGCTTTAGGCCACAAGCAAAAGCTTGTGGTCGGATTTCTAAAGCCCACTCACTAAAGCATGCGCTGGCTCAGGCGAGACCTAAAAAACAAAAACAAGATACCACATCATACTTGTGTTTGCAACTCATTTTAAAACCAATTCAGCTTACAGAGCTTAACAACTGGAATACAAATGCGTAATGAGACGGAAAGTTAGGTGCTGCTCCGAGGGAGGATACAAAGGCCAACAAGGCAGGAGAAAGATGAAGGATTGACCAGTACGGAAGAAGGCTTTTTAAAGGATGGTCAAAATGAGTAATGAAAATGCATTGGCAGGATGTAAGCCCACAGAGTAGACTACAGAATGTCTCGAGAGATGGCACATGCGCTGCGTAGGCTCGACCTAAAAAGGTAGCTTTCAAAATGTGAGTTGTGGAGGGATAGAAGTACTTTGGCCATACTCCAAGGGAGGGGCAAATACTAGACCAGCATTGAAAAGCCAAGAGGTCTTGCCTATGCAAAAGCTATTGGCTTTGCCAATATGTATTAGCCATGTTGTACACCAGCATGGCTAAAAGTTAGTGGCGTGAAGAAGAGTGGCGTGGAGTGTTGTAAAGTGCAGTGTTGTGGAGGGTAATGGAGTGGCGTAGAGTGTTGTGAAGTGTTTAAATGTCGTAGAGTAGTAGGGAGTTGTGTGGCATAGAGTGTAGTAGAGTGTAGTGTAGTAGAGTGGAGTGTTGAGTGGCATTGAGTGGAATTGAGCAGAGTGAAGTGGCCTTGAGTGTTGTGGAGTGTCGTAGAGCGGAGTAGATTGTCATAGAGTGGAATGGCATAGAGTAGAATGTTGTGGAGTTGAGTAGTATGTCGTGGAGTAAAGTGGCACGGAGTGCCATAGTAGAGGGAGTTGTGTAGAGCATCCTAGAATGGAGTAGTGTCGTAGAGTGGCACAGTGGAGTAAAGTGTTGTGGAGTGTCAGAGTGGAGTAGAGTTTAATGGAGTAGAGCATCATAGAGTGTAGTGTTGTAGAGTGGAGTCGTGTAAAATAGAGTGGTGCAGAGTAGATTGATGTAGAGTGTATTGGTTTTGAGTAAAGTGGTGTAGATTGCATTGGCGTAGAATGCAGTGACTTGGAGTGGAATGGCATTGATTGTAGTGCAGTGCTGTACAGTGGATTGGCGCAGCGTAGATTGCAGTAGCATAGTGCAATGGCGTGGATTGGAGTGGCGCAGAGTAGAGTGGCGTAGAGTGGAATGTTGCTGGGTAGAGTGTCATAGAACGCAGTCGCGTAGAGTGCAATTTAGTGGCGTAGAGTTGAGTGGTTCAGAGTTCAGTGCAGTGGTGCATAGTAGAGTGACGTAGAGTTCAGTGGCAGAAAGTGCTGTCTTGCAGAGTGCAGTGGCGAGTAGCGTAGAGTGCACTGGTGTCGAGTGGAGTGGTACAGAGTAGAGTGCATTTGTGTAGTGTGCAGTGATGTAGAGTACAGTGTAGTGATGCAGAGTAGACCGGGTAGAGTGCATTGGCATACAGTAGAGTGGTGCAGAGCAGAGAGGTATAGAGTGAAGTGGTTAGAGTGCAGTGCCAGAATGCAGTGGTGCTCAGTAGATTAGAGTGGTGTAGAGTGTAGCGGCGTTTAGTTCAGGGGCAGAGATTGCACTGTTGTAGTGTGCAGTGGTGCGGAGTTGCGTGGTGGAGAGTGCAGTGTCATAGAGTAGAGTGGTGCAGAGTAAAGTGGGATGGAAAGAAGGTGCATTGAGTAGCCGCTGGTCGGCCAAGGTCTTGGGCCTTGGCAATCGCGTTGTGGACCCGTCTGATGTTGTGCCTGGTGGAACGCTGTGGCATAAAGCCAGACTCATCTGGGTGAATGAGGTCTTGGATGCATGATCGAAGGCGATCAACGAGGACTTTGCCCAGGAGTTTGGGCTCAAAATTGAGCAATGAAATAGGGCGATACGAAGCAGGATCTTCTGGTTGGCGACCGGGTTTGAGAAAAACTAAAGTTTCTGCATGTCGCCAGTCGGTGGGTAGAATGTGTTGCTCAAGGGCTTCTTGGAGTGCTGCTAATAAATGTGGGCCCAACGTTGTCGTATGCGGCCGCAAAAAGTCACTGGGAAATCCATTGGGTCCAGGCGCTTTACCGGGGTGGGTGTTGATCAGCGCTGCTCTCAGCTCGGCTAACGTTAAGGGGGCATCCAATATGTCCCTTACCTGATCAGAAAGTTTGCGGGGGGGATATCTAACGAGAACTCGTCAATAAGGGCCTCCGATATGAGCTCCCGCTGTTGGAATAGCGAGGCGTAGAATGTTGCGAAATCCTGAACTACCGACTCTGGGGAGGCACATAGCGCTCTGTCCGCATCTCGTAGTATCGGTACTGGCACAGGGGCTGTCTTGGCCTGGTATAACCGGTGCAGCATTTTGCTGGACTTGTCGCCCCATTGATATATCCTGTGTTGCGTTGCCAACCAGGTTTCTTTAGCCTCATCAATGAGGAGCTGGTGGATTTGCTGCTGGATAAACAGAAGGTTGCGCCGCGATCCCGGGGCAGTCCCGGATGCTACCTGCGCCTCTAATTATCACTGGCGATCTTCAAGGTCTAATATTTGGGCTAGACGTGTGTGTTTTTCGCCAGTTCGGAAGCTTATATCTACTCCCCTGATCGAAGGTTTAAGAGCTTCCCACAGGATGATTCTCAACGGGGCTGTGTCTGAGTTAGCCAAGAGGTAATTTGTGATGGCCTGTTGTAGAACCTCCTGATAATTAGAATCCTTGAGAAGCCAGGGGGACATGCGCCATCGGTAAGGGGCCCATAGGGCTTTCAGGCGCAGCTTTAGCTGAACCAGCGAATTATCTGATAGTCCCCGGGGTAAGATAGATGTGTGTGACACCCTATGAATATAACTATGGGGGAGAAATATGTAATCTAGTTGTGACAATGTGTAATGTACCGCCGATGTATATGTGAACCCGCTCGTCGGGGGGGGGGATGGAAAGCGCGCCATGTATCCGACCACCCCGGTGTATTAGCCAGAAGATTCAATTTGGATTTGTTGGGGTGGGGTTCGTGCCTCGTGGCCCGCCAACGGTCTTGGGGTGTCATCACATCATTCCAATCCCCACCTAGGATCGTCAAGCCCTCTGGGAGCTCACCCCATGACTGTGTGACTTTTATCCGAGAATGTTTGTCCCATAGGGGACGGGGCATAGATACTTCCTATAGTTAACTGCTCCCTGGCCCCTGTTCCCGTGACGACAGTATAACTCCCCCCAGGGTCTAGCCAGTGTTTAGAGATAGTATGTGGCACACGGCGGTGTATGAGGACCGCCGTACCTCGAGAGCCACGTACAAACCCAGAATGGTATACTGTAGTATAACCGAATCTGCTGATGCATGGGGTTTTGTTCCCTAGAAGATGAGTCTCCTGGAGTAGGAGTATGTCCACTTCGCAGCTCTTTGCTAATCGAAGCACAGCTCCCCTCTTGATTTTATTCAAAAGCCTCCTAACATTCCAAGATATTATGTTCAGTTCCCCCAGTGGAGGACTATGCATATGGTGTGTCATCTAGCAGCCATATGTCGATTTCTGCAATTACTGGTGCGTCAGTGTGCGATCTAAGTGTGTGTTCGGTGTCTACAACCTTACAAACAAAATATAACCAACAATTCCCATCCCCCCCCCCTATACTTCCATAAACAAGGAGTACCTGTCGCGGCGGAGACTTCGCTGGGGCCCCAACAGGGGAGACCCAGGGAGCTCCACCAATCTTGCCCAACCATCCCAACTTTATAAAACATAATGCCAAATGTCTAGTGGCGTGGACGTTCCGTTTGTGACCATAAGCCAATGTAGTAGACCCCAGAGTTGTGAATTTAAGAGTACAAATATAAGCATTGGGCCGAGCTTCCAGACCCTAAGTCATTTAGATTAGCGATCATTCTGCTGCTTCCTCCTGGTTCTGGGCTCGCCAGTTGGAACGGTATCTGTGTCGTCGCTTCGAATTTCCTCTGTTCTGTCTACCTCTGTGCGAGCCCTGGGAGGAGTCTGAGTCCACCAATGGCGGAGAGTGTGGCTTGAGGTGTGTTGTTTCATCGGCCCAGGAGAACACCGCCTCCGGAGAGTCAAATAAGTAAGGACTTTGAATTATAAATCACTTTCATCCGGCCAGGATACAGCAGCATATAAGAAACGTTAAGTTCCCTGAGTCTACATTTTGCGGCTACAAAGGATTGTCGTTGCTGCTGCACGAGCCTGGTATAGTCTGGGAATATCATGATTGGGTGTGAGTTGAAGAGCAATTGGTCCTTGTGAGTTCTCGCAAACTGGAGTATAACATCTCAGTCTGCATAATTAAGTAGTTTGGCAATCACCGGTCGCGGGCGTTCGCCGGGCCAGGGCTTCTTCGTCAGGGCCCGGTGGGCTCTCTCGACCACAAAGCAGGTGGAGATTGATTCTTCCGGCAGCAGGGACTTGAGCCACTTTGTGAGGAAGTTGTTCATCGATGAGCCTTCACAACCCTCTGGAAAGCCGACCAAGTGCTCGTTGTTCCGCCGGGCCCTGCCCTCTGCCTCTTCGACGCGCGATGCCAATTCCTGCGTCCCCACCGTGAGCTTATTCACCTTCTTTTGGAGAGACGTCACTGTGTCCTCCACCGTTGAGACCCAGGTTTCAGCTTCTGTGATACGGTCTACTACCTTGTGGAGATTTTGCCGCAGGAATGAAACCTCGGATCCCACAGCGCCAATCTTCGCTTCGAGTGCTTCTCGTGACTGGGTGATTGCTGCAAGTAGGGTCGTATTGTCCGGGACATGGCCTCCCGATCTCTCCCCTCCTGAGCCACCTGAAGATGTAGTGTAATGATCCAGGGTGCTCTGTTTTGAGGCGGCATTTCCCGACTTGTCTTAGCTCATGGTGGAGGGAAAGGGGCGTATTGAAGGAGGTATCGCGCGGGTGGCATTGCAGGAGGTCTCTTTCCCCAGTGACGTTGCTGCCTGGGTCCGTGCCGCAGAGTAACAGTCTTTACAGTGTTTTATATATTGCTTCCCCATGGGTCACTAGTATCCCCACCAGGTTGGAGTCCCAGGCCGGGCCTCACGGAATCCGGCCTCCCGGACCGCACCAAGCCTAGCTTGGCCGCCTCTGCAGCCCGAGAAGGCCGGCCTAGTAGGCCCCCTACAGGGACCGGACTCGCCAAACCCCTGACCCGACAGCCACCCCAGTGGATTCCCACTTCGATTCTGTAGCTGTGGTCCCCACGTTATATGTCCCGGTGACTAGGTGGTAACTATTGCGGTGTGGCCTGCCGTAAGCCTGTGGAGCCCTGCAGTTACACTGCAGCTGCCTTTTTGTGTTTGGGTCTATGGCCCGCGGCAAACTGAGCATGCAAACAGTCTCTGCCCGGCGTGTTCCAGCGGGCTACCCGGGTCTTAAGTGTCTGATTCCTCTTGCTGAGCCCTAGGTAGAGCCTGCGTGGCTCCCACAAGTCAACTTCTCTTATGGTGCCCCTGGTATTGGCTAATGTGCAATAAGCCTGGAGGGGGGGCTCAGGATAACCCTGCCTGCAAGGTGGGGGGTCCGTGCCCGGTCAATCCTGCTGCAGCGCTCGAGAGACACCGCAGGATTCCTGAATGCAGGGCCCCAGGCCGAGTGCCCCGGCTCACCACGGAGTGCGGCGGCACTCCCACTGCGCACCGCACTGTTCTAGCCCCTCTGGGCGGTCCCGCGTAGCTCTCAGAGGGTGCCCCAGGCTGCGCCGGCAGAACGTCCCCACCTGGGACCGGCGATTCAACTGTCCCGGCCCGCCTGATCTCGGCAGCCGTTAGGCCCAGGGGGTGAAGGCCGAATCTCCTTACCGGCTCATGGGCCCCCACGCTCCATTGACGTCCGATCGCCGGGCTTCTCGCTGCCGATGGTATTGCAGTCTGTGTGGCTGCGGATGTGTTGCCTCGCGGCCCGGCTCAGTATTACGCCACGCACACCGGTCACGAAGGCCGCTCCCACTTGGCTCCGTTCTTGCTGCCGCAGGTCTGCTCCGTGGGGCGATTATGCAGCGATATTGGCCACAACAACGCCTGGTATCTTCTCCTCCAGCGGCGATGTAGAATTTGGGCACTGGGGTCAGGATAAACTGCGGATATTGGCGGACACTGAAGTAAAGGCTGCCAGTCGGTTCTGAGCCACTACCAAGTCTTTTACTGGCAATATCTGACCGATGCACTTGCACTTTGGTTTTAATTGTAATTGTTTACGAATTAGTGTGTGCGTGTGGGTTTTCGAGCGTTTCACCACCTTACTCGCCTCTTTGCACTTTTGAGATTCTGTTTTTAAGCCTACCTGATTTTTAAATGTAATACATGCTCTTAACTGTTTCCCACTAACCGGCGCTCCTCGTTCCACCGCAGCTGTTGTGCTGATTGAGTGGAGGGGGCTTAGCCGGTCTATGAGCAATCCCTTCCTCACTTCCTGCGCGCCACTTAGAATCGCCATCTTGGGTCGATTCACGCTCTAGTTTCTGGGGGATCATTAGTGAGCCTGCCTATTTCAGGCATTCATGGCGCCGACACGCAGCGGATGCGCGCAGCGGGCGCGCCGAAGGCAAGCCCGTCTGCGCCCGTCCGCGGCAGTTCGGGGCCAGGGGCCATGACCCCTGGTCTATCTGTGCCGCACAGACTTGTCTATTTACCGAACCAATTACTGAATTACCGACCCCTTAACAACTTAAATTGCACGCTCTTACAAATGGAATGCAGGGAGGAAACCTGCCTGTGTTGCGGTTTCTCTCCCGGCACTAGTCTGTCACCCTCACCAACCACCAAGGATAATACTAATAAATATAACAAACCCTTTTCACTGACCCCAAATGGTTTTTTCTTCCTCAGTATAAACTGCCGCTCTCTCGCAAAGCATAAGGCCGATATTTTTGACCTATTGCTGACTGACCAACCGGATGCCATATTTCTCACTGAAACATGGTTGCACGAAAGTTCTGGCCCCGATGTTTCTGTGGCGCTGCCCCCTAACTATGCGATAGTCAGGAAAGACAGGGACCTTAAAACTGGGGGAGGCATAGCCATTATATTTAAAAAGCTTTTTCAATGCAAATTCGAGCCTCTATCTTCCTCGGACTGTGAGGCGGCCATTTTTAAATTAGTCCTTACTACAAAATTTACCCTCTCTGGAATATTGGTGTACCGCCCCCCTGGGCCCCTGGCTTCCTGGGCTGGTTCGTTTCCCAGTTTAATAAATCCAATATTCATGAGTACTGCCAATTTCTCCATTCTGGGTGACCTAAATCTCCATCTGGATGATTCTACATGCAAAATCAGCACCAACTTCATTTCTGACCTGGCAGCAATGAATATCCATCTACATAACTCTGGTCCCACACATAAGGCCGGCCATCTTTTGGACCCT
Organism: Calotriton arnoldi; assembly: GCA_963921515.1. Taxonomy (NCBI): domain Eukaryota; kingdom Metazoa; phylum Chordata; class Amphibia; order Caudata; family Salamandridae; genus Calotriton; species Calotriton arnoldi. The sequence continues at coordinate 2,785,143 of CAWUFW010000115.1, forward strand.
ATTTTTTCCAACCTTCCCAGCATTCACTGTCCTGCAGCTCTCCCCCTCTGTTGGTCGGACCATTACAGTGTTAGGTTTAATCTGACACTTCCTGACAACGCAGCTCCTTCCCTTCCAGTCCTGAAGACTGTAAAAAGAGACTGGAAAAATTTGGACTTAACCACCCTGAACAACATCCTCTGCTCTACTTTACCCGTCTCCAAACACAAGGTGACCACGCTCTCTGATTCGGTGCAAAAATGGCTCTTTGATGCCATAGACACATGTCTCCCTCTTTCCCAAAAAAAGGTAAACAACCATCGCCTGCCTGCGCCTTGGTTCACTGATACCCTGAAAGTGGAAAAATCTAAATGTAAAGCACTGGAACGTAGATGGCGTAGAAATTATGACCCCAAATTAAAAACCATCTATAAAAAGGCTAAAAAAGTTTATCATAGTCTTTGCAAATCCGCCCGCGCCGCTTTTGTATCAGTTTCTCCATTTCTGCTGCTTTAAATTGCTCCAAAACACTTTTTAATACAGTGAAGGAGCTGGCTGGCTCTGCCACCTTGGCCAGGCCTCCACCACTAACTAAATATAAATGTGAGGAACTCGCCTCTTTTTTTCGTCCAGAAAGTCGGAAAAATTTACTCCGACATAACGAGCCTTGGGCGGGATAATCTTCCTCCCTCGCTATACACCAACTCCTGTCAGTCAAGTGCATCACCGCCCATTGTGGACTCCATTCATCATGATCAGGACACGATGCAATACACCCCCTCAAATAAGCTGGACACATGGTCTCCTCTCAATGCAGCCTCCTTTAAAAAAATCTTGGATAGTATTAAATCGGGATCACCTAAGGACCCCTTGCCTATCTCTGTGCTTAAGCAGCTAGAGTCGCCACCCCTTCTTGCCATCTTGGATCTTCTAAATGTCTCCTTAGAAGAAGCCACGGTCCCACGGGACTGGAAGCATGCGATGGTGGTCCCTCTTCTAAAAAAGGCCAACGCCGATCCAGACTCGCCTTCTAATTATCGTCCTATTTCTCTGTTACCGGCCTTTTCTAAAATCTTGGAGAAACATATCCACTCCCAACTCACACAATTTGCGGAAACGCCAAAGTTCCTCCACCATTCTCAATCCGGCTTTAAAGCCGGTTTCTCCACCGAGACTACTTTACTTGGAGTAACGGAAATGATACGTCACCATCTGAACGCTGGGGATACGGTCGCCCTTATCCTACTTGACCTAAGCGCAGCATTTGATACGGTATGTCATTCCACACTAATAAAAACGCTTGGGTCTTTAGGTATCGGCGGCTCTGCCCTTAGCTGGCTTATCTCTTTTTTGTCTAATCGTACTTTTCAAATCTTTTCCCCCACATCTTGTTCTGATACTCATTCTTTACCCTATGGAGTACCTCAGGGTTCCATTCTTAGTCCCCTACTTTTCAACTTATTTGTTAGACCCATGGCCATCGTCGCGGAAGAAGCCGGGTTGTCCCTATTCTCTTACGCTGACGACTCTCAAATTATCTTTTCGCTCTCTGCGAATAAAGCAGCTGGGCCATCTCATCTTCAGCTTGGCCTAGGAAAAATTGCATCTTGGATGCAGTCCCACTACCTTAAACTAAATGGAGAGAAAACTGAGGTACTGGTACTAGGAAAAAATAAAGATCTCTCAGGCCCTCAACATTGGCCCGAGGTGATGGGGTCACTCCCTCGGCCCTCCAGTAAAGTCTGCAATCTTGGTGTCATCATTGACGATTCACTTACTATGCAACATCAGGCAGTCAAGGTTGCCGCCCATTGTTTTACCATCTTAAGGTGGCTAAGAAAGATTGTCTGGATGCTGCCTGAGTCCACACAGAAAACAGTGGTCCAGGCCTTTGTTACCTCGCGACTGGACTACTGCAATGTCCTTTACCTCGGATCCAACAAGGTGGTGACGCGCAGGCTTCAGCTGGTACAAAACTCAGCCGCAAGGCTACTTTGTAGGGTACCCAGAACTTCCTCGGTCTCATGCTATTTAAGAGACCTGCATTGGCTCAGGGTGGAGAACCGTATTAAGTTCAAAGCCCTGAGCTATATGTTCAAAATCAAAACAGGCGAGGCACCCCAATATCTCAGAGACATGGTCAACCCTTATGTGCCTTCCCGGTGCCTCCGATCTTCAACCCAAGAGAAGTTCTCTGTGCCCAGAATCAAACTATCCAGGATGGGAGGGAGATCTTTTTCATACCTCGGTCCCCTACTATGGAACTCACTTCCCATAGCCATCCGTAGTGAAACGACATACTCTCATTTTCGAAAATCCTTGAAGACCTGGCTCTTCAACCAGTAACCAACTCAGCAGCCGCTTATTTCTTTTGTTCCGCTCTGGCGCCGGGAAACCCTTTTTGGGTAGCTGTTGCGCCTTACAAGGTTAATAATAAATAAATAAAAATAAATCTTGGCTTAGGCGGACGGAGCTTCTCTAGGGCACGTCCGCCTTGTTAGGCTGCCAAGCTACGCCCCCCGTATTGATTAATTTTGATCATATTAAAATATTTATTCAAAAGCCAGCATGATTGTCGCATAAATCCTCTCACTTTGAAGTCAGAAAAAGAAAAGTAAACACTACGCTCCCTGGAAGACAGAGCCTGATATTTGACCTCTACCTATGAATGCACACCATATGTGACAAGATTTAAAGACCTGTTTACAGAAATTGAACACTGGTAGAAGGATACAGTAAATAAGGTATGGGCCACAAAAGGGACAAACTCAAGCTTTTATGTATGCTGTTACATTGCATTCTTTGTTACGGATACCCATAAGGCATTTGTCCCCCACTATGGCACATACCCCAACCTCTTGAGCGAGGAGGAAGTCAATAGCGTACCTATTCTGTTCTGAATAGGTACGCGTACTCTCTAGTTCCAATGTAATGCTCCTTAGAGCGTTTTTAGTGGAGTTGGATAATATTTGCAACTTACACCCAAAATCCCTCCCAGGGGGAATATTGAGGCCAGGATGTATCCAAAAGTCTTCCCATTGCTGTAATTATTTATCTCTAAGTATGTGACCCTGTGACCCTGTCACAAAATTCTGCTGTTAGTGTCCTCTTATACCATCCCACATGGGGGTGGGCAGTGGCGCAAGGTACTCCCAAGGGCAAGACCATTCCCAAAGCCACATACCCAGTGCCATTGTAATAATTTGAATTTGTTCCATTGGCCAAAAAGTAAATTCCACGTTTGGCAATATAATGGGTCCTTTCCCTCATAATATACTTGCATATAAGCTGTGTTTATGGACCTATTGCTCTTACCATCCTGCATAACCATAATAGAACGGATCTGCACTTTGCCTGAACAATTGAAAGTGATGTTACGAGTAGTCGTTTGTACAATAGGGCAGCATGTCACATAATATCCTGGCTTTTTAGTAACTCTTACCTCACCGGTGTACACCCTAGTTAAAGTTATATTTTCCTCTTCAATGTATATAGAATCACAATACATGTTAGTACTACAGGCAGGATAACCACTGTGCCGGGGAACATTATTGTACAAACAAGGACCTGAATAAGCATGCCCAAAGTAGCCAGATATTTCTTTAAAGTCCGGGGGCCTGAAGAATGTCCAGTTAACTATAGACAAAGGGTAGGCAGACTACAACACACTGGTGGAATTTATGCAGGCCTCGAAAAATTCTTTAAAATGTTACTAGACCTGCAGGTCTAGTGACTTAAATAATCTATTCGACCTAATTATAATGCTCTTGACCCATAAACTGGTTTTAAATTATGTGATCCTGGGCAAGTATTTTAATTCACTGAGACGCCATTTTCTTTATCACATATGAGAGCACCTTCAAATACTCAAGTTCAGCATGTCTGCTGTACAGAAAACTCTTTTTTTCTTTTTATTTAATAGACTAAACGTTTGCTCCATATATAATACAGATCTAGCCACATATAAGATCCACATGACCACTGACTTGCCTCAGTTCATTAACTGCATTGTCATCAGCGCGGGGGCAGGAATGTTTCTCAAATCATGTTTTGATAACTAAACATAACTAAAGCATAAAGTACCAGCACACTGTCATTTGCAATCAGCAGATTATACATTGAAATGGCCACAGAATTTCCACTGACGTGGTTTTAAAACTATAAAGTGTACAATGTCTGGAAATCGAGTTTCTGCAAATATTTGTCATCACACTTCTGAATTACAAAGAAAAGTTATTTCATAATTCCTAATATATTTTGAAATACTTGTACTATTCATTTACAAGCTGTTTAAATGTTGTGTTAGAAAAAAAAGAAATTTTACAGCCTTTTCTTTCATAATCATTGTCAGATAACTTGCTATACAAAAAGCACTAAGCAACAATTAGTAAAGACAAACTGACATTTGACCTCTGTCTTTGAACAGACAGCAAATGTGTCAAGACAAAAACAAGATTTAAAGGCGTCTTTATTGCTCATTCACTTTCTGAACGAACAGAACACCTATTCTTTTCAGCTTAAGTTAACTCGCCAGCACGGAGTAAATGCTAAAAATAACTCGACCTGATAAAATCTTACTCGCCATTGCGAGTGGATTTTTCGAGGCCTGTTATGGGATAACAAGCTAAAGCATTTCCAAAGAAGCATTAATGTGCAATTCGAAAAATATTCAGTTTAGCAAGCGGCGGAAGATGCAGAAGTATGAAGACTCGGAGGAAGGTAAGCGGTATCAGATCAACTTTCACCATCGCTAAGCCTTGAGAAGGTCAAGCACGTCGCAGCTCTGGACCCGGTAATTTTTTTTACCATTAATTGCGTTCAGAAGATGCACTTACTACCGTCTCTAGTTACCACTCAAAACAATTAGAGAGAATGTCTGCAGTGTCTCTTTTTACTAACCTCACTGTACAAGTTAGTCCATTAAAAGTTGCTTTCTTGAGCGCCGAGCAGTTTGTGCTTGTTCCGTCCTAAGTACTTTACTATCTAATCCTTCAATCTCCGGGGATGCAAGTTGTAGGGTGACTTAGCAAGTGGGGTGCCCAGTGGTACAGAAGGCACATTACCACTTGAGTCAGAAACATTTCCTTCCGGAGGCTCCTCGGGCCAAAAAGGTGGTGCTCTTTTCACATTTGACAGATGTTTCCATTTCTTGTGGCCGTCACACAACACTGCTGTCTGTGTCACCAGGAGTACTTGCACTGGTCCTTTCCAGCGGGTCTGTAGACTGTTCTTTCTCACAAAGTTTTTCATCAGGACCCAGTCTCCCGCCTTGATGTTGTGTGTTTCTCCTTCCAAAGGCGGAGACCAAGCGTCTCTGACCTGTTGATGGATAGCAGACAACCTATTAGTTCCTTACAGTAGTCCAGCAATGCAGAATGAGGTAAATCATGCAGTTTCGATGGAGATGCAAACCCATGTCCATTTGCTGGCTTACCCATTACCACCTCAAATGGAGATAACTTAGTTTTGGCTGTTACAGTGTTTAAGGTAACACATCCACCCAATTCAATCCGCTTAATGCACATATTTTTGACAGTTTATTCTTTAAAGTTGCATTACACCTTTCCACCAGGCCTGCGGTTTTTGCATGATACATAGGATGGAACTTTTATTTAATGCCCAGAACTTCACACACTAAGTTCATTACTTTGTTTGTAAAGTGTACCCCGTTATCATTCCAAATACTTCTGGCCAATCAAAATCTCCGAAAATGTTCTTTCAACAGGGCTTTTGCAGTGCTGATGGCTGTATTATCCTTCAAAGGAAAAGTCTCAACCCAATTACTGAAACTACATATCACTAACAGCACATATTGCTTTCCGCTGCAAGGGGGTAATTGGATAAAATCCATCTGGAGACAGTCAAAAGGATACTCTGGCATTCGGACATTATCTTGCGGTACTGATACTCCCTTCCCTACATTGTGTTGGGCACATGTCATACAATTTTTGCTAAAGTTAACTGCTGTTTTTTCTTAATTTTTTTCCCATATTTTCTGAATGGTATTGATGATGTCATTTGCTCGGGCCGTGCACCGTTTGGACCATTGGTAGCACAAAGCTATTTGGCAGTATCCACTCAGTTGTTGACTTTCTATCCACCCATCCTCCTAAATGGTCACTGAATACATAACCCATATCTTTCCATTCTTTCCTCATCTGCTAACTCTTGTATTTTCTTTACTTCTGCATATGGATCATATTCCTTTCCTCCCTTATCCATTGTTTTCACTACATACATCAGTGTATTCTCGCCTAAGGCAGTACTCCTTGCTGTTTCATCAGCAAAGGCATTCCCCTGGCTCACTTCATCTGTTATCTTCCTATGGGCTGCACACTTCACATTAGACACTTTCTTAGGTAGTGTAATAGCATTCAACCATCTGAAAATTAAATGACCATGTTTTTTTTGCGACACTTTATGTGATAAACCCTCTCTCTGCCTACAGTCTCCCTGAGTTGTGGGTAACTCCAAATGCATATTGGCTGTCAGTTAAAATATTTACCATTAACCTTCCAGATAATTCACAGGCACGAGTGAGTGCTATCAGTTTGGCAGCTTGTGCTGAGTTTTGTTCTATCTAACATGTTTCTACCATTGTTTTGTTCGTTGTGATCGTATATGCTGCTGAGGTAGTTCCATCCGGCTTCTTGAAACAAGAGCCATCCACAAAAAGGGTGCCATCTACAAGTAGCAGTGGTGTGTCAACCAAATCCCCCCGACCCTTGGTTTCAGTGACAACCACACAATCGTGCTGTCCTTCTTCCTGCTCCAATGGGAGAGGCATCAGAGTGGCTGGGTTAATGATATTACATTGTTCTAAAGTGACATTTGCATCCATCAGCATCAACTCATAATGCGTTAACCTGGCATTGCTCAAATGTTGCGTTTTTGTTTTATTCAATAAGATGTCCACAGAATGGGGTATGTAAACAGTAACCTCATGACCAAGAATAATTGACCTGCCTGTTTTACCGCAGCTGTCGCTGTGTTTTTAAGGCGTTTCAGTAGGCCTCTCGCTACCGGGTCCAATGTTGTGGATAATCGGTTCAGGGCCTATTCTTCCCTCCGTTTCTCTGCGTTAGTACAGCTAAAGCACAACTTCCTTTTTCATGCACAAATAAAGCAAAGCGGTAAGTATAATTTGGCGTACCCAAAACAGGTGGATTACAAAGCACGTTTTTCACTGTTAGGAAGCTTTCCTGATGTTCAGGATACCATGGCACTGGATCCCTGATATCCTTGTGCGTTAAAGACGACAAAGGTTTCGCTATCAAGGAAAAATTTGGTATTCATCGTTTGCAAATTTAAACCATGCCTATAAATGCATGTACATCTTTCTGAGTTTTTGGTTGAGGCATGTTTTGGACGGCTTTAATTCTATCTGGTGATGATGTCCTCCCTCTTTCGACAGGAGGTGACCTAAGTAGGTAACCTCCTGTTGACAATATTTCAATTTAGATAGTATTTTAGCAAAACTTGGACTTTCTGTATACCCCTGGGGTGTCCTACAAAACACATAGGGCTTACCTTGAAAACTAAAGCCAAACTGATATTGACTATCATCATGTATTGGAATACTAAAGAAAGCATTTTTTGTAAATCAATCACTGTAAACCATTTAGCATTAGTGGGGATGGAAGAAAACATGGCCTTTATATCTGGGACAATAGGTTACTGAGGCTCTGTTATTTTATTAACCGCTCTCAGATCAACCACCATTCGATATTTCACTTCTCCTGTACCGTCATCTCTTTTGACCACAGGTAAAATCGGACTATTACATACATTTCCAGGCACTCCGTGTATTATTTTTTTCTGCAGTAAATCCAATATTACCTCTTTAAAACTGTGCTCTCCTTCCCTAGATATTTTATATTGTAGTATTCTAGGCAGTATGGCATTTTCTTTCACTTTTATACTCACCGGCTCCATTTGCATACAGTCAGTGTCATTTGGACGTCATGCCAATAAATTGGGATCCATATTTAATAATTCTGGTGGCAGATCTTGTTGTCCTTTAATCCTAAAGCTTTAGGTAAATGCATCCTTTTTGCTTGTTAAACACTGTCTGGAGTGCCATATATTGTTGCATGCATCATTTTTAAAGCTCGTAAGCCCAAAAAATTAAGAGAACATCTCTCGGTCATCACAAAAGGCATTTGTCCTGTAATAGGGCCAATTGTGAAATCAGGAGTCTTAGATATGGGGCTAGTAACAACAATATTGGAATATCCCACCAACTTGTTTATTTTTCCCGAGAGGAACATGGGGGAGCAGTCGGTGGGAGATAGAGGTGTTGGTGACACCAGTATCTAGCAAAAATGTTGTCTCCTTCCCTGCAACTGTCACTTTAGCATACAGCCCAGAAGAATCCACTGGTATTGCAATTCACTCCCCTTCATGCATTCCACTCGTGGTATCCCCCATCCTCCGAGATGTTGTGTGTGTAATATGTATAAGCACTTCTGTGAAAATAGTTACTGTTCTGTGCCTGTCCTGTACCCTCATTATTAAATTGTCCTCGACCTCTTCCTCTTGCCTTCTGTCCTCCGCTATTTTGTCATTGTAGAGACAGACACTCATTCTTCCAGTGGCCTTCCTGTAAACAATAGGCACATATGTTGTAGCCTAATCCTGTTCTCTGTTGCGCTGGAGCTGAAGCAGCTCGGCCAATCTCTCTTCCACGTCCTCCACCCCTCTGATAACTTCCTCTGTTTATTGAGCGTCCCCTATCAGGGATTGCTTGCTGCATTAAAGCCTTAGTCTTTAAGTCCTTCATTTTCTGGTCCTTCTTGCACTTCTCTGCGTTTCTTTTATTTTCATAATATGCTGCCATCACTCAGCCAGGCTTTTGGCTGTTTATTTACTTTCATACGCCTGTATGGCATCCCTCAATTCAGGCTGCATGTTGCCAACACACTGGGGAGCAAAAATGCATCGTCCTGCCACAGTTATGTCCTGTCCACTATGTGACTTAAACACCTCTTCTATCCTAGTGAAGAAATTGGTACCTTCTTGTCCGTCTTTTTGTTTACATGCTGTCACTTTGTCCCAATCTACCTTTTCCTGGGCAATATTTATTGTAATTTTTGTATCGGTCTTTGGGGTGGGGCAAGAATATCCTGATGAGGTAATGCTCCATCTGCTCTAGCAGGTTCATGCTGTTCTAGGGTATTTCAGTCTATCTGTAGAGCTGCGTCATTAACATTCTTCACCTGGTCCCAAATTTCTCTAGGTACCACGTAGCCAAATAGTGTTATAACATCTTTAAGTGTCATGGGACTTACGTTTGTTGCTTGTTCCAATCCTTCATAGAACCCTCTAGGATCCTTTCCAGGATCCGGTAAGTCTTTCTTTATCACTACCAAATCTGGCTTACTCCAGGGGCTGTGAACAGACTGAGGTACAACATTTGCGTTTGCTGCCCCCACTGGTGGGTGAAAAGGATATATTTCCCTCATTGGCATAGCAGAAGAGGAGGGAAATTCCTCCTCTGTGTCATAGTCTGTATTTGTCCTCTTATTTCTGTCTGCCACAAGTAAAGTTGTTTGAGAGCATTCTTGCAATAGTCCGGGGACAGGGTGGATCTAAGACTATCTCAGCATATGTGTCGCAACATATCGGGTGGTACCACCCTCCCCTGTGTATTTCTGTGTAAATCGTGTAAACAAATGGAGAGAGCGAGGATTATAATGGGGTACGTCCCTATCCCCAATGATAAAGTACAAAAAACACAGTGGACGGACCCACTAACAACTGCGACTCACTAGTATTTTTATTTAAATGAGTGCCAGAAACCCATTAGGTTTATTAAAAGACCCCTCACCCACCAACCTAGTTGGTGCCATGCTTCATCATTGGGGTCCCAACTGGGTAGCCGAATGCTACCCAGTTGTGCTACAACGCCTGATTACAGCGGAGCTGGATTTGTGTGGTTGTGAAAGAAGTAGTGCAAGTTAAAATTGCCTCTGGGAATCCTTACTGAATAAAACTTTATTCCCAGCGGCCCAGGACAAGGTTAAGGTTAAAAAAGGAAGAGGACAACTTAGAGATAAATTGGTCTAGGTTGTCACAGTAGTTGGTCTACATGTTTCAGCCTCGTAAAAAAATGGGAGGCTTTCGTCAGGACCAGGTGAATAGAGTGAGGGTGTGGCAAAAATAAGCCACGTGTATCGTGATATCAACACACACGCTAAGGTGTGTTGTGTGGTGAGTGGTGTCTGTGTACTTACGGACCCACTGGAAAAAACCTGTAAGAGAAAAAAGGAGACAAAACACAAGTAACATAAAATGCAATCTTGTTAGCAGTATTATTATGCCACTTTTTTGCTGTGTTTGTGGTGGAGTGGCACAGGAGTGAGTCGATCAATGGTGTCAACCAAATGGTTGGCGGTAAATGCATGCTGTTCAGGTATACTGTGCTCTGTAAGCATGCATCATTCTGCTAGCAGTGGCGTACTTGTAGCATGCCGGTACACCACGAAGAAAATAAGAATAATGAGGCCCTGTAAGGTGCCGCATGTGGGATGTATAGTGCCTTTAGCTCTACTTTTAGCTGTAAAATACTGAAAACGTGAAGCATTGGTGGGTGAGGGGTCTTTTAATAAACCTAATGGGTTTCTGGCACTCATTTAAATAAAAATACTAGTGAGCCGCAGTTGTTAGTGGGTCCGTCCACTGTGTTTTTTTGTACTTTATCATTGGGGATAGGGGCGTACCCCATTATAATCCTCGCTCTCTCCATTTGTTTACACATATTATACAGCGCACAGCTGTGAGAGCAAGTATTAATTATCACCAGATTGTCACATAATATCTACCATGGCAGAGAACCCGGGACTCACATTCACTGAGGATGATGTCAACCTCATCCTCTCAGCCCCACCCCTGTTAGCAGACCTCAATGTAGCGCAATCAATAGCACAGAGTGCGGATTGGGAAAATCTAACTGCGAAAAAGCGTAACCGAATAAGGACAATTCTCCACCGGGTAATCCTCACGGAATACTTGAGGAACAATACTGCCCCTAGGGGCTTAATTGTGACCAATGCCCCACGCATCTTCCTCGATGATGCCGCCTTCCGTAAGGACTGGGCCCAGATAGCGTGGTATTGTACGAGAGATTGGATAATCCTCATTATACAAACAGCGAAGAGATTATCCGATGCCATCCTGATTGAGATACAAGCCACGGAGACCCATTTCAAGACCACACTTCATCAAGCTTTTTTTTTAAATGATGCAAGTGAATAGGGAAATGAACGAATACAAGGAAGGACTGACACAAGCAAAAATACAAAAATTCCAGAAAGACCTCAAAAAATTCTCGTACGTGAAGACATATCCATATGCAGACGCAGAGTACAAACTGGCGAGACGTTCTGATACATCAGGAGGCTCCTCCGATGAGGACTCCTCCGTGAGCAGCGGTTCAAGTACAGGGAGCTACCACAATAGACAACGCGGTAGAGGGAAAAACAGCAACTGGCAGCAACCCTGGCCACAAATACCACCAGGGGTTAATATACACTTCCAGACCCCTTACCCACAGATGAATCCACATATGATGTATGGTTGGAATCCTCCTTTCGGCCCACCACCACCTTACATGAACACAAACCAAAGGTTTCCTTTTTTAGGGAACGGCAGACGAGGAAGAGGCAGACTAAGACGACAAGCCCAAGTTCATTGGGAGGAAGACCAAAACCCGGGAGCGCACACAAGGAGCAAGACAAAAGAACAACAACCAGGACCCAGCGCCAGCTAAGCCTAGTTACCAACCTCTCTTCCCACACACTAACACCCATAGAGGAGACAGTCCTCAACAAAGGCCTGGGTTTTGCTCCATCAGCTAGACTCAACAAGTTCAAATTACACTGTGAACTGGCGGACTTTTTTCGCAAACTCAAACTAAAAGCTCTTTTCCAAAACCTCTCCAATGAGACTAGCCCAGAAACACAGGGGGACACTAATTTCAAAATTAAATCTACCTTCATTCCCCCCCCCCCCTCAGTGCCATACCAGTCGAAATCACCGCCTTCGAACAAGCGGTTTTCAATTAAATTGAAACACTACAGGAAGACCACCAATTTATGAATACCAGTGGCAAGGAACTCGAGGCTCTGAAAACCCTCAAATCCAACGACATGATTATTATTAAACCAGCGGACAAAGGCGGCGGAATTGTCCTTCAGAACAAGGAAGACTACAGCAAAGAATGTAAACGCCTTCTCAACGACACAAAGAACTACAAAAGGCTGGAACAGGACCCCAGTGAAAACCTGAAGGCCAAAATCCGAAACCTAGTGGACGATGCAGAAAACTCGGGCCACATCACTAAACAAGAAGCCCAGTTCCTAACCACCAATGCAGGAAAGATCCCGTATTTCTACACAGTCCGTAAAATCCACAAAAACAAAACCCCTCCACCCGGACGCCCCATAGTATCGGGCATTGGGTCTTTATTAGAACCCCTTTCACGCTACTGTGATTTTTTTCCTTCAACCGATAGTGCAGTCAACCAGCACTTACTTGAAGGACACGAAGGACCTACTCGGTCACATCAACACCCTCGCATACAACCCAGAGACGTCATTCTTAGTCAACCTAGACGTCGAGAGCTTGTACACCAGTTTGCCACAGGATGACACCCTGGCAGTATTAAAACTGGCACTGGACACAGCCACATTGAATTACAACACCCCGAAAGCATTTGTATTAAAATGCGCGGAACTGGCACTCAAAGAAAACTAATTTGAGTTCGAAGGAGACATCTACCTACAAACGTATGGCACGTCCATGGGGAGCGTGTTTGCCCCCAGTGTGGCCGGACTTTGTCTACAACTTCGAGATGATACATCTATTTAACCCCAACATGCCACACGTCGCCAAGATAAAGTTCTACAAACGTTACATAGATGACATCTTTCTCATCTGGGAGGGTGACAATGACTCACTCCACACATTTTTCCAATGGATTAAGGACTGTGACCCCAATTTGAAGTTCACACACAGTGTACACAGGGAAAACATCATATTTCTGGACTTGGACATTCAAGCCATTAATGGGAAACTTAAAACCAAGACACATTTCAAGCCGACAGCACGAAATTCCCTACTACATTACACCAGCTTCCATCCCAGGACACTACGGGAGAATCTACCTTTCGGGCAATACCTTCGTCTGCGCAGAAATTGCAGTGAAGTGAGGACTTCAAGGATCAAGTAGAATCACTAACCATAAAACTGCAAGAACGCGGCTACCCGAAAAGGATTACTGAAAAGGCAAAAAAACGCGCCCGCAACCAGAACCGGGAAGGACCGCTGGAAGAAACACATCGCACCACTGCCACCATCCCTCTAACATATGTAACCACGTACAATTCTGTCTCTAACAAAGTTTCCCGTATCATACAAAAAAACTGGAAAATACTAAACACTGGAAAACTAAATTGGGAAAAACCCTTATTCTCCTACAAACGGGCAAAAAGTCTTAAGGACACATTAGTGTCCACACGCCCCACACAACCATCCAGACCTGCCAACACTGTACTTAATGCCTGGGGCCTCCCCAACATCATAGGCCACTTCCCATGTGGGAACTGCAGTGTTTGCCACCTGACGGAACCCACTAAAAGCTTGCAGTTGGAACCTGGCAAGACATGGCATATCCGACAACACACCAATTGCAACACCATGAATGCAATCTATCGCATCATTTGCCCATGCGGACTCACTTACATTGGCATGACCAGCCGAAAAATTAAGACTCGCATATGTGAACATCGGAGTAATATCCGATGCAAAAGAAACACCACACGCATGACCAACCATTTTTTAGAGGCTGGACACACCACCAACGACATGCACTGGGTGGTGATTGAAACACTGGAAACTAAAATGCAGAATCTTCAGAGCCGCCTTCTAGAGAAGGAACAGCGGTGGATTTACCGTCTGTCCACGCATCTAACTGGCCTCAACAAAAACATTCCATGGAACGCCCTGAATAAACCCCCATAGCACCAGTCCTGGGTTTCATTCAGGGTTCCACTTAGAGAATCACCCCCTGATCTTGTGAATGCACTACATGCCCCCATGACCGACCACTCACCACTGTAGTCTGTTGGGCACAATATATGGCCTTATGCCTTACCATGACTGGGGGTATCTTCTACCCGCCAATTGCAGGCGGTGTTCTATCACCCCTGATTATCATTACACCCCTCTTATTCATGAGGGAAGTCCTACCCTACGTTAATACCCGAGTAGCCGGCTCTCAACATGCCACTACTTTGTTCCACCCACTTCATGAGGAAATCACCTGGGTGGACCCCAGTAGTCAAAGATACCTTGTATCTGTTCTAAACGCTATACCAGTGACCTTCCAGCTTTTGCGTGTTTAACTACACACATGCGCAATACATTCCTCTCATAGAGGTCAGCATTCTAGTCTTCTGGCTACCACCGCGTCCCACGCATCTACGTAGACGCGGTGACATCCGCACGGCCTGTTCTGCTCCAGTAACAGGGCTCCCTTCATTACTTATAGAACAAGACGGCGACCTCAGTAACATCCAGGACCGCGAGGAGACCGCAATAGGTGCAGCCCGCGGACGCTCCGTCTTGACAAAGTAAGGCCTTTCTTTACAGCCTGAACTGTGGCACGACCATGTGCAGCTCAGCAGACAGCGAGCCACGCATACTCGCTCCGATTGACTCCATGAGTCAGAACCTTACCCCCCCCCCGATAATGTTTTTCTTTTTCTCTTTTTGCCCTCAGTGTGTGACTACAGACGGGCGCCCCTCCCGGGTCCTGCAAAAGGCTACAAGTAACATGTAGCTAGTGTAAATATTATGTTTCTGTAGATAATCATTTTAACGTATTTAGTAATCAATGGCACCTTACTCGTGTGATGCTTTCTAAGGGCCTCCTTGGCATTTCAACACGACAACGATAATGATGTGTTCCTGTTGACAAATGCTTCACGTTTTCAGTATATAACAGCTAAAAGTAGAGCTAAAGGCACTATGCATCCCACATGCGGTACCTTACAGGGCCTCATTATTCTTATTTTCTTCGTGGTGTACCGGCATGCTACAAGTACGCCACTGCTAGCAGAATGATGCATGCTTACAGAGCACAGTATACCTGAACAGCATGCATTTACCGCCAACCATTTGGTTGACACCATTGATCGACTCACTCAAGTGCCACTCCACCGCAAAAAAGTGGCATAATAATACTGCTAACAAGATTGCATTTTATGTTACTTGTGTTTTGTCTCCTTTTTTCTCTTACAGGTTTTTCCCAGTGGGTCCGTAAGTACACAGACACCACTCACCACACAACACACCTTAGCGTGTGTGTTGATATCACGATACACGTGGCTTATTTTTGCCACACCCTCACTCTATTCACCTGGTCCTGACGAAAGCCTCCCATTTTTTTACGAGGCTGAAACATGTAGACCAACTACTGTGACAACCTAGACCAATTTATCTCTAAGTTGTCCTCTTCCTTTTTAGGTCGAGCCTCGAGTAGCGCGCAAGCGCTGCTTAGAGGCGAAGACTTAATGTAAGCGAGTTTTCAAAGCAGTCCAAGAAACGCTCGTGCGTCGTGGCTGGCCTTTTGAGATGGGTACGCGCGGCAAACATGTGTTCCAATTATCGTGCCCAGACGCGGGCGCGATAAGTGGAAACACATGTCTGCCGCGCGTACTCATCCAAAGGCCAGCCACGACGCACGCAGCGCTCTTGGGACTGCTTGCAGGCTGCCGCGCTCGCTCGCCCCCGCTCCATGTCCCCCGATGCGCCCCGTAGTTTTCGGCTTCGCTCACCTTCTGCGGCTCACCGCTCGCGGCCCCGCTCCCCACATGATTTCCGTCGCTCGCCGGCTCGTTCCCATGTCTCCCCACATGATTTCCGTCGCTCGTTGCTTTTTTTCACAGGTGAGTGATCTAGAGTTATTTGACCTCGAACACTGCAACCCCAGTACTTTCTTGGCAATGATTTATTCAAATCTCCTAGGTTCCATTACGATGGGTTGGGTAATACTGTGGTGGTTGCCTGAAATTGCACATTCAGCTAGTTGTTTCCATGAGCATGTTTTTTTGGCTTGTTTTTGGAAATTGCTGCCAGGGGAGACGAGGCACTCGAACTGTTCTGTGCTGTTTTTGTTTGATAAAATCATTCCTTCCTGTAAACGCTCTGGTCTCTAGGAGCAGAGGGCTCTGTGAGACCGTTCTAGAGCCTCCGGCGAGAGAAGCCCTCTAAAACCCTCTAAAATATTTGTTTTCTGGGTGACTGATCAGTTGTCAGACGTGAACCTGTAGGCTCTGTGTAACAGGAAGATTAGCTCTATTGATGCCTGAGCCTGTGAGATCTGTGTAACCCGAGAGACGGCTATAATGACGGAGCCTGTGAAATCTATGTAACTTGAGAGATAGCACCGATGGCTGAGGCGGCAGCCTGTGATATCTATGTAACCTGAAAGACAGCACTAGTGACTAAGCCCTGAGCCTGTGAGGTCTGTGTAATATGAGAGACCGGACTAGTGAGCCCTGAGCTTGTGATGTCTGTGTAACCTGAGAGACAGCACTGGTGGCTGAGGTGGGAGTCTGTGACATCTGTGTACCCTGAGATACAGCACTAGTGACTGAACACGGAGCCTGTGAGATCTGTGTAACCTGAGATACAGCACTAGAGACTGAACACTGAGCCTGTGATATCTGTGTAACCTGAGAGATAGCACTGGTGGCTGAGGTGGGAGCCTGTGAGATCTGTGTAAGCCAAGAGACAGGACTAGTAACTGCACCCTGAGCCTGTGAGGTCTATGTAACTTGAGAGATAGCACTGATGGATGAGGCGGGAGTTTATGAGATCTATGTAAACTGAGATACAACGCTAGTGACTGAGCCCTGAGCCTGGGAGATCTGTGTAAACTGTAAGATGCTCTACTGGCTGTTGCTGTCATCTGTAACATGTATGTAACCTGGGAGGCATCTCTGCTGGCTAACGCCTCAACCTGTAAGAAATGTATAAATCTAAAGACAGCTCTGCTTGTATAAACTTGCATGGTAGGTTCAGAGTAAGCTTTCGGCTATCTCTGCCGGTGAAGGCCTGGACCTGTATAACCGTGTCATCGGAGTAAGCTTTGTTGGCATTGGCCTGATCTGGGGCCACTGGAATTATGCAATTCTGTGGCTGTGGCTTTTTTTTTGCATAATTATGGATTTGCCACATAATCCAGATCTGCAGATTTTAACCCAAAAATTTTCTCTAGCTCAAACCGATCAAAAGTTACTAAAAATGTTGCAGCATGTTTTCGCACACAGTGGAAAGCCCTTAGTGAAGGTTAACTGGTCATCTTACAGGTCCCTATTTCTGTATTTTTCTGTTAAACTGGTACTAATGAGGAGAAATCTTCCCCAGACAGTATTACCATTCCGTATAATACATGCGGCCCTGGCCTGGGCCTGGGCCTATTCTATCTTTGTAACTGAGGGCTAACTCGAATCACTGAGCCCTGAGTCGCTATGATTTGTGTACAGGGTGAGCTTACTGCTAGGATACACCTGAGTTGTAATACGTGGTTAATCTGTGGGTAGTTCTATTGTCTGAGATTTAAGCCTGTATGATCGGTGTAATCTAGGGGTTGCTCCACTGCCTGAGGTCTGAGGCTGTGCATTCTTTGGGACCTGCGGGATAGCTCCACTGTATAAGGACTAAGCGGTCTGTCGTGTCTGTGCCTACAGAGAACAAGCGAAACCCATGAATATTTAGGGACCAGGGGTGCATAGTGCTTTAAAGGAACAGAGGTCCCTAAAGAGAACTTATCTAGGCATTTAACTGGGAAAACAATTATGACCAGACATGCGGTCAATTTGAAAAAATACAATCACATTTATTAGACAATTTAGTCAAATCGGTGGGAGAAAACACAAATGACACAAAATTAAATGAGCAGAACAAAAACAGAAAAACTCAGGCAATAGTGTGTGACATAAGTCAAAACATTTAATTTATTTAATTAAATTTAAAGCAACACTTCTGCCCCTATGTGCCTTACTCTGTACATTATAATATGGGTCAGTGTGCGAGAGTCGACGTTTCGATCCTTACAAAATAACAGGATCGTCATCTGTCTGTGCCCTCAGATTTAAAACAGTGGGTTCTAACCTGTTGCCTGCTTCAGATTACCTTGGACAGGTTGTCAAATAGCCTCCTGAGACTGTGTGCGTCCCCATCAAAGGGTGCATTACACACCTGATTGGATGTCCTTGGATCACCACAGTGCTTAGAGACGCTGCAACTCGTCTGGAGCTAGGCCCTTCACATCAGCACTGCTTCCCTACTCTCGTCAGTGAAAATGTATTGGGGTACCAACATTATGTGTATTTGTAGGTCGAGCTTATCACTCAGGAGGATATCCTGCACCTGAAGAAGGACGGTGCGATCCTGGCTGGGACCTATTGTAAGAACCAGGTTTTCAGCCTTTTTGCGGGATTCAGGGACTGAGCTGGTGGCTCTAATGTGCCGGGAAGGTCGTTCCAGGCTTTGGTAGCCAGGTGGAAGAATCCATTCTCGCCGGCTTTGGCTCTTCGGATTCGGGGTACATGGGCGAGCAAGAGGTTGGCAAAGTGGAGGTTGCTGCTAGGGGAGAGGATGTGGTCTTATGTCTAGAGCGGTCGACCTCGGTGCTGGGGAACTGGGTTCGAGTCTCGGCAAGGATGCTCAACATCATTTATTCTGGGCAAATCACTTAATCTCCCCGTGCCTAACAAAAAACAAGCATTGGCATAGCCAATAGGTCTCGCCTTTGGGACCTTATAAGTTTTTAGCCATGCAACAGTTGATGTTATTGCACCAAGGATATTGTGCTGCATAACTAAATACTTATAAGGTCCCAAAAGCGAGACCTATTGGCTATGCCAATGCTTGTTTAACCTTGTCCTGGGCCGCTGGGAATAAAGTTTTATTCAGTAAGGATTCCCAGAGACAATTTTAACTTGCACCACTTCTTTCACAACCACACAAATCCAGCTCCGCTGTAATCAGGCGTTGTAGCACAACTGGATGGCATTCGGCTACCCAGTTGGGACCCCAATGATGAAGCATGCCACCAACTAGGTTGGTGGGTGAGGGGTCTTTTAATAAACCTAATGGGTTTCTGGCACTCATTTAAATAAAAATACTAGTGAGTCGCAGTTGTTAGTGGGTCCGTTCACTGTGTTTTTTGTATTTCTGTGTAAATCATCATAATGTTTGGGTAGAAAATATGCCATGTGTTTTATAGCATAATTTTGGGACTCTAAAGGTAATTTGTGCATTATGTCCAAGGCGTTATTTGCGATGGATCTGCCTTCCACCACCCAATATCTAGCAGGCCCCCAAGCCATTTCTTTTCTCGTCTTCCAAGTTGTGATCTAGTGGTTGGTACTAATGGAGTACCCCTTGTCACATGTTTTTCTTCCGACAGACCATTGAGCTAGGTGTCAGACTAGGGACACCCCAGGATATATATTTAGTCACATCCGGAATGTATTTCCTCCAAGAACTGGGGGTTGTTGCAGGGGTGCTGTCTGCGGGGAAAATGAGAGAAGTGGTTGGGCCGGGTGTCCCAGGTAATGATACTGGAGGGGGCATTTGTGTCGGTAAAAGTGGCTGTGTCACTTGGGCTGGGGGCGGAGAGGCATTCAGAACATTTGAGCATTTGAGGGGGGTACATTGACAACCTGATGTTATGGTGCAGGGGGCTGTGGTATCAGAGGCTGCTGAGCCATGTTATATGGAGGAGGATGGTCCAAAAGTTCGTCTAGTATGTGTATTTCTGCTTGGTTTTAAGTTGTGCGGTAAAACATCTGTCTGTAGTCATTCTAAATTCCCTATTCCGGGCGTGTATGGTGTCTTTTATTCTTCAAACACAAGGAGATGATGGACGGAGCGCTGAAACTTTTCAGACACTCACCCCCAGTCACAAATCTGGGTTGAATCCATCATCATTCTTTAGCTCACTTCGCCACCTCAGTTCAGACCCAGCTATATGCAAATCAGTCTTGACCCTGTGCCTCATGCGAACAGTCCAGCCTGAACTGCCAAGCCAGGTCTTCCCTGAACCAGAAACAAGCATCCTGGGACTGGTTTCTGGGTAATACCATTATCAGCCAGGCTAGCTTGAATCCAGTGGCAAAGTGAGCAAGGGACCCACGTCTGGGCATACCCTGCCAATTTAGGGCGAACAAAGCAGACACAAGGAGATGATGGACAGAGCGCTGAAACTTTTCAGACACTCACCCCCAGTCACAGATCTGGGTTGAATCCATCATCATTCTTTAGCTCACTTCGCCACCTCAGTTCAGACCCAGCTATATGCAAATCAGTCTTGACCCTGTGCCTCATGGGAACAGTCCAGCCCGAACTGCCAAGCCAGGTCTTCCCTGAACCGGAAACAAGCATCCTGGGACCGGTTTCTGGGTAACACCCTTCATCAGCCAGGTTAGCTTGAATCCAGTGGCAAAGTGAGCTTCATATTCAGAGGCTTTCTGATGAATGGTTTTCTTTTGTTCCCTCTCCCTTTCTTTCTTCTCTTTCATAGCCTTGGTACGTGCATATTCTTCCCAAGTGTTATATGTTTCAATCATAGCCGGCCGGACCTTTATTACAATGAAACGTTCCCTTAAGTACTGCAGTTTTGCTAAATCAAAGGTACCATCATTTGGGAACTGTAAATCCGTATTCTTTTCAGTATACTTATTCCAAAGTCTGTTGTATAAGTTTATGCTAACTCCCTTCTTTACCATTAAAATCCATCCTGGACTGTCCTCTACGTGAGTCAGAACTCTCTCATCTAACCTACCTCCTGAAGTTACACAACAGCAACAACATTTGGAAATGCATTTCTTCATTTTTGTGTTATTAGTTCCCATTTCTGTTGACAGCCACTATTATTAATAAATAATAATCAATATTTCAATAGAACAGTCTCACCAATATCTCATTCGGAGTCCAACATCCGACCACTGGTCTTCAGACAAAACGTCTTCTCCCAAAAGATCAGTTCGGGGACCTCTGCCAGGGAGATCCTGTTGTCGGGAGGTCAGTTCGGGACTTCAGATGGCAGCTGCTGAGAAACTGTCTCGTCCGTGCAGGGTCCTCCACGATCAGTCAGTCCACAGTCGAACCTCCTTGACCACAGTTTCCAGCCTATTGGATGTACCTTAGAGAGGTCCCTTTGTGGTCGCCAGTTGTGGAAGTGCAATTTCTTCTCCACTCCCATACAAGACCAGCAGTTGGAGATAGCTGAAAATGTGTCAGAGTTTATTATCACTCGAGCGGGTACACAACCTCACAGCGCTAGGATGGCCATGAGTGAGGTGCGCAACTACCAGAAATTTCACAAGCCTTTTATACATTTCTTACACAATAATTGCATGTCGCAGGAGTCCAAAAACATTCATCTCTTTGGCACCTATGGTTACAAGGTAGGAGCTCAGGAAACATATAACTCATCACAGATAAGGACTTCTGTGCCCACAGAATTTCTCAAGCTTTACTCTAGGACAGGTGTAATATAGATACTGCTTGGAACAACATACTCAACAAACGAAACTCCGAACATTCTGTGGTTATTACTCGCAGGCAGTTCTTGTAACATTTCCAACAAGTGAGAAGTGCAGGTAACAGAAGCCAATTACTGATAAGCCTAAGGTGAACAGAAACCAGAGAGGCAGGGTAGGGGGCAATACTAGGTGGGCGAAGGCGCGCACAAACAAATCTTGTTTGTGCAGGCATGGAGGATTACTAAAAGCACCAGAGCTCATGGTACAAAATGTCGGCCAATTAGAAAATGGAGACACTAATTTTCACAGATCAAATATACAGTTTTACATCTCGCTTCTCCTTTTGCTCTTGTATTGTTTTGTCCCTACTGATTATTACCTAAATTCATTCTCTCCTCATTAATTCACCCACTCCCCCAATTTTTCCTGCGCTCACAGTGAATCTCTTTTCTGTTGTTTGCACTCACTCCTGCACTCACACACTCTCCCTACTTCTGTACCCACACTCTCCTGCTCTGTAATCACATTCTAGTGAACTCAAACACTCCACATATCTAACAAAAACAAGTGAGTCACCTGATTCACAGGAGAGCGGGACAGGAGTATAATCAAAAGAAAATTGGAAATAAAACGCCCGCCTCCCCTACAATTGACATTCACAAAAGAAGTTTCTTAATGAGTCATCAATATTTCACTGCATATTCATACATCATTTATTGTACAAAATTATCAATATAGAATTAATATAGAATACATAGCATCATAAATAATATAGTTCAACTCAATTTTCTTTAAAAATCAATCAAATGTCCAAGAGAATTATCAAATATGACTTCCTATTCCTTTTCTCTTCCTGGTCAGTTGTATTCTTCAGCTATTATAACTTCTTCACTCAATGATTGCATTCCTTTATTATACATCTGTTGTAACCCCAGTTATCCTTCCATCACTTATTTATATTGAGTCCATGCCTAGCATATAATATAACTGACCACAATGAGATTATTTATGATGCTATATATACTATATGAATTCTATACTGATAATTTTGTACAATAAGTGATGAAGTATGAATATGCAGTGAAATATTGGTGACTCATTAAGAAACCTCTTTTGTAATTGTAAATTGTAGGGGAGGCGGGTGTTATATTTCGAGTTTACTCAAACACTCCATAAGCTCTGGGCTCATCCACACTTACTCTCTCCTCATGTACTCAGATTAGTTCTCTCCTCTTGCATTAACTCATTCAAACTTGCTACATTAATGCACCCTCTTTCTTATGTACGTTAACTAACCTTGTCCCTTTCACTCATCTCTTGGTCTTTTAGTACTCACACTCTCCTCATTCATCCACTCTTACTCATATCTCATGCAATCGTGCATACTCCTTGACCACTAGTACTTAGGCTATTCCTCCTAGAAGTCTTGTTGTCTTTCGTCTGCACTTGCATTTTTTCTTTTTCCAAACACACACTCTGTTCTTCCTTTACCGAGGCTCAGTTCTCTCTCCTGCACTCAAGTTCCCTTTTCCTTTATATGGAATTGCACTCTCTTGGGCCCTCGTGCTCTATTACATTGCCTTTCTCCTACGTGTACTCTAGTCCTGTTCTGTACTTCACTCTTCTCTCTTTCCCTGCACTCATTCACTATCTTCCTGCACTCACAACCACTCACTCACTCCTGCTGAACTGACACTCACTCTCTCCTCACAATCACTCACACTCCCATCCCTTGTATGTCCTATCTGTTCCTGAGAGACATCCGCTGTTGCCATCATAGAGATCATCTTCTTCATAGAGGACAGACATGCTAACAAGTTGAGGTCACCATCATTGACCTTGACATGGTGTGTCAGCCCACAGGAGGCTCCTCTGCTATGACTTTTTAAATTCTTGTGTGAGCCAGTCCTCCTGATCTGTCATCAAGAACATCCTCCCCGAGCTTCATCTCATGGCAGCAGGGAATGTTCTTTTAGCTAGTGAGTTGGAATAATTCAGTTTTCAGAAGTTTCACAAAGCATACATGTTGGAGTTAATTCACATCTGACGGCGGGGGGGGGGTTGAAGGTTTTCAACAGTTTGTCTATGTTTTTTCCTTGAACTTCTGTTGTTGGATAAATATAATAGCTGACCAGCAGATTTTAGCAGGATTGTTGCTGAGCTAGTTTTTGCCATTATTTTGTTCTTTTTTTACTGAAGGATTTGTGGGTAGTGCAGGAAATCTTGAATGTGTCCCTGGCTTTGATTGGCAGCTAGTGAAGTGTTTTCTGAGAAGGCTTGATGTGGTCCCATTTATGTAGGTTATGTCCCATTCTGGCTGGCTGCTTTTGAAAATTTTGCAGTATAACAATGCCCTTTTTGGAGAAATCTGGGACTGTAATCCTAGCAGAGCATGAGGAGGGCACTGATCGGATCATCCTGGTAGTCAAGGAGCTATTAAATAGTAGTCCAAGCATGAGGCGATGTTAGTAGTGTTGTTTAGGTTATTGTCTAGCTGAAAAATAAATGTGGATGTCACCGGCATACATATGGACGTTTTCTTGATGCTGCTTGAGAAGCTGTGCCAAGGAGCGCACACAAATATTGAACAGGCATCGGGAAAGGGATGAGCGCTGTGGGTACAGGGGAGTACTGAGTCAGCTGTTCCAAACATTGATGTTTTTGCTGCAATTTTGAGAGAAGCTCTTTGGAGCCAGGATAGCACAGTAGGCGGGCTGGTTCTAGGATTTTTGAGGCCCCAGGCGAAAAGGAAGATGTGAGCTCCTCTAATTTGCATGTGCACAAGAAGTGATGTCACAGAAAGTGACATCACAGGACTATTAATCTTCTTTAGCATCTTTGAAGCGACCTAGTGTGGATTTGAGCAACATGGATAAAAAGATAAATACCAAAATTAAATAAGTCTACTTTTTTTAAAGCTGTATTAGGTGTATCACATTTGTCACATTGAACGGAAAAGCTTGGCACAGGTCTCACAAAGATGGATGTCCTTACTCAACGTTAACAGATTGTTTACAGATTAGTGCATGATAAAAATTACAAAACGTGGAAAATTAATTGAATAACATCACTATGGTAAAAACTATGCAACAGGATATAGCGAAATAAAGTTCAGTTCAAATGTGTGTACCTTTTTATTTGAAAGCTTTATAAATCAAGGGTGAGAACTAAAATTGGCAGCAGAGTTCTGTAGAAGCAAAGCATGTGTTGTAGATAAGCGCCATGCCCTCGTGAGGCTGCATCAGAGAAGGGTTAAAATCACCCTCGTTCTGAAAAGGCTGTTTAAAATGTGAGTTTTTAGACTTCCCAAACTTAGACTTCTCAATTTATACATCATTTGATTTATTCCTTTAATTTGGATCTTGTACTGCTGCATTTATTATGGAAAAATGAAAAGGCAATTTCCATAACACAAGGAAATAACAGCAGGATGAAATACTTAAATGTGATATAAAGAAGCATCTTGAAACCTTCTCTGGTGTAAGTCTGTCCAAGTGAAAGTTACAGTTTTTATATAAATCCCTTTTACTGTGACTGAAAAAGAATGTTTGATGATGCACTTATTTTGGAACCATTAGTGAAGCCAGTTGTGTGGATAATGCTGTGGACCAATTTGGTGTGAGTGTGTTCACATAAGCATGTGTGTTTTTTGCAGCAGTATACCAGTGCTGTTTATTCCTGCTTCTGCAATGAGAGTTTAGGCCTTGGTATCATCTGGACTGAGAAACTGTATCTTCAATTAGATTTTGTTTTGAGACTACTGTGGAACAGCTCAGTTTCTTAGCTAGAATCTGAAAGCTGAACCTTTACTCATCTCTGGAGAGTTGGTCTTATATATACTCTTGGAGTCATTAAGATATTCTTGCATCTCATTTCTGTGGGGGTGCTACTGAATGGCTCTTGCTGTGGGGGTAAACTAAGGGGGGGATTGCTGTGATGTACCCTCCATAGGGAACGTATTATGGGTGTGTCAGCAAGTGGGACTTAAAATAGGAAGTCAGACTTTGTTTATGGGGGCTCGCTGAGAGCTGCACTGGCTGACCGAAGTCACAAAGGTGCTTTTCCCTGCAGCTCTCTTGAAAAAGGCACTGAGGATGCACTATTACACAGTTTATTTTGGACACTTTGCCTATTGCTACAAAGACAGTATACATCTCAAGCACAGCTCAAGGCACTATACCACTCTCTCTCTAAAACCTTACACTTGAAACAAAACATGCTACAATTTAGAATTACTAGTGTAACATTTAAGTAGCAGTTGGATTTTACTTTTTTCATAGGGCGTATCTCACCCCTGGTAAAATTCTTCGCCTCTTTCGAACTACTAGGCCAGCTTTCCCCAGATGTGGGGCACATGGAGCTGAAATACTCCATACGGTGTGGTCCTTCGCTGAACTGACAGCTTTCTGGGAAGGGGTGGTCGAATACATTAACACAATTACACACAAGTCTATCTCACACACCCCGTTGGCGTGCCTATTGGGGGGGGATCCCCAGACCGCATACCCGCTAGACCACCACCAGGTTTGTGGATCTTGCCCTGGTCCTTACTATGCATTGAAAAGCACCCAGGGGCCCAAATCTGGCCAAATGGGGAGGGGTGCTCCTTTGGTGGGTGGTTTATGAAAGTGCAATATTATTCCTGGAGGCAAGAAGTGGGAGGGGTTCGCTGGAGTAGGCCAAAGCGTAGGATCATCTAGTAGACTGCCTCAAAGAGCTTGATTAGGACACCCCTGCACACTATCCTGTACCCATTGACGAACCAGTGGGGGAACATGACTAACTCTCCTTAGACGCTCCGTATGATGGCACACTTAGGACATCATATATCAAGATATTCCTAACATTGCCAATTGTGGAGGCAACACCAGATGAGGAGTTGTAGGCGCCGGTGGGATGGGAGGTATGCAGAGGGGCAAGAATGGGGAGTACTTGTGTATTGAATGGGTAGGTCTGCAGTAATTGTTGCCTTGCGCTCATGTTGTGGGCACTTGGCCCACCCACACAATTGAGGTTGCATTTTTATCGAGAGACCTGGGGGAACGTTTGGTGGTAGGAAATTTGTGCTGGCTCGGTGATCCCACAACTTTCTCACACAGAAATGTGAGGAATATGTGACTTTTTAGCTATATTTGAAGTTTGCAGGGGATTCTGGGTAAGAAAACGCTGGGAGATCCATGCAAGCCACACCTCCCTGGACCCCCCTGGTGTCTAGTTTTCAGAAATGTCTGGGTTAGGTAGGTTTCCCTAGATGGCCTCCGAGCCCTGGACCAAAAACTCAGGTGTACCCCTTGCAAAACTAGGTCGTTTTGTGATAGATAATGTTGATGTCTCCAATACATTTTGGGCTCTTCCCTCTTGCACGCACTTGGCCCACCTACACAAGTGAGGTCTAATTTTTATCGGGAGAGCTGGGGGAACGCTGGGTGGTAGGAAATTTATGGTTTCCTTCTAATTCTGGAATAATTTGGCACAGAAATGCAGGGAAAATGTGCAATTTTAGTCACATTATGAGGTTCGTGGGGCATTGTGGGTAAGAAAACATGATGGGATCCACAAGAGGCACACCACCCTGTACTCCCCTGGGTGTCTAGTTTACGAAAATACCTAGAAATGGTAGACAATGTACATCCTGGCAGAAAAGACCAATATTGCTCCACCACCATTTATTCTTCAACTACACACACATACTGGTTTTTACTTCAACCATGCGATCTCCAACAATACACCGTCCCTGTGCAGTGACTCTGCAGTTTATAAAAACTCATTTTCATACCATTGCTTTGTCTTGGAGAAGGAACGCATTTTTGATATTAAATGTGTATGTGTATATATTTATATGATGCACACATATATACAAGTAGCTTGATGTTAAATGCAACAAATGAGCTCTTCACAAATAAATAGTTATAATTTTTTTACAAATGTCAGGATTTTAGATTCTGTAAAAGTGACAAAAATGTGATGTTGATTTCAGATGTGGTTTTTCTTTTTTTTTTATATCATGCAGTTCTGTCACGATGTCAGACACCGGTTTTCACAAGGGTGAACCTGAATTTGCAAGTCTTCAGCAGGAAACATGTTTCTCATGCTGCAAAGTAAGTGCTTTATAAGCCCGTTTTGGACAAAATATTTATTCTGTTAGATAATAAGCCTCCATCCTGGTAGATGGTTCTGCCTTAACATTTTCTGTAGTAGTCTACAGCACTAGCAGGAGATATATTGCGCTAATCTGCTTCATACTAGTTGCCACATAAATAGTTGAAAAATACACCTCTGATCACAAGAGATACTCTGAGTAATGCTTTACGATTCAGATTATTATATACAGCTGAAAATATGTAATGCTGCAAGCAAGTGACTTCTACCCAATGTCCCGATGCGGCAAGCCAGGATTTACTACTGCATTATACAACTGCAACCCCATCAAAACTTAGGAACTGTTGGATTTTCTTTTTACATATTATAAACACAGTACAGAAATCTTTTTAGGTGCCAGGGAGCGTGCTTGTCTCTTACTGAAAGGCTAACTAGCAACAGGTCAGGTAGTGCAAATTGGATAAAGGTGTAGAAAAGTGGAATATGAAAATTATATATAGTTACGTTTGATTCCCCAGCACCAGGACACAACTTAAATGTAGGCCTGCAGTTGATGTAGATTCTCTTTGACAGTGCAGTGTCTAACACTCTGTCTGCTTTGTCTACTACTGCTCTTACATTGATAGCATGCAGGGATACAGAAAGGTGTTGTTTCCAAAGTCTTGGTATGCAATGTATGTAGCACTTTGCGGGAGTGCTGACTGCGGTCCAAGACAGTTAAGCATGCACCCCTCCCAGTCACTCTTTAGAATCTTTGGCACATATTACTTTTGTCCACACTGACCTGCCTCCTCCCTCTCAGAACGCTAGTTATCTAAAACACTAAATGGGCCAGATGCTTAAAAATTGAAGAGATTACCAAGTCAATTCTCCTTCTTAAAAGTAAAATCAGGCAAGACAATATATGAAATTCTGTAGGTAAGTTATTGCCTGTCTCGTGCCCTCTCTGTCTCTATCTTTCATCAGTCATTAAACTCTAGAAGTGGTGAGGGCTTGGGTGGTTTTTAAAGTATGACTTTCTTTAACTCAGAGCAGCTAATGGGTATGTGCTGTGATCAAAATAAGATATTATAAGCAAAATGTAAAAGTAGCCCAGAAGCCTGCAACACCATTCAGTTAACTGGAGTTAACTTTGGGGAACCAGGACTGTATAATGAAAAATTTCCTAGCTATTGTAACAGTAAGGTTTCAACTCTATTAAGGATCGGAGGCGAGGATTAGGCTATTCTTTCTTCTTTATTTTTTACAGCAGCCATGTTTAAAACAGAACACTTAACACTGGGACTACATTTCTCATGAGTACAAACAACAACAAAGTTCTAGAACCAGAAAGTCCATCCAATCAGGGACCTCCATCTGACATAACTGTCGTCTCCCTTCCAAGGACTTCCTTTTTCTTCCTGCCAACAAGTCAACTGTGGAAGCTCATCACTCCTGTTTAGAAGATTCTGCCCCGCAAGCGAAGAATATGTGTGAGAAACTTGGATTTCCGCTATCACCAGCGATAAAACAATCATTATCCTTGAGAGTAACAGGCAATCAGGAAAAACCTTTACTTACATCTATACGAAGATATCAATACCCGGGCGGGTCATTACTCCAGAATGCGGGCGGGCTAATCCTCACCTCCGAGTCCTTAATAGAATTGAAACTTTCCGTTACGATAGCGAAGAAATTTTTCATTCTATGTCAGGACATGGAGGCGAGGATTAGGCTAGTTTAAAGCTTATCCACCACGAGCGCCGCTATGGAGGGTACTGGTTTAAAGTAGAACCTTTTGAAGGTAGAGTCAGAGGACCAGTCCGCGACATTTAAAATACTCTCAAAGAGGGCTCCCAGCATGAAGGTTTTGGAGGCCATTGCGCCCCATGCTGAATGGGCACTGAAAAGTCTGGTATCTATGCCAGCCTCCTGCATAATCCACCTGACCCATGTGGCTATAGTCGGGGACGAGACCGCCCTGAAGGGTTTCCGCAGCGCGATCAACAGTTGCTTTTCACCATGGGGCCGGATCTTCCCAGTCCTGGCCTCGTAGGCCTTCACACATCGGACCACGCATAACTTGGGGGACGCCGGATAGGAGATCACCTGGGACTGAGTCTTGGTTCATCTAGTCACATGGAAGGTGACCCCATCCTGGGTGAAAGATCACACTGAAATGTCCAGAGCCCTGACGTCCAACACCCTCCTGCAGGAGATCAAACACAACAGCATAGCCAGTTTGGCCGACAACTGTTTGAGTGAGAGATACTTATTTCCCAGCCACCGAAAGCAGATTGAGGACCTTGTTGACGTCCCGCAGGGTGGAATACCTCGGCTCTGGAGGGAGGGAAAGCCTGATCCTGCGGAGCAATTTTTTGACTAGCGGATGCTCCCCAATCGGAGAACCCGCCACTGGAGGTTGTCCAGCTGAGATTGCCGCTCGGAATGTATTGATCTAGCGATACACTAGACCCTAAGAAGCCAATGAGGCTAAGAAATTGAGGACGTGCACAACGTCTGTCCCTATGGGATCCAGACACCGTCGCAGACACCAACCCATCCAGCGAGACCAGGCAGAGCGGTATAGTTTGACCGTACTGTCCGTCCATGCTCGAGCTAGGAGGCCTGGGACTTGCCAGCGAGCCCGGTAATCCTCCATGCCATAAGCGTGAGACTGTCCCTCAGTATCAGGGGGTGAGGATTGCCGGCTGGATTGCTCAGGAGATGCGGCGATGGGTGTAGACGGATTGGAGAAGCCCAAGAATGTTCCATCAGAACTGGAAACCAAACTTGCGACCTCCACACTGGCGTAATCACCACCACCTCCGCTTGTTGATGGCGCACCTGGGTGGTGAGCCGCATGATCATGGCGAACGGGGGAAACTCATAGCCCTGCTCCGTCCCCTAGTCCTGGAGACCGGCATCGGTCGCCAACGCTCTCGGATCCGGCCGCCAGCTGAAGTAGCGGGGAAGCTGGTGATCGAGGTGTGATGCAAACAAATCGATCGTGAAGGGGTCCCAAAGCGAGAGGAGGGATTGAAACATCGGCAGAAACAATCGGCCTCCTGGTTGGCTGAACCCAGGAGGTGGTCCGCCGTCACCGAGATCTGATGTTCCAGGCAGAACTCCCAGAAATCCTTGGCTAGGTCCGCTAGGGCCTTGGACCGAGTGCCCCCCAGATGATTGATGTAACGGACTGCCGCCACATTGTCCATCTTGAGTAGGACGCAAGATTGCGCCCGTTCCATGGTCCAGGCAATTGATATGGAGTGATCGCTTCTCTGCAGACCAAACGCCGCCGATGGTGAACTCTCCACAATGGGCTCCCCAGCCTGAACTGCTGGCATCCGATTCGATTACCAGGTCCGGGCGAGAACCGAAAATGGCGAGCCCATTCCACACTTCCCTGTGGGACAGCCACCAGTTGGGCTCTGGCCTGGCCTCCTCGAAAAGTGGCACCTGTTGAGCATACTGTAGTAATGTCTATTCTTTCTATTACGGAATGTTTTATATGTCATCTCTAGAACTTTGCATGCTGCTTAGTGCTGAAGAATGTATTTGCTTGACTGTTGGTTTTGGGCTGCTGAGCCTGGTGGAGTCTCTGCCTTCTGGCTCCACGACCATGTAGTTACTAATAAACTCATCAAATCCTGCTCCAGTTTCCGGCTCAGTTACTACAGAAATTTTGGCGACGAGCTTGAGAACTACATGGTCACACCCTGCATGCAGTAACTTTCAGCTTATCATTCATGAGGCTACAACACCTGGTTACTCTTAAAAGAAGCAAGAAGTTTCTACTCGCTCCAAGGAAGGAAGAGGTAGAGGTTACTACTTCATCCCTACGCCTACAGACTGATTGTGTGGAGCGGTATCTCTCTACACGTGGACTGGGAACTTCTACTTCTATGGTAGGGCGCTGGCGTTTCTTTTACTAACACCAAGCCACCGAGTCACTGTGTCTTTCTGCTTTAATCTCCAGCATCCCGATTTAGCCTGGCTCAGCATGTTGCCTCATAATTTTGTTTCTTTCCCAGTCATTTGGGAATACGTTTTCTGACTCTCGCACTTACCCCTCGAGTCAGACGGCATCTTTCAAACTTACTCGCACCCGCAAGCATTCTATATTCTACCTGGCAACCGAGAGAACTTTGCAACCGAGGGCATTCTGCGCTCCGGTTCTCAGCTGCTTCTTCATCTCTGCGACGCCGCGCTGCGCTGTGTCTCGGCATCGTCATCACGCCACGCACTGGCAGCCATCTTTGTTTGGGATATTTCTATGGAAACGATCTCCGATGTCCGTGGGATGCGTTGTCTTCGTTATTGAAGACATTTCTACTGTCGTGTGTCAGGTGGTGATACACACACCCTACTTCTAAGCTTTCGACAACACACTCGTCATTTCTCTTCAACACTCAGTTTTCCAGGTACTCATTCCAGGTCATTATAATGTGTCACACGGTGATGCACACACCTTTTTATTAATTTTCTTGGTTGTTACACGGTGACACACACACACACACCTGGTTCAATTAGTTTGTTTTGTTGTGTATCACACTGTGATACACACACATTTGCCATCTCATCAATAAGTTTTGTTTATTATTTTATTACTATGACATTATACAATTAATGTTTCATATATTTATATCTTTATTTCGAGTTATTCATTTGTGTGTCACACGGTTACTACACACACCATTTTTTTTATTTTATTGTTGTAGGGTTTTTTGCTTTTTCTATTTCTTCAGTGTATTTCTCCTCTATGAACACCATGCAAGCTATCAACCCTCCTCCTGCATTCTTAGACACTCCTGGTGAACCTACTGTCCGATGGGAAATTTGGTATGATGCATTTGAAAATTACCTGGGAGCCATTGGAGCAACCAGATTTAGTGCTGACAGGAAAAAATGTCTTCTGCTCCACTCGCTAGGGTTTGAAGGGAGGTCGATTTACAAACATTTACCTAATTTATCTGCGGAAGAGAGCGATGGCATAGATGAGTATCGTGAGACTGTTCTTAAGTTGAAGAGCAGATTTGACAACCTAGTCTCATGGTGTTAAGGCACAAGTTTTTCAAGAGAAAACAAACTGAGGAAGAAGATGTTGACTCATATTTCAGTTTTGAGGAGATTAGCAGCGGTCTGCAAATTTGAAAATTTCACGGATCAGCTCATAAGAGACCAGTTTGTCTGTCAATGCAAAGACAAAAGCATTAGACAAAAGCTTTTAAGTTTAGGTGATCCTACTCTTGATGAAACCATCAAAATTGCTAAGAGCATTGAGCTATCCATGGTTTCCTTGAAAGAACTTGATGACAAAATTAATGACAGGAACAATGAGAGTGTTAATGTTGTTTGTACTGGTAAATCACAGGTCAAATCTAAGAATTTTGGTACCAAAGTTTTCCCCAAATCTGTCAAGACTGAGGGTTTTAACTCTAATATCTGTCTTCGGTGTGGTAATTCCCCACACGGTAAGAATGGAAGGTGTCCTGCCATTAATGTCACGTGCAATTATTGCAAAAAGGTGGGACATTTCGCCAAGGTCTATCTTAAAAGAAGGAACTCCAACTCTAAAAAGCCTCTTGTGTGTGTTGTTGATTCTGATTGTGAGAGTGACACTGATGTCATATCAGTGATTCGTGAAGAGCACGAATCTACCATGTGTGGTACAAATGAACATGTTAATTCTCTTACTAAAACAAAAGGTACTTTCTCCTTTCTTGCAACCTTTCTGTAAAGTTGAGAGCAAAATCTCCTTGGAGGATGGTTTATTGTTGAGAGGTGACAAGCTTATTCCTCCCTCTGCTGTCAGATTGAACATCATGAAAAGAGGTCATGAAGGACACCTGGGTGCCACCCTCACCAAGCATCGCATTCGTGATGCCTTTTGGTGGCCGTGCATGGATGCTGAGATTGAGAACATGGTCTGTGAGTGTTGAGTTTGTAGTGCCTCTGACAAGAGCTTGACAGTGTTTACTCCTCCATTACTTCCAATTGAGTGTCCTGATGGTCCGTTGTTGAAAGTTGGGGTTGATGTCCAGGGACCTTATGATGTTTTGTGTGGACAGAAAAAGTATGTCATTGTTATTATGGATCATGCTTCCAAGTGGCCTGAAATAAGGCTTGTCAAGGAGGCTAATACTAAAGTCATTATTGACTTTCTCAAAGATTTGTTCATGAGGGAAGGGTTTCCAGAAGTGATCGTTTCTGACAATGGCAAACAATTTGTGAGCGGTGAATTTCAGTTTTTCTTGCAATCTTCAGGTGTCAAACATGTAAGGAGCTCACTCTATAATCCTCAAACAAATTGTCTTGTTGAGAGAATGAATCATGTTGTTGGGGAGTGTGTCAAATGGGCTAGAGCTGGGAATCATAAAGTAGGCCAAGCCCTCAACGACATGCTTTGGCTTTACAGGACCACGCCTCACTCCTCCACTAAGGTTGCACCTTTTGTACTCATGAGGGGAAGGAAAGCAAATACCACTTTTAGACCTGGATGGATGTCAAAAGTGTTGAAATCTGTCTCTGATGTTGATAAATTGATGTCTTTTGCTAAAGAGAATGTTTTTGAAACTCCATCTAAACAAAAAGAATGGTTTGACGCTAAGAAAGGTGTTAAGTTGTCCTATCTTAACGTTGGTGACTTTGTCAAGATTAAGTCTTCAGTCTATGTAAAGAAAGGGGAAAGCAAGTTATCCAAACCAGTCCGTGTTGTCAAAATTGGTCATAACGCTGTTCAAGTTGAGGGTGGGCATTGGTGGAATGTGTCCAAAGTTGATACTCGTTCTAATGTTTCCCTAAACCCTGCCAATTTGTCTAATGTGGTTCAAAATCCTAAGGTTTCAGACACATTTGTCCAACAAAGTTCTGCGCCTCCTGCTAATGTTAGGAGTGCCAGATCTCGTGCAAAACCTGCTTGCTTCAAGTAATTTCCTTTGTTTTTTTGTTTTGTTTGGGAAGAAGGGAAGGTGTGTAGTAATGTCTATCCTTTCTATTACAGAATGCCATATATGTCATCTTTAGAACTTTGCATGTTGCTTAGTGCTGTAGAATATATTTGCTTGACTGTTGGTCTCGGGCTGCTGAGCCTGGTGGAGTCTCTGCCTTCTGGCTCCACGACCATGTAGTTACTAATAAACTCATCAAATCCTGCTCCAGTTTCCGGCTCAGTTACTACACATACGTCAGTCCCCGACGCAGATGAGACACCTTGAGTCGTCTGAGTGCCCGGAAGTGGAGGGGTCCAGAGAAGATGGCATGGATCGAAGACGATGAGAGCCCCAATACCCTGGCGATATTGCGCAGGGAGGTCAGAGGTTTCGCCAACATCCTCCTGACTTTGTGTCTGATTTTTGCAACCTTCCTGGACGGAAGGTTCAACGTGGCTCCCACCAAATCTATGACAAACCCTAAAAAGGTGATCGTCTGAGAGGGTTCCAGGTTGGACTTTGTCTGGATGATGACAAAACCCAGGCCCTGTAGCAACTCCACCGCGTACCTCAGCTGGAGTGAAAGACTGAGGAGATTGGTCCATGAACAACATATCGTCCAGTTACACAATCATCTGAAGGCCCCTCGCTCTCAGATGTTCTACCACTGGGTAAAGCACCTTGGTGAAACACCACGAAGCTGACTACAGACCGAAGGGCAGCAAGGTGAACTCGAAAGTTTGGTTCCACCATTGGAAGTGGAGAAAGCAGCGGTAAGATTGAGACCGTAAGATAAGCGCCTTGAGGTCTAGGTGAGCCATCCAATCATTGGGCCTCAGGAGATCCCTCCATTTTGAAGTGGCAGTAAACCACCCACTCGTTGAACTCCCTGAGGTTTATAACCGGGCGTTGACCCCCGTCCTGCTTCTGTACTAAGAAGCGATCGCTTAGAAACCCCCTGGGGTGAGGTATGCTGTGGCAAATCGCTCCTTTGGCTAGAAGTTCCTGGATCTATAAGGGTGGCCTCCTGTCCGGAGAAATGGAGGGGGCAAGGAGGGGGAACCTGGACAGGAGACTCGTAGAACTCCACCTGAAACCCCTGCACGGTCTGCAGAACCCATGCATCTGAGGTGACCTCCTGCCAGGTGTCTAAGAAATGGGCCAGGCGACCCCCCCCCCCCAGACAGTAACCTGAAACGATCAAGGCACTCACCATGGGAGTTGGCGGCTCCTCCGCCGTGAGGGCCGTTGCGCTGTCCTGTGTCAGGAGCGACCCCTGGTGGGGTAGAACCCCTTGAAGTGTGACGAATCCTGCCACTGTCCACTCTGGGAGGATTGTCCTCTAACGGAAGCTGCCTGGGAGGAGCGGCCAGCTGAGCGCCCCCAGCCACTGCTGGCCCCGGAGAAAACATGTGCGTTGAAGATACGCTGCAGTGTGGATTGGGCCTTGTCCATGGAATTAAAAGTGGACACGAACTTACTGAGTTCTTTGACAAAGGGATCGCCAAAAAGTCCTCCCTGCGCCACTTGTCCTGCCTCATATGTGGCTAGCTCGCCCAGCTTCGGGTCCAGTTTAATAAGGAAGGACCTGCGCCTCTCTGTAGAGATGGCGCAGTTGGGTTCCCTAGAAATATGATTGCCCTTTGCGCCCAGCTAGACAGGAGATCGGGAGGGATCCACTCCCCGGAGGCTTTTGCGTCCTCTGCCATCTCAAAAATTTTAACTAACGGGCCCGTGATATCCAGCAATTTATTATAGCATGACCACCAACAACGGTCAATGCCCTTCTTGGGGTCCTTGATATATTTGGACAGGAAGGTTGCCATATGGGCATCAATCTCGGGTGTGGCCGCCACATTGCCCTCTAATGAAGACCGAGGGCATTCTGCTCTGAGGCCGAAGTGAACCTCCTGATCCAGAGGTTTGCGCAGCCTCCCTGCCACATATTTGGCCACCTTATCACATGGAACCTACTCTGAGGAGCGGGGGTGTAGCAACTCGGGATGTCAGGGGTTCCAGCGCTGAAATGGGGGTCAGGAGCGGGAAGGGAAGTGGAAGGGCGCCAGGATCGTTTGTGGTCCGACTCGCCCTCTGAATCCGTAGGGGAATCCTCGGGAGGGAAAACATCCGGGACTTGGTCATCCGATGGTGGGGAAGCGGTCGGGACGTCGACCGGTGGGGGAGGGCGGTTAGCACCTTTTTCAATCTACCAAGATGTCTAGATCCACCCCCTCAGAATGGGAGCTTTTGCACGGATTCTTGGGGGGTGGGCACTGGCCTCTTCTTGAGGTTTGGGGGCCAAAGGCCCTGGAGCGTCTTCCCTCGGGCCGAGGGGTTGAAGGCACCTTTGTGCCAGGTCCATCAATCTCTTCTCCAGAGGGGCCATGGCGTCCGAGACCGCCCTGACGATGGAGGCATCTGCCGCATCACAGAAGTCATCAGTGACCGGGAAATATTGGACCTCCTTGTCTTCCTCATAATAATCTCCGAAATCCTCCATCCTGGTAAGTAAACCAGGGCAGTATCAGCAACAAGGTGGGAAGAGCAGGGGAAGGGTGGACACCCACCAGGTAAGAGGGATACAAGGTCTGGGAGCCCCAACGGTAAAATGTTTTATTGGATTAATGTCCACTATTGGCTACCCCCTAGTGGCAGTGGGAGCTCAGGGACCGGATTCAGTCCAATCTAGCAGGTATAGGAAAAAGGCACTAGGCCCATGCAGACTCTGCACCCTGAGGATAATCTGGGCAGGGTGCTAGATTAACGTGCTCACAGAAGCTTATTAATAATAATAATATGCGGCCTGGGCACGTCTGCCCCTTTTACTAGGGTCTTGGACCCGAACCTACCCCGCAGGGTGTCTTGCTCCAGGCCGGCCGGGGGGCTCAGGCGCAGCAACCGCAACGCACAGACGGAGGCGTTCAGTTTCTTTTGAAACTGGCACGCTCTCCGTCTCGCGGAGGTTACGCGCATCTGCCCCGAGCTTGGAGGCGCGCCCTCTCGTGGCCAGAAGAACGCCACGCGCTCCAGCCCCCTGGTGAGCACGAAAGTGTGCCCGCGAAGGAGTGACAAAGCGTTTCCGCGGCTGCAGCGGCGAAGACTAAGTCCGCGGCTGCAGCGGCAAAGACGAAGTCTGCGCCGCGTAAAGAAATGGCAAGAAAAAAACCAGGCAAATTTACAACAGCAATGAACACAACCGTATGTGCGGCGAGCTAGCATCCGCGTAATTAATTAATCAAATAAGACACATCACTTCATGACAAAGAAACAAAAAAGGGGGTGGAGTCCGCCTCACACTTATCTCACGAGGCTGCAGCAGCAAAGAAAGAGGCAGTCCTTGGAAGGGAGACGACTGTTATGTCAGATGGAGGTCCCTGATTGGATGAACTTTCTGGTTCTAGAACTTTGTTGTTGTTTGGACTCATGGGAAATGTAGTCCAAAAAGTGTTCCGTTTTAAACATGGCTGCTGTAAAAAAATAAAGAAGAAAGAATAGCCTAATCCTCGCCTCCGTGTCCTGACATAGAATTCTCAAGTCCTAGTGAGATCCAAGCACTTACATTTTTTTAAAGACTTTATAATTAGGATAAGTTGAAAGAGATAGCGTGCTTAACTTGTGTTTAGATCTTGCAAGCGATATCTTTAGTTTTTCCAAGCTTATGTAAACACGAAAAAAAGCTTTAAAAAAAAAGTATTGAAAGAGGGGCTTTGACTCTACCCAATTGTTGATCTTCTTTACAAGCATTTGAATGTTCACCAGTTGTTTTATTCAACCTATGAAGTAATTCGAAGACTGATGGATATTTTTAACACAAACCCTTTCCTAAATACAATAGGAAGGGGCTTTGCAGTGTGTAACATATAACGAGTACTGTAGAAAGGGATTTCCCTCTATAAACTTTGACAGCCCCCATTGCAAGAGGTTGGTATCACAAGTTAGAATTCGGAATGTGGGATTCGTCCCTGGTTTTATGGTCTACACAAGACCAAGAATATTTTTTAAAAAAATTAGGGAATGGCCCAGAGATTCAGGTTTCCTGGAAGAGAACTAGGATTACAGGTGAGTAACTGTTACTGTACTTGTCCAGGGGCTCCTCATCAGTAGTCATAAGCACTGAACAGACTAGTAAGCCCATCCCATAAATAAGGGGACAAGAAATATTGTCTAGTGAAAGTATGAACAGATCTCCAAGTAGTGGCTTAACAGATTTCTGAAATGGGAGAATTTCTAAGTAGGGCTATAGTAGCAGCTTTTCCCCGTGTGGAATGTGCTTTAGGTCTACCATGTAGGGCCTTCTTAGCTACCTTGTATGAAAGCAGTATACGTGAAACTATCCACCTACAAGTGGACTGCTTTGATGAAGATAAGCCTGTTTTCACTGGACCGTAATTTATGAAAAGATTGTCTTATATCTTTTATCTGGATAAAATTTCAGAACTATTTTCTTGTCTAGAGAATGCAAAGATCTCTCTGCTGGAGTTGGCAAATTAGGAAAGAATGTAGGCAACGAGATGATTTGATAAATGTGAAAATCTGAAACCACCTTAAGAAGAAAATGGGATGTGTTCTTAATGCCACTCTATTACTATGAAATACTGAGTATGGTTCAGTAACACATAAAGCATGACTGCCATTGAGTATATGTGCAGAGGTAATGGATAATAAGCAAGCTGTTTTCCATGTAAGATATTGTATAGAGGCTTTGTGAATGGGTTAACAGGGGGTCCCATTACTTTAGATAGAACAAAGTTAAACCCCCAAAGAGGAGAAGGGGACTTAACAGGAGGATATACCTTTCAAATACTCTCTAGGAAATCTTTATAGCTTTTCTAAAAAAGGAGGCTTGTGGTGATCTCCTATTGTCAGTTATAGCCGCAAGGTCTACTTTAATAGAAGACAATTGTAAACCAGACCTTGCCAGGTGAAGTATGTACGTCAGGACCACATCTTCTTAACACTAGGATGGATTGTGGCTGTTCTGAATGCACCAAAATGCAAAACCTCTTTCACTTAAAGGCCTATGAGTTTCGAATGGAAGGTCATTTAGCTTCTTGGAGAATGTTCATACAGTCTTGTGAAAAGCCTAGATGACCATCTTGCAGGAACTCACAAGCCAGGCTGTTAAGATCAGTGATGGAAAGTTGGGATGTAGAGCCTGGCCTCCAAACTTGTACAAGAGATCCTGTCTACTGCACGGCAGTCTCTTGAGTGATCTGTCTGAAAGGTGAAAGAGGTCCGTGAACCAACATTGGCGAGGCACTTCTGGTACTATCATCATTCTGGTCTTGGATTGGCAGAACTTGATCAGAACTCTGTGTGAGTGGGCTTGGGGGAAATGCGTAAAGACATTTCTTTGACCAATCTATCAAAAGGGCATTCCTCTTTGACCCTGATTGGTAGAATCTTGATGCGTAATCTTGGCATTTTCTGTTTCATGGATCTTCAAACAAATCGGTTTGTGGATAACTCCAGTCTTGAAAAACTTCTTGTATGACCTTGTCGTTTAGAACCCAGTCTTCGTTTTCTTGAAATACTCGGCTGAGTGAGTATTTTGAACACCTGGAAAATCTCTTGCTATTAATTAATTTATTTATTTATAAAGTTTTATATAGCGCGAGCTTGACCCAAGAGGGTATCAGAGCGCTTCACATTTAGGATCGTTGCTTTAAAAGTTACATCAGTTACAAGAGCATAGTAAGGTACAGTACACAAAAACAATGTTGCGAGAATTCGTAGGAGGGAGGGGAGGAAGGAGTCCTAGCGGGGAGACGAGGAAGAACTGTGCCCAATGTCCGGCTGGGTAGGTGACGGTCGAGGGGGAAACCAGGGCCAATCTCCTCAATAGCTGTCTAGCAGCTCCACCGGGCATCAGCCATGTTGCTCAGGTCTCAGCGTTCAGGAAAACCAGTTTTGAATAGATACATAGGCTACAGTAGCATAGTCAAGTAGTGGAAGAGCATGTCCCCACTAGAGGATAGAGGTAAAAGAAGGGGGGGGGGGGTGGAGTAAAAAACAAACCAGAGAAGGAGCTGGGGCTGCCATTTAGGCCGGATGGGGGATGTGTTCGAGGTCTGGTCGAAGTCCGGTTTTTTCTCAGAGGAGTAGCACGACGTGGTAGGAAACATTGTGGCAGCCATCTTGGGGTCAGGCAAGGGATTCTGACCTTGGCGTTGGAAACAGCCGGTACCCATTTTAGACTTTCGCTCGAGGGGGGGTGTTTGTTGTGCAATGGAGCAGCTTGAGGCCGGAGTCAGTGTCCGCTTGCCTCCCGAGGAGGAGAGTATTTCTGCGTTATAGCTGCCATGGGGAGAGACGGACGCCATAATAGGGTCAGGCGGGGGACCTCTAGTATCCCACTCGGATTGCTTGCGACACTAACGAGGACTTCCCTTGAGGCCTGAGCTGTTGCTGCTATTTCAAACAAATAGGCTGAGAATGAAATGATTGTCTCCACATGTCCCCACTGCTGTGGTTATCCCGGCTGGTAGTGGGACAGATCTTGGGACCACTCTGGAGCTGCTGCTGTCTCTTCCGGGTAGTTTGGGGAAGACCACTATGATGCAGCCTCATGAGGAAGAGATAGCCGCCATTTTAGGGTCAGGCAAGGCTCCTCCGGATCGCCTCCCCACTCAGTTTATTTTCATGTCAGGGCACCCCCCCTCACCTCCGATCCATTCCTCCGTGAGCACTTTATTCCTGTTGGCCCCCTCCGCGTAGAGGCTACTCCCCACATCAGCTGTTTCACACGCGCTGAGCCGCTACCGTGGTAGGTGTCTCGGCGCTCTTCTCCGACAGCCTGGCTTTGATCTTTTTCTCCGCTGTCTGATGACCGGGTTGCTTCTATGTAATTGAAGCGCTTTGGGCAGCAATCTTACAGCATGGGAAATCTCAGCAGCGGGGTATTGTGCGACATCTTGAATAAAGTTTTTGCCCGATCTGAGCCGCCATTTGCATTTTGGTAAAGCGCGAGATTATGCTGGATGCGGTCAGACTGCGGGGGTCGTCAAGAAGTATATAATGAAGGCTGTGGGCAGTAATTGGTTCTGCTGCGTGCCGCAATGACCACTAGCACTCACCCTGCAGTAGGAGGTAGGTCAGCAAGTGGATCATGTCAGCGGCATCATTCCGCTGCGATCGTAGCCGAGGGCGGCCGCCATCTTGACTTGCGCTCCGATCTCCGTGCGCGTTACCTCCGAAGTCGGTTTATAGACGTGCCTAGTCCAGAAAGCAGCTCACTGCAGCATATTTGGAATGCGCCCACATTCTGACGTCCAAATTGATGTAGTAGGTTTACTTTCAGGTGCCTCCTGCATGTATTTATGACGGATGTTGGTCCCGGGCCAGCAGAGCTGCACTAACGCGCAGCTATCTCGCTGCGCGCGCAGCCTCACGGTCGTAACCATTTCCATATGGCTTGAGAGTCGAGGGATAGTGGTCACGAGTGAGTTCCTTCCTGCTTGTTCAGATAATCGTTGTTGTATTGTCTGTCTGAACAAGAAGTGACTTCGTTGTTATGGATGGTAGAAAAGACTTAAAAGCCAGATAAACAGCTTTGAGGCCTAGAAGGTTGATATGGTAGGTCCTTTCCTTGCCTGATAATATTCCTTGGGTTTTTAAGTATCCCATGTGAACTCCTCGTTCTTGGACAGCTGCATCTGTGACTAGAGTTTGAACTAGATGATTCTGATGGAACGATGCCCCTTACAGAAAATTATTTGGTTATATTCACCATGGAAGAGATTGGATTGCAGATGGTGAGCGAGTCGGTTTCTTTCCCCAGTGGTTCGAGAACTTGTTCTTCTGGTCCTCTATGCATTGCTGTAAAGGCCTCATGTAAAGTCTGGTCTGTAGAACCAGGAAAATGCAGGAGGCGATCGATCCCAGTAGGGTTGAAATCTGCTCTGTCATTGGATGAAGAGTTTGCAAGAGATTGTGACCCTTGACATGGATTAATGATAATCTCTCCTGTGAAGGGAACACTTTTGCGAACTGGGTATCTAGCATTGCTTGAAAGCATTGTACTTTTTGCACTGGATAAGTTGTAGATTTCCTGAGGTTCACCTGAAAACCCAAGGTTTTGAGGCATATTTGAAAATGTTTCTATGTCTCCTCTGAAGATGTGCCTTTTTATTAGTTTAGAGAACTAGATAGACGAAAATCTTTTGTTTCCTGAGAAGATCTGTGATGACTACAATCTATTTTGCAAATGTTTGAGGAGTTCATTTTAGTCAGAAAGGTATGACTTTGTATGTGCTATTTGGAGCCTACTAGGAATCGAAGAAACGTTTGATGCTTTATTATCAGTATGTGGAAGTAGGCATCTTGACGGTCTATTGCACACATCGAATTGAGGATAGATGTGGTGTAATGCCAAAATCCAGATTTTTCTTTTTTATGTACTTGTTTAGCACTGAAAGATTGAGAATAGGTCTGAATTCTTCTTTTGCTCCTTTTTTTTAACCAGAAAGTATTGGGAACAAATTCCCAATAACCTTTGGTGGTGAGGAACATCCTCTACCTTGTTTTTCTGCAGTAAACTGTTGACTCCTTCTGCCGCAGACCTTTGTGATCAGCCATTCTGAACAATGTTCAAGAACCATTAGTCTGCTTTTATGAAATGCCACTCCTCCAGAAGCTTGACAGTTTTTCACCAACTGAAGTGACTGACAGAGAAGGGGGTAGTAGTGAATCGTTGTTTGGCAGGAGGCTTTCCTGCAGTCGCAGACTGTTGTTGTTGGCTTCCTCTACCTCTGGAAGATTTACGAGGGTGAAAAGGTTGTCTCTGTTGTTGTTTGTGATGAGACCCTTGAGGAGTTTGAACCCTCTGGGAAATATATCTCTTATCATAGGGCATGTATCTCCTATGGAATTCTTTTCTCCAGACCAACAGCTTTTAAAGTGTCAGTTTCGGTCTACATGCAAGACATTTCATCGTCCATATGAGATCCAAGGAAAGTGTTTACTGAAAATGGCAAATTCAGAAGGCGATGCTGTGCTTCTGGATGGATTCCAGTCAGTCTGAGCCAAGAATTTCTCCTTGCACAAATCCCATGACAATAGACATAAGCAGTTAGGTCTGATGTGTCAGCTGCTGCACTTATTATTTGGTTTGATACCAGGCCACCCTCATTAAGAATTTCATGAAAGTGTTATTTGTCCTCTTTTGGGAGTTTTTCATTAAATCTTTTTAAAGCATCCCAAAGAGACCTTTCATATC
The DNA here is from genome assembly GCA_963921515.1 of Calotriton arnoldi. Lineage (NCBI taxonomy): Eukaryota > Metazoa > Chordata > Amphibia > Caudata > Salamandridae > Calotriton > Calotriton arnoldi. Next base: position 2,828,912 of record CAWUFW010000115.1, read on the forward strand.
TCCCCAAAAAGGGCGAGAGTACATGTCCGCTTTCATTGTAGATGTCGATGTTCCACACATTTTTTCCCCAGCAAATCTATCTGCTTACTCTTTCTATCCGGTGGTAGGGAAGAGGAAGGCTACAATCCCAAAATTTGGAGGAGGGTTTGTTCTAAGGAACAGAGGGTCCTGGTTAGGCGGGTTATATTTTTGAAAAGTCTAGATGGAGCAGATCTCACTGATGCAGAAGTGAGAAATGGCTGCATCGTAGGCACCAAGGGATTTGAGGAAGTAAAGATCTTGCTGTTGCTCTGTGATGTAGGTTTTCAAAAATAACAAAGGCTGATGTAGGAGTAGGTATGTTAATCTTTAACTTTGCTTCTCCTCTTACCAACACATTATTGAAGGTTAGTAGATCATCTACTGGTGAGACTCTTGTTGGAGGTGTATCTGTCGGAGAATGATCTCTGACTGATGAGCTAGTAATGATAGTCCAGGTTGGAGACTGCCTTCTGTACCGAGATCGTGATCTCCTCCTACTCGATCTTCTGGAACATCTGGACGATGACCTGCTTTTAGAATTTCTCTTAGATCTAGTTCTAGATCTAGTGTGATGGCGCATTCTTGGACTTCTAGATCTTTGTGGAGAGCTAGCTGGAGAAGCAGTCGGTTGTGTGCTGCCTAGGAGTTTTACAGGAGTAGTAGGAGGAGTTTGTGGTGTTGTATTAGGTGGTTTGCCTAACGAGAAATGAGCAGATGTTGATCTCCTAGCCAAAGGTGTGCTTGAAAGCTGGATCTCGAGTGTAACCCGCAGTTGAGAATAGGTGTGGGAATAGTTGGAGTCTGATGCGTGTGGCACACCTTTTTGTTGCATACTTTGAAGCCATTGTGGTGAAATGTTCAAGGTAGATTGGGATCCAACTCTTGATGTGAAATGACTTTGAGAATCTGTGGTTGAAGGAGGCTTTGATGGTAATGTCAACATTGAAATATGCTTTCATGTCAAGATGTGCTTTGACGGGAATACAGGGGTCTTTTTTTTAATAATCTGTTTTATTGTTTTTAAAATAACTGTAAGCACATTTATGGTACATGCAGCATTAGTATCAATTGTACAGTATGTTAATATCTTGGCAGATCGTTATCAATATGCTTATAGCTACCCACAATATCCAGGTGGAACTTATGACAGTACAGTGCTAGTATGCATGTAATAATTCCCATTAGTAAACGCTAGAAAATGTTCCAAGCTTCGAGGATTTGTAATTACCCATCTAAACAATGTTTGCTGCAAACCAACCTAGTATAGTATAAACTTATTATGTGGCTACTTAAAGGAAAGCTTTGATCTTTATAGTATTGTTTCAGCATCTGACACACTGTCATTAAATATTTAGCGTTCTTACTGGCCCCTGTAATATTATTTCCTTTGGGAATCTATTTTACTAAATATATGCAGCAAGTCATGGAAACATTCCACAGTATGGCACATACAGTGAGGTCGCACAGCCTAGATGAGCGAGGGGTCTGCGGCGTAGAAGCTGAAGTCCACTTTTGTCCAATAAAACAGGATAACTATGAAAAACAAAGCGGGAAGGGGGAAAAGGGGGGGCCCAAAGGGGTAGTAACTTGAAGCCTGGCCATGCTTGGTGGGATACATGGAGAGGAGCCGAGGGATTGGGGCAGAGATACAGGGGAGAACGGGAAGGGGTAGAGGGTCACTCGCCTATGCTAGTTTGGGCTATTTCAATGTGAGAGTTCAGCCCCGCGCAATAGCAGAGTATGTTCAAAGAGCTGTAGAGCACGAAGGTGGGGAGGGGTGAAGCAACAGTGTTCCAATTTAGAGAGATGCTCTAGCAGTGGTTGCCATACATGCGTGAATTTGGTTTCAGAGTGTGTAATATGACAAGTTAAAAGCTCCATTGCCATAGTGTGCCAGAGGCGAGTGAACCACAGCGAGATGGACAAGGTCGAAGGCTTTTTCCATTGCAAGGCCAGGGTTTGTTTAGCTGCCCCCAGCATGCACAGGATCAGGCGCCAGCCCGTATGCGTCATAGCTTTGAGCGATTGGGGTCGGATCCCTAATACGGTTACCTGCGGCATGTTCGGTATGGGTAACCCCACCGTGTCTTTGATGTGGCTCAACACTTCCTTCCAAAAAAGAGTTAAAAGTGGGCAAGACCACCAGATATGAATGAAAGAGCCCATGGCGGAGTTGCAGCGCCAACACAAGGGTGAGGAGGTGGGGAACATTCTCCTTAACCAGATAGTGTGTAATACCAGCGGGTCATAACTTTATAGGCAGTTTCACGCTGAGAAATGCTTCTATAAGTCCTAGGGATGTCACGCCAAAGCTGTTCCCACTGCTCCGTGGGAATAGCATCTGAGATGTCGGAGTGCCACTGCGTTTGGTAAGGGTGGAGAGGCATAGGGGTGGAGTGTTGTAGGACCTGGTGATGTGCGCAAAATCAGTCCCCGCAAGCCATCGAAGGAGAGCACTAGTGTCTCGAAAGAGGTGAGCTGGCGCGTGGCCCCTTGTGTATTAGTCGTGTCGTGACCGGGAGGTGGAAATCTTGTATTCATTGGTCGAAGGTCTTAAAAGTTTCCCCTTCAAAGTGGTTGCTGATTGTGTGACACTCCCCTTCCCCCCCAGGCTAGGAAAGAGTGAGGTTGCAAGGCCGGAGGAAAGTTAGGGTTCCGGGCCAATGGGGTGTTGGGAGAAGGGAAGGAGGGTGAGACCCCTGGTGACAGTAAGTTTGTCCCATATGTCTACAACCGTTCTTGTGGGGGTGGCAATGTAGGCACTGTGTGGTCTTAATCGATTTGGTAGTCAAGCTAAGTCCCAAAGAGGTCTGCATGCCACCGCTTGTCCATATGAAACTAATGTTTCTCACTTTCGTCAACCACCCACTCGGAGATGTAGCGCAGGTGCGCTGCCCAGTAGTAAACAAGAAGGTTGGGGCAGGCAAGCCCCCCCAGATCCCTGGTCAGCATGAGTACCTTATTAGAAAATCTCATCCGACCCTTTCCCCAGATAAAGGAGTTCACGTCCCTCTGGAGGCTTTTGATAGCTGTTTGGGGAATAGGCGTAGGGAGAGTTTGGAATAGATAGAGAACTTTCAGCAATATTGACATCTTTACTGCGTTGAGTCGACTAAGCCACGACACGGGAAGCGATTTCCAACGCCTCAAGTCTTCCAGGAGAGAGCGCCTGCACTCCGGCCAGTTGGCTTGGGACCATGAGGCCAGTGTAGGGGTCACATTGAGGCCCAGGTACTGGACCGAGTGGGTCGCCCATTGGAACGGGGTTAGTGATCGCAGCTCAAGAACTTCCTGTGACGAGAGTGTTAGGTTCAGCGCCTGAGATTTAGCTGTGTTAATCTTGAGGCTGGAGATTAGTTTCAATGTGTGGAGGAGCGAGATCAATGTAGGGAAAGATTCCCTTGGAGTGGTCAGAGTAAGCAGAAGTTCATCTGCAAATAGCGCCACTTTATGCTCGTCCCCACCAAAGGGGATACCCTTGATGTTGGGCGACCGACGGATAGCTATCGCCGAGGGTTCCACTGCTAGGGTAAAAAGTAGGGGGGAGAGCAGGCAGCCCTGTTTGGTACCTCTGCGGATATGCACTGGGGGAGAAAGGAGCCCATTAACCCGAATCTGTGCGGTTGGGGCAACGTAAGATGCCATTATCCGGGAGACCATGATTGGTCCAAGCCCGATCCTCAGCAAGACCGCTCGGGGAATGGTCCAGTCCACCCTGTTGAAAGCTTTCTCAGCGTCTAGGGAGAGAAGACACGCCAGACTGTCCTGTCGCTGGACCTTCACCACCACAGGGGGTCTTTTGACATCACAGTTGTCTTCGTCGTTGAAATGTGCTTTGACAAGCTTCAATAGACTTTCGACGGTGACTTTGAATTCAAAGGGCGCTTTGATGGAGAACAGTGAGAATGTTTTGACGTTGAGTCGTGTCTCATCGGCATACCTGTTGAAGGTGAACACACCGGTAGCTTTTCCTTTCTAGACATCATGATTCTTGACATTAAAAGGGAGTATTGCCACTTCCTCTGATGGTGTTTCTCCCTTGATCTCCCTCTAGGGGAATCCTTGGATTGGGAGGAGGGTGCTAAGGAAGAAGGATTGACTTCCTCAAGGTCTCTTGTTGACCCAGCTTCTTTTTCTTGCCTAATCTTTTCTCTGTCTTTGAGAGTCCTTCTACAGAATTTTTGACAGTAACTACAGGCCTCTGGATGATGGTCTTCTGGAAAGCAGACAATCTGACAGAGTGTGGATTTTTCTGAGCCATCTTTTCCCCACAAGCAGGGCACTTCACAAAAAGTGTAGGCATTTTGACAGGAAAATATTTTATTTTCTGTCAAAAAAGGTCTACCTATATTCTTGGCATGGAAAGACATCAAGTGAATACAAAAAAGAATGGTTTTGGAAACATTTTCCAATAATTTAGAGCTAAAAAAGCAGAGTTTAGTGCCCCAGGATCCTTTTTCCATGAGCCGAAAAAATGAACGGACCTAACTGCTACCTGTGGGGCATGCAGGGTTGTTGGGTGTATCGTGAGGTTCTTAAAGGCACAGTGCCCATTGTTCTCTCCTATGCCCTGCATTGCAGCCTATTGGATAACAATGTCACAGATTCTCTTTCTTTTTCCTTTTAAAAAGATTAGTAAATGATTTTCTAGGGTCACTTTTCCATCAGTGACTAACGTTTATGTAATTGGCTTCTTTTTTAAAAATTAAATGAAATTTGTTTATTTTTAGCCTTTGTTTAGGCTGCAAACATATATGTAGTGTACTGTTGTACTAAGTTAGATATACATACCTGTATAATTTTAGGATTGTATCATCTTGATTGATTTTGATTACAACTTCCTTCGCCTACATCCACTGGCCGGCGTGGTCATATAATGGAGGGGAAGAAATGGGGGGGGGGTTAGAGGGTTCAACATAGGGGAAAAAACAAAACAGTTCATGCTCACCCATTATAAGTCTGCAGGTTAGTCATCACCTTTAATATTAGTGTCTTGGTTGTCAACTTGTGTGCTAGATGTGAGTCGCAGCACACGCAGGTATATTGGACAAGTGAGTTTGTGATATACGTTAGATAGGTGTTTTATGCATGTTCCCCACGTTTTCTCAACTTGGGTAATTTATGGTTTATAACTGCCGATAGCTTTTCTATCCCTAATAATTCCCCGAGTTTATGCCGGCAATCGGCGTGTGTTGGGACAGTGTCTGTGCCCATTTTGATAGCTGGACCTGTTTCACTGCGCAGAGTGCCAGGGTGATGGCCTTTCCCCCTAGAAGAGTGCAGTGGGTATGTTTGAACATTGTGCAGTCCCAATAGGATATAGCGGGGTATTTCGGTATTAAACATCTGGTCGACATCCGCCAGGACATCCGTCCAATAACAGTGGAGTTTGGGGCAACGCTACAGCAAGTGGGAGAGTGTGCCTGAGTGGGTACAGTGGTGCCAGCATTTGTCGTCTTTCCCTCTCTACCACTGGGCTAGGCGAGCTGGGGTATAATGCCAGTAGTGGACAATCTTAACAGTGTTTCTTTGCCGGAGGCGCTAGTAGCTGATGTGCGGGCTCGATGCAAAATGTCTGCCCACGCTTTATCCGTGAATTGGCGTTCACATTCTGTCTCCCACCTTTTCCTGGCGGATGTGTGCAAGGGTTTGGCCATGGTTTTTAGAAATGCATATATGTCAGATAGTAAGCAGCAGTCATCTCTTCTGGACAGAAGCCAGCGCTCGAATAAGGTCAGTTGCCTACTTGCATGGGGCCGTACTGTTGGGAGTGTTACCCAGTGCTGTACTGCCAAGTAGCGCCAGTGTTCTGAGTCCAGAAGCCTAAAGTCTTGCTGCATCCTCGCGAAATCCAACAGGCCCTGCTTGTCGAATAGATCTCAAATGCATTTGCAATTGGCTTCTTGCCAACGCATATAGGTCTGCTCATGCAGAGCCTGTGGGAAGTCCGGGTTTCCTATGATGGGGGTGAGCGGGGAAATCGTGTTAGAGAGCTGTTTGGGAGAGCAGGTCTTATCCCAAACTCCTATTGTGGCCCTGACCATTGGAGGAATGTAGACTCCCGGCGGGCGACTTCTATGCTGGAGCTATGGTATTTTCCATATACGTATCCCAGGGACTGCGTGATCTAGAAAACACCAGTGCTTCTCAGTTAGTGGGCATTGCCACTCCCCCATAACTTGCCATTGTGTGGCCTGGTAGTAACATGTTTGGTGGGATATGCCCAGGCCTCCTTTGGCCACTGGGAGATATGCTCGGTCCTTGGCCATTCTGGCGCGCTTGCCACCCCAGATGAAGGCCTCTATGGCGGACTGTAGCTTCTTTAGCATGGAGATGGGCGGTGTCAATGGCATTACCTGCATGAGGTATAGAATCTTAGGTAGGAGAGACATTTTAACGGCTGCTATACGTCCTAACCCGGAAATGGGGCCTCCATGCCAGGACTGGATGAGGGATCGCTCCGTGTTCAATAGTTCAGAATAATTGTGGGATATCAAGCTGTCTATAGTGGGTAGTATGTGTATGCCCAGATAAGGGATTCTCCGTTTGGCCCATGTGAAGGGGAAGTCCATAGCCAGACGTGCTTGCTCATCGTGTGGGATGGTGATATTGAGTGCTTGGGACTTTGTGTTATTCACCTTGAAGCCAGAGACCTCGCTGAATGTTGCGAGTTCTTCTAGCAGTGGGGGCAGTGATTGTCGTGGTTTGGTGACGGCTAGTAATATGTCGTCTGCGTAGAGAGCTATCTTGTGGGATTGGCCCCCATCCACACTCCTTCAATAAGGGGGTGTCTTTGGATGTGTTCCGCTAGAGGCTCCATATAGAGCGCACACAGGAGTGGTGAGAGTGGGCATCCCTGTCGCGTCCCTCTAGAGATGGGGAAGGCCGAGGCTAGAGTGTTGTTGACTCGGACCAGTGCTCTCGGGCCTGCACAACTAGCCCAAATCCATTGCCAGAAACGAGGGCCCAAGCCAAAAGCCTCCAACACCACCAACAGGAATGGCCAGTATACCCGGTCGAATGCCTTTTCGGCATCTATTGACCGGAATAGTGTCGGTGTCTGGGCTCGTTGGGCCTTGTCCAGTAAATGGAATAGACACTTGGTATTGTCCTCACATGTTCGGCCGGGTATAAATCCCGATTGGTCCGGCTCAACCAGTCCTGGCATGTATTGTCCTAATCTATGTGCCAGTAGCCCTGTGAAAATCTTAGCATCTACATTGAGTAGCAATATGGGACAGCGCAGCGCTGGAGGTCTTTCTCGGGCTTTGGCAGGTCTGTTATGATCGCTGTACGCATCGACTCCGTGATTGCCCCGGAAGTGCTAAAGGAGTTGTATAGCCGGACTAGCACTGGGGATAAAAGTGCTGCATATTGTTTGTAAAAGGCGGCTATGTACCCTTCCTGTCCGGGTGCCTTCTCTAATTTAAGTCTCCCTATCGCATCTAGGACCTCCAGCTCAGTTATATCTATCGCTAATGGTGCTGCAGTGTGCTCAGGTAGCTTTGCCAATGGAATCTGTTCTATGTATGAAGTGCAGTCCCTCGATGACTGCCTGTCCGCCACATATAGCTGCGCATAGAATTTGCCGAATTCGGCTGCAATGTCTTCATCCTGTGTTTTTAAGTTTCTGGTCTTGGCCTAGCAGGCTATGTATGTGTCTGGAGAATACCTGCGCTCGCAACCTTTGTCCCTGGTTGAGGTCATTATCTCCAATTCTGGCGCCTCTTCTCCGACGTGGCCTTGGTTGTGAGTTCCAGTCTTTGCTCTGGAGGCCCAGCCGGACCCCTGGGTGTTCTCCGGAATGGCGTTAGTGTTCAAAGATGAGGCGAGGTGAGCGGTTTCTCAAGTGGTCTGCTCCCGTTACTGTAGTTTTTTTTTCCATGGATGCCCGGAGGCACTCAAGGTATCCGGACTTGTATATGGTAGCAGGCTAGGATATGCTCACTACGTTGTCCAGCTTGTTTGCCGTGTCCCTGCGCTGTGCGTCCGGATCTTGTAGTATATTGCCTGGTGGGTTTCTTTTCAGCTAGAGCCCCCCTCTGGGGGCCTGATCTGCCAATTTTGTCTAGTGCCCTCCACAGGTGTCGTTGCTGGTCTCAGGCGTGCCTCCTCAGTAAAGCATGGCCGCCGCCAATTTGGTCAGTCCCTCTCTCTCCTTTACGCATTCGTCCAATGCGTATGTGTGCAATCGCCTGGGGACTGTTCTTCTGAGTGGCCGGACCCAGGGGCCTTTCCACCGCCCTCACACTGTCTCCACGTGCTAGCTTCCTCCTCCCCAGCTATGCCTGAGTTCCCTCCTGTGGCCAACTTTGTCGCCGTCTACATGCGGGCGACCTCAATGCTGTGGGGGCGGGGGGTGGTTGCGCCGTCCGTCTGCAGCTGCGGTCAAGGCTGACACCAGTCCCCGGGGCCGCCCCCCCACGCGTGTCTTGCGATTGTATGGCAGCAAGCCTCCAGTAGTTCAGCTTGAGTTGCAGGGGGATGAAGGTGGGGAGAGGGGAGCATGGCCAGCAATTCCTCAACAGGCCTCACGCCTCCACCCCTGCCTCCTTGCTGCTGCTCCCGCACCTACCAGCATCAATCTGGGCCCCCACCACGCCCGGGTGCGCCTACGTGCCTCTGGATCCTTGTGCTTCAGGCCTAGTTAGGCATCCTCACCACTAGTACGTTGTTCCACAGGCTCGGGTCTCAGAGCAGGGCCAGAGGGGCCTGAGGTGTATCGGACGCAGCGCTGGGCTTCACTTGTGTCCGACCATCTTCCGGTGTATGGGCCGACTCATGGGCACTGCGGGGAGTTTGCTTCTGACTGTCTCTGTGCAGTTATATCCGCTGGGCCGTTTTCAACGCCACGGGTGCGGCACAGGCTGTCGGCCTCTCTGGGGTCTGCTGTCTCTACGCGGGGGCCGGCGGCGCAGCCCGTAGTGGTCACGCGTACCCGCACCCCCACTCGGATCCCCACCTCACATTCACGCCTGCCGGTGCCACTGATCGCGAGTATGCCCAGGTCTTGCTTGCCTAGGCTCTTCTTGCTCCTTCCCACAGCTCGATCACCTCAGTTCAGCCGCCATTTTAACTCTTGGCCGGGCTGGGTATCGGGCGTAGGCCTTGTTGGTGCCGCATCTTCGCTTTTCCGGGGCCTCGGGAGAACGCCTCAAGCCTTCTTCACCCTGTGCCTTCACTCCGGGACAGCTACCCCTGGGGGAACCGCCGAATTAGAAATCGGCACGGCGGAGATCCGTGTGGGTATTACTGCACGGGCACCATCTTGGACACGCCCCCATATATGTATAATTTTAAAAGTGCTCTGGAATCCCTTACCCCACCCCTGCTTGGTCGGAAGTATTCAGTGCTTGTGAATCAGAGAATGACAACCCCAGGGTCCAACATAAGCCTGGTTTAACGAGCTGGAAACCCATAAACCTGGTTTAACGACAGGGAAGATTCAAGCTTTTTGGTTCAGATTTTTTAAATTAATCTGTGAGAGGTCCTGATACATCTGTAAGAATAAACATCCTATAATAACGCATGAGCTCTACTTACCTTCTTTGTAATGGATTGGTTAATTTTTGTAGAGGCTGCACCTTATCAGTTTTTCCATGTTGGGCGATTTGGTCATCTAGGTAGGCTGAGGCAGTATTTGGTGTGTATTCAAAATGAAGTCCATTAAAATTTCAAATGTAGCAGCCTGTGTAGGCCAAAGGAAATAAATGTGAATTGATATAAGCCAGAAGACATGGTGAAAGTATTTTTTTTCTTGATAGTGCAAAGAATATCTCCTAATCATACCCTTTCCTTATGTCTGTGGTAGACAGATACTTGGTGTGCTCCAACCACTCTGAGCCCATCTACTCTTGGCATGGGGTATGTGTCAAATTGTGCTGCTACACTGAAAATACAAATCCCAGATACTTCGACTGGAGAACATCAAGTGCTTTTCAGAAAGTTAGATTGTGATCTTGCAACCAATTTTCCACCTATTTTTCGACATCCTGACTCCTATTGTTTGGGTTTTAGTATGGTCTCTGTTGGACTATTGAGGGGGTGGGGTAAGTAAGGATATTATGCAGTATAAATCGGTCAAACCATGTTTTTCAGAAAAGAAAGCGCACAAAAATCTTTCTAAGTCCTCTTTTTGGCTTTGTCATAGTCTGTCTCCTATTGAGATTGCTGCTGACTTAGTGGAGCTGGAAGGGGTAAGTTCTATATCTAGGAGAGAGGAATCTGTAATAAAATATGTTATAAGGCATCAGTTAGTATGCCAAGAGGATCTTCTCACGTGTTTAGAAGATTTGAATAATAGAGCTTTTCATGTTTAAGAGTATGCAGCAGAAATACTTTGTATATCACAGAGAGTGATTTGTTGTTTGACTCTCTAAGGACTTTATTATTTGGCCAAGCGCTTACTTATCACCCAGGATAAAAAGATCAAAACTTTGGGCCAGATGTACTGACATTTTTAAGCAGGCCAACTTCCTTTTTGCGACTAGCTTACCACCCTTTCTCGGAAGTCTGTAGCCTTTCAATGGTTTGTGACTCTAATTCAGGGGCGTGGTTGGGGAGGTCTAAGGCATCAAATCTGAATTTTTTGTTTTGTTTCAAATTCAAAAGAAGTGATTTGCTACTGAATAGTGTAGTGGATTCCAGTCCAGGGATGTATGGATTTCACATCAAATGTAGTGGGACAGTAGTGCTGTCCTCTTCACCCATTACTTAACAGAATATCATAAAGGTCTTCCATGGCAAACCTAAATGGTCATTTGTAGGGATCTGATGTAAAGGTAAAAAAAAAGGGGGATTCCATTATCAGATGAGTCAACTGCTGCAGATTTGCTTATTAATATGCTTATTAATGATGCTTATTGATCTGTGTTGGATATCTGAAAGTGGAGACACCTTGTTAATTGTATCCTTGATCAGTGAATATCATGGAACCATCCCAAATTGAATACTTTCAAAACTGAAATACTCACTTGTGGCAGTTTGAGACACTATGACCCATTATGTGCCTGGCTTGACGATCTGGGACCGCCTCATAAAGTATCCAAGGAAGTAAGAATCCTTGGAACTACCATGGACTTCAAGCTATCAATGAATGTCCAAGTGCATAAGTTAGCAAGATCAAGCTTCATTACTATGAAAAGGCATCTTCCACAACCTTGAATTTCCACACAAGGTCCAAGCTACTATCTCTCTCTTGTACTGTCTAAATTTGATTACGCCAATAGCCTCTACCACGGATCATCTTTATCAACTATGAAAAGACTTCAACGAATTCAGAACTCTGCTGCCAGACTACTCCTACATGTAAAGCAACAAGCCCACATCTCCCCTGCCTTGAAAGCCCTAAATTTGCTACCTGTTGCCAGAAGATCCACCTTCAAGCTGCTTTGTATCACCCACAAAGCAATACATGGAACAGGACCACTTTTTATAAGGAATAAAATCACCAAAAACATACAACAATGGAACCTCTGCTCCAGATTGGCACCTTGCCTGAAAACCCCAGCATACAAGAAAAAACCATGGGTGGTGCATCTTTCTCTATTCTAGCAGCCAAACTATGGAATTCATTACACCCAAACATAAGATCCATGGATAACTATCTTATTTTCCGAAGACTACTCAAGAGTTGCCTCTTTTCTGCATGACCACCATACTCAAAACACAAATATGCAGCATATGCCTGTGTATGTTAAACATGTATAATTTGATTATATGTATGTATTTTGATATGCCCATTTCTTTGTACAAATGTATATACTACTTTAAAAATATATAGATATTTTTATAGGTCTGCTTTACAAATGTATATATTACTTATGGTTAGAATATATATATATATATATATATATATTCCCTTTAAAATCTTTGTGGTATATTGCAGGAATAAGTTCTAAAATAATGAACGAGGACTGGCTAGGGTATATCGGAGGCTTCGACATAATTTGCCTCCAGGAAACCTGGTTTTGAGATATTACCCTAGATGGTTATCGTTCTTTTTGTGTCCCTGCATTACCTTCAGCTTTAGGGAGGGCTAAGGGAGTGATTACGGTGTTCATATAGGTAAAATATGGATCTATAAAAGCCAACTGTTTAAGTTCATCACCCTGGTATCAACTAATTATGATCTCTAATTTAACTAAGGTCAGAGTACTACTGGTGAATTGGTACCATAACATCTTTGGTCAAAATAATTGTCAGGCTATTGAGTCCCTACAAAATGAGATTACTAAAGTCACCAGGAAGTGTCAGCCGCTATGCACCCTCTGGGCAGGGGATTTTAATTGTACAATTTGTAAGCATAGCTTCCAACGTGTATGTGGGCTGGTAGATACTGAGGGCCAGCCCCACCCTCACTTCGCTCATTAGACCCAGGGCGAAGCCTTAAACTCTATTCTTGTAGGGAATGATTTAGGCTTTATAAATAATTTGGTTAGTGACTCCTTATCGCAGTGCCCCACATATGCCGGCTGTGGCAAGGCCAGTTTTATTGATTTCATGCTAATATCTAGAAACTTCACCATGGTTGTTCGCGATTTTATGGTGGAACCTCATTGCGCGAGTGATCATAACACTCTCATCGTCTCCCTAAACTTAAAGACCCAGGCGGGGAGGGCGATGAACGCCCGATTCATTACCACCAGAACAAAGGAGTTAGGTTAAACTGGGGTAAGATCAATCCCCTTAAATTTGAGGAAGATATTATTAAAGGAAATTGCCACTCAATAATGGGGTGTTTGCTGTTAGATTCTCCATCGGAGGATGTCGTACGGGAGTTTGAGTCACTGTGCTCCGAGGTAGCCAAGCGGCTGACAAGGAGCATTCAACATAGGGAACCCCAGGAGGCCCGGTGGTTTAATTCCGATTGTTCCAGGGCCCACAAGGATCTAAAAAGGGCCCTCCATGCTACTCCCCACAATAGAGATTTAGTTAAAGCCGCAAGGTACAAATATAAAATCGCGATTGAGGATAGAGAAGCAGGATTGAGAAGTTCAGCATGGGAAGATCTGGAGAGAGCAGGAGCCCTAAAAGATACCAAAAGATTTTGGGAAATTATCAACCCCCCGTTATTTACTGAAGAAGTCCGGCAGATGGATTCACTGATCCTGGGAGATGCTTGGGTAACTCATCCTCGGCTCCAACCCCTCAGCCTGGGACGACTCCTGGTGGCCAACGACGCTGGGAGCAGCCCCGACACCCACCGACCACGCACGCAACCTGGGAGTCATCCTCGACTCAACGCTCTCCATGGCCAAGCAAGTCAACGCAGTCTCATCCTCCTGCTTCAACACCCTCCGCATGCTTCGCAAGATCTACAGGTGGATCCCGACAGACACAAGAAGAACAGTCACCCAGGCCCTCGTCAGTAGCAGACTTGACTATGGGAACGCCCTCTACGCGGGAGCCCCGGCCAAGCTCATCAAGCGACTGCAACGCATACAAAACGCCTCCGCACGCCTGATCCTCGACATACCACGCCACAGCCACATCACCCCCACCTGAGGAACCTGCACTGGCTCCCCGTCGACAGGAGAATCTCCTTCAAACTCCTCATCCACGCACACAAGGCACTCCACAAGACTGGCCCAGCCTACCTCAACAGACGACTCCTCTTCTACGTCCCCAACCGCCAACTCCGCTCCGCCGACCTCTCCCTCGCCACCGTCCCTCGCATTCGAAGAACTTCCACCGGCGGCAGATCCTTCTCCCACCTCGCCGCCAAGACCTGGAACACCCTTCCACTAAGCCTACGACAGACCCAAGACCTGCTGACCTTCAGGAGGCTACTCAAGACCTGGTTGTTCGACCAGTAGCAGCACCCCCCCCCCCTTTTTCCCCTAGCGCCTTGAGACCCTCGCGGGTAAGTAGTGCGCCTTACAAATTCTGTGATTGATTGATTAACTCACTTTACTGGCATTTTTAACCCACAGCACAAGAGGGTAGAGAAGTCTACAAGGGATCTGCCCGTAGATCGATCTCCAGCCACCTAACTTAGTCTATCCATTACAGTATCTGAAGTTGAGGAAGCGTAAGCACAGGGGACCCGCCTGAAAGCACCAGGCCCAGATGGGGTGCCCCTTTACCTCTATCCTAATTTGTGGGCACCCTTGCTGACGAACGTCTTTAAGGCAGTAATTATTGTCCCAATGCCTGCGTCCTGGAAGGAGGCATTAGTGGTCCCTGTTTTTAAAAAGGGCAATAGAAGCGACCCTGCTTGTTCTAGGCCAATTTTGCTTATTGACGCCACAGCAAAGGTGCTAGGTAGAGTCCTCCTTGCCTGTTTGGAGACCTGGGCAGCCACCACAAGAGTCATATCTAAAACTCAATATGGCTTCAGGAGGGGGCTGGGCACGACTGAGCAATGCCTTAATCTGTCCTTAATTATTAACAAATACGTGAAGGCTAGGAAGGGTTCTATCCACCTGGCCTTCATGGATTTGTCTAGTGCCTTTGACACCGTTAATTGGGACAAATTGTGGGCTATGCTGGAAAGCATGGGCATAGAAGCACAGGTATCCCTCCTCCGCCGATTACACTTTAATACCACAGTCACCATAAGATACGGCACCCAAGGGGAACAAGCATTGGCATAGCCAATAGGTCTCGCTTTTGGGACCTTATAAGTAATTAGTTATGCAGCACAATATCCTTGGTGTTGCATGGTTAAACACTTACAAGGCCCCAAAGGCGAGACCTATTGGCTATGCCAATGCTTTTTTTTTTTTTAAAGGACAAGCAGTGCTATCAGGCTCCGGCTGCCACTTAGAGGTAGAGAGAGAGAGGTGTGTAGAGGGAGAGAGAGAGGTGTGTAGAGGGAGAGAGAGAGGTGTGTAGAGAGAGAGCGAGAAAGGTGTGTAGAGAGAGGTGTGTAGAGAGAGAGGTGTGTAGAGAGAGAGGTGTGTAGAGAGAGAGGTGTGTAGAGAGAGAGGTGTGTAGAGAGAGAGAGAGAGGTGTGTAGAGAGAGAGAGAGAGAGAGGTGTGTAGAGAGAGAGAGAGAGGTGTGTAGAGAGAGAGAGAGAGGTGTGTAGAGAGAGAGAGAGGTGTGGAGAGAGAGAGAGAGGTGTGTAGAGAGAGAGAGAGGTGTGTAGAGAGAGGTAGAGAGAGAGAGGTAGAGAGAGAGGTAGAGAGGTAGAGGAAGAGAGGTAGAGGTAGAGGAAGAGAGGTAGAGCGAGAGGTAGAGCGAGAGGTAGAGCGAGAGGTAGAGCGAGGGGTAGAGCGAGGGGTAGAGCGAGGGGTAGAGCGAGGGGTAGAGCGAGGGGTAGAGCGAGGGGTAGAGATAGAGAGAGGTAGAGATAGAGAGAGGTAGAGGGGTAGAGAGAGGTATAGAGGTATAGAGGTAGAGAGAGGTAGAGAGAGGTAGAGGTAGAGAGAGGTAGAGAGAGGTAGAGGTAGAGAGAGGTAGAGGTAGAGAGAGGTAGAGGTAGAGAGAGGTAGAGGTAGAGAGAGGTAGAGAGAGGTAGAGAGAGGTAGAGAGAGAGGTGGAGAGAGGTGGAGAGAGGTGGAGAGAGGTAGAGTGAGGTAGAGTGAGGTAGAGTGAGGTAGAGTGAGGTAGAGTGAGAGAGATGGAGAGAGAGGGAGAGAGGGAGAGAGGGGGAGGGAGGGAGAGAGGGAGGGAGGGAGAGAGAGAGAGGGAGAGAGAGAGAGAGGGAGAGAGGTAGAGAGAGGTAGAGAGGTAGAGAGAGGTAGAGAGAGAGGGAGAGAGGTAGAGGAAGAGAGGTAGAGGAAGAGAGGTAGAGGTAGAGCGAGAGGTAGAGCGAGAGGTAGAGAGAGGTGGAGAGAGGTAGAGTGAGGTGGAGAGAGGTAGAGTGAGGTGGAGAGAGGTAGAGTGAGGTGGAGAGAGGTAGAGTGAGGTAGAGTGAGAGAGATGGAGGGAGAGAGGGGGAGGGAGGGAGAGGGAGGGAGAGAGAGAGAGAGAGAGAGAGAGAGAGAGAGAGGTAGAGAGAGAGGGAGAGAGAGGGAGAGAGGTAGAGGAAGAGAGGTAGAGCGAGAGGTAGAGAGAGGTGGAGAGAGGTAGAGTGAGGTGGAGAGAGGTAGAGTGAGGTAGAGTGAGAGAGATGGAGAGAGAGGGAGAGAGGGAGAGAGGGAGAGAGGGGGAGGGAGGGGGAGGGAGGGAGAGGGAGGGAGGGAGAGAGGGAGAGAGAGAGAGGGAGAGAGGTAGAGAGAGAGAGAGGTAGGGAGAGAGAGGGAGAGAGAGAGAGAGGGAGAGAGGGAGAGAGGTAGAGAGAGAGAGAGGAGGTAGAGAGAGAGAGGGTGGAGGAAGAGAGAGAGGGAGGTAGAGAGAGAGAGAGGGTGGAGGAAGAGAGAGAGAGGGTGGAGGAAGCACGTGTGTGTACAGGTCCAGGAAATGGCGTAGGGTCTCACCCAGAGGTAGGAAGTACGCAAAAATTAAGGGTGCCAGGGGTGAGCCACCCAGGTAGTTGCTCGGAGGATCCACTAAGGGATAGTGGATTCTACAAGTAAAGAAGCGCCATGTGAGAATCACTGCATGTAGAAATCGCTTCACAATAAGTAGGTCCACTAATGATTGAGGAAGTGAAATCAATACGCGTTAATTATGGGCCATAAAGAAGGAAGAATTAAATTCACCATACAAAGCTCAATGCACGTAAATATGGGCCACCGTGAAGGAGGAAAAGCCAAATGAGCATCAAGAATGTGCCATTATGTAGAGAATAGGCTCACTGTAAGTAGCGCAACAAAATTCTATTAGCCATGCAACAGTTTAATGTTTCGCAGTTGCCAAAAGTCCGCCCGTCTGCTTCCTCTCCCCGGGCTGGTTTGTTCCTCGGTCACGCCCACGGCACAACCTCCCGGAAGACACCACTAACACCTAAACTGCCCTAATTAAGGCCCTGCAGGCAAGAGGAGTGGTACGGGTATTGAAAAGGGAAACTAAGATAAGAGGGATAGAAAGGGGTGGACGAAAAGGAAGCCCGTTAAAGGGGAGCGGAGAGCAGAGATGAGGGGGAGAAGAAAGGGAAGGGTGGAGAAAGAAATGCGGCCGGAGAAGAGTTAAAGCAGGGTGGAGTTGGACCAGAGGATCGGAGAACATCCACACAAATCGCAACAACCCAATTCACCAATGAAGAGCCACATATGCCACAGTAGTCCCCACGAGACCTCACACTGAAACCAACAAAACGCCAGCCCGCCAAAGGAGAGCCTTGTGTCTTACTACTGATGGCAAAGCATGACCCACCAGCCTACGAAAGAAAAGCATTTTGTCAAAACGAAGAAATACCAGCTCACCAAAGCCGGGCACTGTGCCTCATAAGCAGGGCCAATGGAATTAGGCGGCAATGGAGGACCCAATTATGCAGCAGGGTCATTCTAGATTATGTGGCAAGAAATGGTAAACAATGAGGCTTAATGTGACATTCTGTGGCAGAATTATGTGACTAATTTATGTTAACATGCATTCATATCGCCTGGGCAAAAGTTTCACTTCACAATTTGCCTTTTAATACTTATATACAGAAGCCAGCAACCGAAGGACGGCCAGTTACCTTTGAAAAAGGTCTGCCACTGAGCTTGAACATCACGCGGCACTTTTCTGTAGAAACGTTTGATCCATTTGAACTATTTTTGTTGAAATCTGCACATTGTGCAGACGATTGTAAATTATGTGGCGAGTACGGTAAAGACATCATTAAACAGGAAAGGCCTGAGCTGCAGAGCCGCACAATTCCTATGGCCCTCTGTGGGTCACGGGAAGGAAACCACGAGGCACTGACGTCTAAAAGGGGAGGACTCGTCTGAGCTACGGTAAGCCTCGTGGGCTCACCACAAAGCCAGGATTTCACCTGCATATGCAGGATTTTAATGACCGGGTAGGCAAAAACACAATCTTACATGCAAGAAACATAAAACTGGAAAACAAACTTTACAGAGATCTAAACGACCTGAAAATGTATATCTTATGTGGTTTCACTGCTAGGAGTCTAGTGGCGGACAAGGAAACAGACCTTATAATGCCGGAATATCTACTTGTCCAAACCGCGTGATCCTGGGCAAATGACCTCTGTCTTCCAGTGGCTCGCTTGCCTTACGTGCCAAAAGTCAACACAGCATTAAACGGGCCAAAACCCTGGATTAGGAGACATACACAAGCTACATATTCATTTACACACAAAAGCCAACAGAGCCGGGCAGACACACAGGGTGGCCTGAGTCCGTGCACCCTCAAGTACCAGCGCACAAGCTGAACTCACCATGAAAACCTCGTGAACATAAAGGGTGCATTTTATGTTCAGCTCGGGTGCCAGACCTGACGAGCACAACTCTTGCAGCTGGGCGGGCTTGAGGCTTGAAGAAGGAAACAAATGGGAGGGGTGGGGTGAGTGCGCGCGAGGCTTGAAGAAGTAAACAAGTGGGAGGGGTGGGGGGAGTGCACGCGGGCTTGAGGCTTGAAGAAGGAAACAAGTGGGAGGGGTGGGGGGAGTGCGACAAGACCTGCGGCCGCGAGACGCGCTCTGTGGTGGGGGAGGGGCATTGAAGCGTGAGCGCGCGCTTGGGAGAGCGAGAGGAAAGCCAGATGGCGCCTCTGCTCGTAACTGTGCGTGTAACCGCACGCTCTATGCCACCCAAAAAGCTGTGGTCGGCTTTTTAAAGCCCACTCACTAAATGTCTCGCCAGAGCAGCGCATGCGCTGGCTCAGGCGAGACCTAAAAAAACTGATCCGATAGCCTCAACAGAGGGTGTTCGACAAGGGTGTATTTTAGCCCCTTTTCTGTTCTTAATATATACAAATGGTTTGGAGGCTTCTTTATTAAGCTGCAAGCTTGATTTTCCTAAAAATGGAAGCAAATTTGCTCCTTTATTATCTTACGCTGACGACACCGTGTTAATGGCAACAACAGCTAATAGCCTTCAGAATTCGCTCAACACTTTTATTAATTTTACGTCCTCACTCGACCTAAAAGTAAATTTTATTAAATCATATATCATGGTATGCGGCCCGAAGATCACAAAAACCAAGAACTTCATTGTACGGGACAAGAGAATAGAAAAGGTAGACAATTTTATGTACCTGGGGAATCTATTTAATAACAAGTTGAATTGGGACCCACTTGTTACAGCAAGAGCACACCATACACCATACAACCAGGGCCGTGGACGGGCTATTTTGTTTTGCATGCAAACTAGGACATAAGCTCTTGAGGGAACTAATTGCCCTATATAAAGCCAAATGCCTCTCTATTGCAAGATATGGGGACATCATAAAAGCTGTCAGTTACAAACATTAGAAAATAAATTCACCAAAAGGCTATTGATGACCCCAAATAATGCTCCCACCGGTCTATGTCACAAGGAACTTTTATAGAGGATCGCATATCTAGCGCCCCTCTGTTTTTATGGGCCAAAATTTGGCTATCTGAAGAACGAACGTTTTCACGACAAGTAATTAAGACTGCCAAAACCTGGCCAACGCCTTAAAAATACCATGGCTTTGTTTCTTGAGGGACAAATATCATGAAATAGGATTGGGGCACTTTTATAACAATCATGAAAGCATCCCATCGAATGCTAAAGCCATTATTAAGGAGGCGTTTTATTCCAGAGCCAACATGTGTTATCCAGAACAAGATGAGACGGGCTTACCACAGATGTCTCTTGTCCCACTGCAATATTATCTAACATTTACTTCTAATCTGCAGACAAGATTTTATTTAACTAGATTCCGTTTACACACTGCACTTTTTGTTGGCATTTTCACGTCAGAGAGGGTGGGCTGACGAGCTCATACCTTGTCTGTGTGGCAACTTTACAAGCCAAAGCACTATGCACTTTATTCTATCCTGCACCTTACACAAAACGGCAAGGAGTAAATTTTTAGTCCCACTATTAAGGAAAATTCGCCCCTATACACACATTGACGGTTTTAACTTTTTGCATACATTGGCTACCGCTGATATCTGCATCGCGGTAGCCAATTATTTAAAAGTTTCTATGGCTATTAGGAAACGCTATGAGTAAGCTCCTGTATAACAAATGGCTTTTTTTTCTGTCTTAAAACTATTTACCGTAGATTTAGAATCTTATGCCTTTGGACTTTTATGAACTGTATACTACAATGATGCTTCAATCTAATTACTGTATGTAAAAAAATGTATTTCCCTGGAATTTTATGAATGGTTATGAATTGTCTTTTAACCTATTGATTGTAATTGTTTTATATGCTGTGATAATTTTATTGGAAATTTTAATGGTTCTTGGAACTGAAATAAAGTTATTCCATATATATATATATATATATATATATATATATATATATATATATATATATATATATAACCTGCAAAAAGAAGCAGAGAACGCTGGGTAGTTCCCAAGTTTAGAGCAACTCCTGTCTTAAGCACCCTCAACACTCACCTCAAATGTCTGCTTATCTATCACAGTCTTTAAGCATATGATTAGCACAGTTTCATCCACACCAAGATAGAAAGTTACAAAGTATTTTGCCATTTCTACAGCAAATTTTGTAAGCATAGGATTAGCACAGTGCCTTCCATACCGAGCTGTAAAAGGACAAAAGCCTTTTTACCACTCCAGGCACAGTATTACAGCTTTGAATTGGTAAAATACCAACCAAGCCAACCTGAAATGAATGAAAGCAACCCCTTGCACGTGTTTCACTATCATTATAGCTCTTTAGAGAGGTGTAGCTTCGTCCAGATCCGCGGATAAGTGTCTTATCTTCAGAAGACAACTCAAGTGTTGGCTCTTTCCTACATGACCACCATACTCAAAACACAAATGTACAGTATATGCCTGTGTATGTTAAACATGTATAATTTTATTATATGTATGTATTTTGATATGCCCATTTCTTTGTACAAATGTATATACTACTTATAGTTTAAAATATATAGATTTTCTTATAGGTCTGCTTTACAAATGTATATATTACTTATGGTTAGGATATATACATTATTGATGCTTAACATGTATATACGTCACTGCATAGTATGCATATAAGTTATTTGATTAGAAGCTTATGGGTCTCTGTTTTATCTAGGCAAAACCAAAGGGGATGATGGACGGAGTGTTGAACATTGCAAGCACTTACCCCCAGTCAACTGATCTGGGTTTAATCCATCATCATTCTTTAGCTCACTCCACCACCCCAGTTCAGACATGGCCATATGCAAATCAGTCTGACCCTGTGCCTCATGGGAACAGTCCAGCCCGAACTGCCAAGCCATGTCTTGCCTGGACCGGAAACAAGCACCCTGGGACCAGTTTCGGGCTCACAGCCCTCATCAGCCAGGCTATCTTGAATCCAGTGGCAAAGTGAGCAAGGGACCCACGTCTGGGCATACCCTGCCAACTTAGGGCGAACAAAGCAAAACCAAAGTGGATGATGGACGGAGTGTTGAACATTGCAAGCACTCACCCCCAGTCAACTGATCTGGGTTTAATCCATCATCATTCTTTAGCTACTCCGCCACCCCAGTTCAGACATGGCTATATGCAAATCAGTCTGACCCTGTGCCTCATGGGAACAGTCCAGCCCGAACTGCCAAGCCATGTCTTCCCTGGACCGGAAACAAGCATCCTGGGACCGGTTTCGGGCTCACAGCCCTCATCAGCCAGGCTATCTTGAATCCAGTGGCAAAGTGAGCAAGGGACCCACGTCTGGGCATACCCTGCCAACTTAGGGCGAACATAGCAAAACCAAAGGGGATTATGTGTAAATATCATAACAATTGTATCTATAAGTGCTTCACTATTGAACTATTATAGGAAAATATAAAATACACAAATGCGTAAAAGTCCCCGCCACCCAAAAAAAACAATTAATACAATATACAAAAAATTAGCTTTATGTATAGCAGCACTTAAAAGTCTGAGTTTCTATTTATCCATAAAAGCTCATATGAGACTTTATATAATACAACTTTATATCTCTTTATTATTTTCCACATGCATGTATACCTTTCTATGTATTTATGTAGCTATAAATTTATATTACTCCTGTAGAAAAAATAAAATAAAAACTTGCATTACTCTGTCTCATCCTATACCTCTCTCAATATATCTTCTTCCTCCACTCTGACTCATACCAAACATCGTTGTACTACTATTATCTCCCAATAACCCTTTCTAGATTGGTCCCTCCTCTATCCTGCCTTTGACTCATCCCATACCTCCTTGTGCTACTATGATGACCCAAATAACAGTTTCTAGACTCTTCCCTCCTCTATGGCTCCTCTGACTCATCCCAAACCTCATTTTACTACTATGATCTCCCAAATAACACTTCCTAGACTCTTTCCTTCTCTATTCCTCCATTATCCTATTAAATCCAACTAACAGACTCACTTGTTCATTGCTCAAATTAACAACATATATTCCCCTATACTAATCCACCACAAGTCCATTTTGGTTCCGCAGAAGCGTGCTATTCAGCAAAAAGCGCTTCAAAGCCTTGTCAGAGATAGTAAGCGCTATATAAATGTAATTATAATTACATCAATTGGCTGTTATTTTTCTCTGCTCGAACTGAGTATCCTGCTGACTTAATTGCTGGTGTATTGCTTTATGTATCTGGATCAGTTCACAGTTCCAATGTATCTGAAATATACTTAATTACAATATGGTTGACCCTGAATACGGTCTGTTTTGTGTGATGTGCTGTGAAAAATTAAACAAAAGGTTCTCAAAATAAAAGTAAAAGACTGCCACTATGAACGGTGGAATACCGTATTCTCCTACCTGATACAAAAGTCAAATTGCCCTCAGCTAATATTCTCTGGGCAGGCCAAGCCAAGTATGTGGCAGGTCAAGCTGACTAGATGTCTGTGGAGCTATGATCTTTCCTAGAGCGAATGAATGTCCTCTCTGCCTAGAAAGGGCATAGCATCCTATATGTAGGTATTCTGCACAAGTGTAAGGATGGGTCCTCTTGATACTGACATATGGTAAGAGTAGAATGAGGACTTGTGCTTTTTTTTTTTAAATATTAGTATTTTTTTTATATACAAGTAAAATGCATAACCATAGTTCAGGTATCGCAAACTTCAGAGAAGTGCATGTTTATTCTGCGAGTGGCGCAAAAGCCCACTACTCGCACCTTTTATGCAGCCGAGTAGAAAAGATTCATGCAGTACTGTATCTTTAAAGGTTCTGTGCAGAAGATTGTCTGTTACCTCCTACACCTACCATCCATACATGTACACTTAACCACAGTTGCACCATACTTACAAAATAGACTACACCCATCCTTTTTCAAGGACCCAATCATTAAGTCCTTTACAAAGGGTCTTAAGAGGGTAATACAGGCCTCGAAAATCATAAAAAGTTTACCAGATCTGCAGATTTAGTAAAATAAATATCTACTCAACCTAACCGTAATGCACTCGATCCATTAGCAGGTCTTAATTTATTTCAAACATTAACAGCACCAACAGCTCAAAACATTTTAGACCACCTTATCACCAGCAAGCATTTATTTTATTTATTTATTTAGAAACTTATAAAGCGCGCAGCTACCCCCAACGGGGGTGTCCCGGCGCTATGAAACAGCAAGCAGTTGTGAGTGTCTCTGTGCAACTAGGGGTTGGTAAACACCCAGGTTTTTAAATTGCGTTGAAATAAGCATTCCGATTCTGTCAAACGGAGGGACAGTGGCAAGTTGTTCCAGGATCGAGCCGTGATAACTGCGAATGCTCTGACCCCCATTCTAGAGCGGCGAAATCGGGGAGTACGTAAGAGGAAAAGATGATTTGATCTGAGAGAACGGTTGGACTGAGCATGCTTCAGTCTGGTTCTAAGATAGGCCGGCCCCTGACCCTGCATTGCTCTATATGCCAGGACCAGAGATTTAAACTGAATGCGGCTAGTCACGGGCAGCCAGTGTAACTTTTTTAAGTGAGGAGAGATTGAGTGACGATATGGGATGTTACAGATCATCCTTGCCGCCGCATTCTGCACAATCTGCAGACGTTAGACCAGATAGGCTGGTGCTCCGGCATATAGGCTGTTTGCATAATCCAGGTGTGATGTTATAAGGGCGTGAATAATGGTTCGGCGCGCATCCAAAGGAAGGAAAGGGAGAATTTTCCGGATCATGCGGAGTTTACCGAAACAAGCAGATGTAACCCTATTTATTTGAGCCTTGCAAGATAACTCGATATCAAATAAGAATCCCAAATTCCTGGCAGAAACCACCGGTGCTGGAGGGGGATTCAATTCAGGTGGCCACCAAAGAAGGGGTAGAGGGGGATTTTTTTGATTAAAAAAACAACACCTCGGTTTTATCAGAGTTAAGCCTGAGAGTGTTGAATGACATCCAGGTAGAGATGTTGCTGAGACAGCGTCTAAAGTTTAAAAAACTGGCGTCAGAGTGAACTCTAAATGAAAACACTAATTGTGTGTCATCAGCGTATGAGATCACTCTGACCCCACAAGATTCTGCCACTGTAGCCAGCGGCGATACATAGACATTAAAAAACAGTGGGCTCAGGGCAGAGCCCTGGGGGACACCACAACTAAGTGGTTTCTTTTCCGAGACATAAGGTTGAAGGTAGACCTGTTGGGTACGATCACTTAAAAAAGATCTAATCCAAGCCAGAGGGGTGCCCTGAAACCCAAGACTATACAGTCTCTCAATCAATATAGCATGAGAGACCGTATCGAATGCCGCGGACAGGTCGAGGAGCACTAACATTGCTGCCTCGCCTGCGTCCACGCATTCGCGAATAGTCTCTGACACCTCCAGAAGTGCAGTCTCAGTACTATAGCCGGATCTAAAACCGGACTGCGAATCGTGAAGAAGTTGCCCGGACTCAATGTAGTTAGAGAGTTGTTCTTGCACAACTTTCTCCAAGATTTTGGCTGGTTTAGGTAAAAGGGAAATGGGCCTGTAGTTGTTAAACACCGATGGGTCGGCTTCAGGTTTTTTAGGATGGGAATTAGCATGGCCTGTTTCCAAGACAAGGGAAATGACCAGTTTGTAAGGAGGTGTTCCAAAGCAAGTTCAGCGGAGAAATGATAAGAGGGGCAAGTGCACTGAATAATAGTGCCGGACAGGGGTCTAGAGGGGAGCCTGATTTGCATGCCAACATTTTTTGAGAAAAGGTATCAATAGAGATAGCCTTAAAGGAAGTGAAAGCCTCCTCCTTGGTTACCCTGGAGTTGAGAACTGGGGAGTCCACGGGCTGGTTGAACGTAGAAAAAATGTCTAGGATTTTATCATGAAAAAAGTTAGATAAACCATCACAGAGTTCTTGGCTAGGGGGGATCGAGCTAGATAATGCAGATGGTTTAGAAAACTTTCACTATTTTAAACAGTGTTTTTGAGGAGTTCTCAGCGGAGCTGACTTTTTCAATGTAATACTCTTTCATTATAGCACGTTTCAATTTATGGAATTTCTTAATGGCAGCTCTGTAAATAGCTTTTGCCTCAGAATCATAGGATTGTCTCCAGTTCCTCAAGTTTTTTTACAGAGGCTCTTCTCAGCACGCAAGGCGGAGGAAAACCAAGGCGCTGAGGGTTTTAATCTACATGAATTTGTGTTAGAAGTTGTGTTGGCTTGCAAGGATTCCAACATGTTAAGTACACCAGAAAAGCTCAGAAACTTTAAATCGTTAATAAAATAAGATCTTTAAGTAACAGGTTAGGCACTTGCTAGTTAAGATATTGATACTCTGGGCCAAACATAGCTAGAAGTAGTGGTTGCATCGTTCCAATGCAATGTTGACAGTTTGCTTTCTGAATCTGGAAGACTTTGTCGATGTCTTTGTTCTAGGTATGCGAGTTAGCCAACATAGGAATACTAGGGTGGATGAAAAGTGTTAACTTCAGACCATCCGGTTTGAGTTGCATTAGTGCTGACAGCAGTGTCCACTTTGAGGCAAGTATGCAGCTTTTTATTTTTTTTAATCGATGCACGCTGCTGAATACACATTTGCTTGTATTGCTGTTGTGCCGATTGAATGGAAGAAGTAGCTGCTGAGTGAAAAGAGGTGCACTGCCTTGCACCAACAAGTGAAAAAACAAATATGGGTGATGAAATAATTTAGCCAACAAGCCCATGCTTGTAACAATGAAGATGCTGATCCAGACTGGGACAAACGACTACTACTGCCAGAACAAATCTTTCTTTTGAAAGAATAGTCTTGCTTCTGGAAGATTGTGTCTCATTATATGTCTTTATCCTAGGTTTGTTTTTAGCCAATGCAGGACTATGTTCAGGTCATCCATTTGGATTTGCATTAATGCTAACCATATGTTAGCTTTGAGGTAGGACACAGCTCATTTTGAAATAAAGTTAATGATGCTAAATCTAGGTTTACTTTTAGATTATTGTACATGTTTAACTTCTTTTGGGCAGTATTTAAGTAGTTACTGAGATTAAAGCGATGTACACTGCCTTATATCAAGAAGTCAAATACCAAATGCTGGATGGTGAAACTGTTATGACAAAAGAAGCCAAACGAAGGTTTGAAAATGTTCAATGTGTGTTCAATGGCAGTAAGTAATGCACAGCAAAAGGTGGGTGGGATGCACACCGATCTTATCCAAATATATGTTAATAATTCATTACACAGTAATGTCGGATATGAGTTTTTTGCGTTGTATTAATCACGGGAACCCATTGGGTTATGGGAGTTGTAGTCACTGAGATTAGGTTGAGGGAGTAGATGGAGTAGGAGGTGGTCATTCTGTTTGCACCAATGAGGGAGGGATTCGGGCGTAGGTTCGTGGGTTTAAAAATGGATGATTCTGTGGGGGAGGAAACATTGCTACGGAAATGGATGTAGGGACTGAAGTGGGAATCAGTTTTGGCAGGTACGTGAAAATTGGTGAGAGTTGTGACTGTAGAATGTTATGAGTGTGTGAGACGGTACTAGCGTACGGGATTAGGGGAAGTTTGAAGTATGTAAATATGGAAGGTTTGGTGAGTGTGTGATTAAGGATCGGTTGAGTTGGGGAGTGAGATCAGTGAGGGTGAATGCAGTGTGAATAGCGCGAGTATGATGGTGTTCAAGTGAATGAAGCACGAGGGTGGTAGCAATTCAGAAAGGGTAATGAAGAATCGTAAATTTGTAGTTGAAAGCGTGCAGTGTGAGATCAGGTGAATGTCGAGTAAGTGGTGTAAGCAAGTTTTACGCGCAAGGGATACGAGGTACGTGAGTGGAGATAATTTGGAAAGTATGCAGTGTAGAGAGAGAGTGAATGTAGTGCGAGCGGTGTGTGTAAGTTTGTGCTCAGGAAAATGGAGAACGACAGTGGGGAGAATCGTGGTACTTTGAAAGACAGAGGGGTTTGGTTTGGGAGTTTTTAGTTGCAATTATGTAGAGTGACAGAATGCAGGGAGCCGGGTAAAACAACTGTCACAGGGTTGAGAAAACATTGAATTCAATAAGATTTGCACTTGGGGATTGTTTGGTTTAATAAAGAACACTAATAGTAAAGAATACAGATTGTATAAAATGATTGATTTTAGTATGAGATTGAGGTTAAATTAATAATATGGATTATTACATATGTTAAATGAAATACAACGGAATAATGGTGGTTTTTTTAACACTTGCAGTTACCCCTGAAGAAGAGCTTGTGTAGCTCGAAATGCATTGGGTTAAAATAAAGAACACTGCTATGGATGAAATCATGCGTTTCTATCGTGTTCTTGATAGAGGTCTGGATGGGCACATCTTGAGCATTTGAAGCTTAGAGAGAGCATGACACCCGACATGTGGATTCATTTATGCAAAAGCATATTTAAAAAACTGGAGATGAAATACAGAGTAAATGGAATATCATGAAAAACATTTGGAATATTATTGTAATGCTACAAACGTGACTGTGCGACCGCGCTTGGAGTGAAATGCCGCTCCACACAGCATAGTAAGTAATGCACAACCATGAAGCCACCAATGTCGTCTCGTCGGACACGCTCCAGCTGCCACACAGTGGAACGTACCCTGCACATTCTTCATTAGTGGAATCTTAACGCTAAAATTCTACATGCTCACTACATAGATACAGAGCATAACCTAACATTTCCCTTTTCCATAAAAAACTCAAGCACAGCATCTGAAATAATAAAGATGAAAAACAAGCTATAATAAACTAAAAGTGGAAAAAATATACATGACCAATTAACATACATATTCTATAAGCATATATATCTTAATTAGCTTTACACAGGAGAACTTAACCCTATCTTGAACATTATCTCAATTTCCATGGTAAATATTTTTCACAAGTTGATCTATGTTGCACCTTGTCAGTGGTACCCCTCTTGGGGACCGTTTCATCTGATCAGTTAGCCTTACTGTCAGGAACATGGCCTGATGGCAGGACTGTTTTCTCGCCCAGTCCTTTTACAATATCATTCTGTACCTTCACAATTATACCAACATTCCACCAGTGTCCACCCTCACCTCATTACAACACACTTTTTCCACCGTCACAGTTTCTCCATAACTGGCATCCCCTTTCTTAATAATATATATATATATTTTTTAATTATACAACATCCCTAGCTTTGAATGTCAGCTGTTTGGTGGACTTTTCAAAATCGTATCTATATTTTAGTTTGTTCGCTTTCAACCCTACTAAGCATGGCCCTATGGCCCACATTCCTCGTAAATTTATTTTGCACTGTTTTAGATAACCAAGTTGGATAAGGTATCGATGTGGATTGACGTCCTCCTAGTAACTCCGAGAGGGACACCTTGGTGAGAGAATGTGGCATGGTAGGATAGAACCACAACTTAGATTTCATGGCTTACTCCGTGTTATACCCATTGTTTTTGGCCCATTTTATACACTCAACATCTACCCTATTCATTCTTTCCATCAAACCATTGGTTTGGGGATGATGGAGAGAACTCCTTAGATGTTTCACTCCAGACTCTTTCAAGAACATGTCCATATCATGGTTCACAAATTGAACTTCTCTGTCGGAGAGAATACATTCTGGGAAACCTTCCCTCATAAAGATATCATTCAGAAATAGCACTGCATTACCAGCCGTGGGTGTTGAGAAAATACGAACTTCTGGCCATTTCCTATTGTAGTCCATCAGCAGAAACGTGGACCGCTGATCGTAGGGTAGGAAGTTGAAAGGTCCCACCATGTCTATCCCCACAATCGCCCATGGCCTTTCAGATAACAAAGTATGTTGTAACTGTTGGTGTCACTACCTTGAGCTCTTTCTCCGCTCTGCTGCACACCACAAACTCCTTAACCACCATATCTATATCCCTGTTCGTAGAAGGCCACCAGTAATGGGCTCTAGCCTTTCTTTTCAGAATGGTTGACCTTAGATGTCCTTAATGGGCACTATTTACCAATCAAGCACAAATAGTGTTAAGAGGTATACATTTTTCACATTTCATTACAACATCATCTTCAATGGAAAGCTCCTCTGTAATCTTACAGAACCGATGTATTTCAGAACACACATTCCTTTCCTTGGGCTATCCATTCACAATGAACTCCTTGACCTGCCCCTTCACAGTATCTTCGCCATCCGCCTTTTTCCAATCAACCTCAACACACTCTTAAATGTCTACTACATCCACTAGTGCTACAAAACAGTCTTTCCTATCATCCTCAGGTTCTACTATCTCCAAATCACAGACTGGTAATCTTGACAGAAGAGCTGCAGTGACATTTTCTTTACCCGGAATGTGTTTAACTTCAAAATCATACTGTAGCAATTCAGTGGGCAGCCGGGCTATAGCGCGGTGGTATATTTAACTTTGTCAAACCTCAAAATGTAAATGAGTGCCTTGTGATACGATTGAATAATGAACCTTCTACCCCCTACATAACTTCTGAATTTTTCATTCGCCCAGTAACAATCCAATAACTCCTTTTCTATAACATAGTAGTTTAACTCTGGCTCAATTAGCACTCTAGATGCATAGCTAATGGTAACCTCACCCTCAGTAGTGCTTTTAGTCAATTCGGTACTCAATCCATATTTACTAGCGTCCACTTTGATGGTACAAGGTATACTTTGGTCATAAGCACTCAACGCCTTAGAATTGATCATTTTCGACGTAACCATGTAAAATATTTCTTAGCTGTTAACATCCCAGATAAAGAGCACCGTATTTTTTAACATGTTAGTAAGCGCTTACGTTTTAGTAGCGTATCCAGGAGTAAACGTGGCATACAATTCACAGAGGCCAATAAATGAGTTTAGTTCCTTCTTATTCATTCTTGGGATTGGGACAATCCACCACCGCCCTAATCAACCCAGGCCTTGGACAAATGCCCTTACCTGAGATACTGTTCCCCAGAAACTCTCTTGTTCGAGGCATGTGTGCTGTAGATACACATGCTTTGCATACTCCTGCCATCTAGTGTTGGGTCCGGATGTTTGCAAGTTGTTTTTCTTCTAAGAAGTCTTTTCCAGTCACGAGGTAGGTGACTCCTCCTTTCGGTGATATTGCGCATGGGCATCAGCTCCATTGTTAGATTTACTTTCCGCCATCGGGTTCGGACGTGAATTGCAGCGCTCCGGTTCGAAACCTTCCTTCGGGTTCCCCTCGGTGCGCAATCCACTGTACTCTCGTCGGTATTGTTCTCGTACGCATCTCACTATTCTCCGTGTATCGAAAAGATCGGAAAACTCCCTCTTCAATCAAGAAGACATCGTGGGCGGCCTTCGGGCCTAGCCGTGTAGGTTGACTTCCACTCCGTTCCGTATTAGCCAGTCGTCTGCAGATGGAATGGACTCCATTTCGGTTCTATCCTCGGTGCCATTCCAGGTACCCGCGCACCAACCTGCGTATAGTGTGCAACTTGTGCCTATCACCGGAGCACAAAGAAGAGGATTGCGACGCTTGTCGATCATTCCGATCGAAAAAGACTTTGCGGGATCGTCGGGCTCGATGAAGGGACATGCAGCAACAAAACATTGAACCCACTCCGGATATCTTTGGAGAAGACACCGAACACGAAGAGATAGAGGCGTCTGCGGCAGAAGAGGAGGAGGCCTTCTCTATCCAAGAATCGGACTCCAAGCTGGAAATCGAGTTGGAGTCCGAAGACGTTCCACCAGGACAGAGTGCCGTGAGTAACAAAGCCCCTTTGCCCCTCAAACTCTCTTCGATTAAACAAAAGGCTTCGGTACCACCACTGCCTTCTGGCCATGGTCGGCACCGAGACGCTGCTTCCAACGCCCCGCCCTCGGCACCAAAACAGTCAGTCAAGCCTTCCAGCTCTGGACCGAGTTGAGAAAAGACATCTTCAAAACCGAAACCTTTGGCACCGAAATGAAAAGATACCCTTCAAAAGCCTCCGGAACCTATCCTGGACATTATGAAGGATAGACTGGCCCCTAAGCAAAAGAAAATGTACATTAATCCAGACACTGGACATATTTTGGCTAAAGGTGTGGCACCTTCCAAAAGAAAGATTCTCAGAGGACACTAGCTACAAAATTCCTCTAAAAAAGGAGGACATGGCTACAAGTCCTATCTACCCTAATCCTCGATCCCCTCCACCATCTTCACCACTACTACCATTGCCAGACTCAGACCCTTTACACATAACACCTGAGTGTTCTCCACACAGCCTGATCTAGGGAATTATGATGATGATGACAATAGTCCACTACCAACTGGCCCATGGGATGACTAGAATATCGATCCACCAATGGATAATGACCCTGATTTATATCCTGCAAAACCATTACCTCCGGATTACAACGTAGCATATCAGGAGTTGATTTCCAGGGCAGCATCTTACCATGGGGTTACATTGTACAAAGAGTCTTTAGAAGAAGACTTTTTGTTCGAGACTCTAGGTTCTACATATAGAACAAGTCAAAGTTTGCCTATGTTAAAAGGCATGATGAGGCATGCCGATGACATTTTTAAAGACCCTGTACATGCACGTATATTAACGCCTAAGGTTGACAAAAAATACAAACCTCCACCGTCTGAGCCCAATTTTTATTAAAGGGCAATTACCTTTAGATTGGTTAGTAGTATCTAATGCTCACATAAGAGCAAATTCACAGACTTCAGCAGATGCACCTCCTCCAGACAAGGATTCTAAATTGATAGATGCATCAGGTAAAAGAGTAGCTGCTCAATCCGCTAACCAATGGCGCATTGCCAACACACAAGGCTTATTAGCCAGATATGATAGTGCCCACTGGGACGAAATGGAAGACCTGCTCCAACACCTCCCAGATGAGCATAAGAAAAGAGCACAAGAATTAGTACAAGAAGGTAAAATAATATCTAATTCCTCCATTAGATGTGCTCTAAATGCTGCTGACACTGCAGCAAGGGGGATTAACACCAGCATTCTCTTTAGACATGCATGGCTTAGGATGTCGAGATTTAAACCGGAGGGTCAGCAATCTATCCTCAATACTCCTTTTTGACAAAGAACACCTTTTTGGACCTCAAGTTGACGAGGCAGTTGAAAAAATGAAAAACGACACAGAGGTAGCAAAATCTGTCGGAGCACTTCAGTCCCCATTTAACAGAGGCTCCTTTCGTCATTCATTCTATAGAGGAGGATCCAAAGGTAATTCCTTAGACCCTAATGCCTCCTCATATAAATCCAACACGCAACCCTCTCCATCTAGAGATTTTTATAGAGGTGGGTACAGAGCAAACAATTTTAAGGGTAGAGGTAAAGGCACACCAACACGTACCTCCCCATCTCCCAATAAGCAGTGACTTGCCTACAATTCCCCCTGATCATTTTACACCTGTCGGGGGAAGACTTGAACAATGTTTTCCCATTTGGCAATCAATAACATCAGACAAATGGATATTGGACATTATCCAACATGGTTATTGCTTGGAGTTTACCAGCAACCCTCCCAATATTCCACCTCGCATTCACAAACTTTCGTTACAGCCCCTACAGCTCCTCAAATAAAAAGTACAAGCTCTTTTAATAAAAGGAGCTATAGAACCAGTTCCATTATAATACCAAGGGTCAGGTGTTTACTCACTGTACTTCCTAATCCCCAAAAAGGATGGGTCCCTAAGGCCAATATTGGACCTAAGGATGTTAAACCTATGCATACTGTCAGAACATTTCCATATGGTTATGCTTCAGCAAGTGCTTCCACTTCTACAGCAAGGCAACTTTGTCCACACTAGACTTAAAAGACCCATACTTCCACATTCCTGTTCACCCAGCACATTGCAAATATCTCAGAACCCCTTGAATATTCTCTAACAACTGCTGGAAAACCAAGGCAGCAGGTGGCAGCCCTAACATATTGCAGAATTAATACATACCAAAAGGTGAGTTGAAAGTGGTGTAACGGTAGGATGTTTCTTCCAACACCATCTGATGGTATGCCAACGCCAGATCAATCTTAGAGAACTGATCTGCATCTCTGAGTTCCTCCAAAAGATCGCTAATCCTGGGTAACGAGTGGGAATCAACCCAGATCTCCTTATTAAGACTCCTCAAATTAATGCATAAACGCATATCCCCATTACGTTTGTGAGCCACGACTAGGGGAAATAACCATAGGCTAGATTCACTGGGCCCAATCACACCTCTCTTTTGTAGAATATCAAGTTCCTGTTTGAGATCCTCCCTAATAGTAAATGGCAAGAGTTAAAAGAAATGTAAATAAAAAAAGAGTATTTGGCAAGAGAGGTCCTCATAGTGGTTATACCGAAATCAGGAAGGGACCCCTTGGAGGCTGGTTCTTACTGACCGATCTCCATGTTAAATGTAGACTTAAAGCTCCTTAGCCAGGTATTGGCAGCACAATTGTTTCCACACCTCCCTACTCTGATCCATATTGACCAGTCTGGATTTATCCCGCTAAGGAACCCCTAACGCAACCAGCGTCGGTGAGTCCATGTTCTAGACCAATATGCTCTTGTGTTTTTTGACATTGAGCAAGTTTTTGACTCTGTGCGATGGGACTTTCTCTGACAGGTTCGCTATCAGGTTGGATTGGAAACACATACATTAAGTGGATTAAACTGCTTTACTCAGACCCTCTTGGCTACGGTGAGGACTGGACGATACTTCTCACCCAAAATTGCCCTGCAGCTTGACACACACCAGGGATGTCCGCTGTTGCCCCTACTTTTTGCCATTGCCATGGAGCCGCTTGAGTGCCGGCTCCGGCAGGCTCTCCATGATGGGTTATACGAGTTGGTAATACTGATCACGTCCTCTCTCTCTATGCGGACAATGCCATGATTTGCCTGCTTGGACCGTTGATGTCTGGGCACATAATGCTTAAAATTATGCGCACATTTTGGGATTTCTCCGGACAACGGGTTAATACTGCGAAGTCTGCCCTATTCCCATTGGGACAGATGAGGGGCCTATCCGTGGACATTCTTCCAGATGCGGGGCTACCCTGGACAATAGAATGTGTCAAATATCTTGCCATACAGGTCGTACATGGTGAGCATCAGTTTTATGATCTGATCCTGGGCCGAGTTCTTCGTAACCTACACCCTTTGATTATATTTTGGAATACACTGAGACTGTCCCTCATGGGAAACATAGCCTTAATTAAAATGGTGATAGTGCCACGCTTTATCTACAAGGTACAATGTACGGAATTCCTTGAGCGGTGTATAGGGACTTAAGTAAGCTGCTCGTAGAGCCTCTTTGGGCAGGCAGGAGGTGTAGAGTGAGCCTCAGTACACTGAAACAGCCTTGGGATAGGGGTGGAATGGAAGTCGCAAATATGGAATTATATTATCTGGTATCACAACTACGACAGTGTTCACTGGTTAAATGGGGAGCCTAATTGAGAACGCTCGCTATTGGACGGCACACATGACGCAGACCAACTTGGGGCACTGCTGATGAGGGGTCGGTGGATTTCACCTTAATTACTGAATGTGATCCAGATGATGGGTGGTCTCTGGGAGTGAATGGTGCAACGAATAATTTGGCAAGCGCCTTATGCTCCTGATCTAGATATTTGGATAATTCTCCTCTTTGCACAAATGGCCAGAGTAATGGTGATAGCTAAATGGCAAATGGGTGGATGCTTGATGCTCTCTGACCTCTACCCGGAGGGACGTTTTTTACACTACAAGATGCCATCGAGACATTCGGACTAGGGGGTGGCCAAATCCTCCGGTACGCCAAAATAGCGGCCACGGCCTGTCAGTTATGGCAGTCATTCCCTAAGGCCCCTGCTCCCACACAAACGCTGGTGACCGTATTGTCCATGGCCGGTGGGCTTAAACTCATAACGCACGTTTACTGAGCACTCCGTACAGACAGACAACTGATGCTGCTCTGAATAGAGGATACCTGGCAGGATCTCAGCAATGAGCCTATTGTCCCTACTGACTGGCTAAAAATTCATGAGGGGGTCCCTAAGGTCTCAGTCTGTGCTTGGTTTAAACAATTACAATACAATGTAATACACATGGTTTATGTCACCCCCCAGAGGCTACATGCCGTCTATCCCAATAGAGACCATAGATGTCCTAGGTGTGGTGCAGCGACTGCAGATTTTTTACATATGATATGGCACTGCCCCATCATATTGGTTGGAAGTGTTGCCACAGCTCCGCCGTGCAACAGGATGGGAGGTGCCGCATACAATACATTAATGCTTGTTTGGACTCCTACCTCACAAGCCTAGATTGAAGCTGAGTAGACATTCACAATGCTAGGCCTCATAGTGGCTAAGAGACGCATAGCTATCAGCTGGTTGGCGGCGAAACCCCCTACAAGTGAGGCTTGAGAAAGAGACTTATTGGAGTGAGTGGCAGCAGAGGAGGCACATATAAAGAGAACACGTAGTGATACCAATGTGGTTGATATTCTGCTCTTCTGGGCTACCATGAACCAGGCGCTCTTGGAGACAGAGGAAGAGGACAAATCCATCACGGATAGCCGGACCATAGAGGTTAGAGAGATGCCTTAATTGTAACAGTGACTGGGGACACAGGTGGCGCACCTACACACTCATTGCACATTGGAACCATGCGTCAGTGGGGTTGCAGAAAAGGAATTCTTAATAAATGCTAAAGGCCGATTGTCTTAATGGAAGCTTGGGTGGAGGGTGGGTTGGGGAGGGATGGTGTTTTATATGTTATATTTGAGGTTAAATTGATTTTATTTCTGTGTGAGATTTCAATTGTCATGATTAAATGTATTTTAGTCGAAGTACTACCTAGCAGGACGTCCCTGCCACTCGGACGGTTATGGTCTACCACTATACCGTATGTATTCGGAATACCTGTTTCTACTACTCACTATATGGGTGTGACCGCTGTCTGTTTGGTGGTGTTTGACCATTATACTATGAACCATAATACACTTTCACTTGAAATCTCAATAAAGAAATATTTTTTTCTTTTAAAAGACTGAATGGCACAGATCTAACTTTGTGCTTGTTCGATATTGCCACCTGTTTAACTTTTTCTTATGTTTGAAACCTACGATTTTTCACAAGCTACCTAAAAAGACACTCGGAAACTAACCCTCAATGGAATCGGATGAGTATAAATATTTGATGACCAGAACATGCTCACTAGCTCCCAGCTTAAGCATCATCCCAAAGAGACCCTGGTGAAACCAACCCAAGATATTCAGACTTCTTAGCGCCACATACATTTTGACTTGGATTTTATGCTCCTTAAATTCTAGAACATCCTCAATCAAACCCTTCAATTCCATTTTCCTGCCTTAGTATGTCACTGGAACTCTATCCAGAGGAAACTGTTCCCTGTCTCGCCATGATTTGCTAAATAAATCAGACATAATCATTGTGATTAATGCTCCAGAATCAACTAAAAAATGCAAGTTCTTGTCACCCACCACAACAATGTATGGGTCTACGCAGTCATTCGGGGCCCTCCTGACTATCTTGTCATTAGTAACTACCACAATCATGTCCTGGAATTCCTTTACCATATGTTGGCCCCTTACCTCATCATCTTCCACAACACAGTTAACTTTAGACATTTTAGTTTGACAGCTCTGGCACACCTTAGCAAAGTTCTCTACTTTGCCACATTTATGACCTGAGATGGGATTTTTGGGAAACAAGGGTACCCTATATATGAACCTGGGGTGGTATGGAATTATAAGAACAATGGTTCAAGTGTGGCCTAAAAAGGTCCAATAGCAAGAGTGGTGACCCAGAGAGGGGCACTGTATTTTTCAAAAAATGAATTTAATTCAATAGGGAGCAAGAAAAAGAGTCTGTAAAGGGTCATATAGGTCACAGAATGACAGATATTTATTCGCATATGTGGGGAGTTGCCACACCTAAAGCATATGTTGGTGCATTTAAAAAAACTTTACTACATGTTTGTGACAACCTTACATACTGTTTAATTGCTTGGTACATTAAAATGGCAGACAACCAAATTATGGTTGCGCAGTATAGCGTTTTGAAGGAAGGTCACACCACCCCCTGCGCAGTGTGCTCTGCCCCAATGCCAGATTCAGCCGAGGTGCAGTGCCCAAGTCACACGAAGAAGAAGCAGCCACACTTCCCAGGTCACTTTGGACCGCAGACGGAAACGAAAAGCCTCACTACTTGATATGCCGGACTGCATAGGCTCCTACTTGTCACCAATTTAAGTTAAGGCGAAAGAAGCCAAACGATGGTTTGAAAATGTTCAGAGTGTGTTTAACCCCTTCGCTGCTAGGCCTTTCCCCCCCCCCGTGCGAAGCCTTTTTTTTGCTATTTGGGGTAGTTTGCGCTTAGGCCCCTGTAACGTTTTGACCACATAAGGTATCCACGCCAAATTTGCGTCCTTTTCTTCCAACACCATGGGGATTTTAAAGTACCCAGGGTTTGTTGATTCCCCTGGAGGAGACCCAGAAATTAGCCAAAATACAGCTACATTTTGTTTTTTTCTGGAAAAATTGGAAAAAAGGGCTGCAGATGAAAGCGTCTGTTTTTTTTCCCTGCAAATAGTATCAACAAAGGGTTTGTGGTGCTGAAATCACCATCTTCCCAGCTTTCAGGGACTGAACGACTTTTGTCAGAAAACCAAAAAGTTTTACACAGTTTTGGCATTTTACTGGGACATAGCCTATTTTTGCTATTTTTTGTGCTTTCAACCGCCTTCCAGTTAATGGTAAAAATGGGTATGAAAGCAATGATAGATCCTGGAAAGCTATACATTTATGAAAAGTAGACACAATTCTGAATTCAGCAAGGGGTCATTTGTGTAGATCCTTCAAGGTTTTGTTATAGAAACTAACAGTTGAAAATAGGAAAAATTGAAAATGAGTTAAAAAAAAAAAAAACAGCCATTTGCCAACGTTTTCACCTGTAACTTCTTCTAAGTATGACAGATTTTTTTAAAGCAATATACCGTTACATCCGCTGGACCCTTCTGGTTGTGGGGATATATAGGAATTTTAGGTTGACCAAGAACCCGAGAACCCAGAGCCAATAACTGAGCAGCGTCTTGCAATGTTTTTTTTATTGTGTATAGCAATTCATTTGGGAAAATATAAACAAGGAAAAATCGTATGAAAGACACCTATGTATTTCTGAAATGGGAACAAAATATAGAGTTTAGAAACAGTAGCTATTTGCACATCTCCAAAATTGTGGGTACCCATACCAGCATGTGAATTATAGGACATTTTTCAAAGTGACTTCTTTTTTACACATTGTCTTACATTTGGAAGGCAGAAATGCATTGAAAGTCAGTAGGTAATAACAGTTGCTCTACAATTCTGTGTTCCCCCTACGTCTCCTGATAAAAATGGTACCTCACTTGTGTAGGTAGGTGTTGTGCCCGCGACAGGAAACGGCCCAAAACGCAACGTGGACACACCACATTTTCACAGTGAAAGCTGACCTTTTTTTGCAAAGTGCCTAGCTGTAGATTTTGAACCCTAGCTCTGCCAGCACCTAGGGAAACCTAGCAAACCTATACATTTTTGAAAACTAGACACCCAGGGGAATCCAGGATGGGGTGACTTGTCTGGCTCTCACCAGGTTCTGTTACCCAGAATCCCTTGCAAACCTCAAACTTTGTAAAAAAAAAAAAAAAACACATTTTCCCCAAAGTCTTCTGAGAAAAATGGTACCTCACTTGTGTGGGTAGGCCTAGTGCCCGCGACAGGAAACGGCCCAAAACGCAACGTGGACACACATTTTCACAGTGAAAACTGACCCTTTTTTTGCAAAGTGCCTAGCTGTAGATTTTGAACCCTATCTCTGCCGGCATCTAGGCAAACCTAGCAAATCTATACATTTTTGAAAACTAGACACCCAGGGGAATCCAGGATGGGGTGACTTGTCTTGCTGTCAACGGGTCTGTTACCCAGAATCCCTTTTAAACCTCAAACTTTGTAAAAACAACAAAAAAAAACAAAAAAAAAAAAAATTCCTCACATTTCTGTGATGGAAAGTTCTGGAATCTGCGTGGATCCACAAATTTCCTACAACCCAGCGTTCCCCCAGGTCTCCCGATAAAAATGGTACCTCACTCTTGTGGGTGGGTCAAGTACCCGCGACAGGTAAGGGCCCAAAACGTATTGTGGGGACTTGAAAATTACCTATCATAAAACGATCTGCTTTTGCAAGGGGGTCACATGAGTTTTTGGTCCCGGGCTTGGCGGCCATCTAGGGAAACCTACCAAACCCACACATTTCTGAAAACAGGAGACCGGGGGGAGTCTAGGGAGGTATGGCTTGCGTGAATCCCCCAACGTTTCCCTGCCCAGAATCCCCTGCAAACCTCACATTTAGCTGGAAAAAAAATCACATTTACCTCACTTTTCTGTGTGGGAAAGTTGTGGGATCACTGGGCTGACACAAATTTCCTACCACCTAGCGTTCCCCCAGGTCTCCTGATAAAAATGGTACCTCACTTGTGTGGGTAGGCATAGTGGCTGCAACAGGAAATGGCCCAATTCGTACTGTGGAGTCTTCAAACGTACCTATCATAAAACTACCTGGTTTTGCAGAGGGGGGGGGTAGGCACTTTGCTAAAAACAAGTATGTGCCTAGTGGGCTTTCTGCCGCCGTGGGGGGGGGGGGAATCGGGGGGGTAGGGGGGGGTTTGCCCCGATATGCCCCTAAGGGGGGCTGAAAGACTGTGGCTATTTGTTTGGGGGGCCCCCACCCCTACGTATATAAAAAAAAAAAATCCCTGGTGCCTTGTGGGCTTTCTGTCCCCCGCTCCCCCCCGGGGGGAAGATCGGGGGCTACTGCCCCCATCTGCCTCTTGGGGGGGGGGGGGGGGCAGAAAGACTATGGCATTTTATTGTGAGGGGGTGGGGGCATTGGCATGCCCATTCTGGGAAGCCCCTACCCCGAACTTTGGGGGGGAAAAAATCCCTGGTGCCTAGTGGGCCTTCTGCCCCCCCCCCCCCTGGGGGCAGATAAAGGGCTATTGTCCCAACTGCCTCCCGGGGGGGGCAGAAAGACTACTTTTTTTTTTCTTTTTTTTGGGTGGGGACATTGGCATGCGTATAAATAAAAAAAAAAACCTGGTGCCTAGTGGGCTTTTGCCCCCATCTGCCTCCTGGGGGGGGGGGGGGCAGAAAGTCTTTTGCCTTCTTTGGGGGTGGTAGGGTGGGGACATTGGGATGCCCATTCTGGGCAGCCCCCACCCCTGGCCTATACAAAAATAATCCCTGGCGTCTAAGGTGCTTTCTGCCCCCCCCTGGGGGGCAGATTGGGGGCTACTGCCCCATCTGCCTCCCAGGGGGAGCAGAAAGACTAGCATTTTTGTTTGGGGGGTGGGGGCATTGATATGCCCATTCTGGGCAGCCCCCACCCCTGGCCTATACAAAAATAATCCCTGGCGTCTAAGGTGCTTTCTGCCCCCCCCTGGGGGGCAGATTGGGGGCTACTGCCCCATCTGCCTCCCAGGGGGAGCAGAAAGACTGTAGCATTTTTGTTTGGGGGGTGGGGGCATTGATATGCCCTTTCTGGGCAGCCCCCACCCCTACGTATAAAAACAAGAAATCCCTGGTGCTTAGTGGGTAAATGCCCCCATCTGCCTCCTGGGGGGGGGGGGGGGGCAGAAAGTCTTTTGTTTTATTTGAGGGGGTAGGGTGGGGGCATTTGCATGCCCATTCTGGGCAGCCCCCACCGCTTGCCTATAAAAAAAATCCTTGGCATCTACGGCTAATGCCCCCATCTGCCCCCCCAGGGGGGGGCAGAAAGACTGTTTGTACCCACATTATATGGGGGGAGCAAAGGCCCTTGCCCCCTGGTGGCTACTGGGTGGATCCCTGCTTGGGGATCGCCCTCCTGGGGCGATCCCCAAGCAGGGATCCACTAGAGACGGGTACCATTGGAAAGGAGAGAACTCTCCCAAGTTTTTCGGTGATCGGGGCTGAGATAGCCCCACGAGCACTTAAACAATGAAACTGAAACTAAGTTTCATTTTCATTGCAATGACGTCAGCGCGCCATGTGCGCGATCGGCATTGCAATAAAAATGCAAATTGGCCTCTGGAGGTTGGGGAAGCTCTTCCCCCACCTCCCGAGGCCAATAAAAAAAAGGAAATCCCTCTGCTGTCTGCAGCAGAGGGATTTAGTGCCCCTGTTCTCATGACGGAATGGTTCCGTCAGGAGCACTGGTGCTCATGACAGAACCATTCCGTCATGAGCACTGAAAGGGTTAATGGCAGTAACTAATACACAACCACAAAGCCACCGCTGCCGTCTCGTCCGGACACGCTCCAACTGCCACACAGTGGAACATACCCTGCACGAGCTTCAGTAGTGGAATCTTAACACTAACATTCTACATGCTCACTAAATAGAAACAGAGCATAACAGAAACATTGTGTGACACTGACTTATTTGTTAATTAAAATGGTGCGGCCATGAGCCAAGAAACAGTAGCCAGAACTAATTACTGTTTTCAGACTCGATAACAGTTCTTTGACCTAGAAGTTTGTGGCCCATAATATGTCTGTCCTGGGCTATGCTATCAGTCAATGTAGGCTTGCTGGGGCTGGAACGAAAGTGTTGACTTCTGGCCCATTTACTTGATTTACATTGATGTGGACAAAATGTCAGCTTTGTGGCAGGTATGTAGCTAATTTTTTAAGCAGTTCATGCTACTAATCCTCTTCACATATTGCTGTTCTGGACTGATGGAAAGCATGATTTCTAGACTTCGTAGTCAGTTGTGTGTTGTGGCTCATCCCCCTTTTCTGCCTCACATCATGTTTTAACTACATTGCTGCCTGTCCCTGTTCTGCAGCTCATTTTCACTCTGAACTATGAGTAAAATGCACGTTTCTCAGACTATATGTTGGTTTTACAGGGCTTGCCTGCTTTCAGTCCTGACACAGTGTGGCCTCCCAGGCGGCAGGGTGACTCCCTCTGATGTAGTGCATCCTCACGAACCGAACACAGACAGGCATTTTTATGCTTCAGCCCTATTCTTTCTGAGCCTGTGTGCCATCAGCAACGGTGCACCTTTCTCAGCTCGTCACAGAATGAGGTTGGATGAGTAAGAGTCACTGACCCCACCCCACCCTACAACGAGCTGCAAAAGCGCCGAGGTCACAGGAGGCTGCCACAATACCAGGGAAGAGAGGGGACAGGAGGTTGTACAAGTGAACTGGGAACACGTTACAAGGTATAATGATGAATATATTCACCCATACAGTCACTGGTACATCCACTCAAAGACCCAGAGAACCACTCCCAGACCCACACAGCAACTCACACACCCACTCTCAGCCACATACACACCCATACAGCCACTCGCACACCCACACAGCCAGTCACACACCCACACAGCCAGTCACACACCCACTCACAGATTCACAGAACCACTTTGACATCCACACACCTGCTCACACCTATACATCCACTCACTCACTCACAGATCCAGAAAACCACTCACACACCTGCACAGGCACTAGACAGCTACTCATACACCCGTTCTCACATCTAGTTACTCAGCCACTACCACACACACACACACACACCCATATAGCCCCTCACACAGTTACTTATACAGCTACTCGTACACCCGCACACAGGCAGTGATACAGTTATATAAATTGTAATAGAATATGTTTATAATAAATGTGTTGTTGTTTTGTATTGAATGTGTGATTTGGATTGGGGACAGAGCCGCAGATTTGCCTGCAACATAGCCGACAGACCCTTATTTGGCTGAGGATCAACGGCGGATTCCAGTGAGAAATTAGAAGAAAAAAAATTAAAA
Organism: Calotriton arnoldi; assembly: GCA_963921515.1. NCBI lineage: Eukaryota > Metazoa > Chordata > Amphibia > Caudata > Salamandridae > Calotriton > Calotriton arnoldi. Next base: position 2,872,057 of record CAWUFW010000115.1, read on the forward strand.
CGAAAAGAACCAGTCTTTGGGAAAAGGGTTAGCTCTGAAAAGAGCCTTTGTGTCTATGGTGTATAGATGATAACTACACATAAAACAGATTGCAGTCTTTTACGTTGCTGAGGAACACCCTGTTGCCTGTGTCTGTAAAATGGACTCCGTCTTTTCGAAATATTCTGTCCATGTTGAAGCATAAGTTGTTAGGGTATATAGAGCCCATGTTGTGGTCTTGGAGAAATGCAGAAACCAATTTATTGACGTGTTTTCTGGTTTTCTTTATCTGTGACACAATTGAGTAGACCACTGCCATTTTTAGGTCTCGCCTGAGCCAGCGCATGCGCTGCCCTGGCGAGAGTTTTAGTAAGCGGGTTTTGGAAGTGCAAACAGCAGTTTGCTGGCGACCAGCTTGCGTTCACGCGAGCGTGCACCCGCGATCAGGCGCCATATGGCTTCCCTCGCCGTCTGGCTTCCCTCGCGATTACTTTCACTTTCGCGGCCGCGTCAGTTTCGCGGCCGCGCGGCCATTGCTTGTTATTTTCACCAACAAGGCTCGCAGGCGCCTGCAAGAATACCCCTTCCAAACTTCTCAATGAGACCATCATCTCGGATAACCAAATGTTTAAAAGCTATTGCCACCGTCAATTAGGCATGAACACCGCGACACCCGTCAGCACCCTACCACTAGCCTAGGGTCACCAGGATTCCTGGATTTGCCAGGACAGTCCAGTTTTTGCCATCTGTCGTGACAAATTGTAGTACATTTAGCTAAAGCCCCAGTTATCAGAGACTGTCTGCTAAACACTGGGCGAGTTTTCATGTGTTCCGGAGCAGAAATAATTAAAAGCCCCTCACAGAAAGCATCTTAGTTAACACAAATTGCAAATGTGTCTAAGTTGCGTCTAGTTTGAATTAGTGCCTCCTGTTTTACACGTTGCTGAGTACGGTCGTGCCATTCCGTGCCCCTCGGTCTACACAAAACTGTAGAGCTACTACTACGTTTACGGAATGTATCCGTTTTTGGTTTTAAAACCACGGTCACACTACCTATCCCCTGGTTACTCCAATCACTCTTCGGTAACAGGATACGTGGCAAGATACTCTTCCTGGAGGTCGCATCTCTCCAACTACTTCCACTGTTATTGCCTCCAAAGTTTCTTGAGGGCTTCTCTGGCGCTCCTCCACCCCAACTCCAGTCTCGGCCCCCTCTCTCATCCTCCCAGTATGGCTTATGAAGGGTGCCCCTAGCCACACGCCCGCGGCCGCCATCTCGGTACCAAAGCCGATCCAGCACGGTGCTGCCAGCCATCTTGGAAGGGTTTTGGGTTGTCCGCCATCCAACAAGATTTCCTTCAGATATAAAGGTAGCATTTCACTTTTAGGCTTTTGACTCTTTAGCAGCGGTCTAACCTGAAAAATGTTGACGTCAAGTTTCAACATTAAAAAAAAAGTGTTTTAAATTGTCGTTTTATTTTTGTTTAAAATCAATAATAACAACCGTCTAAATAATTCATATATTATTAAGACAGGATAAGCAAGTTTGTACTATTCATAGCATTTCTAACATTTGTCATTGATATTCCCTCTGTGCCTAGTCCAGAATTTACTACTTATAAAAATGCATGTCCGCCAGCCAGGGTCTTGTTATTCCCCGCCTTGCTGCTTCAGAAAAGTGCGTGATGTGTCAGCATGTACGTCCTGGTGCCACCCCTTTACTAAATTTGTTTCTGTGGTTTCCACGAAATCTAACCCTGCTTAGAAAAATGCGAAAAAGGCACGGTTCGTTCATGGTCTCCTTGCTGAGCTACGTATCTCAAGATGGCACTGGTTTGTAAACAATAGCCAAGGCCTCCTTGATGAGCGATGCCTCATAAATTCGTTTTCTTACCCACCTGCAACCAGGACCTTACTACTAGGATCTTGGATTTTCTTTGTATAGAACTGTTGCTTCCTGCTAGGTTTGTTTAAAGGATATCTAAGAACAAGCATTGGCATAGCCAATAGGTCTCGCGTTTGGGACCTTATAAGTATTTAGTTATGCAGCACAATATCATTGGTGCAACAACATAAACTAAATACTTATAAGGTCCCAAAGGCGAGACCTATTGGCCATGCCAATGCTTGTTGTCTTTGGCACATGGAGAACACCAAGGCAGTATGTGGAAAAAGTGACATTAATTTACCAAAGGTATCCTTCATTGGGATTTCCAGTCCTACCACAGTAATTGTGCCTGGGTCATTGCCACTACACTGCACAATCATGAGGTCTGAATGTTGGCAATCTGCAATGATTTCAACCAAAGGCAGCAATTGATGCCTCTTTAACCCCCTCTGGCAAACCCAAGTAATGTCTACATTAGATAAACCTAGGCCCCTGTCAATGTCCCTCTTTCTAGCACTCACTTTGGTCCAAAACACAAAACTATGGCCCTCCACGCAGACTCCGACTATTTTGGAGACAAGCAGAAGTAGCACACTGGAAAAAGCTGCAGCAGAATGAGGCAGTTTTGAAGCTGAAAGGCAGCTACAATAGAGAACAGCAAGTAAAGTATAAAATAGCATATTTGATTGGATGGTGGATATGTGCAGGGAACTAAAATAAAGTAGTGATTTTAAGAAAAAAAAGTAACTAACTTCGAGATTTGCTTTGGAAAAATAAAAAAACGTATGTTGTTTGGGATATGCTTGTAATTGCTAACAGTCAACCACACCTGCTACAGCTAATGTGAAGCTAGTATGCTGTTTAGAGAAATTCGTGTGAACTTTTGACCTACTGGTAGGCAGAGACTATTGGAAACATGGCTATTATGGAAATAGAGCTAAAAGAGTAGGGGGAAGGGGACAATAGAGACTAGTGTGAATTTGAAAAGCAGACTAGTGTACAAACATTGGTCTGTAGGGAGTGTATATATTTTAAACGACAATATTTTACAAAATAAAATGTAAATGAAAAGCATTAACAGCAGATTCTTAAATGCTTTTAAGGGCTTTGTGTGGATCTGCAGATCCACCGTAGTTTCACACGGGGGCCGCACTGATCGCAGCAGTGGATCCACTAAAAACCTACAAATTGGGCTTCTGTACAGGAAACATGAAAAGGGTTAAAAATAGTGCATTTAGAAGAGGTATAACAAAAATAAAAGATGAAAGGAAGTCTGTTATTTACTAAGTATAAGAGTATGAGTGAAAGCAAAGTAGAAAGAGTATCCATTTTAGGTATTTTTCTACAGAGTGGAGTAAGTTTGCCTTATTTCTCACTTGAGATTTGCAGTGGAAAACGGATGTTAACAGATATTAAAATAAAAGTTGGACATCAGCACAGAGATTTTACAGGTATGTTAATTAGGTTGTACTATAAAAAAGTATATTTAAAAAATAACGGAGTGTATAAAAGCTGAAAGAAAAAGTGTGGCTTCTAGACACTACAGTAAAAGGCAAAATAGCAGGGAGCTTAGAAGAGAACATTAACTAAAAATCTAGTGAGCAGAAAAGGAGGAAGAGGAATTGCTATGCTAAAAATATAGTTATTTTATTAAGTCAGTATGAATGAATGTGTTAGAAATTAGATGTGGGTGATTGCTTATAGTATGTTATTTAATAATAGGTAGTTTGCACTCACTCACATAGTCAGGCTGGCACTTACACACCCAGTTACACTCCCACAAAAACACCTATGTACCCACCACTCATATAGCCAGACAGTGACTGACACACTTAGTTGCACACCCATAAAACCATTCACACACAGTGATGATGGTAAGTATCTGGTCAGGGGGTAAGGTTCCGATAGATGGTCCAGTGGCTGATGATGATGCACCACTTTCTCTCTTTCTTATCATTCTATGATACATCTTTGTATGTATGGTTTTCAGGTGTTACGAAGTAGTGTATGTGCCATGTGAATACTTCTTCACCCTACCTCTAGAATGTTTTTTCCTGCATAGATTGCATTGGACACATTTTGGAAGAACTTTGTTTTGTCCTGAAGGGATGGAGAAATATTTCAAAACGTCAGAGGAATTCTTTAGAGGTGATACGTCTTCATCCTGATCTTTCTGTTCTTTTCTATCTTCAGCAGAAGACATCTTAACTTTGAAATTCTCTTCTTCTGAAGGAAAGCCAAAAAACGATGGAGCTGTGGTTTTGACACAGTCTCCAGGGAGATGTGAAACTCAAATAATTGATTTAGAGTGTGGTTTGCAATGTGGAAGAGTGGTGACTTACTGTATCCAATGAGAAGTTGAGGATTGGGTGTGTTGCTGGATTTGCAGCGGATTTGTGGTGGCATTGCAACGGATCCGTGGATCCATGAAATTAATACAAAAAAAGAGAAAGACTTGCTGTCTTGCATTTATCAAAAGTTTACAGAAGATATGTTCCGTTGATTTGTTAATTGTCACTTTTAAAATGTATAATTAGAATAAATGTGTTAATAAAATGTATTTATGAACTCATAAAAATGTATATTACTAAATTGAACTTATAGGTGAAATTGTAGTACAATTTATAATAAAAACTGTGACATTCACTAAAAAAAGGTTACAGGGACGTTATAGTTAGGCTCAGATTTTACACACACAAAACCATAGAAAGTCAGCAGTTCTAGTTACCTGAGCTCACTAAAACTTACGCCTCCTCAATGCACTACTTATGACCTCACATATTACATCACTCATTACATGGTCAGTTACATCACTGATTACATCATCCACAGAATCACTCGCACCCCCATGCAACATCTCATACACCCATTCAACACACCCACAAAACCAGTCCCATACTCATTCGCAGACCTATACTGATGACCTCATCCAGTGAGTGTGTTTCGTAAATGTTTACTGAAACAAAGACATATACAAAGCTACTGCATAAGTTAAATTACTATTCTTTTTGTGCTACTAATGAGTGATAGTATTTCTAACATATGTCCTTGATCTATAATCTAGTTTTAAAAGTGGGTGTACTATTTATTAGTGTCTTAGCCTCTATACTGACATATGTCCCCTGCTGATATATGTGTACTGTAGTGCTTTGCGACAGTCTAAGCTGTTCATTGAGACTTCACTCCACAGTGATGGCTGAGTATAGTTTTGTTTTATGACATATTAACCACATTCTTTAGACTGCTCTCCTTTGTGATGAAGGACTGTAGTAGTGGATTGCAATAAATTCAATTGTTCACTAAGACCTTTCTCTAGGATGATGGCCCAGTGTAGTAGCTCTAACAAAAAACCCAGTACAGTTATGTGCAAAATGGACATAACTTAATGGACATATATAATGGACATAACCTTGGAGCTCCCGGGATAGGGATCTCCGTCACGGCAAATATCCCTCGCTAACCCAGCCATCCACTCCGCATTGACATCTAACTGTGCCGCAAACTACTCCTGGACCACGAATCTCCAATTTGGAGTCACCTACCTGCACCTGGAGGGCTGGACGTCCCGGACTTGACGCGCCCGCCCGTCTCTGCCTAGGCGCTCACCACGCCTACTGCCCACGGTCCGGTTCCAATCTCGCAGGTAGTCGACTGCGTACGGGCTGACGTGAGGAGGGCTACGAGACCGGACAACCTGCCCTGAGAGTCTGCACAGCAGCGGTGAAGCCTGCACCCGCCTTCTTTTGCCCAGCCAATCGAGACGGTGAGAGGGGTGGAGTGCGGTGCCGCCGGCGACCCCGCTGAGAACCGGGGGTCCCGAGATGCAGCCGCCGCGAACTTTAGGGATGAAGGTTTCTGCCTCCAGGGTGTGCTAAACAACTCGGGGTGCCGTGACCCGGGCCGCCTGACTTCAATATGGCCGCTGTCACAAACAGGCGCCGGGTCCCAGTCCTGACTACCTGACCCCTTAATGGCTGCACTCACAGAATCCCATCATCGCGTGGCAGTACCGAGCGGATGATTGCCACTGATCTAACATCCACTGGTGGCCTCATAACAGAGATTGCCGAGCCCTTGTCCCAGGATCATCGCCCTAAGGCCTTCACGCCCGAGTCAGAGTTGGTCCTTTAAACTCCAAGGACCTTCAGCACTTAGTTGGTCATTACCAAGATGGCCGCCGATCTGTAGCTGGTTAAGATGCTCCCATGGCCGGGATCATCAGCATTTAAAATATCCCGCGGATACCCTGCCATCCACCTACCATTTTACCACAGCACCTCAAGTCCTGTCATTATGGCTAAGCTATTGACCACTTGTAGCTGAAGGCTGAGGTGAGCGGACCCCCTCCCCTCCCCCCCCAGCGCGATGCAAAATGGCGGCTCCTACCACGCTTGTCCCGCCGAGAGGGGAGATGCGTCCAGGTGGGCTTTAAATGGACTGTGTTACCCCCGATCACATATTGACGCTTGGGAGATCGTGTGACCCTTTTAAGAACTAAGGAGACTGGCCCATCCTTCCCAGTAAAGTACTGTAGCACCTGCCATCTTGATCAGCCCTCACCTGACCCTGTTCCTGCTCACCCACCAGGACATTTAATCTGAGAACTTTCCCTAATCAGCTGAGACCTAGCCATTTTGACTGATGCCCGGTGGAGCTACCTCGCGAGCTAAAGGGGAGATGGACTATGGATTCCCTCCGTGGCCATCACCTACCCAGCTGGTCTTTGGGCAAACTCTCCTGCGTCTCTCCTGTCCTTATCTCCCTCCTCCCCCTTCCCCCTACCCCTTTTCGCTCTACCCCTCTCCTCTTTCCAGCTATTCACCTCTGCCCTCGCCCGTCCTTGCTCATAGTTCCCACCCTGATTACCAACTGGACTTTCTTCTGTGAACTTCCCCTCGTCAGTTGAGTCCTAGCTATTTGACCGATGCCCGATGGAGCTACCTTGTTTAGCTATAGGGAGACGGACTATGGATTCCCTCCTAGGACGTCACCTACCCAGTCGGTCATTGGGCAGACCTCCTTTCGTCTCTCCTGCCTGCCTTTTCCCTCATACTCATCCTCCCTCTTCCCCGCCCTCCGCTCTATTTGTCCCACCTTCGTTTCCTCTCTCAATGTGTTGCTTATTCTTGATGTTATGTGTAATTGTTATCTTTTTCTGTAACATTGTGTAACCTATTGTAAAGCGCTCTGATACCTACGGGTCTAGCCAGCGCTATATAAAACTCTTAAAATAAAATAAATAAACTCTCCACTGAAGAGAAACAAAGGTTTTTCTCATGAAACCCTCACCCACCCGGGTTACCCCTTGGTAGCATGCTTCATCATCGGGTCCATCCTGATCTGCTGCAGATCGGGGCGTGCTATGACCTACAAAGGAGCACTTATTGGTGTTATATACAATGATAAAGGAGTTGTTATAAAAAGAGAAAGGGAGTGGGGATGATGGTGTGTGGTTTAAAAATACCTGGCTAGTAGGTGTCCCTTAATTTATTTTAACCTCTAGTCAGTATGATTGAAAATCGGGGGAGCTTTAGGACAAAAGATTATAATGGATCTATTTTTCTAAATGGTCAACCTGTTTTGAGCCGTGCCCTGGTTGGCTCTTCTTCAGGACTGGGGAAGCTAGTTCCCTGGTACTGCTCCTGTTAAATCACACTGGAAGCACACTAATGAATGCAAGAAAAAATGGAAAGGTATACAGTCACCAACTGTTAGGCGTTCATAGTTTGATAATATATAAGATGCAGCAATGTTGCATCATGGTACCTCCGGAGGAGAGGGTGGCTGTTGCCACAGTCGTTTCAAGATGACACCTCTGTTTTGTTATCTAATCGGATAGACCTCCAGGCCAAACCCAGTGTATCCTTTTACTCCCCCCTTCTTTTTTAGTATCAGTGTAATAGACATTAACAACAGACTCAATTCTCTGCTCACACCTTTCTCCAGGATGAAGAATAATTTTACTAGTGGTTACAGTGAGTCTGTGCTGTACTTTCTCACCTGTGTAAAATGTATTTTATGTAGTATATTGAAGTTTACTTTGCTGAATGATATCATTAGTGATGTCATGATTGATGTCACTGACCATGTCATGGGGGATTAAATATGAGGTCATAAGCAGTGCATCTTGTTGACAAAATTGCGTGGTAACGGAATTTGTGGTACAGGCATGCGTTTTAAAGGCATATGCGTGGTAAATGTTGTTTCTTGCTCAGTGGTGTGTCATTGCAGTGGCCATCATAAACCATCTATCCATACCTCTCCTTGTAACTAGTAACCGGCTGCCCTTTCAAGCCCCACCTATTTGTCGTTAGAAAAGTACATATGTACATTAGGAAATGGGGAAAATGCCCTTTTGCATTTACAGACTCTGTGATTTTATGAATTGCAGATCTTTAAGCCCCAGAAGGGCCTTGTACATCAGGCCTCTTGCTCCCAAGTGTAGGGTCATGTTCAGACTGTACATCTGAGGACATTGGCACAAGGCCCATTGCACCCAACAAAGCTAAAGGGCTGGAGCATAAATTATGCTAAAACTTAAGTCTCTGCTACGCGGTATGGTATTGGGAAAACCACTATATTGTTCTTCCATCGTGTAATATGTCTCTTCTTTATGATAACGTTCTGTACTGCAGATTGTTGTTGTATGCTGGACTTTTGTTGTATAGTGCTTTGTATGTGTGGGCCAACATCTTGAACGGGCGTCTCTTCTGGAACGGGAGGCAGTGTAGCTTCTTGAGGTGGGGTGTGATGAGGGGCCCATCTGGGGAGGTCAAGGATGAGTCATGCGGATGTGTTTTGAATTGTCTGTAGTCTGTTCAGGAGGTGTGCAGTGATTCATACGTAGTGTTCCTGTAGTCCAGCCTGCTAGTGAATAATGCCTGCGTGACGGTCCTTTTGGTGTTGACTGGGAGCCACCAGAAGAACTTGCACAGAGGTTTCACAACATACTTTAGTGCTACTAAAGTTGTCTAAAAAAAACAAGTTTTATGTTTTTCCGGAACATGGTTTCTGAGTGTTCCAATCTTAACTCCAAAGGGATAGAGTTCCACAGCTTCGCGATCAAGTAGCTGAAAGAGCAGCCACTCAGACGTGCTCGGTTTATCTAGGGGATTACTGTCAAAGTGGTCTCGTGAGGACCTGAGCCATCTATTCGGATGCTACAATTTAATCAGGGGTAAGAGGTAATGAGGGCCGTTCTGATTAAAAATGTTGTGGCCGATACACAGTGGCAGGCAGCTGGTGTCCATCCATTCAGCTCAGTCCACCAGACATGCTCTAAAACTGTCCGCTGCAAGGTCTTCGTCCTGCGCCCGATTGATAATTAGCTGAGTATCGTCAGCATACAACACGATCTTAACACCATGACGCTCAATCACATCAGTTAGGTGGCGCATATATAGATGAAATAAAGACTCGGGCAGAGCCTTGTGGCACTCCCCGCTGCAGAGGGAGGATCTCAGAAGTACATGGCTGCAGTTGCACCTGAAATGTGTGATTATGCAGGTAGTCTGCTAGCCATTCAATAGCCGGACTCTCACACTGTATTGCCACAGTTGTTGTAATAGAAGACCGTGGGACACAGTGTCAAAGAATGCACTCCGGTCCAGCATGACCAGGGCAGCTGGCTTGCCCTCATCAACAATAAGTCTCGAGGATTCCGAATTCTGAGTGTTGTGTAGAAGAAGCTCAGTCTCCTCGATGTACCTCATCAGTTGACATGTTTTTCTGCAATTTTGGCGAAGAATGATGGCAAGGAAATAGGTCTGAAATTCTCTGATTTAGATGGGTTCAGAGGGCTTCTTCAGACGTGGGACCACTTTAGCGTGTTTCCATTGGGAAGGAACTTTACCAGGTGCTGAAAGATCGATTGAGCAGTTCACAGATCGTTGGAAAAATTACTTCCAGTCCCCGTTCTAGCATGGCAGCTGAAACCGGGTTGAGCGGAGAGCCCGATTTTATTTTAATCACAAGGGTACGAGCCTCTTTGACAGATGGATTGGGTATATTCGAGAGGCAATCAAAGCCTGAGGAAGATGGTGGCCTTAAGATGGGAACCGGGTGATCTTTTGCTTTTTCCGAACAGGCTGTGTAGATTTTTGCAATTTTCTCTAAAAAAGAATTGCACAATTTGATTGCACTTTTCTGCTGAAAGGAGTGATCGGGGCTGAAACACGTTCTAGAGAAGTGAGAGACTTGACTATCCGAGAAATTTCTCATGTGTTTTTGGCCATCTTTATCCTCTGAGTAAAGAATTGTGTGCATCGTGTTGCTTTATGGTGCATCTTTAGAGCTCTTAGATAGTTTGCTTTGTCGAATGAATTAAACTTTCTGCGCTATATGCGTTCCAGGTGTTTACACTCCTTTTTCATTTGCAGAAGGTCCTCGGAGAACCACTCAACTGATGACCTGGAGCGGGTAGTATTACGCATTTTTAGGGGTGGACCCCTTAATCCAGGCTTCCACCTGACAATTAGCTACTTGGGGACAATGATTTAGTGATGGAGGGCTCAGATTTAAAGCCGATGTAAAAGCGGTGGGTGTGATCAAAGACCATCGCCGAGTTTTGCTTCTGCTTTGAACTCTAGATGCAGATGGAGCCGTGCAACTCAGCGACACTTGAAAAGGAAGGATCAGATGATCAGATAATGCAAAAGGGATGGAGGGTGCTGAGCTGACTTGAGGACATTAAAGAGTAGTCCAAGAAGCTTTCCTTATGTTTAGTCCATTGCTCTATACAACTTAAATTACACATTGGAAATGCTGTGGCCCATTTTCTGGAATAATAGTAAAATGGAAAAAGTTAAATTCTAAACCGATTTAGTTGTAAAATTGACAGACACAAAACTGCTTCTTTATGTTTAAATCCTCCAAAGACAGCTGAAAGTGTCTCATGTCATAAGTTGCTTATAGTGAAGCAGATTTCGTCTGCAGATTCACATAATTTGCTAAGGGAGCAACAAATCTGATACATTTGTACTGTATTGTTTTTGTTTTCATTTTATAAAGCACTACTTAATACGTCTATAGTGGTTACTGTAAGAATTGGCACAAGGTGTGGGCTTTCTGCGGTCATTCAAGAAAAGTATATTATTTACCTGGTGTAAAGTGGTTATGCTGCCTCGCATGAGCAAAATCATGCACTTATGGATAAGATATCCACTTCTGCTATCCTGTGCTGTTGCTACAAATATCTGATCTAAAGTGATTCAATACCCGAGTCTTTATTTCCACTAATTTTTATGGTTCAAATCTTTTATTAAGTATTTTGAAAAACAGTAAACAATGCCAACAGTAGACCTGGCACAATTCTGGGCTATGCAGAGCCCGGCGTTGAATAGCTTACAAGCCAGGATCTCATAGGCGGACAAACTCTTGCCCCTCCCACCCGCCTCCCTCCCTCCATTCACCAATGCACTAGCTTTGAGAAACATATTAATGTCGCTGTATACTAGTACTGCTCTGGGGATGATGGCGTAGCAGTCTCGGGTAGGCGTAGCAAGCGCAGGTATCTGGGGCAAGTGAGTTCTCGGAATTCCTGCGATAGTAGAGACAGGAAGGGTCGCCATATCTCTCTGAAGGCCACGCCCTGCCCAGCAAGCGTAAGTGTTATCTTTTCCATTCCCAGAATATGCCATAGCCGGGTTAGCCAACCTGTATGTGCGGGAGTTTGGGGGGTTCCCCAATGTGCAAGTATGTTCTGCATGGCTGTTCCCAGGGCTAGTCCGATCAGACGCCCTCTCCTAGATTTTAATGGATAAGTCAGTGGGTTGGGGACCCCTAATAGAATGTGTGCGGGAATCTAAGTAGATGGGTGTCTAAATGTGTGTCAATTTTGTCTAATACTTGGGTCCAGTAGTGTTGTATCTGGGAATATTCCCACATTATGTGGGCCAGCGTACCTTGTGCGCTGCAGTTTCTCCAACAGACTGCACTCTCTGAGGGATTGATTTTATGTACTCTCGCTGGTGTGTAATACCAGTAAGTTGCCACCTTTGTGAGTGTGTCAGTTAAGGCTATGTTACTGGCCGTATGTCGAACCCTGTGACATATTCCATCCCACTCTTTGTTGCTTAGAGTTCTCCCTATGTCTTTTTCCCATCTGATTCCCCGTGCATTGTACATGTGTTTGTTCCGCCCATTCAGTTACCTGTATAGTTCAGAAATTAGCTTCTTGTCCGAGGTCTTGGACAGCAGTCATCTCTCATAATGAGTGAGGTGACGCTGCGCGGCGGCCTTGTTTTGTGGCTGTACTATCCAATGTCTAAGCTGCAAATATCGCAGGTGCTCCGTATCTGGAATGCCATAATCTGCTTTAATCTGTTGAAATGAAAGTGCCCCCTCAACATCAAAGAAGTGACCCATGGCACGGCACTCAGAACGGCGCCACAGAGTAAACTGGGTCTTACCCACCCCCGGTTCAAAATCTGGGTTGTCGAACAATGGAGTCATAGGAGAAGGGAACGTCGTCCGGTTGTGTTTGATATTAGTCTGGTCCCACGCCACCATTGTCGTCTGCGTAATGGGGGACAGATGCAAGCTTCGTGGTCTATGTGCTTTCTTTAAAAAAGGGATTTTCATCAGTGATATTCCGGCTACCGCCCCATCCTGAAATAACCAGTGCTTTTCTGATTCGGAGTGGCTCCGTTCTACTAAGTATCTTAATTGCGCCGCTTGATAATACAGTTGGAGGTTAGGTATTTCCAGCCCACCCTCACTAGGCGGCAGAAAGCTAAGGGTCTTTTTTATCCGGGGCTTCCGACCCTGCCATATGAAGTGCATGATCTCCACTTGTAGTTTATGAATCATTCCTGAGGGTGGCTGTAAAGGGAGTGTTTGAAACAAGTACAGGATTTTGGGGAGGACCATCATCTTAATAGCTGCAACCCTACCCAACCATGAAATCTGGTGGTATTTCCATCTATGTATGTCATTGCGAATTTGTCTATGTAGATTATTATAATTGGTAGTGACAGTAGCTTGTGTAGTTGGTGCTATTTGGACTCCCGAGTAAGAAACAGTGTCCTGGGACCATTGGAACGGGTACTGTTTCTTGAATCGTTCCACCATTTGCGGCGGGAGGGAGAGACTAAGTGCTACGGATTTCCCTATGTTCACTTTGAACCCAGACGCCATGCCAAAGAAATCTAGTTCTGCGACGAAGGCCTCCAAAGGTGTGCCTGGATTGTTAAGAGTCACTAAAACGTCATCTGCGAAGAGGCTTATGATGTGTTTGTCCCCCCCTGAATGGTACTCCAAAGATCTGTGGGTGTGTTCTTACTTTCTGCGCCAGCGGCCCCATATATAACGCGAATAGTAAGGGTGACCGGGGACATCCTTGCCTTCAGCTGTTCGTAGAGGGGCAGATGTATGGCCATTGACTCTCACTGTTGCTGTGGGGAAGCAATAACAGTTTAAGATCTGAGTCCTAAATCGCTTTCCCAGACTGAAATGGGTCAGAACTTGTTCAAGATATGGCCAATGTACCCTGTCAAAGGCTTTTTCAGCATCTATAGTCCTCAGCATATAGTTGCCCGGGAATCTGGAAGCCTTATCTAGTATGTGCAGGACCCTTTTGGTGTTATCGCTTGTCTGTCTCTGAGGGATGAAGCCCGCCTGGTCGGGGTCTACCAGGGCTGTCATGTACGTGCTCAGTCTGTGGGCCAATATTCCTGTGAATAATTTTAAGTCTAAGTTAAGCAGTGAGATGGGCCGGTATGAGCTGCATTGTGTTTTGTCCTTCCGGGGTTTGAGGATAACTATTATGGCGGCCTCCAGCCTCGAGGCTGGAATCGCTCCCGGCCAAGAAAAGGTATTGAAGAGCCGTGTCAGTAGAGGTGCCACCTCTGGACAAAAGGTTTTGTAAAAAAATCGCTGTAAAGCCATGTGGGCCTGGGGATTTAGCCAATTTCAGCCGGGAGATTGCAGAGATTACTTCCTCGATTCGAATCTCTCCCTCCAATATTGAGGTTTGGTCTGGAATTAGTCTAGATGTTTGCACGTCTTGGAGGTATCTATTGCTCTCTGTGTTATCTAGCGTTTGACCCGAGTAAAGATGTTCATAGAATTCTCGGAATGTCTCGGCTATCGCAGTATCTTCCGTCATTGCTTGGGTGCCTTGCTGCTGTCGGCTCTCGTGCAGCTTGTGCCTGGCGGCGGCCACATTTGTCCCCCCCCCCCCCACATAAAAGGAATGGCGTAAACGGAGGGCTGCATACTCCGCCCTATCTAAGTCTAATGCAGCCAGTTGGGAGCGTAATGTCGGGAGTTGGCGCCAGACCCTGGGGGCCCCTGTCCTCTGGTGTATGTGCTCTAATTCCCGGATCTGTCGGGAGAGGCCCTCTCTCATCTCCTTCCAGAGTTTGTTGTCCGCAGCAGATATCGCTATGAATTCGCCTCGTACCACCGTTTTGAGTGCTTCCCACAAGGTGAATGTGCTGATCTGTGGAGTGTCGTTGTGTGTAAGGTAATCCCCCAATGTTCACTTAACTTGCTCCACTACTTCTATGCGTTGTAGAAGTGTGTCTCTCAGGCGCCACTGTCTATAAGGGCGGGTCTGAGGGGGGGAGTGACACCGTGGTCACTACCGCCTCGTGATCCAAGAGGGTCGCCGTGAGTATCTCCGTGTCTGCTGCAAGTGCATGTATGTCTCTGTTGCCGAGGAGGTAGTCCAGTCTGGCATATGTTTTGTGGGCGTTAGAATAAAAGGAAAAGTCCCTTGTCTGGGGATGGGATACCCTCCAGAGATCCACTAGTCCTAGTTCCCTTAGCCTGGCATGTCCCTCCTTGGATAGTGCTCCTGCCTGACCGTGTCGTTGGGCTGACCTGTCTGCGTTATTATCAAATACTAGGTTGAGGTCCGCCCCCAGTAGTATGTTGCGTTCGTCCGTGGCGAACACTTCCGACAATGCTCTTTGTAGGAACCCCTCCTGTCCCTCGTTCGGGGCGTACATTGTTCCTACAATCAGCCACTGGCCCCCCACTGTGAAGCGGTAAGTAAGCAGTCTCCCTTTGTTTTCAGCCTCTTTCTGTATCACCTTTCCCTGAAAGGCTCGAGACACCGTGATAGCCACCCCGCAGTTTTGGTAGGGCTTGAAGAAAACAGCTGGGTGGGGAACGCACGCGCTTTAAGCCTATGACAATCCCTGGCAAGTAGGTGGGTTTCCAGTAGTAGACAGATGTCTGCCTTCTTATGTGCTAGGTATGATAAAATCGCTCATCATTTAACCGGGTTGTTGAGTCCCCTCACATTGAGGGTGAGAATTTTGAGACTAGTGGTTTGCATTCCTGATACTCAAACGTACATCTAGCGAATACCCTCCTTTTCTTAAGCGCCCTGGCCGTTCTGTACCCTTGCCCTGGGTAAACTCGAGTGCGTTTGCGGTGTGTCCTATAGAGAAATTGCATGGTGAATGGAGGCCCCAAAAACTATCCCTAACAAAGGAAAAAAGAAAAAAGGAGAACAAGAAGAACCCTATAAAAACATAAACTAAGTTAACCAACAAAAAGTTCGTGGTCAGTCCTTCGGCCATTCTTGGCCACCAGGGGATATGTATTGGGTTCATGTTGTGGCCAAGCTCCCATCGCCTCCCCCCCGCCAGCAAATTCTCAGTGAGACAGCTGCCCGCTTGATGTGCTTAGTTATCCTCCGTCTTTGCCAGTGCAGCAGGAATAGACTCCAATGCCTCTTGCTGGCCTTTCGCTATTTCCGCTTGGGCTGGTTTACTCTGATTTCGATGGCGGCCCTGTCTTCGCCAGCGTGGTCGTTGTTCTCCTCATGCAGGAGACCCTGGCGCTCTACTACAGTTCTCTCCAGAGGGCTCCAGACACAGCAGTCGGCAGGCCTCCGAAAAGGAGCGCAGCTGCTGTAGTCTGCCTCCCCAGCGGAAGATGAGTCTGAAGGGATGACCCCACGAGTACGCAATATCCTGAGTTCGTAAGTAGGTGGTGACTGGGCGAAATTCCCTTCGCTTTTGCATAGTTAGCGAGGCAAGGTCCTGAAATAGTGTAGGGGTCTGACCTCGGAATGTGATTGGGTGCATTGCCCGTGCTTTGCGTATTATCTCCTCCTTGGTCTGAAAGTCGTGCACACAGACCAAGATGTCCGCTAGGTGGGGCCTTATCGGAGCGGGGTGTGCCCACTCTGTGCGCTCTGTCTAGCTTGAGTAGTGTGTCTTGGGGATTGCCAAGCACGTGGTTAAACAAGTCCCGTACATAACCAAAGATATCGCTGCCCTCTGCTTTCGATGCCACTGCTCGGATCCGAACGTTGTTCCTTCGGGAACGAATCTCGAGGTCTTCCAGGTGCGATTGTAGATCGATATGCTGCTCTTGAAGGCCGATAACCTCCTGCCTTAATGTCTCCGTTTCTTCGTCCCGGCCATCCCCTATGTTTTCTAGTGATGCAACTGTCCCCAAGAGCGTCCACGTCCTTTCTGATCCCTTTAATTTCTTGTGTGAGGTCTTTCTTGACTGTTTGCAGGTCCTCTTGGTCATAAACAATGATTCCAAAAATGCACGGGTCAGTCAGTCAAAATCACTTTATTCGGTTAATTAAAACCATAAAAGCATACTACAAAAAATAGGTTTGACAATAATGTGACATAAACACACACCGAATATAATGAACATACATCATAATCACAGTAAACAAACAGTTCATCAGGTAATTCATTAAGATTAGTTTTTTTTAAAAGTAATTAATATATTCTAGATCATGGGAATCCCTCTCTTTTTTTCCCCTTGTTCTAACTGCCGCAGTTAAAAAACTCGCTATGTTAAAAATTTCCCAGACATTGGTCAGCATCTGTAAATATGTAAGTGCTGGCTTCGCCTGTAAAAATCCTTTGCCCCTTAAGATTGGTAGAATAAAACGTTTTAGACTGTGCAAGAAATGCTCGCAAAATAAGACAAAATGCAACGTATCCTGGGTGGAGAAATTGTCACATGTACAGGTACCCAGATCCTCCACCCTTCTCCATCCCTGAGGTTCAGTGAGTAAAAAGTGCAACCCATTAAATCTAAATCTTACTAAGAGGAAACGATGAGTCGGGTTGGTTACTACATTTAAATAAGGTTCGACTTGCACAAGAAGTTTTTAATAATTGATAGGCTCGTACCGTTGGTTTTATCAATTCCCTGGCCTCTCTTTCCATACATGCCATATATAGTTAAGTTTTCTTGGCCCACAACATATCTTCCTTCATTAATTTGACTGGGGAAGTAAATAACTCGGGCCGTCCTAATTTCATTGCAAGCCTTTTCACGTAGCTCAGCCAGGGGATACTGCTTGCTCGATCTAATGCTAGACAATCGCGCATAATTTCGTGATTCATTTCAAGCTCCGGGTTTATCCAAATCCATTTAAGTAGGGGTGCCATTCCAATTAAATCTGACACAAAACCTACACCTGTCTCCTGGTGAACTATATAAGAGGGTGTTGATTGTGGCACCGATAGCAAGTTTTCCTAGGAATTTATTTTCCACTATTTGGATATCCTTAACTTCTGTATATCCCCATATATCAGAGCCATAGTTTGAGATAGCAATACATTTAGCTCTGTATATATTTAACAATGCTTGTATTGGTTTTGCCCCTAACCTACGTGCAAAATCAAGGACCGCTATTGTGGATCTGGCCATTACATTTCTTTTAGCTTTCTTTTGCGGCACCCACGTGCTCCTATCGTCAAATAAGACACCTAGGTAAGTAAATGTAGTAACCCTGGCAATCTCATTTCCTTCACAATGGAGCGTTTTAGGTCTTCTGGGCTTAGAGCCAATGATCATTGTGTGGGATTTAGAAAAATTTACATTTAGATCCAACGATCTCAAAATCGGCAAAGGTAGTTAAAAGGCCCTGTAGGCCAACCGCTGTTCTAGCTAATAAGGCGGCATGATCAGCATATAGGAGAGCTGGAATCAGCCACTCTCCCACACGCGGAATGTCTTTGCTGGCATCCCCTAAAACTGAGTCCAAATTATTAATATATAAAGTGAATAGTAGGGGGGCTAGAATACATCCCTGTCTCACTCCTTTTATGATGTGTATTCCCTGGGTACGGTTACCCCTTTGATCAAATCTCACTGTGGCTGTTTGGTCCCTATGCAGGTCGGCAAGGAAGTTTACAATGTTATTGTCCACGCCTAGTTTTATTAATAATGCCCATAACTTGGATCTGTTCACCCGGTCAAAGGCCGAGGAAAGATCCATGACCGCCAGATATAGCGTCCCTCTCTTGGCGATGGTCTACTTCCCTGCTATCAGGTGCAAGTTTAGGCACTGGTCCGTGGTGCCCCTCCCTTTCCTAAACCCATATTGCAGATTTGAGAGTATGTTGGTTTCATTTAGCCAGTCAGTTAGTTTTCTGAGTACCACTCTTCCTAGCACCTTCACTGCTGAATCTATAAGTGAGATTGGCCTATAGCATCGTGGGTCTCCTCTTTTTCCCTTTTTAAAAACTGGGACAATGATTGACTGGGACCATGATCTAGGCAGGCCAAATTTACAGTCCATATTAAAAACGTGAGCCAAAAGTTTTGACCATAATGTCACGTTAGATTTAAAAAGGATCAGCCGGGACACCGTCCGGTCCAGGAGCCTTATTACTTGACATTTGGGCGATGGCCACAGCTACTTCTTTATCTGTGAAGACCAAGGTATATGCCTCAGCCACAAACAGTGTACCTGGGGGTCCTTGGTCCTCCTGGTCGCCATATATATGTTTGAAATGGCTAAACCACTCCTCCTCCGGAATATTACATTCTAGTGGGCTACCCTTAGTATCTTGGAAAAATGGTTTATTTACAATTTCCCAGAACTTGGCACTTTTTTTATTGACGTCTATAGACAAAAGATCGTTTCACGCCTCATGTTTAATTTCAGATTTGCGTGTATGTATGGCCAACTTATAAGTTTTCCTAAGGGCAGCTATTAAAATTTTATCTTGTGGTTTATGCTTTAGGGCGACCAGCAACTTTTGATGGGCAACTGAGCAGTTATGGTCAAGCCACCTGTCCCCTCTATTAAGGACTTCCTTGTGCGGATTTGTAAGGGCTCTGGCCACCCGATTACAAATTTTTTCATATGCTGTGAGGATCCATTGTCCCGTAACTTATCGTCTAAGCAGAGATCAATCTCCATTCCAACAGTATTCACTAAATCATCATAAAAATCCTCCGGCACTACCTTGCACCACTTGAGTCTACAGCCTTGGTCTTTTGTTTTTAGCTTAGGACTAGAGACACATCTGATTGATTTAGGGTTAGTCTTGATGCCCCCAGCCAATATAAGATGTTTAGGGTTGTGATCACTAAAATGTGACCACGTGGCAGTATATGCCACAACCAGGGGTACCAAGGCGGTATTGATAAAGATGTATTCAATAGTAGAATTCATTCCCCTTCCTTTAAAGGATGGAATATCATCCTTTCCACACGAGGCATTAGGATGTGATCAACCAAATTCTGCTAAGGTATCCTCTAAAAAACCACCTTGTTGTGAATGTTCAAAATGTGTCTCTGAATAATTACCAGGACCTAGGCAGTCGGTGACATGGCAGTTCATTGGGCATAAATGTATATTAAAATCTCCTAAAACAATAACCGAATAAGGTGTGACTTGCTTTTCCTTATAAGACTCAAGAAAACAATTGAGACTGCCCAAATGTTCATTTGCAGCAGTTCTGTCAAATGAATTATAAAAATTAACAATAAGTATTTTAGGTGCGTTAAAAGGCGTAATCTGAACTGCTAAACAGTTTACTGACCCTGAGTCCAATTTACAGTGGTTGCCTATGACCTTTAGAGAAATTAAGGTTATTAATCCACCCTTAGACCTGCCAGCTACAGATGGCCTTGCTGGCTCAAAGTAAGTTGTGTAACCGTCCAGCCAGAAATTATTTTCGGTTTCCCAGGACTCTTGAAGCCCAACCACGTCGTATTCCTTTAATAGACCATTCCATCTAACATCGTCAATCTTATTTTTTTACTCCTCCTATGTTCCAGCTGAGTACCTTGACTTGCTCCCCCGTGCTATCCTCCCCCCCCCAATATGAGTTTGGTGGTATGATCCCTACAACTACCTGTAACTTGCCCTTGCATAGGGGAACGAATGGTAAGTCAGTCATTACTGTCCAGCTGGCTCAATGGGGTAAATCTATTTGCAGTTTCATAGCCCTTTCTCCTGTTACGTCAACAGAAGTTAAGTAACCTTTAGGTTGGTTAGTAGTGTTCAGTAAATGGGGGCGGCCACCATTGTACTTAGTTCTAGCACTTGACTCATAGCTACCTTCCCCTGGGGTTTGTCTTTGCGGAACTTTCTGATCTTTGGCTACCTCGCCCATGACTGGGGGATAGAAAAAACCCAGGGGCAATGCCGTAATCCCCCCCCCGGGCCACAGTTATAATTCTCCTGAAAAAGCCAGCCTGCTACGTCTGTCCGATCAAAATTAATGACTATACAATCACCGTCATCCGATTTAGGGCAACAGCCAGCCCATCCCACCCGTCTAGCCATTCTGATGTGTGAAGATGCTCTAGACCCCCCCATCAGAGAGTTTTTTACACCAAAACTTAACCTTACGGATAAGTTCCTCTGTTGATTCAGTGGTATTGTTTTTAAGAGGGGCCACCCCCATTAAAACCGATACCAACGGAGTAGCCTCAGGTGGCAAATGAAGCTTTCCTAAGTTAGCAGGCCCTCATATAGATGTTATGCCAGACCCCGTCGTATGCGGAGTTTCAGGCCTCCATTGGGTTCCACTCATGACCCCCTGTCTGGTGCCACTGCTATTCCCTAAAGTAACCTTGTTGGATTTCAAGGTCCCTGGATGTGTAATGCTGGGAGACCCTCACCCCCACAGATGTCACCTTGTGGGTGTATTGAGTGTTGTTGACATTATTAGACACATTACTCATGGCATTATTTCTCTTCCTCCTGTCCCTAGTGCTAGAGTCTTCCAAATCACCCAATTTAATCTCTATTCTAGACAGTTTTTCCGTCATACCTTCTAACCCAGATTTAACACAATTAAATAAATTTTCCCTGAGTGACCCAAAGATTGTGTCAATATGCGACACAATTGAGTCCACGGTTGTTGTGTTAAAATGAGAGAGTGGCCGCTCCAAAATTGGTGCTTCCTTTGTAACAGGGCCCGGTTTTGAGCCTTTTTTTACTAGGGGCTGTAAACTGTGCCATGGATGCATTCATTTCAGGGCTCCCCCTATCTTCAGGTTGGGGGTCCTAATGTAGGGTCGACAAAGTTTGGATATCCCGATTAGAGTCACTAGCCCCCACTACTGGGGCAAGAGTAGTATCAGTTCCTAAAGTTACGTGGGGCGGAGCAACAAAAGGAGCGGTGTCACTAGATGCTGCCTCAGTTCCCAGGCCCAACTGAGCCTCTACTTTGTGGATCTCCGTGGTTAAGGCTCCTACAGCTGTGGTTAAATAGGATATAATAGAGGCACAATTACGTGGTACCTTAGACTTAGTCTTTACAATGTCAGAGGTACACGGGAGTTTACGCTTACCCATGATGGCTTCTTCACGGAAGAGGGGTGGCCCAGCCCGGCCTCTGTCGGCCGCTGACGGGCGCAGACAGGACCGCCCATCGCCCGGGCGCGGCCTGCGCTGTGGGAGCCCGCGCTGCGTTTTAAAGTGCCTCCTGGCGCTGGTGGTACACATGGGCGGCGGCAGGCTGCTAGGGGCTATGGGCCTTGAAGTCCTGGCCAAACAGCAGAGTGGCGGTGATGAAAATGGGCTTCCCGCGCTGCGGGAGCCCGCGCTGCGTTTTAAAGCGCCTCCTGGCACTGGTGGTACACGTGGGCGGCGGAAGGCCGCTAGGGGCTATGGGCCTTGAAGTCCTGGCCAAACAGCAGAGCGGCGGTGATGAAAACTGGTCACTGGCTCTTCTGCTGGGCTGACCGCTAGTGCGTGCGGCGCCTCCTCCATAGACAAAGCCTCCATCGTGCTGTTGCCAGTAGGCCGCGTGAGCATGTCTTTGAGGCAGCGGTCTTTCTTTATTCGACCGGTAGTCATTATCGTTCCCTCTCTCTCTCACTGTCTGCGTCTGCGCTGGGCCTCAAGGTCCTGATCTCTAGACCTAAACGTAGGGCCTGTGGTTTCCGGCCGTGTCTTGGGCCTAGGAGCATGTAGGGACCCGTCCCTCGGATCGCCCTCTCACCCTCTTGCGTGTCCCAGGTGCAGGGGCAACTCGGTGGGACCGGCCGATCTGAGCCGCTGGATTGCCTCTCGACTGCTAGTTCGGGTGCTAGGCTATCTCTCCGAGTTAATTATTGTCTCTTCTGCTGTGCCACTCCGCCACGGAGTCTTTGCTGCGGGCGCCCCGTGGGACTCCCGGTAGTCGCTGCCTAGGTCCGACGCAGGTGACCTGATCAACCCCGGGTTGGGTCCAGCAAAGCCATTGAAGCAGCAGTGCTCCGCTCTCCAGCCTGGGGTCCCGATGCCCGGGCCATCAACCAGGCACAGAGTGGGCCCTGTCACTGCAGCAGTTGTATTCTAGGGGGGCCTGCAAGTCTCTACTCCGCTCCTGAAGAGCTCCGCGGGATCCCTGAAATGTCTACCCTCTGCCTCCCTTCGCTGCTGCGCCCGCACTAGGTCTAGAATATCTGTTGGATCCCAACTCAGTCCTGCATAGGCCAGGGCCCAGCGAGGGAGCTCCGAGGGGTGCTGCAGCGGTCTCTTTGCACCTCTTCCTTCCATCGCTACAAGCGTTGGCGTCCGCTCACTAGCCCCAACAGTTCGCCGCTTCCCTTGGGGCCCGGGCGGTCCGCAACACCCAGACAGTGTCTCCGGTCCGGGGGTTCAGGAGCACTTCTCCAAGATCATGCTAGGCCCCTAGGCCGCGCGGCCGGACCCCACTCTCTGCTTCAGTGGATGCCTCTCCTGATGTCGCGCGCCACACAGCCTCGCTGGGGCTCAGTTCCGCCGGGTCACTTCGTCTGATGTAGGCTGTCGATCGTTGGTGCCCTGAGGGCGGCGCCTCCAGCGATTACTCTTTCCAGCTAGATGAGCCACGCGGATCGGTCACGCCTTCATTTGTTCCGTCGCTATCTCTGACTCACGACTTTTCTCGGTCTAGAGCCGTCCATCGGGGATCTGCTTGCCTTGGTTCATGGGCCCCCACTGTGCAGGGGCCCCTACAGTCTCTACCCCCGTTTCTGTGGTGCTGCTTCACGAGGATAGTGCTGTTAGGCCAGCGACGGGCAAGAGCGACTATGTAGAGGGTCCTACCTCGCCCCCATCTTGGCCACGCCCCTATTTCCACACATTTTTGACAATCTTGGAGCCAATTTTTATTTCTGTTTTAATTACCAATTCCTTTCATGGGATGTCTTGTGTAATTGGAAAGTGTGGTGGTGTTGGAGTTACCACTGGTGTAGTGGCAGAAACCCAATCCCAGAATCTAATAGCTCCGTGCTAATGCTACAGCTCTTTGCATAATAATGTCCAAGCTTTGTTTTCCATCTCTGTCTCAAAGACTGAACTTTGAAACCTGCCCCTCTGCATCTCTCCCAAACTGTGTATGGGGAATACCCACATCTTCCCATAGTATGAGCGCTTAAAGCCATGAGGGCACCCAGAAGCAATAATACGTTACTCGGGTGGACAGTCAAACTAATATTTGAGGATTGTTATGTTAAAATTATTTATAGCGCGCACATACACCGGTTGGTTTCTTGGCGCTGTATATAGAAGTGACAGGCGTCCTGGACGGTTAATCATATGCCTGAGTGAACAGCCATGTTTTGAGTAGTTTTCTGAATCTTAGGAGATCTGTACAGGATCTGATGTCAAGGGGCAAGGCGTTCCAAAAACAAGGGGCCAGCACCGCAAATCTGCTGCCACGTAACCTCTTTAATTTAAAGTGTGAGGTGACCAGTAGGTTCATGTGGGCTGATTGCAAGTTGCGGGTAGGTATATATCTCTGGATGATATTGGAGATGAATTCTGGACATTTGCTATGTAAAGATTTGAAAATCGAATAATCGAGCAACCAGGAGTGAAGCAAGCAGTCGAGAAATGGACAGAACTCTTTGAAGTATTGAAGGCTTCATTTAAACCGAGGGCAGCGATAAGGAAGTTATAAGCGGAAAGACAGAAAAGATTAACAGTGCACCCCTAATCACAAGGAATCCAACTTCCCTAAACAAACGAAGTGGCATGAGCTGACATTGGAACTTTCCATTTCGACATGATTTGAGGATTGAAATTTATGGCAACCAATCAGCGCCTAAAAAAAGAGAGACGTATAGTTGGTCTTGATAAAGATGGGATATTAAACTGAACCATCGAAACGCGCCGACGCTGCATTCATCACAATCCGTGGGAATAGCTTATCCTATAGATATAAAACGATAAGATTGTACTTCGGACTAGCTTCTAACTCGTTGAACTCGGATGTGTCACTTAACGACAAAATTCACTGTCTGTATTTGTCTCTCTGTTAATTGTGTGTTGTTGGTACATTCAATTGAGGCATAGGCTTCTTCTTTTTAGCACTGAAAGCAGGGGTGATTGTTTTTGTAATTATTGTTTTTTAGTGAAACAAGGTTTCTTTTAATGTATGCGAAACACATGTGTTCATGATATATGAATTTGTTTTTCAAGTGTGATGCACAGATATTTCGATGTGGTTTTTAATTTTAATGATTGCTGAGTTTCAATAAAATACATTTTTAATATACACTTTACATCTGGTTTGGTCATATTTAGTTTTGTATATGTTCTAACACATGGGCTTTATCTCTGTTGCTGGGAATTTAGAAACCCGGTACAAAATCTAATTGTGTACCAAGGGAATTTTTCTTCTACCTGAAGATTTGAAAATAAGGCAGCCGATTTTGAAGGCACAGCTTTGGGGGATGGGGAGCCAATGTAGCTTCCTCATAAGAGGGGAGGCAAGTTGCCATCTAGGCTGATAAAAAATCAGTCTAGCTGCCTGGTTCTGCACGAGTTGCAGTCTTTTTACTTGATATAATGGCAGGCCGAAGTACAGGGAGTTAGCGTAATCTATGTGGGAGATGACCAGGGCTAAAACTACCTGCATCAAGACTTCCCTAGTGAGAAATCTGCTGATTTTCCTTATTTTACGTAACTGAAAGAAACCGGTCGAAACTACAGTTCCAATCTGGGACTTCATGGATAAGTCGCAGGCGTTTGTGACTCCAAGGCTCTTAGCTGAGGAAGATGGGGTTGGGGGAAAGCCCAGCTCAGCTGGCCAGAATTGTGGGTTCCAAGGATTGCAAGTGCCGCCAATCAGGATCAGCTTAGTTTTATCTGGATTCAGTCAGTCAGTCAGAAATACTTTATTCGACAGCCAAGAGTCATAAAAGCATACAATATTATTAAAAGAAAATACACATTCCAGCCAAATACATAGCAATAAAATAGTCCCACATATCAATCACAATATTCATATCTAAAAACGTTCATAAAAAAAAGCCAATATCATATAAAGTGCACTGTGCTTAAGCAATAGACCAGATCCTTAATTAATATCACGTATAAAAAATGTACCATAATAATCAAGAAGGGGAAAACACAATTGAGCCAACAGACAACACAAAATTACTATTACGGGAGTAATCTGTTCCTATGTCTAATGGCCCGATTAAAAACTTGCGACCCCGAGGCAAACCATGGGTGATGCCAGCATTTGTAAATAGAGCAGAGCTGGCCTCACTTGGACAAATTTGCATTCTCTGAGTAGAGGGAGGATATGCTGCCTACGCAGGGACTCATAGTAGGTACAGAAAAACATTAGGTGCAAGGTATCCTGTTCCGAGAAGTTATCACAGGGGCAGGGTTTTAACAATTCAGATTTTGAATATCCTCTCGGGAATGCCAGCAGCCAGGGAACCATATTTAGACGAAATCTTGTTAAAACAAAACGATGGTATGGTTTATTAACATAAGATAAATATGGTTGCAGTTGCGGGCCTAGGCTCAGAGTGACATACCTTCTCACCGAGGGCTTGCCTAACTCAGCCTCCTCCCTAAGGCATTTCCGCCTATCCACAAACTGCTGTTTAAAATTTATGATCGCAGTCTTGCCCAAAGGCTTTGGGGTCAAAAACAAATCTGGGCACCCTAGACATTTTGTTTCTTCCTTTATATATTTAAGCCAAGGGATATGCTGGGCTCTCTCTAACGCCATACAATCCGAAATTATAAGTTGATTTAGATTCGGGGGGTGGGTTGAGTCCAGATTCTAAGCCATCGTAGCAGGGGGGAAACTGCGATCTGGTCTGCAATATACCCCATCCCCAGTTCTTCATGCAGGCAGTAAACAGGAGTGGCTACAGGGACCCCAAGGAGTTTGCGCATAACATTATTCTCTGCCACTTGTATTTCCTTTACATCTTTATAGCCCCAGATATCGCATCCATACATGGCCATAGGAATACATTTTGCGGTATAAACTTTCAAGAGTGCGGGCAGGGGTTTTGACCCTAGTCTTTTTGCAAAATCCATAGTGGCCCCGTTGCTCTTGCCAAAATGTTCTTTTTAAGTGTTCGTTGTGCTCCCCATGTACCTTGGTCATCAAAGAGTACCCCTAAGTATGGGAAAGTGGATACTTTGGTTAATTCGTCCCCATTACAGTAAAATTTAGCCTTGGCCGCCTTTCGCGGACCAATCGTCATTGCATGAGATTTCTTAAAATTCGTTACCAAATCTAGTGAATTCATAAAATCTATAAAACAATTTAAAAGTTGTTGCAGGCCCCTTGCAGTTCTAGACAATAAGACCGCATCATCGGCATACAACAATGCGGGAATCAATTTGGCACCGGCCCTTGGCGTATCTTTGCAGCATGATGTTAAAATGTCCCCCAGTTTGTTGATATATAGGGTGAATAGCAGGGGGGCCAAAATGCACCCCTGCCGGACCCCCCTTCCTACTGGCCAAGAATCTGTCAAGCTGCCATCTTCATTAAACCGTACCGCAGCCGTGGTGTTAACATGTGCAGTATGCAGGAAGGAAATCAATTCAGCCTCTAGCCCTATATCACGAAGGACCAACCACAGCTTTGACCTATTGACAAGGTCAAAAGCTGAGGTTAGATCCATGAAGGCCAGATGCAGGACACCTCCCTTGGCGATGGTATACTTCCCGATCACCAAATGGAGATTCAGGCATTGGTCTATTGTCCCCTTTCCCTGTCTGAAACCATATTGGAGATCGGAAATAACATTAAAATGATTAAGCCAGACTGTGAGGCGATCCAGGACTACCTTGCCCATAATTTTAGACACAGAATCTAAAAGCGAAATTGGCCTATAACAAGCCGGATCGTCACGAAGACCCTTTTTAAAAATGGGGAAAATAACTGCCTTTGCCCATGACGGGGTGAAACAATAAGCGCAGGCAGCATTAAAAACATGTGTTAGGATCCTGGCCCAGACTTTGGGGTCTGCCTTATAGAGGTCTGCCGGTATCCCGTCAGGGCCAGGGGCCTTTCCCCCCCGATGTCGATAAAATAGCTTTATAAACTTCTTCTATATTAAAATGAAGGGGGGCACTGTCTGATCCGGGAGCTGTGTATCCCACTATTTCTGCTAGATTGGAGCTACTATAAATATTGCTAAAATGCTGGACCCACTTCTCTGCCGGTATTATACAATCCTTACTTAGATTTGGCATATCTGAAAAAAGAGGACTGTTAACTATGGACCAAAATCGTGAGCTGTCCGACAGGACACTAGCTTGGCCAAGCTCCTCCCAGGCGTGCTCTCTTAGTTGTTTTTTCTCTCGCACACAGCCAGTTTATACGCCTTCCTGCAGCTCCTGGTTAGTATCGGGTCCCTCGGTTTTTGCTTTACAGCCTTCATTAGATCCTTATGGGCAGCTCAACATGTGTCATCAAACCACCTTTTTAGTTTTAAGGATTTCACCTTGGTTTTGGTCACTAAGTTCGAAGCTGCCATTTTAACAATAATATCAAAGGCATCTAAAGTAGCTCTATCTTGTAGTGCAGGGTCCATACATACTTTGAGTTCTGGGGCACAAGTAGTATACAAGTTCTCCAAAAAACTATCTGGAGTAATCTTTTCCCACCTCAGCCTTCGTGCTTGATCTTTGGTGGTAATGTTTACATTAGTGATATGGTTCGCAGCCCCCCTATTATACCAGATGAGAGGAGGAGAACCAATATTAAAGGGTTATGATCACGAAAACAATTACAAATAACATTAAAAGTCTGTACAGCCGAAGTTATTAGAGCAGATAAAAAGATATGGTCAATTATGCTAACACTACCATTACCTACATAAGTGGGGACCAGGGCGGATTTGTCAGATTGTTGTAAGCAGTTCAGGTTAAACACAGAGTGCAGTCTTTCTATAAGCGTTCCTGACAATGTATGCTCAAAGTGGTTTGACCCTTGTAAGTCGTCTACCTCCTTCAGTATCAAAGGACAATTAAAACAACATTTCCGTATATTAAAATCCCCCATAATTAGCGTATCATAATACGCTTGGCTGTCTTCCCCATAATTTTTTAGTAATTCTTCCAGGGCCAGGAGATGCTCAGTCTCATGGGTCCTAGAAAAAGAATTATAAAAGTTTACCACTAACAGAGTGGTAAGATTCTTTCCTGACAATTCCACTGCTAGCACATAGGATGATGAAGAATCAATCAGTTTAGCCCTATAGCAGAGTTTAAGACTAAACATCAAGAGGAGACCTCCCTTGGCTCTACCCATATTAGACGGGATTGCATGTTTGCAAAAGAGGTAAAGCCATCAAGATAAAAGCAGTCGTTAGATTCCCAAGTCTCTTGAAGGGCAATTATATGATGCTTAGCAAGGAAGTGTACCCACGAAGTATCCCCCCTCTTTGATCTCAGCCCAGCTATATTCCAGGACAATACCTTCATAGAGGCATCGTTAGGGCTACCTGGAATAGTAGTAGAGTTGGTAGAATTATCCAGCAAACATTGGGGAGTGGGGGCAACTGTTATTGGTTCTAAATATGCTTCTGGCTGTGAGGTCTTAACCTGTGGCATTCCCACTGCCATTGTCAGTCAATCATTTTCATCAAGTCCTTGCAAATTCGCTAGTGGTAAGAACCGATTTGATGATGATAATGTGGTATTAAAATTGCTTTCTTGGGGGTGTGTGAGTAGCTTAAAAGGCTTCTGCCAGCCAGGCATCTGCTGATCGCTATTTACTGGAAAGTATTTGGGAGGATAGAAAGTTTGTAGTGGGACTATTTTAATTGTAGTTTTAGCGTCATATTTATGTTGGCAATCTAGTAGTGCTTTAGCTTGCAGGCGATGCTTAAAATTGACAATTATACAATCCCCCTCCATATTTTTCCTAGTCCCGTGGCCGATCCAACCAACCCTTCTTGCCATGATGATATCTGGAGTAATATTTGAGCTATTTATCACATTATTATTACACCAGTGGATGGTCTTATGTATCAGATCTAATGAGGTTTCCTTTGTACCAGATGAAAGAGGAGGGACCCCCACAAGTACAACTACTAAAGGCGCTGATTGTGGTGGAAGATCAATTGTACATTTGTTTATCAATGTTACCCGTTTATTATGGACTAACGTGAGTGTAGATGGAAGATCCTCGTTCACACTTTCCCGGGTTTCCTGACAAACTACCCGTGGTTCAATACCACCCCCCAATAGCACGCAATCAGTAGTTGGGGAGCTAAGATGAGACACACCCAGGGTGGGTCGAGTGCCAGTCACCCTATCTATTTGTATGCTACCGTTCTGGTGTCTACGTTCCGGGCCATTGGCAACTTCAATGACGCCCCTCCTCCCGCCGGCTGCAATATCACCCCCTGCAGAACAATTATTATGCATAGAGACAGAGGAATCAAGTTTTAACTTTATGCCTTCTATCTTCGCAATTACAGGTGCTAATAAGGCTTTAGTCATAGACTCAAGTCTCAGGAAAAGGCTATCCAGCAGCAGATCCGAATTTGGCTTGGCCAATACCGCTGCCAGTGGTAATGTTGGTTTGGTCCGTGGGGGCTTTCTCAGGGCTTTGCTTCCCGCAGTTCGTTTTCTCTTCGTTGGTGGGCCGTCCGAATCATCACCTACAGTTACAGTGGCCACAGGAGTGCCAATAGATGGGTCCTGACCACCCATTTGGCCTTCCAGCAATGTACTCGCTGGTGCCGGGGGAGCCTATTTCTTCTGATAGGACCCTGTTTTCCTCCTGATTCAAACCGCACCCAACGTTGCCCAGTGCAATTTTCTCAGTTTCCAGAGAGAGTCTTTTCTCAGTGAGGGCTATCTCCTTTGTTATGGCATCGGCTGCCCTGGTTAAAAAAGAATCTATCGTCCCAGCTGAGCCTGCAGCAATTGACCCTGAAGATTCTCCCACAGTCAATTTCCTTTTGCCCATTTTCACCTGGCCAAGGAGCACTTATGATGATAAAAAAACTTGGTGTAGCCCACAGTACCAGTGAAAAACCAAGCCCTCCTCGCTTCAAAGTGGGTAACAGCAAAGTGGCAACAGAACGCAAAAAAAGAAATAGTGCGGACAGGTACCTTGTCGTTTTTCGGACCTCTACGCCATATCCTGGTGGGACACAGACCAAACCACGAGGATTTAGAGCCCTGGCCCAGCCCAGCCTCTCCCGGCCGCGGACGGGCGCAGACGGGCCCGCCCTTGGCCCGGGCTTAGCCCGCGCGCGTCCCGCGGAGCGGGGGCCGCAATGAAATTTAAAGCGCCTCCGGGCGCACAGGCAGCATCAGCGCCTCCGGGCGCAGATTCAGGCGTTATGGGGATTGGAGTCCCCCCGGCGTAGTCTGCTATCTGGATTCAATTTTAAGTGGTTGCTGTTCATTCATTCCGCTGCGGATTTAAATCCGCCCGTTTATTGCTGCTCCTTTTACGTGCGGAGCCTCGATACCAGTCCGGCCATCATGCCGTCCCTTTGACACACACTCTGCAATATTGGTAAGCTGAACTTTGCGCCCCTCTGCGCCACCTCATATTGCGACTCATTAACTTCATTAGATGGTCATCCCCCCCCCTCTCTATTTTTCTCTTCTTAGAACGTGGAGCTCCCTGTGTGCTTTTAGCTTCTATCGTGCCATCACCGACGGGGTGGGCTGGCCTTGATCTTGATTGAAATCCCGTCATTACAATGATTCCCTCTTTTCATTGAGGTAAGACGCTGCTCCTAAGGAAGCATATGTTGCTTGACCTAACCCGCACGTGCACGGATTACGGTCACTAGTTCTTCGACCGTCCTGTCTCTGAGTGCCGTGCGAGTGCCTGCCGTACACTTAATGTGATTTATTCTGCCCCCCAGGGGTACTGCCGACTTTCGTTTTGGGAACCCTCTACCAGGAACGACAGACCCCAGCGTGAGCCTTGGCAGCTCATCACTCAGCATTTTGCCTGTTAAGATATTCTTACGATTGTAGCACCAGCTATTGATTTGTTTCTTATTTAGTTTGTTCTACTCACCAGTCTTAAATCGATTTTAATACCTGGTCGCCCCTGTTCATACTGGAGTGTTTGTTTTTTTGATTCCCCATATCTTAACAGGCTCAGCAGATTTGCATTTCACCCGACGCCTCTTATCTACTGATTGTGCTCCAGTCTTTCGTTAAGGTAACTGGCGAGAGGGGGGGCTTTCTCGACGGCCTTGAAGTCGCACTCATAATATTTGTTTCTTTTCAATTTTTTTCCCCTCATTCTGTTTTCTCTGATTACCGGCACCTACGAGAATGTTTGTGAATGTTTCTGTCTGTCATTTTCTCTATTTTCACTGCGGGATTTTCCGCTCCAGCATATTCCCGCACTTGTTGTCTATCTTCAGTGTCTCTCTGTATGTGCACAAGTTCTTACTCTTAATTGATCTCTGAAACCAGTGCTCTGTGAACCACACCTTATGACACATTAACTTATTCTGAGCTTAGAGAAGTGTTTGTTAACCTCTTATTCTCCAATGAATGTATTTAATCTGTAATTTTTGATCAAAGGATGTATAGTAATACCAATTTTTATTCTAGGCACATCCCACTGTTTCTGTTTAGCTGACTTTTGTGCCCTGAGGAAGGTGATACCCGCACTGGGGTTTAACAACGAAACGCGCGTCGGCGCTGGATTCCATACGTGGAATAGCTCTTACAGCAAAAATCCCCCCCCTTTTGTCTTTTAAGAATGTTCACCAACTTATGAAAATTTATTTATGCTTATTACTTCATTGTGTCATTGATTCTTATGTTTTGACCTGTTTTTGTTTGAGGCAAAACTGTATTCTCTATAAAGCCTCACATGTAACCTCAGATCCATTGGGGGGTTCCATTCTATGTACATATGTATTGTAGTTGGCTGAATGTCTGATATTGTTAGGCGTGTGAGAATGTGAGTTTATGAGAAGGTATGTCTGAGGTTGAATGAATGTGTGTTGGGATGTGTCTGGATATTTTTATATAAACAATGTTATGCATTACAGCATTAAATTATAATAAAAGTCTTTTTGATAATTCCCTTCTTTCCATTGTGGTGTCACTATTAGCCTGAGATATGCACTGGTAATGTCTTTATAATCCGTGACTTTTTGCACTCAATGAATTAAACAGGTAGAGAACCTCTCGTTTTTTGACTTAACTCGTGTACTCCCCCTGCTGATCTCTACCTATATTGCATTCAGGGGCCCCCTTCCTTGAGTGGTAGGGTCTACCAGAATGCCATAGTCGACCGTGTCAAAGGCTGCTGACAGGTCCAGTAACACCAAGGCCTGAGGGGTGCCCCTGTCTGCTGGTTTGGTAGTAAGAACCCACCTCCTCTTTCAGGTCAAAGAGAATGGGAAAACAGGCACATCCCCGTACTATGCATTGACAACAGACCTAAAGTGTCTAGAGCAGGCTTCTCCAAAGAGTAGCTTGTAAACTACTGGTAGCTCTCCAGCTACCTATAGGTAGCTCTACTGTGTGAAGTCCAGCATACTAAATTAGAAGATTGTGCTTGGCTGAATTAGTATATGTATACCAAAATTGAAAAGTGTATATACAAGATGAAAATGTGTGGTTCCAAGAGTATTGCAGCTATGGCTGTTACTTTACACATATATAGGTATTCCAAATTGAGAAATAATTTTTTACCTTACTGTGGCAACCCTGCCAGATGCACTAAGGTGACCACAGCTGCTAATCTTACATACATTAACCAATAATGTTATATTTTTTGATGTGTTCATGATTACAACACTAATATTTCCATTGATTATAAGGAGCTCTTAATGCAGAAAAGGTTGGAGTCCCCTGGTGTAAAGAAATAGCCCTCTTGAAAATGGCAAGAAGCAGATTGTCTTCACTTGTGTCCTACTGTGATTATCTGAATTTCATAGAATCAAGTTCGATCAAGGCTACTAACGTCTCTAAAATACGCTATGAACTTCTGCTCATATAGTTGAGGTAACGGGCCTCAAAAGCTACTCGGCCATTCGCCATGGTGAGTCAAATTTTATCTGGGCGAGCTTTTTCTTTGGCCTACTGGTCTGTTCCGTGAGAGAGGTCAATCTGGTAAAGAACAGGTGTTCGATTCATTCAGAAAGTGATGAGCAATTAAGATGGCTTTAAATCTTGTTTTTAGCTTTTCACATTTGCTGTGTCTTCAGAGGTCAAATGTCAAATTATGCCGCCTTATAAATTGCTGCTTATTTTATCCTAGAGATTGGTGTTTACTTTCCTTAGAGATTGGTGTTTATTTACTTTTAAATAGCTTGCAAATGAACAGTACACATTTTTCAAAATATATCAGCAATTCGGAAAGCACATATTTTATAATTAAAAAGTGCGATGGAAACAGAATTATTGATAGGGTCAAAATAAATCAGAACACTTTACTTGGTAGTGGGTAAATGATATTTGCAGAAACTCTATTCCTGCCCCCACCCTTAAGACAATGCGGTTAGTGAACTAAGAGGCAGGTCATGTGTACTCTGTATGTGGACTAGATTTGTATTAGACATAGAGGATATGTTTAGTCTATTAAATCGAACAAAATAGTCTTTTGTACAGCAGACATGTTGAACTCACATATTTGAAGGTGCTCTCATATATGATAATGAAGAAAAAGGCAGCTCAGGAAAATAAAATAATTTGCCGAGGATCACACAATTTGAGATCAGTTTATGGGTTAAAAGCATTAAAGTTAGGTTGAGTAGATTATTCAGGTCCCTAGGCCTGCAGGTCTAGTAATATTTTTATGGTTTTTGAGGTCTGAGTAAGTAAAATTCCATAGTGTAGGGCTAAATATTCAAGGATATTTTTGTCATAACAGATGTGACTTATTCTTGGAAATTTCTTGCGAATTGGGCTAATATTTAGGAGATTGTTGGAGAGCATATTAACTAATGCTTGTTTTGATTGTGATGAAATCATATTTTTTTTTTTATTGAGCATTTTCGAATCATCAATACAGGACAGTCATTTTTAAAATAAAAGGAGAGAAATAAGGGGGAAATAAAACAAAACAAAGTACAACCATATTATTGAAATTAACACGAAATGATAAATGCAGACAAGGAAGTTTACAGTCACTGCCTTATATATCACATTCAGTGCATGTTTGCATAGTTGTGTTACATTTTTCATTGATGGGAAAGACATTACATGTTAGTCGCGTCCTGGTTGTCTATACAGCGGTCTACTTTTTTATACAAGTTACTAGCGCATTGCGCCACAGTGGATTTACCTGTGGCATAATCTGGCAGCACAATGCATCTACATTTTTTGCTCCTACTGGTTCTGATCAAGACATGGTCACTACTGTAACTCTACAGTAGACTGATTTATCTGTGCAATCTACTGGTTCCCTTGTTGCCCTGCAGCCTCCCGCCCCTCTTGAGTGTTTGGTATGGCGTCTGGAGTAGAGAGAAGATAGGTCTTGATGGGTTCCCAGATATCTTTTTGCCTCGACGAGGGTGTGAGTAATTCTGCATAAGTGAGGGCCTTTTCCTGCCATGTTATCATATCCAGGAGCCAGTCTTTAAATTTGGGGGACCTGCCTCTCCCCCACCTGCAAGCAATTTTGCGTTTTGCTATCGGTAGTCCCAATGCTAGGAACTTATGTGTGGTTTCAACCCCATCGGAATATCCCAGTATGGCTGTAGTCTGGGTAACCTGGAGTGGGGAGCCCACCATTTGTTCAAATGCTGCGAACACCTGTTGCCAGTATTCGTTGATGGTCGGGGATTCCCACACCAGGTGCAATAAACCCGCCCCTTCCCGCCCAGAGCGCGCACACCTATCGTCATCTCTTAAGTGGAGCTTATATAACCTAGCAGGTGTATAATACAGTTGGTGTGGGAATTTGTAATGTATCAATTTTAGCCTACTATTGGCTGAGATATATCCTGTCTGTTTGCAACAATAATCCCACTGTTTGTCTGGTATTGATGTGCCCAGTACCTCCTCCCAAGCTTTTCGGGATGAAATCTGGGGTGCTTTAATAGCACTTTGTGTATTGTGGTATATGCGCAACGTCACATGCCAAGGAGGCTCTTGTGGAAAGTCCGGAGTAATGTCTGAGTCTAACAAACATAAATAGTTCCATCGCTGTGGGATTGTTATCTCGGAAAAGTTGTTCTTTTGTTAAAAACTCCCCATTTTCATAGAGGTCTCCCCATGTTTTCCTCTGAACTCCATCCAGAACCTGCCTACATATCTTCTCGTAGGTAACCTGCAAGTCAGGGTGGTACTCTATAGGTAGGCGAGGGGAATATAGCATCTGCATATCTAGTCTGGTCGCTATTCTCCTCCATGCGGTATTGGTTCATGATACCGTCGAGGGGGCAGCTTCTCGTTGTTTTGCCTTTGTAGAGATAAATCCTGACAGGGGGACGGGGTCTATATAACCCATCTCTACCGCTAAATGTGGCATGAAGGGTGGTGTGTGAAACAAGTACACCGCGTAGTGTGCTTGTGCGCAATGGTAGTATAGTTCAAGATCAGGTATTTCGAATCCTACTTGTGAGTATGGGAGTGTAAGTACTTCCCACTTGAGTCGTGGTTGTTTGCCCCCCCATGCTAGCCGGATCGTTTGCGTTCGTAGGGCTTTGAAAAAAACTTTGCCTGGGTTGTATGGAATGTTTGTGAATAGGTAAAGCATTTTGGGAAGTATGACCATTTTTATTAGTGATATCCTTCCCGCCATGGACCGCAGCATCGCGATCCAACGGGATGTAGAATCTGTGAAAGTATCTAGGGTTTTGCCATAGTTTATGCGTATCAATTCACTCTTGTCCCTTGTAACCTTAATCCCTAGGTATTTGACTTCCATCTCATTCCATTACAGGGCATAGGGTGTCACTTTATCTGTGAGAGGAAATATACTTGATTTTTTCCAATTTGTTTATACCCAAATACTCCCCGAACTTAGTGATTTCTCGTAAT
This sequence comes from Calotriton arnoldi, assembly GCA_963921515.1. Lineage (NCBI taxonomy): Eukaryota > Metazoa > Chordata > Amphibia > Caudata > Salamandridae > Calotriton > Calotriton arnoldi. The sequence continues at coordinate 2,908,329 of CAWUFW010000115.1, forward strand.
AAAGGATTCAGATTTTCCTGTGGATCTTTAACATGTAAAGTAATGTAATCTGCATATAGCGATATGAGGATGTGCCTGGTGGGGTCTGCTAATACCCGTTCTTTATGGTGCTGTCTTAGTTTTGCAGCCAATGGTTCAATTGCTAGTGCCTCGTACCCCTTGTAATTTCAAATGAGGATGAGCGGGATCCATTAGGGAGAACGGTAGCCCGAGGCTTCCGATATAGAAGCACAATCCACCTCAGGAAGCCGGGGGGGCATTCCCATGTGTCGAAGTATTCCACTGAGGTAGTCTCATTCCACAGAATCGAATGCTTTGGTGGCATCCAAATATGCCGCCATCGCAGCAGTATCTGGGTCTATGTCCTGTAGAACCGAGAACAGTGTTCTGAGGTTGTGCAATGTCGCTCTGCCTGGGATGAACCCAGCCTGATCGGCCAGAACCAATCTGTTCATTAACAGATTTAGTCTGTTTGACAGGGCCTTGGCAAGAATTTTAGTATCACAATTTATCAATGAGAGCGGTCTGTATGATTCGCAGTGTTCCGCTGGTTTACCTGGCTTAAGCAGCGAGGTGATCATAGCCTCCCTCATTGTCAATGGGAGTATCCCATCTTCATACACCTCATCAAACACCTTCTTTAGCATGGGGGATTAATTGTATGACATATATTTTATAGAATTCGACAGGCAGCCCATCTGACCCGGGGGCCCGCCCTGAGTTCATTTGCATAATGGCTGCTGTGATTTCATCCTCTTCTAAGTCCGCTGCTAGGAACTCTCTTTGGGAGTCCCCAAGCCAGGCTAGTGCAGTGCCTTCAAGGTATTGTGGGAGGTTAAGGGTTTGTGCTCTCTGTGAGGTATACAGGGCAGAGTAATATGTCGTGAATATATTTATTAAATTGGTGGCATTCCTATGGATATTTCCCTCGGGGTCATGCAGTTCCGTAACAAAGTTGGAGAACCTTGGCTGCCTGATGTAATCTGCAATGACCTTCCCTGGGCGGTCACTCTCTCCATAGGTTCTCGCTCTGTGGTATTTACTTTTGAAGTTGCACTCCCTGTCCGCTGTATCCGTGTTACTCTGTTAATTTGTCTCGTAGGGTAGCTTTCGTGCTTCCCTTCGTGTTTGTCTAGTTAATATTTTGTTCTAGTTCTTTTATATCTTTCTCCAGCTTGTTGAGCTGCGTGCGAATATCTTTTAGTATACCCCCTCCCTTTGTAATACAAAGCCCCCTTATGGTAACTTTAAACGCTTCCCATACCTTGGTGGTTTTAGGGACAGTGTCAATATTGCGCTCAAAAAAATCTTGTATCTCTTGTCCTATCTCTTCTTTAAAGACTGGGTCTAGCAGTACCGTTGGGCTTAGTCGCCACTTGTTATATGGCGGCTCACAGCCTGGAATGTAAAGTATCATTCTCACTGGGAAGTGGTCGGAGAGTGTCCTTGCTAGGTGTTCAGTCTGTTCTACCCAGTGCCCTATTCCCTTGTGATCAACCAGTAGTCGATCTTTGACCAAGTCGAGTGTACGGCAGAGTAGTGCATGCCTTCTGTGTCAGTGGGGTACAGATGTCTCCATGCATCTAGAAGGTAATTGTCTGCTATAATTCCACCTAAGTGTCCCTGTGCTGCGGTGTAATGCTGTACTGACGGATGTGATCTGTCCATAGTGGGCGAGACTGGTATGTTAAAATCTCCTCCCCAGATGACATATGTCGTTCCTGTGGAGAGTATTTTTCCCCATAATGTGGTGAAGAAGAGGGAGTCATCAACGTTTGGGCCGTAACAATTAGCGATAGTGACCACATGCGGTCCCAATCGGCCCCATACAATACAGTATCATCCTTGTTGGTCCATCAGAGATTCCCTGGGGACAAATGGTGTATTTTTTTTAACAAGAATCACCACCCCCGTGCGTATGTGGAGTATGACGAAAAGTAGCGATGCGATGCCCAGCGGGCAGCGAAACTTGGTTGCGTGGTTGGGGCAAGATGGGTCTCCTGTAGTAGCGCTTTTTGAATTTGGTGTCTATCCAGATATGCTAAAATGTGCCGCATTTTACGCGGGTTATTTAACCCCCGAACTTTCTAGGACATACAATGGATTTTAACCAATGCCCTTATGTTAATCATTATCACATAATGTCAATGGAGATGTATATAACATGTTTACCTCCCTATGCGGATTATAGAACATGCACTGGCCTGAAACTCTAACGAGGAATGGTCGGTTGCTGCGACTGATATCCAGTTCCCTCCCCCTCCCACACCGACGTCCCCAACTTGTCGGGTATGCATTTCCCACCCATACCAGATCTAATAATAAAGACAAAGAACGAAACTTTTTACATGCATCCATCCTAACTGTCATGAAATGGTAACCAAAGGTAAAATGGGGGGTTCTCCTGCGGAGGTGCTGATAGGGGGTTTGCGCCATCCTTCCCTCCCATTGTGCCCCGTTGACAGGGGGATAACTCCCAACCAGTGGAAGTGTGTGAGAGTAGGGGGGGTGACCGGACCTATAGTTAAGTTCTATACCACTTGAGAGATCATATTACAATAATGATGAAACATGGGCACCTTATTTGTCCTCAAAAGTTCTGGGCCCATTACCGTCTGCAGAGCCACACCAGTGGGATCATCTCGCCTGGTTCAGTGTCCCATATTGGTCCAGAGGCAACAACGGCCTGAGGGGGTAGTGGCGTAGAAACTCTTTAGAAAGTCTCAGTGTGCGTCTTCCTTGCTCTACAGTCCATTATGCTTTCAGTCAATTTTGGACAGTGGCGAAGGTGAGCGGGACCTGGACCTGCTGGGAGTCTCACTGGGCACTATGCATTGATTCCTTTTCAAGAAGTCCTCGGCTTGCTGTGGGTTCTGTAAGAAGGGTTGTTTCCCTTTGTGAGTAACACACAGTCGCGCTGGATACAACATGGCGTATTCTAAGTGGGCTTGTTGAATTTTCCATTTGACCACAGTGAATTTCCTCCTTGCCTCTTGAACTGTTTGCGTAAAGTCGGGATAAAAGCTAAGGACATTGTTCTCAAATTCCACCTTCTTTTTCTCCCGTGCTAGGCGTAGCACGGTATCCCTGTCGCGGTAATTAAAAAATCTGACCACGATGGGTTGTGGCGGCGTTCCTGGAGGAGGCCGCGCTCCCAGCAATCTGTGTGCTCTTTCGATCACCAGGTGTTTGGAGAAGGCTTCTGCACCGAACACAAAGCAAAGCAACCGCTCTATATAATCCTCCATGCGGCCTGTGTTTGTCGTTTCCGGCAATCCAAGCACGCGCACATTATTCCGGCGCGAGTGCGCCTCTAAATCTTCATTTTTAGCTGCAATCACCCTCAGCAGGTGGTCCCTCTGGGAGAGCTGTTCTTTATTACTTGTTGCATTATCTTCCAGATCTGAGATTCTGGTTTCTGCTTCTGCGATTCTGTGACCATGCTTTTCAATGTTTTGTACGATTGTGTCCATGCGTGTGGATATGGCATCCATTTTTGTTTCGATGGATGTTAGGCTGCTTTTCATATTGAGGAGTATTGCCTTCCAATCGTCTTCCTGGCTATCGAGGGGAGCCTCAGCCTCAGTCTGTTCCCCGTGCTGCGTGCGAGCTGTTTTGCGGGCCTCGAATGGCAACTTCGACTAATTGCCGTCTGTCGCCCCATCTTGGAAGTTATGGCAGTCCGTGGTGACCTGTTCTACTCCTCTGTGCGGTCGCTCTTTTCAGTAAATATAGTGGGACAATACTCTAGCCTAGCGTTAGTGCTGCGCGATTTTTCAATCTGTGCCCCTGGAGATTCTCTGTCCCTTTACAGTGGAACTCCATTCACGTTGGCTTGTTGCATGGCAGTTAAAAAAAAAAAAATACTTTATTTAGACAGTAAAGTCTATCAAAGTGCCTAAAATTACAAATAACCTTAGCGTGATGGTTGTTATCACAATTTTTCAAAGGTCTCCATAATTTAACAAGTAATACATAATTCATCATCAATACTCACTGGTAAAAACAGTTAAAATACGTTTCAATGATAAATGGATAACTTAATAAAATATACCTTTGGTTTAAAAGAGAAACAATACTGTCAAAACATTAGAGATTAATTGATTAAAAGTACAAATATTCAGAGAACCTCCACTTCTTCGTTTTGGGATTCAGAGTTTATTTTTAGTTGCCTCTCCACGCATCCTAAAATTTTGACTAGTTTTGTGATCACTTGCGGCTGCTCATTGTTCAGTAGAAAATTAACAGCAGATGGTAATGTCCGTGTCCCCTCCTTGATCCATATGAGCCTGAGAAATCTTCTGCGCTCAGCCAGTAGTATGGGACATATACAGAGCAAATGAGTTATTGACTCCTGAAATAGGTTGCACAACCGACAAATTGTTAACTCTGATTTGTCTGCCCATGGTGGAAGTAAATCTATAGATGAAAACGTTCCCATCCGTATCTGCAGAAATTTATTTTTATGATGGGTGGAGAATGGTTCGTTAATATATGTTTGCGGGCTTTTTCTGTCGTAGCTACCAAGGACCAGGTAGGCGTGTTTTCTTTTAGCAAATGCACTTTGATCCGATTTCCATGATATCATTTTTACATTTCTATTCAGGAGTGTTTTAAACTGTAAATGAGGTAATTTCAAGTGCCATAGCTCCCTTGATTGAGTCTGAACCAGGGCTACGTCTAGGGCTTGCGCCCAGATATTTGAGTGTTTTGTGCTGTCGAAACCTGCAACTTCGAGCCAGATGAGGTGCTTTAATGATCCATGCACAGCAGATCTTGTAGAGTGCAGGTATTTTACTATGCTGGCCTTTTGTACAAGCATTTGATCCTGTACTGTGAATTCCAACCTAATTTGCGCTGGCGAGGTGTTACCTGGCAGTTGAAATAAAGACCTGAACACTGCGCTCTGTGCCCTGTTAAAAAAAGACCCCAATTTTCCCGGATAAGCCTCTGAGCCATATGACAGTGTTGGCACCAGTTTAGCAGAGACAATTTGCAACAGTGCCTCGTAGGAGAACTTATTTGTGCCCTTGGATATTGTCCGAAAAGCACCTTGCAACGAGGCTAATTTTGGTTTTAGTGAGTTCATGTGTAGTAAATGACCTCCTTTGTTATCCAGCCAGCAGCCCAAATATTTATATTGGTTCGCAATGGTCAGTCGATTGTTGTCAAGGTGCCAGTGGTGGTGTTTTCTCTTTTTCCGACCAAAAATAACTATGCTTGTTATTTCATAGTTGATCTGCATATCATTTGCCTGACAGTGCGTGGCTAGGGCGTCCAACAATCTTTGAAGCCCCACTGGCGTCTGGCTGAGCAAGACAACGTCGTCCGCATACAGCAGAGAAGAGATGTGTTGATTCGCCAGTTTGGGAGCATGACTGTTAACTTTATTTAATGCAGGAACCAAATCACACATATACAGATTAAAAAGGGTTGGTGCTAAAACGCAGCCCTGTTTGACACCTTGTTCCGTGTTGATTTTATCTGAAACTGTCATACATCCTCCTAGTTTCACTCTTGCCCACGTATTGGAATAAAGCAGTATCATGCATTGTAATAAAGGTTCTGGGATTTTCCAAGCTGTAAGTTTGGTCCACAGTAGGTGACGGTTAACGCGGCCAAAAGCTTTACTATAGTCAATAAAGCAACAAAACAGCTGTTCCTTTTTCTGGATTTGTTGGGTAGCAAGCATCCTTATGGCCACCAGATTGTCTATGGTGCCCGCTTGTGTTCTGAACCCAGTTTGATTGAGGCAGAGCAGGTTGGTCGACATTGCCCAGTTCTTGAGGAATAGGGAGGCAAAATACTTTGCCTCAATGTCCATTAATGCAATATGTCTGTAACTGTCTGGAGTTGAGATAGGGCCTTTTTTGTATATGGGATGAAGAATCGAGCCTTGCCAGGATAAGGGCACTGTATGCTGCACTATACATCTCTCAAATAAATGTTGGAGTGTTCCAGACCAGATATCGATGTCCTGTTTATAAATTGACGCCGGGATGCCATTCGGAAAAACAACAGTTGATGGACAGAATGCAGAACAATGTCATACATTCACCCCAGTACAGAGATCTGGGCCTAAATCCATCGTTTTTTTGCTCACCATGCCATTCCAGCTTGAACCCAGCCATATGCAAATCAGTCTTGACCCTGTGCCTCATGCCATTCGGGCCTGGCGCTCCGTCACCTCTGCTTTTACGGGATTAACCTGGCGATTCTGCCCGCATCTATGGTTGTCGCGTATTGTAGGCTTTTAGACATAGTCGATAGTGACGTAGTTTGTGACAAATTATATTCAGTTAAGCCTGACGCTTCGATGGTATTTGTGGGAGAAGCTTTATATAACGAGGTCACGTGCATTATCCATTTTTCAGCTGTTACATTATTCCCATTTGTGGCACTGATCGATGACTCACTGTTGAATCTATTTACACTCATCCAAAAACGTCTTTCATTTCTATGCCTACATGCCATGAACAATTCAGATTGAACCCGTTCCTCATGATCTCGTTTGGCTTGCCAGATCTGTTTTTTATACTCTAAACGCAGTGCTTTAACCTCATTAGTTAATTTCGGGTTTGCTTGGCTTTTGAGTGCGCGGCACTTGTTGTTAAGTGACCTGTTTATTATCCTTAACTTGTTTGTGTACCAGGGTTTAGAAGCCGTGAGTTTTAAGCAGACGGGGCCCGGCTTGTTGATAACCATGAAGGCAATTAATGATTGTACTAGCTTTTCCCAGTCGCTAATAGCATCTATTAATAGTGACCCCTTAACAGCTATAACAGTTTTCCAGTCATCATACTTTGTCGAGACTTCAGCACCCCATTTGATCCGTCTCCAAATGTAATTATCCTTTGTCCCTATCACTGATAGTGATGGGTTCTTATTGGTTGTAGTACAGAGAGCCCAGACCTGGGGCATATGATCACTTTCACAGCGTAGCTGGATCGAATAGGTTTGAATACTGTTAAAGAGCGTGATGGAGATGAATGTGTAATCCAATACTGCTGACCTCTTTGGGCAATAATGTGTGGGGCGTATTGGTTGGTCTCCTGCGAAACAGCCATTCAATGCACGCATTGACAATGCCTCTAGTGTTGCAAGTAATGAGCACCCCAAGGAATCAATTCTTTGCGAGCATAAAGCCTGTGTTGGAATTTGCCACTGGATAGCCTCCAGTATTTCTGCCATGCTTCGATAGGGATTCTCTAACATGTTTAAGTTAAAATCTCCAGTTAATAAAAGATGAGATTCCATATATCTTTGTTTAATCGAAGTGACTAGATGGTCTAATTTCTTCACACTGTTGTTTCTCTAACGATGCTGGATGAACATAAACATTTAATAAAAATAGATTGCAGATTATATGGTTAATTTGCCAGTTTTTGATTTCCAAACATTGTAAATATTTATTACCAGTGTCATGCTCTTTAACTTTAAAATCCCAATGGGCGGAGAGAAAAATTGACAAGCCCCCTGTTGCATGGCCCTTTGTGTGCGTTCTGGTTGCAGGGGAATGGAACTCGCAGTATCCTTCAATTATTGTCTCCTTCTCACACCAAGATTCCTGAATGCATATGATATCATGGGCTCTTAAAAAGGTCATAGCCTCAATATCGGTTAGTAAGTTTTCAAGAACTGCGACATTCCAGGAAATTACCGTAATTGTTGAATTCTTTATCTTATTTCCTGTTTTCTTTATGGTTCTATCCCGTCTTGAGTGTCATTGGTTGTTTGAACTGGCCAGTGAACGAGCGAGCCAGTCCCAGTTCTCCTGTTGAGGCTCTATCAACAGGGCAGCTAAAGTGCATTTCCTACCCGTATTGTTTGATTTGAAGATGGTTAACGATTGATGTATTAATGGCATTGCTCGTACAGGGCCCGTCGCATTTCTTAGCATTGGTAACCGTTTCAGGTTTGTTTCCATATCTTGTCGTAATTGCGTGTTTTCTTGTTTAAACAGCTTTGTGCCACTCTCAATGGCGTTTTCTTTGTTCACTAAGGCACGTGGATATCGGACTTTTGTTGGTAGGGAGATTAAAATACCCCATTCTTCCAATAACCTTTGGTTTTCACAGATGCAACGAGCTGCTGTGCTAGAGGTCCATGTTACTGCTGTTGCCTCTTTGTTAATCAAAATATCAGAATGCATGAAGTGAATCGATGCGATGTCTTTGGACTCCAAATGACCGAGCTTTGGATGAGCAGCTAATAATTTTGTTATATTGCCTCGGTTCAGGATATCTCCCTTTCCTTGTGAGGTGAAATCAGGATGCCATATTGTTGTCCGTGTCTGATCATTAGGTTCAACCATATGTTGTTGTATGCCGGGGCTTACATTTTCGTTTTCAGTTGTTGTTGTTATATTTGGAATGCTTACGTTTTGTGCCGAGACAGATGTTGGGGCGTTAGACTCTCTATTATTACTGTTTGTTTGCTGCGCACTAGTGGAGGTTGAACTTTCACTGCAACTTCGTCGCCTGCCAACTTGGAAGGGGCCTGGGCCTTGCTGTGGCCTGTCGTCCTTATGTTTTTGAGACGTCCCCATGCCTGACACCGATGTTCCATGTACTATTTGATTTGAGATCCCATCTACTGACCTTTCCTGGACCAATTTATTGGGTGATAAATTTATTGAGCACCACTTCTGTTTTTCTGTTTCTTGAGTGGTTTTACAAATCTCAGTGGTAATGCTAGGGACCAGTATCACCTGGTCAAAATTTTCTGTTCCCTGTTGATTTTTAGATGATTTCTGTTGATTGAGGCAGAAGTATGTGTCCAATAATGTTGCCTGTCTTGATTTTTGCTGTAATTTAAGTTGTTTATTATTCTGTTTCTTTAACCGCTTCTTGTTTCTTTTAGACAAAGGAACTGGAGGGTTTGAAGGCTTGATATCCTGGGCTGCAGAGAGATAGGGTGCTGTTTTCATGTCTAGGATGTTATTTTCTTCTTGACTCATGGGGACGTTATTTACCATAATAGCGGGTTCCGCTTTCCTGGGTGCCGGATGAATCTCTGCATTTATGACCACAGTGTTCTTCCAGGAGGTTAGGTTGCTAACAGTTGTGAGATTTTTAGGTTTGTCTAGGTGACCCGGTACTGACTGACTTTTGAAGTCCGTGATATTTAAAGCCCTAGATTGTGTAATGATAGTGGAGTTTTTTTGTTCTGA